>CM028134.1:315162500-316362500 GCA_016271365.2 Neoceratodus forsteri
ATACTTTGCATTATCAACACTATTATACCATACAATTGAAATAGATCCTCATCAAGTGTGAGAATTTTTACTTCACCATGTCTGCCTATAATGTCTAGTCATCTCTGAAATAAAAAAACTAACTACCTTGACATTAACACTATCATAATATACTTTTCATGTGTACACAATCATGATCACTTTAATGATAGTTTGAAAGCAAACAGCTTTTCAGCCGTATTTCAGCCCCTCAACACACGTCACTATTTTAAATAATTAAGTCACTGATATGACATGCGCTCCACAAGCATGCCAGAGATCTTCAAGTACATAAAGAACATAAATGACAGATTTCTAGGTAGCATAACTGTAAGACATTCAGACAACTAACCTAAAACTTAAACTGCAGTATAGGAAAATCTACTCAAAATAAACACATTTAATTCATTGCTGTACCGTTGGATGCCCATAATGTCTAGATCACTGTGCTCTTGCACTGTCACAGGGTAAAATTCTTCAAAACAATGTGGCACAGCAGTAATAAGGTTCTTCAATGTAATATCTGACATTTAAGCAGTAATGCACTCCAGGGTAAGTGTTGTGCTGGGATAACGTCACGCCTGGGGTCATTAGACAAGAGGCCACAGGCCAAATGCAACTAATCACCCCAAAAGTAACATTATCCCAGCACAACACACACCCCAAAGTACATCATTGCTATTATACAATGGCTTGTTGGTACTAATAAAAGAAACATTTTTACAAAAAGTCTTAGAAAGTATTTTTAAATTTGATTTCTCAATGGCCAGGCACAGTGAATAGAGAAACAGTCCCATTGTAATGTTATTGTGTGTCTGCTATCTCCTCCTGCACCAACCCCCTCCCAGGAAAATGCAGCAGTCCACACACTAACATCCAAATATGGAACTGGGTAATATTTTTTTAATTAGTATTTCTGTTTTTTTTAATGGCTTTAAAATCAACCGCAGGGGAGTTGAGTAACCGTAATAGCAGTTACGGGTTGTCTGAACACTTAGTGATTGCCAGGAATGCAGGACATTTTTGTGCACTGCCTATTTCAATGTGACTGTCATTTTATCGATAATTTGTTTAATTTCCAATGTTCATGGTAACACTGCAGGAGTTCGAGGAAGCGAGCGGTAATCACAGGACTGTGGCAATCTGAAAGGCCTCGTGCTGCTGCTGATGGGGAAATTGAAATGATGTCTAAAATGACTTTTTTTTTTAGTTAAAACATCTGTTTATAGTCAGGGATAATGTTGTGAATATTTCTGTAGGTGTTTTGCCTGGCAAGTTATAGACAATTACTGTGCTGATGGACCAGCGGACATGGATATTTAAATGCCATCTATAATGACGTTTTTTTTTTTTTGGAAAATGGACACACTGTGTGTCAGTGGGGGACAGGGAGTTATTTCACTATATCTGCTGGGAAGATGAGCAACATAGGGACAATTTGCACTGTCATGGGCAGTGGTCACTAGCAGGCGGTCAGAAGCACTCACAGTAGGTTAAAGGCGGTTGAGAGTGTGAATGAGAAATGTGGGATTGCACTGTCAAGCAGCTACATGTAGTGACTTCTTGTTTTTCCAAAAAGTTATGTGGTCACCCTGGTGCTGGGACTAGAGCTGTGATGTTGTGCTGTGATAACATGACGGTTCCAGTCCCAGAGTCACCAATGAGAGCCCAGGATTTGTCTTTGCCATCATATAATATGAAATTAACAATTATCAATAACAATTACTGATTTGCTATCATTAACATTGATAGTGTAATAGGAATAAAGTTTCTTACTGATGACAAAGCACTCGCACCCTGCAGAGGATGACAGGCATTAGCGTGTCCCTCTTGCTGTTAGATATAGCAGGGCATAAAAAGATGTTTCTTATACTGCTGTGAGAAAAAAAACAGCTATACAGTACATTAGCAGGTGAAAAAATAAATTACAGTGTTAAACATTTTGTATATAAATACACAACATTTTCAAACCTACTACAGTGCATGGGAAATATTTAAAACCTGATTGTAATGATAGAATGTAATGCTCATCTCACAACAAATGTTTTAAATAGACATATTACCACCTTTCCTCACATACAGTCTCACTGTTATGTCCTCACACTGTACCAAAAAGTGATTTCGCACAGCAACCACAGCATCATATAGTAAAGTATGAAAACACAGTTTGACAGTATAGGTGAGCATTCAAAGAGTGACACTGTGTGTCGCAAGGCCATGCAGCATTGAATAATGTAGCAATGTGATGTCTGTGGCCCAATATTTAACACAGTTTCACTACTCAAGAACTCGTTTTAGTAGCACCCAACCCAGTAATAGGCAGCGTATGATGTAGTGGAATTTGCACCACTGCAAGTAGTCAGAGTATTGCATTTTACATGTGGTGAGACAACTTCCATAGTGCTATATAGAATGTGCAATATTCATAGTGTGACACACAAACAGTCCCATTATTCACTGTATTATTACTTTTATCAACATTCCCTCACTTCATGATCACCTTTTAAAAATACACATATGTGACAGTGCACTGAACAGCATCACACTGGACTGTAGAAGTAAGTATGAGGTTGGCAAGGCTGAAGACAGACACACTGCACAGCAATTGAGTGTAACTGGGAAAAGGGGGTCATGAAGACTACAAGGCACATTTTGAACTTGTACATTGAGAAAAAAACAAAAAAATCATAATTGGACACTTTCTGCATTGCACACCATTTAGGTCACTAGAATATCCTCCCACCATGTCGTGTTTTTGGGGGGATTGGGTATGTGCAGTCATCAGCACATTGCCACCCTTGTAAGGTCACAGCACAAATAAAGTCAATAATGTCAACAGTAATTGGGCCTCCCCACAACAAACAAAAGAAAGTGGTACTGGTTCGGCACCGAAGGGGTATTGTGCACACCCCAGACAATTCAACATTTGGAGTGAGTATGCCAACAGACAGTGCGCTCCCCCTGTCACACAGTAAAACAGCAAGGTGTAGTTATCAACAGGAGCATTGATCATCACGAATGTTGACAACCATATGGTACTTCTCAAGCATGCAGGTAATAGCAATAACAGATTTCACTTACGTGGTGGGCTGGCGTCGGCTTCCTGCTTCACCTCCACTTGTTCAACAGCAGCAGCTTCCCCGGGCTCTATTAAAGCAAACAAGTTAAAAAATGATCACATTAATAGATGAAATATCAAGGTAAAAGTCTTTTTCTTTAAAACATCAAGTTCTAATACTACATCATTCATACAACTATCATATGAACACATATCTCTTTACAAAAACAGCTGTCTCTCCAGCTAGATGTATGTTCTTAAGTCAGTATTACATGCATATTACAAGTCTTCTTATCTGCAAAAAGCCACACAAAGTTGAAATAATGACACCATGTGTATGTCTTTTTCCAAGACAAATGTCCATCCAATCCAGAACACTTAACATAAGAAATCCATTTTTTTTCCTGGTGCTTCCCCTAACACTGTTTCTTCAATTACGTTTTCTCCAAAAGAAAACTCAGAAATCTATTATTGGTAGTATGCAGTGCAGAACAAGCAGTGCCTACCCATCAATGGCAATAGTTATAACATTGTCATAATGCATATTTGTTACACAGAAACATCCTAAAAACATTACATGTACCTTCAATTTACCTACATGTACACCTAACTGTATGAAGATCTGTTTCTTAAACAGTTTTAAAATGTGTGTTATTATAATAGGAAGAACACAAACATAACTATAATGTTACTCTTCACTCAATGACCCTCTAGCTGAATATGGAAGTCGTTTATGTGTTATTAAGCATATTACCCCTACAGGGCTATTAAAACACATTAATAAACATGTAGATACTCTATGCTGTCCATTAATAAGTATAGCAATAATAAAAATGAATCATTGGCAGCAGATATAGAAATACTAAGTAAATAAGATCTAGGGACATGTCATAATTAGCAACAGATAATTAAGCAGCACACCATTGAATACCACTGAGACACCTACAAGATTACAATTGGTTATCTATTACTCATTGTACATAAAACTCCACCACCAAAAGTAGCAGAGGAGAAAACATCTCCCCCCCACAACACCACATGTACCGCTATGGACATACATCCATTGTCACATTCATGAAGAATAGTATCCCACTCACATGTGTAGTAATACCAGTTTGTTATGGTAGTACAGGATCTTGTGCCATGCTGCCACTGCACATTCACTAGAGCTGGTTAACACCTTTTTAAAGTATTTTGGGTGGGATATTCAAAAGGGTTGCACCATGCGCAATAGGGCTGCACATGAGCAACTCCGAAATTGCGTCATTCTGCGATATTCAGTAGGAGACAGTTGCGCCACTGAAAACAGGCTGAGCAACAGCGCAATGCAAATGAATGCATGCTCAACTGGAGGAGGAGGAACCATGCATGAACTCCACAGCCCGATATTCAGCCAGGCTGTGCAGAGTTGTGTAGGTGCAAACCCCAACCTGTGCCTGCACGACTTGGAGGCAAAAAAAAAAGGCCTAAGTCGAGGGCCACCCACAGGTGAGCTGCTGCATTGCAGGGCACAACACAGCAGCTGCCACCTGTGGCTGGACCCCAACCCAGTCCCTGTGCCTCCCCTGCAGCCCGATCGCAGGCAGCCAACTGTAAATCCCCTCCACCCCCCTGGCCCAACCATGGGCATAGTGTACTCCCCCCTAACACCAGCCCGATCGTGGGCAACAATGTGGCACCCCCCCGAATGTTTCCCTGGTGGTCCAGTGGACCGAAATGCCCGATCATGTGCAGTAAGTTAAATAACCCCCCGAACATATCCCTGGTGGTCCAGTGGACTAAAATGTCTGATTGCAGGCAGTAAGTAAAATAACCTCCCCTCCTCCCGAATGTATCCCTGGTGGTCCAGTGGACCGAAATACCTAATCATGAGCAGTAAGTTTAATAACCCCCTGAACATAGCCCTGGTGGCTGGTGTCCCCCACCCACGAACCACCACCACCCGCTCCCCCCTGCAGGCGGCGGGCAGCATCCACCCACCTGCCGCCCGCCGACTGACTGCCCGGTAGGGCTGTACACCATTGGTGCAGAGCAAGAGCCAATGGGCATGCAGCTCATACTGGCCACTGACAGTCAGATTTGTGGTAAAATTCATTCATTCAAAAATCTGGACTGTCATCTTCAATATAACTACGTAACTTCGTATCCCACCATGGCCATGCAGCCAATGGGCAGTCAGTTGGCGGCGGTGGAGCGGCAGTCAGGTGGGATGCTGCGCCCACCAGCTGCTGGGGAGGCGGGTGGTAGGGGCTTAGCGGGTGGGTGGGGTGGGTGGTACAGTAGCCACCAGGGCTATGTTCGGGGGGGTTATTAAACTTACTACCTGCAATTGGGCTTTTTGGTCCACTGGACCACCAGGGATACATTCAGGGGGGCCACATTGCTGCCCACGATCGGGCTGTTGGGGGAATTGAACCATGCCCACGATCAGCCCAGTGAGGGGTGGTGGGGGTATTCTACACTGTTTTGTCCATGATCGGGGTGCAGGGGGCGTCATTCCCCAATGGCTGCGGCCTGTCAGGGCACCAGGTGCAAGTCCTCGGGGATCGGCGCACCTACATGCTAATGGCATGCAAATCACGCTATAATCAGATGCAAATGCCCCCCCTGCACCTTGCATGAATTATAGCCCCATTTGCATGTCACCTTTTGAATATCACAATTTTGCGCATGGCGCAATGGTACTTACGCCACCGCAAGTTGAATGCTCCACTCTGTCAACTTGCGGTGGCGCAAGTTCCACTGCACCATGTACACTGGCTGTGGCTGGGAGGTGATATTCAAAGGAGTTGCTCAATAGTGCAACTCCTTTGAATATCACCCTGGACACACCCCTGCATAACTATTTTGCTCAGCGCAATGGCTTGCACCTATGAATGGCACAGTTTGAATATCCCACCCTTTGTGTCAGAAGAAACCCTAGTTTCTTATTTGTAAACACCATTACAGATTTGTAATAATAAACTCTTACCGTCGGAGTCAATCACAATGACACTTTCTGTGTCCGACTGACCACCCTCCACAGCTTCACTCTGTGCTGGTACTACCTCGAGAGAAGCCGGGGGAGACCTCTGATGTTCTAGCATGAAGCAAACAAAAAAAAAATATGTAAGTGGTAGATGTGAATCACAGGACAGTTTTGAAATACTTGCAACAACAGTAAATCAGCCACGACATACATAACATTGCTTCTAATTATACAGACCACAAGCATTATGGTCACATATTGCAATAACAATTGTATTTTTGTGTGCAGGGTGCCCAGCACACCATTATCTACATAGGGCCAGATATTCAAAAGGGTTGCGCCATGAGCAATAGGGTTGCACCTGCGCAAGTCTGAACTTGCTCCATTCTGCAATATTCAGCAGGAGGCAGTTGCGCCACTGAAAACAGGCTGAACAACAGCGCAATGCAAATGAATGCATGCTGAACTGGTGAGGGAGGAACCATGCATAAACTGCACAGCCCAATATTCAGCCGGACTGTGCAGAGTTGTGCAGGCACAACCCCCAACCTGTGCCTGCACAACTTTGAGCCAAAAAAAAGGCTTACGTTGAGGGCCACCCACAGGTGAGCTGCTGCATTGCAGGGTGCAACACAGCAGCTGCCACCTGTGGCTGGTCTCCAACCCACTCCCTGTGCCCCACCCTCGTACCTCTCAACTGTCCCTGATTTTCAGGGACATCCCTGATTATGCCTCAGAATTTGTCTCTGTCCCTCATAACAATTGTATTGTTGTGACAGAACACTGGGGATTGTAAGCATAAAATAATGTTAAATATTAACTTACAGATTCCTTCCTATTCAGAAAATGCATCTTACATAAATCCCCCCTAATTCTATCAGCTTTCTGAGTGTATACTACCAAATCTTAAGATGTGTCCCTGATATGGGGTCTGTGTCCCTGATATTTTAATGTCTTGTCCCTGGTTTATGTGATGATAGGTTGAGAGGTATGCCCCTCCGCAGCCCGATTGTGGGCATAGTTTAACCCCCACCAGCCCGATCGGGGACAGCAATGTGTCTACCCCTCCGAACACATCCTTGGTGGTCCAGTGGACCGTAGATCCGATTGCAGGATGTAATCATTAAACTCCCCGATCACATCCCTGGTGGTCCAGTGGACCGTAGATCCGATCACGGGATGTAATCATTAACCTCCCCAAACATAGCCCTGGTGGTCAGTGGACGAAACTCCAGATCACGGGATGTGATTATTAAACACCCCAACACATCCCTGGTGCCTAGTGTCCCCCACCCACACCATGAAGCCCTACCCCACTCCCCGGCAACTGGCGAGCAGCAGCATCCACCCGCCTGCCGCCCGCCGCCCGCCGACTGACTGCATGGTAGGGCTGCACACCGTGGTGCAGGCAGAGCCAATGGGTGTGCAGCTATACCATTAAGACAGTCCAGTTTGTAAAGCTTTTGTGAAAACTGGACTGTCTTGTATGTATAGACCCTGCGCCCTTGGCTCTTGCTCTGCACCAATGGGTGTGCAGCCTACCGTGCGGTCAGTCGATGAGCGCGAAGCGGCAGATAGTGGATGCTGCCGCCGCCAGCTGCGGGGGGAGCGGGGGTGGTCAGGAGCTTCATGAGTGAGTGAGCTGGCCTGGGCACCGAAAAGTATTGAGAACCATCCGATAAAGTTTTCGTCACTGGACACCGAGGCTGTTTGAGATGGCGATTACATCCCTGTCCGGATCTACGATCACTGAACCCTGAAGATGTTCGAGGAAGCTTGTGCTGCCGTGATCAGGCTGGTGGGGGGGTTAAACTATACCTGCGATCGGGCTGCAGGAGGGGTTGTTTTTAAACTAATGCAGCCTGCGGTCGGGCTGGTCGGGGGTGGTGGTGGGGATTTTCACTCTTTTGCCTGCAATCGGGCTGCAGGGGGTGTCGGTCCCCAATGGCTGCTGCCTGGCAGGGCACCAGGTACAAGTCCTCAGGGATCAGCGCACCTGAATGCTAATGGCATGCAAATGGGTCCATAATCATATGCAAATGGCCCCCCTGTGCCTTGCATGAATTATGGCCCCATTTGCATGTCACCTTTTGAATATCGGGATTTTGCACATGGTGCAATGGTACTAGCACCACCGCAAGTTGAATGCTCTACTCTGACAGCTTGTGGTGGTGAAAGTTCCACTGCACCATGCACAGTGGCTGTGGCCAGGGGGTGATATTCAAAGGAGTTGCTCAATAGTGCAACTCCTTTGAATATCACCCAGGCACACCCCTGCGTAACTATTTTGCGCAGCTCAAGGGCTTGCACCTAAGAAGAGCGCAGTTTGAATATCTGGCCCATAGTCTGTAACTGGTGGGGCAACAAACACTATTGATATGTACATTTGTACGTGTCTCTCTGTGTATCAGGCATTTCAGTCCACTGGACCACCAGGGATACGTTCGTGAGGAGATGGGTGGTTTATTACACAGTATTACAGAGTTTTACAAGTTTTACACCACTACATCACAATAACTAAACAGTTACATATTGTTCTCTACCAACATACCATATTAGTAAGTGCGTATATGTATAAATGTACTATTTCTGGCATGGCTATCTTAGCAAGCTGTGGTTTGTGACTGAACAACAGCACAGTAAATAAATGGAATAATTCAGTTACATGTTTTCATAGTACATCTTACATATAGTATTAAGTATTTTAAAAAGGGTGTGGAGAAATACAGCTTTCTAATTGGTAGCAAACATGCTATTAGCTGTATGTCAATCTTTGATTAATTTATATGTGGAGACTAATCACATGCAAAACAATGTTCAACACTATTTACAAAATATTGGTATGATAATACTAATAAGGCAGTCTCAGTGTTTATATTAATGGTCACTTAATCACCATGTGGGGGGCATGTAGCACTCGGCTGTGCCTCATGCCACATTACACCAGTAAACGGTGATTTACACAACATTAACATAATCCCTGCTCATGTCTTATTGCTTAATCATGCAGTATACAGTTATTGTTACAAATTCTGAATACATGCACATCCATTATGAAAAGTTGTGCTGATTTACTTACGGTGAGTAAGGCGCTCCCCCGCAGCTGGCTTGCCAGCAGCTTACCAAAGCTCATATGTGAGGTAGTACCAGCACGTATCATTGTCCGGTATCCCCTCACACTGTTTCAAAACATAAAAACGTTGGCGCAACAGCTTCCACTTCTGCTTTAGCTGCACAATAGTCTTATTTTTTACTTTAAAAACTATGCGCAAATAGCTATTTATGCGCCTCCACATCTAATCCAGTTTCCGGTTCATACTCTTCATCAATACCTTTGGATTACCTCTAGCCTGGACTGCCTCAAGCAGTGCACACACCTCTTGCAAGGTCCACTGCCTCATTATTTGATTTTAGGATTGTCTAATTCTGAAATACAAACAGAAAGAAACATCCACATTAGTATCATCTAACAATATTAATCATTTCTTAAATGAATTCCATATAATACTTATTAAATTAAAGACCACATGTCCTTCAACATAGCAGAAACACACCTCAGTAGCAGTATGCAAGGCCAAGAAAGGATTCAGCCACCTCAACAGTAACAACAACTGCTGCTACACTATGGTGTCCCACCAGCATGCCATCCAGTAGTCACGGGGGTGGGGGGCTACTGCATCGAACATGAGATTGGACACACCATCACATATCCATGTCTACTACACTGAACTGTTCACACAGCATAGTAAAGTGATGTTAAACACAGATGAACCACACATTGCAGAACTGTGCACACACCTAGAAATACACTTAATAAATGTGAAGACGGCTAACAAACTGATTGAAAGTTAAATAGTATGATAATTCTGTTGTGCATTCATGGTAGCCTATATACTAATTACTACCCATATCTGATACATTCAAAATAACTCTATTTCCTGACATACCAGTAAAGAAACGTATACATTGAACAGCAGCACTGTGTTTTATTGTTGTTTCACACATACCATACTGTAACAGCTACAATACTGTAAGACCGCAGTAAATGCTACACTCATTTAACATACTCAAACTATATACAATTATAAAAACGGTCTGAGAAAAGGAGCTTTCTGATTGGCTGCAAACATTCTAACAGCCTTATGTTAATCTTTTATTAACATACATGTAGAGCTTAGCCATATGCTGAACAAGGTTTAACACTGTTTAAACACATTTTTTATTATAATAGCAATAAGGCACTCCCAGGGATTTTGTTAATGGTCAGTTAATCACCCTCTAGGGGCATGTGGCACTCGGCTTCACCTCGTGCCACAGTACACCCCTAGAAGGTGATTAACAGACAATTAACATAACCCTTGGTCATGCCTTATTGCTTAATTGGTGTTTCCCCACTATCCTAATATAGCAAACCCATATATGTGGCATGTATGTGAGTGATGCATGCAGTTGATCTATTTTTTTACCACATTAATATGGTTCTGAAAATAACCTTTGTGTATACTGTAATATTTCCTCAAACAGTCTGACAATCTTAACAGACTTTGAGGATTCCATCTCGAAGGTCTCCCAGAAAATGGCAATTGCCAGCATGCGAGAAATGTACACCGTCTGGTAGGAATAGCCAATCATTACAATATTTTATTTCGGGGTGATGTATAGTATGCATTCCATGCATGCGTAGAAAAGCAGTTATCTGTACATTTACTTTTCTTCGAGCTCTGTCAATCAGATACATATGATGTTCTGCTTGCCAGACTCTATGCTCTGTAATATCTGAAAACATGATAATACAGGCAAGCAACATAGACATAATAGAAGCAAGGTCCAATTTTGCCTCTGTAACTAAATCTACCCAGTGTTTTGAGCCCAAATCATTGCCTCCAAGATGTATTAGCAGTATGTCAGGAGGAGAGTGAGTTATCAAAAGTCTGTGCATGGTTGGCATAAGATGTTCCCATCTCATGCCACCACGACCAAACCATCTTACATAGCAACTGGGGAGCTGCAGGTCCCTCCCAAAATTACTATGAACTGCAAACTCAGCTGCTCGTCTTATGTAACTGCTTCCAACTATCCACAAAATCCTTTTGCTATTTTCTGCCATTCTAAGTTTTAAAACTCAGAGTTGTACAGAGAGCTACAAAGAAAATCAGTGTTCACCCTGCAATGACCAGACAGCACTGAAAATCAAACTGATATTTTCCCTCCTTATTTCAAGCTAGCTTCAGTGCATACAGACAAAACACACAAATCAAATAAAAAAACATTCCCTGCTGCTTTGGCTTCATTAACCAATCTAACTGATGCATTCAGTATTACTAGACCTACTGTATGTTCCTGCAAAAATCTGCAACCACTGACAACTGGGAAAATGCATCCTTTTCATAGGCAGTTTTAAACAATTACAACACCAGAAACAAGTCTGATTAGTTCCATTTTATCATAGAACTCCACGTGCACCTTCCTATCTACCTCCATTTGCTGCTGTATCTGTACAAGTTAGTACTAAAATGATTTCTCACTTTAAACTATTTTCTCTTAAGAATATAGCCTGCTAAACAATAACAAGTTACATTATGAGATTCAACATAAAAAAAAATATTTTGATTAATAGTATTTACATGTTGTTATAAGTTTTTTTTAATACTAGAAAAAATCATTTGAAGATAGACTGTACTTAGTTTCAAACTGCTCTCTCAGCAATATTGAAAATGGCTGCTGTTTACTTCTTCTTCAGTGTTGTCCTTTCCTGATTGGTTCTCAGAAATGGCCTGACAAATCTTAAATTACATTGGTAGAGCTAGCTGTCACTCAAACACACTGTTTTCTGATTCGATAATGAATGTTTTTGGCATTCCCAAGTGTTAGATTAACTTTACTGTCGAATGCACAAAAGTACATTTGCGACACTTTCGATAGCACGACAGTAAAATTTACGAAAGTGTCGAAGTTTGACAGTATTTTTGACCATACTGTCGAATACACGAAAGTACTTTTTGCGAAACTTTCGTGCACACGAAAGCAATTTTCCAAGACTGTCTATTGCCACAATTTCAGATTTTATGGGAAAATAGCTCAATTTTTAATTATAAACACATTATGTGCTGTGTAGCTGCTTTCAAACTCAGTGCACTTCAGATATTTAACATTTACAACATTCCAAGTGTGCATAACAACTGTGCAATGCAGACTTGTGAAACAGTTATTTTTTGTAATTTGCGCACCCAAATGTAAACATAGCCATTTTAAGACCTCTGCTCATAACAGTGTCACTCTGATTTTTATACATTTGTACCATATAGTCATTTCTCACATCAACTGAGCCGAAATGCAGCACATAAGCAGAAACACAGTTTTGTCAAGATGTGAGAAATTAAATCTGTACTATTCATAAGGTTGTGTGTTAAAAGCAAAATTTGTAATTCTCAACTGAAAAGTATGACAATACACAAACTTACAAGTGTACATGTGAACTGCACTGCGCAAGCTTGTAAATCAGAAATGTTTCTGAATTCTCACACCAATTTTTTGACATATTCATTTTAAGTCGTCTGCACATGAACATTGGCACTGTAATTTTGTGACTGTGCCCCATACAGTGATTTCATTAATCAACTGCAGTATTGCACAGTACATGTGCAGAAAAACATTTTTTGCATGTTGTTAAAAATAACAGCTCCAATAGTCATACACAGGTGTACTAAAAACACAATGTTGATAACATGCAGCAACTATATTGAAATTTCGTTAACATACAAGCATACATAGCAACTGTGCTAGACGAAGTCACACAACAGTAATAGTGCCATGTTCTCCCTCTAATTGTAAACATACTAATTGTAACAGATTTGGTAATTAACACTATCACTCCCAAGTTTTTGGTCTACCGTATAGTGAATTAGCATACTGACTATGCCATGGCACGCTACATGGTCGGAAACACATTTTCATCCACATGTAACAAATTACACCTATCCTAATCATAAGTACACATGGGGAAAAAAAGCTTTTAAATGTGGACTAGAAATATTGAGAATGCACAAACTTCTGATATTACATAGCAGCTGCGCAATGTACATTCATAAAAACTATTGTTTAGTTATGTTTTAACCAAATTGTAAACATACTTAACTTACAATTCTATCAATACACACTGTTATAAGAAATTTACTGAAGCCTATTCTAACACTTTTTTTTCTCTGTCTCTCATACAGGTGCCTGATATTTCTTTAAGATTGCTTACTGTCACTGTCAACCATAATAGCAAAATATGCCAACTAAATACAGACGAGATGTGTCTCAAATGAGAGCGTATAATAGTACTACACTGTTGTATAGGGCAACAAACAAAACAAAAAAAGGCACACCAAAAAATGAACATCGACAGACCTTTAATGCAACAGTGACCCCTACATCAAGTCACCGCACAACCATACGAAATTCCTTAACAGAAAAGAAAAAATGTATCCATCACAAATGTTGTGTAGATCTCTGAGATGAAACACAACTATTTTGAGTGTAGCCATCAAGAAACGCTCAAAACAATGCCGTAAACTCACAACTGCTGACTTACAACTCAGAGAAACTATTTCGATCACTAGCAAGTAAAGCTAAGATCGAAAGACTTATCGCTGCTGTGCTTCGGCACACCCACAAAAAGAGCAAGAGTCACCTTTCTCTGATGAATTTACATCTGAAAGTATAAACTTTTGTCAACAGAGCACTGTTTGTACTACAGCGATTGTGGCGTTAAGATGTGTCATGTGCTTGAACAATTCAGGAAACTTGTATATGCCATAAAAAAAGGCTTCAACAGTATCCTTGTTTGACTGTTGACAACTTCTGTCATGTTTTCACAGGACAGTGGCTGCACACACAGCACTCAGAGGCATATTTCTGGGAAGAGTCTTATCATTACTTAACAAAAGAACACACGTTCAGTATTGATGAGTCCGGCAAACTAACAAATGTCCTCAGTATCTCTGATGACAATCAATTGGATACTGATGATGACTGTGATCCAACCACAGTCTTCAATAAATGGCACTGTCTGGCATGGCCGTGTGATGACACCTGCAACTGTAGGCAATCGTCATTTGAAAAAGTAGAACACTTTGTAAACCTATTTGTAATAACAGATCGCAAAGACAGACATTAACTGTTTACAAAAATTGACCATTGTGAAATCTGGCCACATACTGGACTCATGGGTCACTCACTTGCATGTCTCAATACTGGTGTTTGTGATAGTATTTTTCACAACATACGGATGCTTGCAGTGCATCAAACAGGCATGCGAAACTTTGTCTACACAGTATATGAAGTACAGCGAGCTGTACATCAGTACACTTGTTTAAATGACTTATTGCAATCAGGTGACATGCAGGGTGCCATCACTTTCCTAAAAAAACTGCAACACATTACTTCTGTTCCAGAAACAACTAATTTTCAGTGTAACACTTCTGTAGAAAAATCTGTTTCAGTGTTAGAAAATGACATTCTGAAATAGTATGGGAAGGAAATTGCTAAGTTTGAGGTTGCAAAGTCTCAGAAGTTTGATTCTGTATGTGTGTCATGCAACCATTTCTGCTACACAAAACGAACAGTCATAGTCAACCTAGAAACCTTGTCACCATACAATGACGCATGGTTCCGCCTAGCAGCATTCTTGCTGCTGAAATCTGACTTTAACTTACAAGACACCCTTGTGCTATGCAAACACTGTTTTTCAAAAGTGAAGTGTAACACTTTGCCAGCAAGGTCAATCCTGAATAACATGGAAACAGATGTTAAACCAAGTGAGAATTCAACATTGAATATGTTTGAATGCATTCTAATTCAGACAATGAAACCATTCCAAACGATTCTACGTCTGAACACAAAGACACGGAACATTCCACAGAAAGAGCTTGTAGATCTCTAAAGGGTTCTGTGATGTATCTACCACTTCCTCTACAGGAAAATGTTCAAGCAATCTCAACTGAAAATAGCTTGGTAATTCTTGTAAATGGTGTGCCTACAAAGGCCAAGGTCATCTGGCCAGATGTTGTCAATGTGCAAAAGGTAAAGCTTGCTCTTGCTTATTTAAAGAGTAACAATCCCTTTTATACAGACCTTGACATAGATCAGATGGCCAGTCTCTCTGTGCAACATGATCTATTAGAAAAAAGTAAGCCAATCATTGAGAAGGTCAGTACACAGACAAGTGACAATGTGTATGAACAGTACACAATTCACCCACTACATGGCAGAGATCCATTAGGAGACAACATTGATCACTATCAAATGAAGCAGGTGGAAGGTGAGCCCGTCAGCATTTGGGAGGCAACACTAGAAGCACGCTGTTTTCCAGACCTATTTCCAAAAGGGTCAGGCGGATGCCTAGATGAAAGAGAAGTACGTGTACAGGGTGCTGAGTGCCGCACTAGCAGTGTCCTCAGCAAAGATGGCAAATTCAGACATAACATACGGTACCTGTTCCATCTCCTCTGGGAGAGTGAACTTAGCATTCTGTCTGTGTCTATAGCACATACCATTTATCTAACAAGCCCACTAGATGGAATAACAGCTGCTCAATTTCTAGAGAAATTAAAGCAGAAAGATGAAAATGTGCAAGTGAATCTGTCTTCCATACTTTCAAGTCTCCGTGGCACCAAAGAATATTGGTATCGCAGACACTCTGAAGTGATGACAATGCTACGAGAGTATGGTGCAGCCACATGGTTTGTCACACTTAGTTGTGCTGAATATGCCTGGGACGAACTCATTGAACTGTTGAAGTGAGCAAATTCTGATGTCAAGGCATCTCATCAATGACTGTCGGAGAAATGTGTTCACTTGATCCTGTGTCTGTCACAAGACATTTTCACAAGCAGTTCCATGACATTCTGACTTTCATCTTGTCAAAAGACAATCCTCCTCTAGGTATTGTGGAACATTACTTTTGGAGGAGAGAATATCAAGCACAAGGTGCCCCTCATATTCATATGTTATTGTGGATCAAGGATGCTCCACGCATTGGTGAACATGAAGCAGCAGAATTGCTATCATTCATCAAAAAATATATCACTTGTCACATTCCAGACAAGTATGACAGTCCTACACTATGGAAGTTGGTACAAAAGTTCCAGCGACATATTTGCGCAAAATATTGCCGGCGGAGTAGTAAAGAACAAATCTAATTGGTACACACGATGTCGCTTTGGATTTCCTAGACGAGTTTGTCAGAATGGTGCCATGAATGACCTTTTCTCAGCAATGCAACACCACTTGAAGGCAAAATCAACCAAGAGGGTATACGAGTTACCCAGGGATGAAAAAGAGGTGTACATCAATGACTACAACCCAACTCTTCTCCTAATGTGGCAAGCAAACATAGATGTTCAGTTTGTGGCTGATAACTCACTGGTCCTGGTTCGGTATGTCACTTTGTACATAACCAAACATGAACAGACTAGCTTGCAAGATCTTTGGGAAGATACTGCCACTTCAAGCAAAAGCCTGACATCTCAGCTGTGGTTATTGGGTTTGAAGATTCTTTCACACAGAGAATGTGGAGCTTACGAAGCCAGTGACCGGTTAATGAGTACACATCTGTACGGGAAGTCTGATGCTGTACGTTTTCTCAGTGTAAACTACAAAGAGAAATGGAAACGTGTACTGATTCCTCATGATGAAATTGAGGATCGCGCTGTTAGGAGGCAGTATAGCGCAGTGGTCTAAGGCTCTGAGCTGCAAATTTGGTGACATCCAGCAGATCAGACCTGGGTTTGAATCCCACAGCTTCCACCTGCATACTGTGTGACCCTGAGCAAGTCACTTAACCTCCTTGTGCTCCCAGGTCGCTCCTGTAAAAAAAGCTTTCAGCTTAGTGTGCTATACCTGGTTAAATAAAAAAAAAAAATACACCTTTTTCAAAACATATCTTGAAGAATAACCTGATAGACACATACTACCCATGTAGACACAACGACATGAATGATATGTGTCTCTTTGAGGTGGCTAAGTGGTATGACTACAAGACAGGTGCAGCACCTGACTCAACACATGAATTTACAAAGTCAATGGACTAGATGGCTGTCTCGTGAAGAGACACAAGCTATTGCAAACTGCATCTAGGCATCAGAGAGCACAGAACATTACTACTTTGCTCTCCTATTCCTATTTAGATCCTGGAGGACTGAGTCTGAATTAAAAGGTGACTGTGACACATTCAAGAGCAGCTCAATCTCACTTACGAGAATTTCCAAACTGAGTACTCACAGACATATATACAAACACTAGAAGCTGAGAAAGAACAGCTTGAGAAGGCAGAGAAGCAGCTTCAGGAAGACACTCCAGTTAGTTCACAAGACAACCTTGATCCAGAAGGGCAAGGTGTTCTAGGTTACCCTCTGCCCTTAAATGCCCCAAAAGTGTTAATGTCAGAAATTGAAACAGCCAAGGAACATGGCACACACTCTATGGTCAACTCAGCTGACTTAAGAGAAAGACTAAATCAGCTGCAGCATACAGTTCACTCTCAAGTAGTTGAAGCTGTCCAACATGGTATACAACATGAAACAAAACAATGTGACTGCACTGACTACAAGCCACTACTAATATTTGTTAGCAGTTCAGCTGGCACAGGAAAGAGTTTCCTGGTTGAAGCCATCACTGCAGAAGTACGAAGTGTGACAGGCTCTTCAATGTCTGTTGCTGTAACTGCTCCCACAGGACTAGCAGCATACAACATTGGTGGAGTTACATTACACCGTCTCTTTATGTTGCCAGTCAAACATGGGAGAACTGGAGAGTATCGTAAACTGTCATTCGAAGTTGCATCTCAGCTCCGTTCCATGTTCACAAAGATGCAGTTACTCATCGTTGGCCAAATCAGCATGGTCTCCAATGTCATGCTTGCCTGTATTCATCTACGCTACAGCAGATCTTAGGTACTGACGATGGAGTGTCATTTGATGGCAAAAGTACACTTGTGTTGGGAGACCTTTTACAACTTGCACCAGTCAATGCAGAGCATGTATTTACAGATCTAACTGCCAAACAAGATAAGAATATCTTCGGTTGCATTGCAGGCTATAATATATGGGAATTATTTACCTATGTTGAGTTGTCTGAGAACATGCACCAAAGTGGTGATCTAGCTTACAAATCACTTTTAGATGAAGCTCGTACAGGTTCTGTATCACCAGAACATGTTTGTATGTTAAATGATCAAAAACTCACAGTACATAGTGCATGCATAGAAACAGCATGTAATGTCTTCAGCGATATATACTCTACTGGCAGACACATAGTGTGTCTTATGCCACATCTAAAGAAATGCACTGAATTCAACAATCTAATGCTGCAGAGAGAAAACCAAGAGATTCTAACCTGCATGCAGTTGATACATTGATGGCTTATTCTTAGTTGAAAGCTAGTAGCAAAGGTGACTGAACGACTAAGTGAACTGAAGTCAGATGTTTCACTAACAGCTGGCCTAGAAGCTGTTCTCACAGTTTGTAAGAATGCACATATCATGCTGCGACATAATCTAGATGTAGAACAAGGTCTGGTAAATGGTGCCATGGAAACATCACTGACTTTGTCTACAAAGTCCAGAAGACATATATCGAGATGCTTGTAGTGCACTTTGACAACATGGAACAGTCTGTACACATAGATCGAACCTGCGTTAAATTCCAGGTTTTTAAGGATGTCTATGTAAACAGGAAACAGTTTCCATTATGTGTTGCATATGCTGTCTCCATTCACAGATCTCAGGGATTGAGTTTGGATTCAGCAATGGTAGACATAGGTACAGACATTTTCAAGGATGGCATGAGCTACGTCACACTTTCACGTGTACGCAGCCTTTTTGGATTGCACATCATTACTATAGCACCTCAGAAAAGACAAGCTGACAAGTGATATATTCTTGAGTACAACAGGTTACGTACTCTACATCAGCCACAAATGTCTTTAATACCACTGCCTACATATCTGTCTGTCTCACACAATTCAGTCACAGCTACAGGTAGCAACAAACAGCAGCAAGCTTCCAAAAGTGATTCAACAAAAAAGAGTTCAACAAAGGCCACAACTTCAAGTAAACATTAACAACCAGCAATTCATCAGAAATCAGTTGGTGTAGCTGCTGTACCAGTCTTTGACAACAGCAGTAGAGTAAACTGCTATGCTAACTCAGCTACGCAAGTTTTTCTACACATGCCACAGTTTGTGCAGGCAATATCTGCTTCACAAGACAATCCCCTATCAAACACTTTGAAGCAGATTATCAACATGAATTCTGACCACTCTAATAATGTAGAGTCACTAACACCACTACGACAGGTGTTAGCTACATATGCTGGATGTAGTACATTTGCTGCAGACATACAGCAAGACACTACTGAGTTTATGATGACTGTCATAAACAACCTGGATGAAAAAGGCACCCAATGCGGCAGTACTTCACAGTAACATATGTTACAAAATATGTATGTGTTTCATGTGGCAATTCACAGCGTGAAACCACACAAGACATGCTGTGGATTACTCTCTTTGTCTCTCAAACCAAAAGTGTCAAATTTTGACAGCTATTCACCAATGCTGAATGTAGTCATGCCTGTGGAAGGTGTGGAGGCAGATGCACTCAGTCCATATGTCTCAGGAGTTCATCTCAGTATCTGTTGCTTATGTTGCACAGATTTGACCCCAACGGGCTCAGAGTTGATACTCCTATCACAGATTACACAGCTAGTAGAATAGTCTTCAACCAATCAGTGTTTGACACTCACAGTATAATCTATCACCATGGTCAATCCATGCATTCTGGGCATTACACCTCCTTACTAAGGTGCAGAACTGGATGGTTAGAGTGTGATGACTCTACAAGCAGTTTTAAACAGAGACTGCCACGACACTTGAAAAATGCATATCTTCTAATATTGAAGAATTATGATAACCTTCATATTTCAGAAGAATAGGACAAAACATGTTGCATTTAAAAAATGACTACTTTGTCCAAAAAACATTCATACCTCATTACAATGTTGTATAATGTACGACTCTAAATAAACCATACAATTTCAACAAAATGCTATTCTGACAGAGACATTCCATACACTGTAACATGTAAGATCTTGTGTGGATCAGTGACTACATGAAAATTGTTGTAGTGGCTTCAATCAGTGCCAACAATATTCACAATCACTAGAGAAACCATGATTACATGTCTATCAAAGATTGTACATCTAAAAAACTGAGGCCTTACTGCTCTCCTCCTCTGTACATATCTTTAATTATCCATGTATCAACTCATGCATAACAACAAATTCATGTGAGTTATAAAGTGTTACTCTTTGCAAACAAAGAGAAGTTCTCAGTTATCATCGTAAATAACTGAGCAACACTTCTAACATTCACCAAACATTCCACTCTGTCACAAGTTGTCTATCAACACTTCAATTTGTCTATTGACTCTTGACATATAGAGAACATCATTCGCTCACCATGCAACAGTGTAGAACTATCCTGCCTTCATGCGTAATACTAGTACTGTACATATGTAAAAATAACTACCTTTATTGATAATGCAAGAAGCTGAATTACACAACTGTAAATAAGAACCAATTGCAGAATATCATTTATTGACTTTTACATGTGTTTGCAATTACTTGTACATAATATTAAGATTTGTATTCAGGTGTACATTGGTAATAACTACTTTGATACTTGTACTAAAAATACTAGTCTAACACTAAAGTACAACTAATGTTTTACATATTATTCAGCAGTATACTAACTACATCTAATTAACCATACATTTGTTAAAAAAATGCATATCATGCACAGTCATACTATTTACAAGTTAAGAATTTACATAGAAGATAATGTAAGAATTGAAACAATGTCATTTGTTCATGTAAGAATATTCTATTTTCGCAACTTGTCACGTAAATAATTCTAACGTATATAAAAAATATAGACAATTGTAAATCAGACACTGTTACTGATCACAACACACTGCATACCTGTTCCTGACAATATTTATGATTGCCTCAATTGAGGGATTGGGTGGGAATTTTCCATTTGCGCCTATTCAGTGACATATAATTAAATAACACCAATCAAATGTCACGAAACTAACATTTTTGTATATTGTATTACTTAGACAGTCAGCATATGGTTTTTCGCCCACCCCAGGAACATCCATATTAGCAGTCACACAATAACAACAAAACACTTTTCTATCATGTGTGTAATCACACTTCACAACCTACTGACATTAGCTTATTAACATACCACACAAGTAATGCACTACACATAATAACAACATACAACCATTTTAAAAAAAGTAACTTTTTTTACAAACTCTATTCACATTCAATAGTAAATATATAATGAAGCGCCACAGCTTAAGCCTGACTATTAGAATTCCACGTCGAATGTCACAAACTACTTCTTCACATAAAGAGTAGTGAGTAGTGAAACATGACTAGAAACACACAACACCTGATTATTTTCCTATAATATCACATACTTACTCCAATCCATATTATACAGTTCTTATTATTCTTATACATTTACATATATGTCGAGCAATGATTGCACACATACAAAGATTGCATTGTGAGACTGCTTCTGTTAACTAAATTTCAGTCTTGATTGGCCCTTTTCTCCATTTGACAAGTTGGCAATAAATTTTTTAAAACCATAACCACCTGTGTCGAATCTACTTTAAATACCATTATGACATAAAAATAAGTGTGTCTGACTTAAGCATACAAATCAATGTTAACTAATACTGCTACAACTATACCTACATCAATTTGTTTGGTACCTATGACATATAGTCAGTATCACAGCATATGCAACGATGTGGCACATTAATGTCACATTTGACATAATTCCTAACAGTGTAAAAAACTCAGCAATGTACTTACTTTTCCTGTGCCTATGCAGTCATTATTACTATACCAAGGTGCCACACATCAGCACCCAACAGTACACAGCTGTGACTATACATGTACCATGCAGTCACTACTATGTGTACTTCAGAGTCTGACAAAACGGAGCTTTCTAATTGGCTGCAAACATCCTAACAACCTTATGTTAATCTTTTATTACCATACATGAAGAGGTTAACGATAAACTGAACAAGGTTTAAAACTGTTTAAAAACATGTTTCATTATAATAGCAATAAGTCACTCCCAAGAATTGTGTTAATGGTCAGTCAATTACTCTGTAGAGACATGTGCCACTCGGCCACACCTTGTGCCACAGTACACCCCTAGAACATGATTAACAGACCATTAACATAACCCCTTGTCATGCCTTATTAATTAATAATAAAAAGGGTCTCAGAAACTGAGCTTTCTGATCAGCTGCAAACATTCTAACAGCCTTCTGTAAATCTTTTATTGACATACAAACAGAGGTTAACCATTTCCTGAACAAGCTTTTAAACAGTTAAAAAACATTTTTATAATAACAGCAATAAGGCATTACTAATGGTAATGATAATAGT
Organism: Neoceratodus forsteri; assembly: GCA_016271365.2. Taxonomy (NCBI): domain Eukaryota; kingdom Metazoa; phylum Chordata; order Ceratodontiformes; family Ceratodontidae; genus Neoceratodus; species Neoceratodus forsteri. Next base: position 315,185,062 of record CM028134.1, read on the forward strand.
CAGTTAATCACCCTATCGGACATATGCCACTCGGCTACACCTCGTGCCACAGTACACCTTGAAGGTGATTAACAGACCATTAACATAACCCTGCATCATGCATTATTGCTTAATTGAACTTAATAACCGGATAGGCCCACAGGTCCCCGGACATCCCTTTTCCGGGTGACCGGAGAAGCAAACAGTAGATCAAATAGAACACAATGGTACATATACAAGCTGAGGGTACACAGTATGCTTCAGTTTACAAATACATCTGTGTTGTCATCTGCATCTACAATTACAATATACTACCTAATTTTGTCTGACATTGGGTGCTCCACTGCCTACCTGACCCTGCTGGTGATGTCTTGTGTCATAGTAACACCAACAGCAATGCAAACAGAAGCGATAACAGTGGCACATATGGTAACAGAAGTGAAAATGAGAGCATAAACGGTAAGGCACACAGTGACACAGACGACAACGGTCAGCCACATGATGTGTTAAATGGAGGTTTGTAATTCCCTGCAAACATCCTAACAGCCTTATGTTAATCTTTTATTGACATACTTGAAGCGGTTAACCATTTCCTAAACAAGGTTTAACACCGGGATGCACATTGATTGTCGTTGACATACTCTCCACCCATCACATGTGTAAAGCAGCAGAAGAATAGGAGAATGAGGTGAGAGTTAGGACCATGATCCCAATCGCACCCCAATGCCAGTTGGGGGGTGGGCGTGGGGGGTCAAGGTGGTTTCAACCCTAACAGCGAATTTCCTCACTTTGTCGCTGTGGAACAACCCTAACTAATGTATTAAATGGAGTTTTGCGTCTAATTTCCCTTCTTTTTGAGAATGATAACGAGAAATAGTGACTGTAATGCGGCGGCGGGAGCGTGGGGCACTTTGGGCCCCGCGCTCCCGTCACATTATGTCTTGTGGCATAGTAACAGGAAGAGCAACACAAACAGAAGTGCTAACAGTGGTGCACATGGTAACGCAAGCTTAAAATGACAACAGAAAGGGCAATGCATGGTGGTGGCATAGACGAACAGTCTGCCACATGATGTGTTGTCACATAGTAACATGGTGCCTGCAAACGGAAATGTCAATGGGCATGGTGACGCAAAGTGAAACAGAAAGAGAAACAGTGCTGTAGACACAAATGGCAAAAAATAACAGAAATGCAAGCGCAAATGAAAACGCAAAGGATAATGCACATAGGGCCCCGCGCTCCTGGCACGTAATGCAGCAGTGGGAGCGCGTGGCCCAAAGGGCCCCACACTCCCACCACATGATGGCTTGTGGCATAGTAACAGGAACAGCAACGCAAACAGAAGCGCTAACAGTGGTGCACAAGGTAGCATAAGCTGAATGAGAACAGAAGAGATGCGAACATGGTGGTGTACACAGGAATGGTGTGCCATGTGATGTCTTGTCACATAGTAACATGGTGCCTGCAAATGGAAATGTCAATGCCATGGTGGCGCAAAGTGAAACAGAAAGAGAAACAGTGCAGTAGATACAAATGGCAAAAATAACAGAAGCGCAAATGCAAATGAAAGCGCAAAGGATGGCGTATGTGGTGGCGTAGGCGTCAACGGTAAGTTGAGCAGAGCACTGGCACTATCTGAATGAATACAGGGGCATGTTGGTGTAGTGCAGGGAACAGCACCACCACTCCCGATAGCCATTTCCCAGGAGCCCAGATATATATATATATATATATATATATTTTTTCAGTCGAGCAGGGCACTGGCGCTATCTAAAGGAATACAGGGACGTGTTGGTGCAGTGCCGTGAACAGTGCCACCAGACCAGACCAGGAGCCCAGGGTTAAATATATATATTCAGTCGAGCAGAGCACCGTCGCTATCTGAATCAATAAAGGGAGTATTGGTGCAGTGCAGGAACAGCAACACCAGACCCGATAGCCATTTCCCAAGAGCCCAGGGATATACATATATAGCTGTTGGGGTTGAAAACCCACTCTTGGACCCCCTGCCCACCCCAACGGCATTGGGGTGTGCATTGGTGTCGTCAGCTAACTCTCACCCATCATATGTGTAAAGCAGCAAGTATAGGAGAATGGGTGAGAGTTAGACTGATGACACCAATGCACACCCCAATGCCGGTTGGGTGGGTGAGCAGGGGGTCCAAGGGGGGTTTTCAACCCTAACAGCGAATTTCCTCACTTTTGTCGCTGTGGAACAACCCTAACTAATGCATTAAACAGAGTTTTTTGCCTCTAATTTCCCTTCTTTTTGAGAATGATAATGAGAAATAGTGAATGTAATGCAGCCGGCAGGAGTGGGGGGAACAACAACACAAATAGAAGTGATAACAGTGGCGCACATTATAGCTGAAAGCACGAATGAGAACAGAAAGTGCTAGCACACAGTGGCGTAGACGGGAACGGTCTGCCACATGATGTGTTGTCACATAGTAACATGGTGCCTGCAAGCGGAAATTTCAATGGGCAAGGTGACACAAACTAAAACAGAAGAGAAACAGTACTGTAGACACAAATGGCAAAAAATAACAGAAGCATAACCGAAAATGAAAATGCCAAGGATAATGCACCTGGTGGCGCAAACATCAACGGTAAGTGAAACGGGTACGGAACCGCAAGCAGAAAGGGCAACAGTAACAGTAATGTAAGCGCACAGGCTGGTTTTACCCAAAACCTGCATAGAGAAAGACAGTGAGTACAAATAATGTATGCATAATAATGAGTATCGGAGCAGAAAATGAGAACTTGGAATACTAAATAGGTTATATCTCAGGAACCGTACGACGTAGAAAAAAAAATTAAAAGTCATATTATTTACTACTGTCCTGGCTGCTGGGGGCTAAGAATTTTTCTGACGAAAAGTCCATATCTTGCACCATTTCCGAGATACGGGCCCTGAAAGGCGCGGCGAATGCCGTAATGTTATCCTATGGGAAAAAAAGAAAAGTTCGGAGCGCCATAACTTTGCCTCCCTGTAATATTTTTTCACCAAACCACTGAAAGGCACATCTGTGGGCTGTTGGCTGTCTTCCTTCCAAATTTCAGGAAAAAAGACCAAACCGTTATTTTGCACCAGGGATCCAAAGGATTTCTTTAATGCGTCGGGCGCCGTAATGTTATCCTATGGGAAAAACTGTCAACTTTGGAGTGCTGTAACTTTGCTGCCATGTAATATTTTTTCAATACAATACTGAAAGGCACATCTGTGAGATGTCAGCTCCGTTCCTTCCAAATTTCAGCCCAAAACTCCCAACGGTTCTTTTGCAGCACAGTGCCAAAGAATCGCTGTCAATTTCCCACAGATGGAAAACTACTGTCGCAATTTGCGAAAGCTTTTGCAAAAAAGTTTGACACTTTCGTGAGCACGAAAGTAATTTACGAAAGTACTTTTTCCAGAAATTTGAAAAACATATTTCTGGGGTGTTTTACCACAAAATAAAGACATGGCAAGCATCCTCAGGGTCCGACTAGGTGAATACAAAACGAATTAAGTTGCTAGATGGTCCCAAATTTAAATGGCAACCATTTTTCTGATCACCAACTGAAAACAAAATGGCCAATTTGCGAAAGTAACAGGCCCATTTGCGAAAGTAAAAATGCATTTGCAACACTGTCGAACTTTTTGTTAACTTTTCCCATTGACTTATAATGGGAAACTGTTTTTTGAATAACTTTTGAACCGTTTAATATTTTTTCATGAAATCTTCAAAAGGCACATCAGGGACCCCGGCCACATGTTCCCTGAAGATTTTGGGCTGGTCGCACAAACCGTACGACCTGTAGGCGCGACCGTAGAATTCCAGAAAAAGCGTAAACGTGCACATAGATCACGTTTAATAACTCCGCAGCTGTATAGCTGACCAATACAAAACTTGGCAGATCCCAAGGCCTATGGTTCTTGATTGTGAATTCCAAATTTCAGCCAAATCCGTGAAACAGTTGCAAAGTTATTAAGGTGCAAAGTTCTGGGGTTTAACATAGAAATGGCTCCTCAACCCTAACTATGGTAGCACTACCGTGCTACCATAATATATATATATGACAAAGAACCTCTGTGTGTAAGCACTGAGGCAATGGTTACCACAAAGGGCATTCGGCCAGGAAGCCAAGTTTCAATAAAATACAAAATCACACATGCCCCCATAATGCAAAGCATCATGGGCTGCATATGCACATCACCACAGAATATTATGCATGTTCAACTTTAAGCTAAAATGTATGGTGTGGAAAGCCCTCTAACGCTATTTGCAAGGTGCCAACAGAAGACATAGACACATGTTTAGTCTTACCAGGACTCGTGATTTTGTATTTCTTTGAAACTTGGCTTCCTGGCCAAATGCCCTTTGAGGTAACTGTTACCTCAGTGCTTGCACACAGAGGTTCTCTGTCTTTAAATTTTTTTGTTTTAATTGGGTTCACCACAACATAACTCAGATAGACCATCTTAGGGTAGTTAGTTCATTCCACTGGGGTGTCAAACAGATGAGGCATACTGAAGAGTTCTAGTAGGATGAAACACGTGTCTATGTCTTCTGTTGACACCCTTTGCAAACTGTGTGAGAGGCCTTTCGGCACCATGCATTTCTGCTTAAAGTTGAACCAGCATAATAGTCTGTGGTGATTTGCATATGCAGCCCATGTTGCTTTGCATTGTGGGGCATGTGTGATTTGTATTTCATATATATATATATATATATATATATATATATATATATATATACACATATATATATATATATATTCCCTGAACTCCAAATATTGACAGAGGTTTGGCTTGTTAAGTTTGCAGTGTTATCCTATGGGAATTTTCATTTTTTAATTAATTTTTGATGTCTATTTTCAGTTGGTATTTCTTAGAGGCTTAGTCATGTAGTACTCATTGAGCCATTTCTTTTGATATATAGCTTGTCCATTAACTCAAAGGATTAATTTTTATGTTTTTATATGGCCCCTGAATTTTTCTTTTTTTTTGGTGGGGGGTATTATGTTTCAGTCTTGTAGTGTTCATGGCCTTATTTTATATATATATTTAGATTGTACATGGACTCCAAATATTGATGGAGTCGTGGCTTGTTAAAGATAAAATATGCAAAAAAAAAACACCTAAGTCCAAATTCTTCTTTTGTAAAAACTGATCCTCTTTCATGAGATTGTCATGAACTCAGGAAAGAGGATTGGTTCATATGAAAGAAGAATATGAAAAAAAAAGCTTCTTCTTTTGTATGAATTCATCTTCTGAGAGATTTTTTTGAGCTCATGAAAGAAGATGCTTTTGTGTGAAAGAAGAACGAGAAAGAAAACGAAGTCCAAATTCTTCTTTCTTGAGAAACAGTCTTCTTTCATGAGGATTTTGTGAGCTCACAAAAGAAGATTGATTCTCATGAGAGAAGAATGTAAAAAAACTAAGTCCAAATTCTTCTTTTGCATGACCCTATTCTTCTTTCACATGGTCTGATTCTTCTTTCGCTTGGCCCTGTTCTTTCATGAGCCAAACAAAACAAGAAAATCATCTCAGAAAAGGAGATGTTTTAAATGCTTCAAAAACACATTTAAAGGTCATTTTTTGAAAAACTAAGTGGAAAAAACAGAAACAAGATAGCTACCATATGAAAGAAGAATGTTCACTCACAAAACATAAATCCTCTTTCATATGACCAAATTCTTCTTTTATATCAAACATTCATACAAAAGTCCCTACTGAGCATGCTCAAAACTGAAATTTCCAATATTTATAACTTGGGAATGGATTTATATTTTTCACCAATCCAATGAAAGGTACCATTCTGGGGCAAGCCCTTTCTACCCTGAAACTTTCAGACCAAAATTCCAAACCATCTGAGTGCTAGGAAATGACAAAGAAACAACAAAAAAACCCTGATTTTCCCATAAAACTCAATATCCAGATCTCAGAATATGCACATCTGATAGGACAAAACTTAGCAAATGAAGAAGCCTTGCCCCCACCCCCAGCCATGCATGTAAACTTTGTGCAATTATATTGAATGGGAGCAAAGCTATCATGGTGCAAACTTAGGGTTTAACATTAAGCAGCCTACTCAACCCTAACTAAAGTGGTGCTACAGCACCACTATAATAAATGCCACATGCCATGTTTATAAGGGGAGTCATGAAACAAGCATCTTGAAAATTTGCATCACAATTGAATCAGATAATTCTTGACCCTAGCAAGTATGCTTTGGTATCCAGTTTTAGTCAGATGAGCTCAGGAAAGAGCTCAGTGACCCATCTGAATAGGATGAGGGTGTGGGGATGGTGCTGTTATGTGACCCCCCACCTAGGGAATGGAAGCTGCACCATTTTATGCATGGACCCAGGTACCATATAGTGAAGACAACTCTTCTCTTGCCATAGGGCGATGCATGTCTGCACCTGTGGGTGGCAGAGGGCCCTGTGCATTGGCTGACAGATGGACTGTTTGCTTTGTGCATCTGTATTTGCATCTGTAGCCACATGGAAGCACAAGGAAAAGAGAACCCTGTGCTTCTGGAGCCCAACAGACAACCCCATGAATTCTTAGAATCCACAACTGCATGGAAGTGCAAGGCCTGCAAGGGTCCTGCACTATCTTAGATGGATGGAGTCTCCCCTTTCTTCCCTTGGGCCCTATGCATCTCCATGTGCTCATCCAGGTCCCTTCGGGGCCTGAGTGAATGTGGACATGATTCCACTGTCACAAAAAGAAATGAAATGTTTTGCAAAAAACTGCATTAATGCACCATTTAGTGTTCAAATTAATGCCACAAAAGTAGGGAAATGTAACATTAGGGTTCCCAACCCTAACTCTGCATGCCCACCCCAAGCAGCAAAAGAAAAACACATTGGAGTTTTGGGTCTCTGGAATCTTGGCAAATCAGTGGTGGGGGTCTTTCTTGGGGTTATCAACCCTAATGCCCACCCATTCCCTGAGCAAACAAGGTCAGACATGATCTCCTTTCTTCATGAAGAGCCAGCAGGAACCTGTATGAAGAAAGCTAGAATAGATCGCATTGGCAACATGTGGTGTGACATATTTCTCTGCCTTTGAAGAGTGTATCAGTATGAGTCACTGGCATCAAGCTGCATCTTGTGCTTCAGACAGGAGGTTATGGGCTGGGGGAAGGGATAAGTATTAGGGTTGACAACCCCAAGGAAGACCCACCACTGAATTCTCAAGACTCTGGAGACTTAAAACCCTATTTTCTTTTTCCTTTTGCTGCATGGAGGTGTGGGGGTGGGGAGGTAAGTTTGGAAATGATACTGCCATATTTTCCTACTTTTGTCACATTAACTTGTACCCTAATGGGTGCATTAACACACTTTTTGTGCAAAGAATATATATAATATGAGCATAGTAGTGCCCCTATAGTAAGGGTTGCATAGGCTGTTTAATGTTAAACCAGTAGAGACACACTAGAGACAGCACAGACCACTAGAGTCATTGCCATATAATTTAATGGAAAATATTTAAGGCTACTTAGTGTATTCAGTACATGGGTCAAGATATGACACTGGGGAGTTCAGTGAATTCTTGGAGGCCTAGCAAATTTAGTCTATATAGTGTATGTCAAGCACCCCCCATGCACACACACACACACACACACACATATACACATACTCTGAAATCTCATTCTGATTTGCAAATGTTTATTAATGGGGATAACTTAATAGTTTTTAACCTGGGATTATGCAACCAAGCTGCAACTATGTATCTTCTAGTGAGGCTTCTAAGACCACAGTTTTATAGCTGGGGTAGTGAAGTGTCTCACTCTGGGTCACATAAGGGTTATGGCAGGTACTGTGCTTTTGTATTGTATTGTATTGAATGTGCAAATGTACAACAGATGTTGATAAAATAAAACAGAATGGGCCAAAACTAGTTTGATATCATCCAACCACATAAGATGCAGGGGTTGGGGGTTGAAGTCAACAGTTATAAGCAGACATCAATGATATTTGACATCTTTAAAATCAGATATGTTGGATAAGTGGACTGGGGTGCCCACCCAGTACCATCTCTTTACCCCTCCCCTATGTTGCCTGCTCCCTCTTCTCATTATATATATGGTGGCATTGGACTACCCCACCCCGTGTTGCTGAACAGTAGCCTGACACTGGGTGCCTAAGACCCAGTTTAAGAAAATCACTTGAAACAAAGAAAATCATCCCTCATTGATATTTTTGTTTAAACCAGTAAAAGATAAATGGTCCCTGGCTGACATGACCACCAACATGTCTCAGATTCTGACCTCCACTCAGCACTCACCACCCACACCCACACACATACCCTCACTCACTGGAACATATCCTATGACATAGATCCACTCTCCAATTGAAGACGCACTTTCTGCTGGAACTGGCAACTGCAATATGCAAAAATAAGTTACATTTGTTATAATGAATTTCAATGGGGGTTTGAATGTTTATTAATACCTTAGTCATTTTTAAATATTTTTACACCAAATTTTCAACATGGCATTTTTGGGACCCCATCTCATGACCAAGGCAGTGGAATTAAAATCTGGCAGGAAAGATGATTTCACAGTCGCTGCACAAAATCACTTTTTGGGTGAGATTTGAAAAGTTTAATCTACCAGGTTCATCAGGTGAGGTAATAAGAAGATATTGTTGAAAACCTGGGGTCAAAATATTAAAAATAACAAGAATGTCAGAAGCATACATTGACATTTTCTACACTTGCTGATAACTTGAGCAATTTTCAATATTTTGACCCCAAATTTTCAGCATAGCTATGTTTTCACACCACTTTATGAATGTGATAGCTGTCATTCATAAATTCCTGGCAAAATGTGTTTACACAACTGTGGTGTGAAATGACATTTCAGTGGGATTTAACATTTTTCACTTACCGGTTCATATGGAGGGCTCATAAAGTCTATGTTGAACGCTGGTGTAAAATGACCAAGTTATGAGTAATCATTGACATATATTAATGTTCGATCATAACTTCACTCATTCTTAATATTCTGACTCCAAGCTTTTAACAGTCTTTTTTCACACACCTCATAAACATGACAACTGTCATTTTCAAATTCCTGGATGAGATGTGTTTTCACACTTCTGGTACAAAATTATGTTTCAATCCATATACTATAAATGGCATGCTATGTTTATGGGGGTCATAAAATCATTATCTTGAAAATTTGGAGTTAAAATAAAAAAAATATATCATTATTTTGAAGCGTGTGTGTGTGGTACCGGTCTTCAGCCCAGCAGGTACTTTGTGATCAGTGCTGGTAAGCTGGTTTAGGGGCAAGTTCAGTGACCCATCCAAATGAGGCAAATATGGAAGATGGTGATGCTAGGTGACAAACCCGATCCTGGGAATAAAAGATGCAGGGTTACCCACACTGTCCCAGGTACCATATAGTGAATGCAACTCTTTTCTTGGGATTTGGCCATGCACCCCTACATCCATGGGTGGCAGATGACTCTGTGCATTGGATGAGAGATGAACTCTTTGTTCTATGCTTCTACAGTATATCTGCAGCCACATGGAAGTGCAGAACCCTGAGGACTCTGTGTTTCTGCAGTCCATCAGAGACCCCCATGAAGTCTCACATCCATCACTACACAGAAGTCCAGGGCCTCAAAGGGCCCTGCACTTTCATCGGCAGATGGAGTCTTCCCTTAGTGGAGGGCCCAGAGGACCCTTTGTTTCTGCATCTGTTCAATGCATGTCCTTAAGGGACCTGCATGAATGAGGATATGTTTTCACTATCTCAAAAAGAAAGGAAATTCTTTGAAAAAAATTGCACTAATGCCCCAGGTAGGGTTCAAGTTAATGCCATAAAAGTAGGGAAATGTAGTGTTAGTTTTTCCAACCCTAACTCCCCACCTCAACCCCTAAGTTGCAAAGGAAAAGCATTAGGATTTGGGGTCTCCAGAGTCTTGTTGAATCAGTGATAGGGTCTTCCTTGGTGTTGTCAAACCTAATGCTCACCCTCTTACCTGAACAAACAAGGTCATAGAAACATAGAAACATAGAATTTGCAGGCAGATGAGGACTGCTTTGCCCACCTAGTCTTCCCATTTTTCCCTACCTGTAGTATCACAGCAGATTCCCATTCCCTAGGATTCCTTTATGCATTCTTGAACCCCAGCAGTGTTCTTGCCCCACCTCTTCTGTTGGAAGACTGTTCCAGGAATCCACCACTCTTTCCGTGAAGAAGTATTACCTCACATCTCTCCTGAAACTACCCCCTTCAGCATCATTTCATGCCCACTTGTACTTGAGCACACCTTTTTCTGATAAATATTTCTGTCTTGTACCTTCTTTAACCCCGTGAGATTTATCATATCCCCCTCCCTCTCATCTCTTCCTGGGTGAACTATTTAAGTCCTTTAATATCTCCTTGTTGAGCTTCTGATACAAATCCCACACTATTTTAGTTGCCTTCCTCTGGACCATTTCCATTAGTCTATTCTTTAGGATCAAACATTTTTTTATTAAAGAAGCCATGCTGAGGCTGGTCCAAACTACCTTTCTCTCACTGCTAGATTACATGGACTTCTCTTATAGCCAGTGCCCTGCCACAATGCTTACTGAGCTTGATACTCTGTACCACAGAGCCCTAAGGTTCATCACTGGCCTCCCCTTCTCTACACACCACTGTTCCCTATATGCAGCTGTGGGGTGGACCTCCCTTCCTTATAGACATCAAAGAAATGCTGCACTTTGGACCGATATAGCTATTACCAAAAAACTGCCACAGTACATTTCCGATTGCATCCCGTTAAGCCTGGTAGGCAACTATGCACTAAGAAGTACTGCCTATATCTCTCTGAAAGTACCAAAGGTGAACATATGCTTTGGCAGGGCTGCCATAAGTTATTTGCTACCCGTTCTGTGGAATCAGCTGCACAAGACATTGAAACTCATTATTCCTACCAATCTCACTGCTTTTAAAAGACTATATGCTCATTCTTATAAGGAATCCTGTACATACTTTCCTCGTACCAAATCTTCCTGTTTTGCAATAGGTAGTGCACCTCTACATTCTGTCTGGCTTCCTTGCATCCACCCATTGTACCCATCAGCTACTTACCCTTGCCTCTTACATACTATATTTCTGGTAATTGTGCTCAGCACTTATATACTTTGATCCCTATAGTCATGCTTAATTGCCTAAGTTACCATTAATTAGGAAGAGCAGCACTCTATGGTTTGCTGAAACTTATATTCCCTAGTATCAACACCTGTGCTACCATAGTTCTACAGATTGTTGGAGAGTTGCTGTGGATATCCGCTATGCATGCCTGTAAATATATTTATGTTTATGGAGCTAGTTCTTATGTATATACTGTCTTCTTTAGCCAAAATGCTTTGTACTCACTAATACTAGTGCTTCCTTGTTGACACTCATCCAGGATTCTGTAACTATTGTGAACATTATGCTTTAAATGTATTGTACACTGAACTCTATGACCCAGATATTCAGACGGCACCTGGCAGTTGTGTAAGCCTAGGTACAGTGCAACAGGGCTGCCCCAGGGCATGGGCTAGGCAATATTCAATGGTGCTGTGCCATGGCCCAGCACTGCTGCATATGGCACAGAGGGTGCACATGCTGTGCATGGTGCAGTAGCACTGCGCCAGCACAAGACACGGTAAAGGAGCAGGGGGATGCGCCAGTGCAAGTGCAGTTGCACTAGGCACATCACCAGTGATATTCAACCCTGGGGCATGCAAATGAGGCCATTATGCATGCAAGGCACAAATGTGGCCATTTGCATGTCATTATGGTCCCATTTGCTTGCAATCTACTGATCCCTGGCAAACTGTGCCTGGCGCCCTGCCAAGTTGCATCCATCTGGGATCGACACCCCAGTGTGCCAATGCAACCCCCCGCTCCTGTACACCTGATCGCAGGCTTTCATACTAAAGAAGGATCCCTGGTGGTCCAGTGGTAACTCCCTCACTCAATTGTGGGCTGTAGTAATAATGATGGATCCCTGGTGGTCCATTGGTAACCTCCCTTCACCAGATCACGGGCTGTAGTAAAAGAGAGATATCCCTGGTCTGCTAGCAGTACTCCCTTCACCCGATCATGGGCTGCTGTGAAAAGCATTACCAGGTGGTCCAGTGGAACCCCTTCCCACAGAGGCCCCTGCCACCAGCACCCCACCTGTCATCGGCGGCAGAAGCACCTCTGCCCACATGCTGCCCAGCCACCCGCTGAATGATAGCGATAGGGCGATCTGTACACCTATTGATCACTGCATGGACCAATGGCGACAGACCATACTTACTACACAGGCCCGATATGTGAATGTTCACCCTCCCTTTCTGTATGTGAATTCCATTTACCACCACCCTCTGCTGCCTATCCCTCAACCCATTTCTTACTGTTTTCCACCTTTAGACCCACTCCTTACTATCCAGCTTGCTTACTAGTTCAGTGTTGAGTACCTTACTGAATTTCAGAAAAGCTACATCCACCACTCCACCCTGATCCAGTTCCTTGGTCACCCAGTCAAAGAACACTGTCAGATTCATTTAACATCACTCCCCCCATGAATCCATACTGCCTCATGTCTTGTAACCTGTTGGAATCAAGATAATCCCCAATCCTCTTCTTCAGCCATGATTCCATTCACTTCCCACCACCCAGTTTTCCACCTTTGGACCCACCGTGCTAACCAGCTTGATTGCTAGTGGAACGGTGTTGAGTACCTTACTGAATTTTAGGAAAGCTACATCTACCACTCCACCCTGATCTAGTTCCTTGGTCAGATTTATTTAACATTACCTCCCCCCATGAATCCATACTGCCTCATGTCTTGTAACCCATTAGAATCAAGATATTCCCCAATTCTCTTCTTCAACCATGATTCTATTAACTTCCCACCACTAAAGTCAGTCTGACTGGTCTATGATTGCCAGCCTCTTCCTGGCTACCACTTTTATGAAATGGGACTACATTTGCCCTTCTCCAGTGCTCTGGTATTACTCCTGCTTCCAATGAGCTGTTAAACAGAGCCATCAGAGGTCCAGTCTGTAGCTCCCTGAGCTCCCTCAATACCCATTTTTGGGATACTGTCTGGCCCCTTACTTTGTCCACATCCACATTTGTGAGTCCCTTCAGGACTCTCTCCTCCAAAAAACAGACTAGTGTCCACCTCCCTCTCACCAACACTACTGTTACATTTTTGTGGCCCCTCCCCATCTCATTCCTGCATGAGAACTGAACAAAAGTATTTCTTCAGAGTATCTGCTTTTTCTTTTCCTCCTCTGCCCAGTCACCCTCTTCCCTTCTTAACCCTACAATCTAGCCCCTGGCCTTCCTTCTCAACATGCATACCTAATTGCTTAGTTATCTGCCACACTTTCAAACAATACTGTCTGTTGTCCTGGATCATAATGTATTGTATTTGTAGTACACTTTATGCATTTGAATGGCACTGTATGTATTTTTATTGTCATGTTTTTGTACTGCTCTACACTTTATGTATTTGAATTGTACTGTTAAGTATTTTATATTATGTTTTTGCCTGCTGTCTCCATATTTGTACCCCCCCCCGGATGCTTCTGGAAATGAGCTATTTCCAGCACATGTTGTCTTTCCTGGTGAAACCTTTTCAAATAAATAAACAATAAATGTCTTGTTCTCTTTTGTTACTGCCCTGGCTATTTTTTCTTCACGTTGTAACTTTGCAATCCTTACTACTCTTCCTGCTTCCTGCTGTTTCCCCTGATGCATCTCCCTATACTTCTCCTTTTGCTCTCCTCTTACCTTCTGAATGCAACCATCTTAGCTGTTTCCTTTTCTGCCACCTCTTTTGAGACCCTTAGCAGTCTTTGTACCTCTTTCTTTTGCTCCCCTGCTTGATGCAGAAGTTTACTATCTTCACGATGGCCCTTTTCAGTTTTCCTCACTGTTTCTCCATCTTATCCAGTTCAGCCCCCATGCCAGGTCATCCCTGAGGCATTTACCCATCTTTTTAAAGTATGGTCTCAGTCTGTCAGACATGATCTCCTTTCTTCAAGCCAAGCCCACAGGGCCCCGCATGAAGAAAGATTCAACACATCGGGCCAGCCTGGTGGTACTGAAGGTTGAGGTGCTGGATGCCACACCTTGTGCCATGATGGTGACCTGGGTTTGGGAATGGACTCTGGCCACCAGGGGCTGGCAGAGGAGAGGAAGGATTGAGCATCCTACAACTGCTCTCCTTACTCTGGGGTGGGCTCTGGGCATGTGTCACACTGCAGTGGTGCCTAGCGGAGGTTGGGTGCACTGTCAATAGAGAGCACTCTAAGGGTAAGGGAGCAAAGTAGACATCTGCACGTTGGTGCAGTTGACGTCATTGCATGTCTGGCTCCCATGGGGAATACAATGGTGGAAACATTGCAGGGCAACCATGGCAGCTCATGGCTGTGCCCCACACACCCAGACAAGAGAGGCATGGCCACCCGGTTCCTGGTCATGGGCCCCATAGGGGGAGCGGTGTCCTGTTAACTTCATCGGGTCCCTGTGTGTGTCTGTGTGTGTATCGGACCTGGTCCAGGGTGCAGGTGCCAGCAGCCAAAGGTCATTGTGGGCCTCTCCCTATAGGAGGAGGATAAACTGTTAAATGATAAAAAAAAAGTTTAAACACATTGTATTGGCAGCATGGAGCAAGACATACTCTCTACCTTTGATAGGTGTATCACTATGATGCACTGGCTTGGAGCTGTATCTTGTGCTTCAGACTGGAAGCTACTGACGGGGGGGAGGGGTGAACACTAGGGTTGACAACCCCAAGGAAGAGACCACCACTGTTCTGCCAAGACTCTAGAGACCCAATGCCCTAATTTGTTTTCCTTTTTCTGCTTGGGGGGGTTGAGTGTGGGGAGTTAGGGTTAAGTACTTTTGTGGTGTTAACTTGAACCTTAGCTGGTTCATTAACACAGTGTTTTATAAAAAGGAATATGATATGTATATTATAGTGGTGTGGTAGTGTCACTTTAGTTAGGGTTGGGCAGGGCATTCTATGTTGAACCTCAAATTTAGCAATCTAATAACTTTGCAACCTTTCAACAGAGTTGCAAAATTTTACATGTTCTCTCGAGGCATAGATCTCTTGACCTGCCAAGTTTTGTTGCTATCGAATGTGTGGATTCAAGATCTAGAATTGTTAAAAATCATCATTTTGCTGTTTTTCTCATCTCCTTGTGTCCAGATTTGTAATTTTGGTCTGAAATTCTCAGGTAGAAATGGTTTGGGTAACAAAAGCACAATTTGCTTGTTAGGAAAACAATATTAATCTCTTCAAAGTAATCACATTTGAAAGAGTTCATTATTTTCAATAGAATTTCACTTTGCAGGATAGATTTCTGGACCAAAAAGAATTTGGTCAAATGAAAAGGATTATTTTTCATGAGGGGCCAATCCATTTTGTTGGGAAAATTTATTTTTCATGAACCGCCATCTTGTTTTCTGTTAAAAAATCTTGAAAAGCTGCAAAATTATATTCTGCCAACAAACCAATGCATGTATCTTGTTTATCAGGACTCCATTAGGTGGATTCTGTGGTTATCTGGTGGAAAAATGACCTTTGAATATGTTGTTTTAACATTTAAAATCTTTTTTCATGACACTCTGTGACTCACTAACACTTTTTTCATGAGTCCTTTTTTGTTCTCATGAAAAAGGATCATGTCTCATGAAAAAGGATTTTGAACTTCATTTTATCAAGCTTATTTCATGAGTTATTTTCATGAGAACACAAAGGATCTCTTCTCATGAAAAAGGATCCTTTCTCACAAAAAGAATTTCAGACTTAATTTTTTCCCAGTTCTTTTCTTTGGGAGAAGGTATCCTTTATTGTGAATCTTTCTTCATTCTCACAAAAAGAATCCTTCTCACAAAAAGGATTTCTGACTTCATTTTTTCTGATTCTGTTGTCATGAGATGGGATCCTTTTTCTTGAGCTTTTCATTGTCACAAAAAGGATTCCTACTCTCAAAAAGTTTGCACTTAGTATTTTACCATTTTTTCATGAGATGGAATCCTTATTCATGACCTTTTATGTTCTCATGAATATGGATCCATTGCTATGAAAAAGAATTTCAGACTAACGTATTTCAACGGGGTTTCAACTGTGATGCATAATTTTGCCATTTGTGCATATTTTTACACCAAATTTTCAACATGGCCTTTTTGAGACCCCACATCATGAACAATGTTGGTGGAATTGCACAAATCCAGCCCAGAAGGCAATTTTGTAGTTGGCTGGTGAGATCACCTTTTGATTGAGATGTGAACATTTTCACCACCCCTGTTTATGAGGTGGGGTCATAAGAAAGGTATGTTGAACATTTGGGTTCAAAATATGTAAAAATACCAAAGTTATGAAATATATATGCATCTATGGAGGGATTGGATAACAGGGTCCAAGGATAGGATTATACTATGTCAAAATTTATAGATGGATGTGCTCTTGGACCTGCACTCCCACATGCAAATAATGATATGATTATGGTGGGTTTGGAGAGTATGAAGGATACCATTATACTACCTCAAAAAGTAAGGAAATTCATTGCAAAAATATTTGTTAATGCACTAGTTAGGGTTAAAGTGACAAAAATAGGGACAAATGGCATTAAGGTTTCCATGCCTTATACCCCACCCCCAAGACTGCAGGCAGCAACAAGCATGAGGTGTGCCTTGGGGTTGTCAACCCTAATGCTCACCTCATTCTCATACACTGTGCCCATCTCAGAGTACTTACATGTGGAATGGGGTGAGCATTAGGGGTGACAACCCCAAGGCATACCTCACACCTGTTGCTGCCAGCCATGTGAGGGTGAGGTGCTAGGGCTGTAAACCGTAATGACACATTTCACTACTTTTGTGACTGCAATCCTAACTAGTGCATTATCGAACATTTTTGCAAAGACTACATATATGTGTGTGTGTGTGTATATATATATATATATATATATATATATATATATATATATATATTCATGCATTACAAAAAACTTTGTTAATGCATCAGTTAGGGCTGAAGTGACAAAAGTAGGGAAATTATACTTTAGAGTTGAGCTCCTAACCCTACCACCCCACCCCTGTCCTTCCACACACCAACAGGCATCGGGATGTGTCATGGGGTCATTAGACCTAACTCTCACCCCATTCCATGGGTAAGAAGCTGATATGGTACAACATGGAGAATGGGGTGAGAGTTGGCCTAATGACCCATGACACACACTGTGCTCCTCTCCGAGCCCAGTGGCTCCACCAAGCTGCCATTTGTGCATAACAATATGCATCTGTGGGAGCATGGGCCCTCTGGACCCTGCACTCCCACTTACACATAACAACGGAGTCATACAGTGGCCCTATGGGGCTGAAAAGGAACCTTTGTAACTCTAATATGCCAATATCTCAGTAACTGTACAAGCTATGAAAAAAAATCCAATGCAGTTGTAATCATGACTTCAAAACCTCCACATATGCTATTAAGCTGCAGGAAGTGAAAAATCCATATATCGCATCATTTCCAAGATACAGGCACCGAAAGTCACTGTGGGCACTGCAATGTTATCCTATGGGAAAAATCTCAACTTCTTGATGGCATATCCATGGAACTGATTAACATTTTTACTTCTAAACAGAACAGTTCACATCTCAGGGACATCCCTTTATACCCTGCAAATTGCAAGCCAAAAGACCAAACCGTTTATTTACAGTGCACTGGCAAAGTTTTTAAATTCCTAGTTAGTAAGGTGGCAAAATCCCAGTTTATGAGGTCAATCCCTGTTCTCAAGCTGTCAAAATCACCATTCATGAGAAATCCTTGATCGTTCGATTTTGGCCATCTGGTTTGGAAGTTATGATCAACAATTTTGTCAGCTTGTGAAAGGGGATTGGCTCATGAAAGAATTTTTTGACAGTCCAGGAACAAGGAATTGAAAAATTCCTCTTTTGTGAGCTGTCACAATCACCTTTCACTAGATCTCTTTTTTGATGTATTATTTCTTCTGAGCTCCCAGCTTCTGTCATCAGTTGTCCCCCAGCGCACCCTCCCCGAAGGTTAGACCCTCCCCTTGCACCCCATGACTTATGCTTCATGGCAGGGTGGTGGGGAGTGACTCAACCCACCCCAAATGGATCCATGCCAGGGAGGTGCCCTCTCAGAGGTGGTGTGCTGCAGGGACCACGTCATCCAGCTGGAGCTTTTTTCCACTTTTCTCCCCTTGTGAGGAGGCATGGCATGCAATGACACCTGCAGTGAGAGCGCACACGCTACCACATGCGCTCACCAAGCATCTGTCTGTCTCCTCCCCTTCAGCTGTAGCATCAGCATGCTGCCCCCCAGCAGCCACTAGGGGCCAGTGGAGAGCCAACAGCTAGTGTCCCCCCACCCCGGAGAAGGAGAGCAGTCCAAAGGATGCTCGATCCTTCTCCTCCCCGCCAACCCCCAATGACCCGTGTTCATTCCCAAACATGGGTCACTGGCGTGGCTTGAGGTAAGGTATCCAGTGCCTCAGCCCTCAATGCCAATCGGCCAGCTGTAGATCCCCTTTTTCAAGGTGTCAAAATCCACTTTTGCAAGCCAATCCTTGTTTGCGAGAAGGGTCATCTGGTCAGGAAATGGCAATAAAGGATTTTGTAAGCTATTGAAAGGGGATTCGAGAACCCAATCCCTTTCATGAGCAGATCCATGTTCATGAGATAGGGCCATCTGGTCCGTAGATCATGATCAAGGATTTTGTTGCCTCATGAAAGGGGACTGACTCATGAAAGGATTTTGTTATCTTTTGAAAGAGGATCAGAGGCGAGTCACGAGAGAAGAATTTCAAAATTTAAAATGCCCATTTCTTGGCCAAAATGAAGGAAACCAAAGCCATAGGTTTGTATGGGGTGCCACGCTGAACAAAACCCATGTTTCATTTGCAAAAGAAGTCAGCCATGGGGCAAGCTACATTTTGTTTGGGGGGAAAAATGAAAACAAGATGGTGGCTCGCAAAAGGTGAATTTTTCCTCATGAATGGGGATTTCAGAAATCCCCTTTTGTGAGGTGACAAAATCCTTGATCATGAGCTTAATCCCCTTTCACAAAACATACACAAAAATCTCACACTGAACTGAGCATGCTCAGAACCCAAAAGTTTTAAATTAAATAACTTTGGAAGGGATTAATATTTTTTTCACCAAGCCAATGCTGGATTATTCTTTGACCAAACCTCTTTTCACCCTGAATATTTCAGACCAAAATACCAAACAGTGTGGTCACAGCACAATGGGCAAAAATCAACAAAAAGGTGAAAATTTGTTTTTGGTGCCTAGCTGCACAAACAAATGAAAGTCTGCTAGAGATGTAACTTGGCAAATCATGAGATCCATAATACAAGACTGCACATTCCAAATGTTGTGCAAATCTGTTGAACAGTTGCAAAGTTATTAAAGTGCAAAATTTGGGGTTTAACATTAAACTGCTTACTCAATCTTAACTGTATTTATTTATTTCATTGTTCTGAAAAACCTTTGAGCAAAAGCTCTTTGCAAAGGTTCCATGTCAAAATACATGGCATATACAGTACAACAGATGGGGAATTGCCCACTCTGTGGTTCACACTTCATGGGAAGGGTGTACACAGTAAGAACAACTTAGGGAACATTTAAACAAACAGCGCAATGGTAATGCAAACAGAGACATAATGCAGAACATAAGTACAGAGTGACAAATAACCAGCTACTGAAGCTGCTGCCAGAAACCTTAAATAGTGTATGACTATGAGCTTATGGGGAACACAGAGACAAGGACCTCAGCAGCCCATAGTACAGGCTTTGTTCTGGTAACAAGGATGGGGACTGAAAATAGCTGACTTAGGGGATGGCTATAAGGGGTAGGAGAAGCTAGTACCAGGCATGTCTTCCAATAGGACAGTAAGTGCTAAAATAGAGCAGAGTGCATGCCTGTAGGAGAGAGATCCAAGCCAGGCCCACCTAATTGCAGGGCAGTTAGTGTGGAGGGTGAGTGAAACTCTGCCCACTGCTAAGGCCAGCTACAACAGTTTCAATGTGGGCAGTTGAGGGAGGAGGCTGGGGTATCAACATGCACACATATTAGGAGATGGGTAGAGAGGGACTGGTAGTACACCATCTATCAGCAACAACAAGCCCTGGATGCATTAAGGTGCCATTTTAACTTTGACTTAAATGTGAGGCTGATATATATATATATATATATATATATATATATATATATATATATATATATATATATATATATATTATTATATATTTATATATATATATATATATATATTATATTTACAGGTAATAACAAGTGCTTAAAAGCACTACATTGCAGGAGAAATCAGTTCTGCCATTTGAATGTTCATGTTTTAAATGCTGCCATTTTTATTCCTCATTAACGCCGGACTTGTTGTCGAATCCTGGGTCAGATAATGAAACTGTGGTGCAGCTCACTGACAACTTTTTCCCATTCAGTAGATAAAAATACAAGTGTTACAACATGCCAGCCCTGATGTGTCACTGTAGTCTTTACTATAATCTGATACTGTACTTTATTTCACTATTGATTATGCTACTGCTCCAGAAGCACGAGTCTTCTCCTCCATCTTCAATGCTGAGAAAACTCCCATCTCAGTAGATGTAAAAACACAATCAGCCCTACAAATCTTTTCTTTTCTTTTTAGAATGGAACAAAAACAAAACGACTTCTGCTGTCATGCTGCTACTGCTTCTCCAAGTCCCCACCACTTATGCTGAAGGCCTCGCCTCTTCCATGCCATTGAATGAAAATAAAGAAGCATTTATCTTGCTCTGTCAGTCTTCAGCAGCCCAGACAAGTTTCCAAAAGTAAGCACAATCTCTATACAGCAGTTTTTTTTATTAACATTTAAGACTGACGTAGACATGTCCTGTCCAAATGCAGTCCCGGACTCCTGCAGCAGGCATGTTAAAAACCAACTGCCAATCAGACTGCAGGTCTAGTTCTTTCCTGTGGAGGTGGGGGAGAGGGGGGTTATGTTGATTATTTCTGCAAACCATTTAGTACTTCTTGCTTTCCTATTCAACACAGCTCTCATGGGAACATGATGGCTGCAGCTACTATGGGCAGGTGGCAGTGTCCAAAGATTTGTATTTCTGTGCCCTGCCAGTCACTAGGTCAAAAATTAAAATTAAACAAACAAAACAATTCCACATGGAAACTCAAAATGAGGTCTTTCAAAATGGAGGGGAGGGTTGGGGTTGGAAACAGGAAGAACCATAGGACTACAGCTGCAGAGGCTCTATGTCTTTCAAAATGGGAGTGGAGGGTTGTGGGTGGAAGTAGGAAGAACTACAGGACTATAGCTACATAGGCCCTACTGGGGCATAATGTCCTTTCTCAAAGGCAAAACATCTAGGTGGAGGAACTATTTTATGTAACATTTTCACAATAAATTAACTTTTTATTATTGTAACCAATCATTTTTAATTCCTGCCTTTATATAAATTACACAGGCCCATTTTATAAGCTCAATAAGACACTCAGAGTGTGTGTATTGAACAGATATTGCCGAACACCCATGGGCTGAAGGCACTCGGTCGGCAGCATCCTGCCTTTGTACACCCCTATATCCCTAGATGTGTGGTAATATCTGTTCAATGCACACCCCATTGTCTTACTGCTTACATATCGCCATTTCTTCGGTGCATGGGGCACTTGGCCTGTGGCCTCCTGCCTCAGAATGCACCCAAAGAATGACGATATGCCATGTTATAAAATGGACAGAGAAAATACTGTCTTCTGATTGGTTATGACCCATGCATGAAATCTGTTCCATGCACACGTGATAACAAGTACTCAGAAGCAGGACTGCATTACCCAAAATCAGTGTACCATTAGAACATTTATAATTATAAATGTTGCCATTATTTTGTATTTTAGTGAGGAAACCAGGGTTAATAAAGCCACACTTTTTGTTACTAGTGGACACTAGCCAATCGCTCCTGCCTCTGTAGACTTCTGTAACCATAATAAAATAGCCCAACTAATCTTTTCTTTTCTGAAACACCAGAGAAAAAAAAAATGATTCTGCTTTCACCACACTGCAGCTGCTCATAGTCCCACATGCAACTGTTGTAGTCCACGCTGCCTCCTAATGATTCTCTCACTCTGTCTTCTGCTGCTCTGGCAAGTTCCCACAACATATAAATTCTGTACTGCTGTAAGTGCTGTTGATTTTAAATTAATATTTATAAAAGTCAGAGACCTGACCTGTACAACACAGCTCAACTCCTCACTCTCTCAAAAGTTGATTGGGATGTGCTTGCCACAAAAGACATTGCAGTTCTTGCATACAGTCCATAGAAAAAAGTAAAAAATACACAGCCCTCCACAAACTAACTGGATTGCTAGTCCTACTTGCCTGCCTGCTAGTACAAATGCCAGGGGGGGATGAACTTAGTATCACAGATATGGATGCCACAATAGGACAAATGTCCTATGGCAAAACACAATCACATCATCAGTAGCAGGCAGAAGACTATTTTACCTCAAAGTAACACAAGAATTTGTTTTTATACATATAAATGCAGTTTTGTCAGGGTGAAAAAATATTTTTAAAAAGTGACCCATTTTATAAGTGCAATAAAACACTCCAGGATGTGGGTGGAACAGATTTTACTGCAAGGCCAGTGGCTGAAGGCACTCAGCTTGTGGCCTTGCACCTT
The DNA here is from genome assembly GCA_016271365.2 of Neoceratodus forsteri. Classification (NCBI taxonomy): domain Eukaryota; kingdom Metazoa; phylum Chordata; order Ceratodontiformes; family Ceratodontidae; genus Neoceratodus; species Neoceratodus forsteri. The sequence goes on from CM028134.1 coordinate 315,207,753, forward strand.
ACTTGCACTGGCTGTATGGCAAAATCTGTTCCATGCACACCTGTAAGTGTGATATATATATATATATATATATATATATATTCATGGCAAAAAATCCATTTAATGCATCAGTTAGGGTTGTTCCACAGTGACAAAAGCAAGGAAATTTGGTGTTAGGGTTGAAAACCCTAACTTCTATTTCACCCCCCCAGCACCACACACACACACACACATGCAAGTGGGGAAGGACCAAGGCAAAACAACCAATCACAGACAACCAGCAGCAGGTGACAGAAATAAAAAAAACAACTGTCTAAATGTACTACAAGACATCCCCCCCACCTGACCAGGTACTGCATGCTCAGTGGAGATCAACAGCAAAACTGAGGCCTTGTACACCAAATGTACACATCCCTGATTGCAGGTGTACACAATGTACCACACTTGGTAGTTGCATGGCCTTACCTAGTGATGCCCCACACCCCACCACACCTTGTACTGCACCTCAGCTATAGAGCACAGCAAAACTAAGTAGTTGTAGAGGTATAATATGTGTGGTTGATTTCATTATACACTACCTCCCACTGTTAGGTACTGGAGGACCTCAAAGCAGTGCCTCACCCACTCAGACCAGGTACTGCGTAGTTACTGGAGAACCCCAGTTGAAATGAACCCATGAAGATCAACACTGTTACTCCATGATTGCAGCCTTGCAAAGGTTAGTACAATTATGACTCACAGACCCTGTGGTAGAGAATGCCCCATCCTGTCCTACAACACTTGGCCCATTGTGACTAAAAGCTATAGTAAAATAAATTCTGTTTATATCTACAGTACACCTACTTGATTGCTGGTGTACTACAATTAACATAGTTATCACTTGCATGGTGTCAGCCACAGAATGGTCTGCTAAACCCAAAGACTAGGTACTACAACCTGAGTGTAGACCAACTACAAAAAAGTGAAGCTGTGGGCATAAATGGTACAGCTCACTCATTGCAAGGCTACTCAACTTACCACAATTTGGATAATTGTGGCATCAGAGAGGTAATGCCGTTGTCTTTACCAGGTAGTACATCCTCAGTAGAGAGCTACAGCAAAATTGAGCCTATAGACATCCGTGATACACCTCCGTCATTGTAGGTATAGTAATGTTAGCATATTTAGAAGTTGCTTGGCCTCAGCCAGCTAATTCCACTCCATGTTAGACAGACCAGTTACTGCATTCTTAGTATACAAACACGTTGAAGGTAAGTACATGAACATCAGCAGTACACCTACATCACTGAAACTATATATCTGTTAGTGACATTATGAGTTGCACAGCCTTGTACAGGCAATAGTTTTCCAGTACCTCAAGATCAGCCTGTGTATTTTGGTGGACAGATACAGTAAATTTACTACTACATAATTACATACTTAAATGCAACAGTTCTTGTATCTTGATGATGGATGTGTCTTTAGTACATTTATGTTGTTGTTTTTATTTCTGTTTACTCATAAGTGTACAAACCTTTGAACAGCTGCAATCAGAGAGTTGCATCATTGATATCCAGTCAGGGTGCAGTACCAGGTGTGGTGGGGTGTGGGGCATTGCCAGAAAAGGCCATGCAACTACTAAGTGTGGTACATTGTGTGCACCTACAATCAGGGATGTGTACGTTTGGTGTACATGGCCTCAGTTTTGCTGTTGATCTCCACTGAGCATGCAGTACCTGGTCAGGTGGGTGGGGATGTCTTGTAGTACATTTAGACAGTTGTATTTTATTTCTGTCACTTGCTGCTGGTTGTCTGTGATTGGTCGTGTTGCCTTGGTCCTCCCCCCTACTTGCATGTGTGTGTGTATGTGTCTGTGTGTGTGTGTGTGTGTGTGTGTGTGTGTGTGTGGTGCTGGTGGGGTGAATTTGGAGTTAGGGTTTTCAACCCTAACACCGAGTTTCCTTGCTTTTGTCACTGTGGAACAACTCTAATTGATGCATTAAACAGAGTTTTTTGCCAAGAATATCCTGTCTTTTTGAGAATGGTAAGTACCAATACTACCTGAAATGTTGTTGTGGCAGCACCACACATACATAGCCAAATGCACACAAATGAAGAACACAGTAAGTCATCTAGCAGAATTTTCTGTTATGAAGAGAAAGACAACATACATCTCAAGCATATGCCTCTTAATATTTATCTATTTCCTTTTGCTTACCACTGTTATGTCAATACTAATTTATGGTGTTGCAGTGTTTCACGCACTATCTTTTTGCAGTCAATGAGGCTACTCTTGTGGGACATAAACAATGTGGCACTCTATTTCTCAGCACCACTGTTAAATATTTAGATATCTTACATGGTCCTCTTCTGTACCTTTACTAGACACAAATTCTGAATATAACTCATACTTATTAATGTACTTACAAAAATGTTGTCATAACACTGCAATATATGTAACACAAGAAGAATTTAAATGTGCTATCTGTTTAAACCTGAAACTTTGTGTATAATACCTTTTTTTACCAAACTAAGGAAACTGAATGCTTTCTTATAGAATATTTAACCAATAAGGCATGACCAACGGTTCTGTTAATGGTCTGTTAATCACCTGCTAGGGGTGTACTGTGACACAAGGTGTAGCTGACTGCCACACACACCTAGAGGGTGATTAACTGACCATTAACATAATCCCTGGGAGTGTCTTATTGCTATAATAATGAAACATGGTTTTAAACAGCATTAAACCTTGTTCAGCATATGGTTAAGCTCTACATGTATGTTAATAGAACATTAACATAAGGCTGGTAGAATGTTTGCAGCCAACCAGAAAGCGGCATTTTTCTGACCCTTTTTATAAATATTGATGACAAAGATCCCCACAACTTAATAATACCACAAGAAAAAAAGTTATATTCAAAAAATATTTATTTTCTATATATATAAAAGTAAAAAAATATTATTTTTAAATGTTCAAATGAAAACAGTCAGTCCTGACAATTTTTTAAATAAATTCAATCACATTGAATGCAAAAATAAAAAATAAAAATATATTGATTTTTATTTATCTCCAAAATAAATGCTATATAAAAATAGAATATTCATTTTAAAAGTTAGAAAACGATTATGTAAAAATATATAGAAACATATAAAAAAACTATTTACAATATTAACAACAACTCTTAGAGAGGTGTGCTGCTGTTGAGGCAAGCCCAACCCATAAGTTGGATTCAATGTGGACTTGCAATGGAAGTGGAAGCTGTTGTGCCTTCCAGAGGAGATACTGGAGCAGCTGTGGAGGTTGGTCACTGTGTCCCAGAGAAGCTGGATGCCACTAGTGGAGGTGAGGAGCTCGAGCTGGCCACGGTGTCACTAGCCGCTGTCACCACAGGCTCAAGCACAAGACTGACAGTCTTCTGTTGCGCTTCCATGAAGGACAGCAATTTCTCCTGTCCTTCACGGAGTGCAACATTGTCTCTTATCAGACTGTCAACCTTGCGCTTCGAGTCTGCAGTAACAGTGGCAGTGGCCAGCGCGCCGCTTTAAGCGAGGGCATCCTGCAAAGTGTCAAAAAACATGAACCAATATATGAGCCTCAAAATGATTACCTACCTGTCTTTCATCTTACAATATTGATATTTAATTCAATAATTGTAATACATTTTGCTGGGCACTCTCAAGACTGTTTAGGATTGTGATGTAAATCAGAACTCCTGTCTTGTCAGTTCTGTTATTATATTTTTTTCTACCATCTTATGTTCTTCGTGGACTTGAAAAGATCAATAAGAACATTATACTTTCTTCACTGTTGCTCTGTATCAGTTAGTATTTGGCAACACTCAGTACCTAAATGTTTTGGCATAATGAACAACACAGTCTGATATACAGTGCTACTAGCTCTTCAATTGTGTATGAACAAGTAAACTTGAACATCTGCACTTATATTATTTCTTCACACCTGCTTGAGAATAATAGCATGACCTGTACACCAACAGTACTATTTTCATTATCTAATGTTCATATAATCACCTGTTTAATAACTGCTACAAAAGAGACACACGTCATATAGTTATTTATTCTGTGTACATATTTTCATTGAAACAAATCATCTTTTACTGCTGTTACATTAATTAAACAGTAAGGCATGACCAAGGGTTATGTTAATGTTTTGTTAATCACCTGTATGGCTGTAGTGTGGCACAAAGTGTAACCGAATACCACATGCGCCTAGATGGTGATTAACTGACCACTAACATAATCTCTGGGAGTGTCTTATTCGTATTATAATAAAACATGTTTTTTAACACTCTTAAACCTTGTTCACCATATGGCCAATTTGTACATGTATGTTAATTAAAAATCAACATAAGGCTGTTAGAATGTTTGCAGGCAATCAGAAAGCTCTATTTCTCAGACTCTTTTTATAATACTTGAAATAATGTTAAACATTTACAAACCAACAACTCACTTACTTTGTCAACTAATTAATGAAATATGTTCTTTACACATCATTTAAAGAAACAGTGGGTGGGATATTCAGAAGAGTTGTGCAATGCTCTCAACAGTGTCGCCATGCACAACCCACTGATGCATACCAGTGTGATATTCAAAAAGGGAATGTGCCTGGAACAAATGCCGATGAGTCGAAGCACAACAGTAATGTATGCAGCACAATTAGGAGGTTTATTCCCATCCATGTTACACATCCCGATATTCAGCCCAGGATGTACTAACCCATGAAGTCACAACCCCTACTTGCACTGCACACAGTTGATCCCCTCAAAAAAATGAGCAACAGCTGGCCACCCACAGTTCAGCTGCCATCTTGCAGCCTGCAAGATGGCAGCTGACAGCTGTGAGTGACCACCCAAGCTACAGTGGCACCTACATGCTGGCACCCCCTCCATGCTGATTGCGGGCATTACTATAGTAATAACGGTCCTATATTCCTGGTGGTCCAGTGTACTGCTCGCAGGTCAATTGCAGGCATCAGTACTATATTATGTCAATCCAATCCATCCCTGGTGGTCCAGCGGTACACCCTCCCTCCACCCACTAAGCCGCCACCCACTCCCCATGAGCAGCAGTAAGCAGCTCTTTCCCGGCTTGCCACCCGATGCCCAATGACTGACTCTGTACAGTAGGGCTGTACACCCATAAGCCACAACATAAGCCAATGGGTGTGCAGATCGTACCGTACTACACAACCCAGATATATGAATGGATCCATTCACATTTCTGTACTGTGTAGTACAATATGACCTGCACAACCATTGCTTACATTGTGGAACAATGGCAGTACACTCCTACTGTATGGAGTCAGTCGGCAGACAGCAGGGCGGCAAGCAGATGGTGTACTGCCACCTACCACTAAACAGGGGGGCACGGGGCAGTGGGGCTCAGTACATGGGTGTGCAGGGGAGTAATGCTGAGCCACCAGTGATGCATTGGTTTCTCATTATTTATTTATTTAGTTTTTGTTGACCGGGTAAGTGCACTAGACAAATCCTGCCTATTTTCAGGCATGACCCAGGGAGGGGGATACATATGAATGCCAACTGACTTTGAACCAGATTAAGCTGTTGGTGGTATTTTCAGTGAATGAGGGAAACTTGGCCAGGACACCAAGGAAATTCCCCTACTCTTTTCGATAAGTGCCATTGGATCTTTAACATCCACCTGAACTACCACCAATCCAGGCAGATGGGACCTCGGTTCAAAGTCTCATATGAAAGATGGCACCTCAGAAGTGCAGCACCCTTCTCATGCTGCACTACAGTGTCAGTACTGGGATGTTAACCCAAGTGCCAGATGTGGGAACTGAACCCATAGCCCTCTGATCTCCCGGCCTCAAAGGCGAGTGTGCTACCTACTGAGCCACTGACACTGACACTGACACATTATATCTCACTGGCAGCCACAATCATGCTGCAAGCAGTCCACTATGGCACCAAAGATATTGAGCAATAATCTCATTACATATGACCACGATCAGACTGAAAGTGGGCTACTGGACCACCAGGGTTATAGGAAATTTCAGTTTATCACATATCCCCACAATCGGGCTGTACATGTTCCACTGGACCACCAGTGATATTGGACTATTATTTCATTAGATATTCCCACAGTTGTGCTACAAGCGCTCCACTGGACCACCAGTGTTATAGGACATTGTAGTTTATCACATATACCCGTGATCAGTCTGGGAGCGCTCCAGTAGACCAACAGTGATATGGTTCTTTATTATTTATACATATGCACATAAACGGGCATCAGAGCATGTTGCAAATAGGAACAAGGGGTGTCGTTCCCCAATGACTGCAGCCTGGCAGGATGGCAGGCACAAGTCTTCAGGGACTGGCCCACCTGCATGCAAATGGGGCCATCATGACATACAAATGTCACATTTCCAGCTTGCATGCATGATAGCCCTATTTGCATCTACACTTTTGTATATTGCAGCAGTTTGCTATGATGAAACAAACTGCAACAGTAATTGATGTGAAAAATAAGTGGCCCATTAACATGCATAGTCATCAGTCTTCATTACTCACTCTGTAATCTGTGTCATATATATACCAGCATACTAACGTTCTACTGTCTCTGTACAGGAGTACGGGTGTGAGCATACACCGTAAGCAAACAACAACAATATGTACCCACTTACAGATGACTTGACATGTGCAAAGCATTACAGTACATCCATCATCTGTGAATGGCAAGTACACCATGTGACATATCCATTGTACCCCACTGCTACCATTTATTACACCCTTACACTATGGTAACTAGCTCTATTACTACACTAGGCCCTCCCATTGAAGTGAAAACTTATTTTGAATTTGTTGAGTATGCATTGTAGTACAGTAGGCCTTATCATCTTGATTATAATGAACTTTCTATATATAAATGCACTTCTTATCCCAGTACACCCCCTTCATTCAGTTACACTTATTATGACATACATGCATGACACACCAGTCCAGTACCACCATTACAGCTCCACACACATTGCAATAATTATGATAACGTACTCAGAATTGGCTTAGTACAGCTGATCTCATGTGCCACACTTGTCTTACCACATCATAGAGTCCCTCTTGATGTAGTACTACCACCTCACCACATACCCACTGAGAAACAAAATGTAATCATAAGTGTACCATCATAATGAAAAGGTACACTGTTCAACAAAATACCTCCCAGCTATGCATGGAGTGACACCATATAGTACACCTGTATGCATAGTAAAGGAAAAAGTAGGTATCTGAACATAGATTACAGACTGTGTCACAGAATCTCAATATACAAATGATCCATTCACATGTTGAGACTGTCTACTACAGTACTGTTTGCATCCCCACTTGCTCATTGCTTTCAGAAATAGCCACACTGCTCTCACAGTACCTAGTAATTAGTAGCTCTATGGCTGCCTTAGTGGTGACAAGGTCCTCCATACTACTGAACAGACATTGTGGGTACAGGGCACTGTGACACAATATGTTGTATGAATATCTTTTATGATGGTACTTATGCTGAGAACTGGTGCCTGGCTTCTCCTTCACCTCCACAGTTCTTACTGTCACAGCTTCCCAGGCCACTATAAAACATATAAGTAAAAAATATTATAACATATGCCACAATATATTTTTATAACACTAAACTTTTATTGTGAAATACATTTTTTTATACTGTCTTATTGTGTAATTCAACCATGTATCACATTTCTCTTTGCTATGACACTTCTGTGTTTCCATGGATGTTGTATCATTCAGCAGCAGTGACATCCACGCACCGGACTGCTTGTGGGTACAGCAACAAACTCACTTACATGAACAGTAACAGCAGTGCACAACTGATCTCACAGAGAAGTTCCACACCTTGCCAGCCACATCAGCACTGCACACCCCACTGTAATTCAGAAACTGTCTCTGTGCAGTACTGCGTGCCCATGCAGCTGTTCAGTGACACCCACCCCATTTTCAGTTACTACCCCACTGCTACCATAGACATACAATACTGTCCATTCAGAAATATACAGATTCTGGCAATATATTACCTGGACATAACAGGCTCAATATCACAATCTGTTACATATGCATGGGTCAGCCTCCCCCAACCTCATTAACATATATTATTATTCTTTCCTTCTCACATCATTTTGTGTACAGCAGAAAATTCTCTTGTGTATATTGTGTCTGGTCACATCACTACGTCTCAGCTAAGTGGGTAGTATATCAATATGCAAAAACACTTTAAATATACCAGCCAAGATCTAGATAACATATATTGGGCTGAGTACAGGTATTACTCATTTTGAACATGAGATGACACAAAAATACAATTCAAATCTGTACAAATATCTTCTTAGAGTGCAATGAAGACAACATTCACTTATATAATAATAGATAAGAAATTCATAGGACTACAATACTTCACATACCATTGCTGTCTAGAAATGTCATGACCAGTTGTGGATCATAGTCAGTTAAACCAAACTGAGATGCATACAACTACCATACATCTGGCTATAAAATCTGTTCCTTTTGAATCACCATTTATATAATGAAGTACTACACCTTGTTTTTTAGAATTTTTAGGCAATATACCCCAACAGGGTGTTGATTTACTGGAGGATGTACCACAACTGGTGTAGTTCAGTCACAAGGTGCAGCCAAGTGACTTAACCATGCCAAGAGTGGTAGATACTCCAGTATACCCACTCCCTGGAGGAGTATATTTCAATTATAGAAAGGGATTGTTTGTTTTTTTACAAAAAAAATTACTTAAAACATCCATTTGATTTCAAACTTGCTGCTCGTTTATTTGCCATCCATCTATTAGCTTTGCAGTGGTGTTTTTGCAATGAACATATGCATTTGCCAGGGAGTTCCTGCTGTGGCTGAGTGGTGGATGGCACCTTTTACAGTGGGTACACTGTAGTATTTACAATGCTGAAAAGGTGCCAGCTAGACAATCAATATTCAGAATTCTATTACATTTTTTAGTGTATGTTGTATTATTACAAATATTACATGGGTGCTGGAAGTAATATTAACTTTCTGAAGAGTATTTCCTAAAAAGAAGTGAGTTAAGTAGTCCAGCTCACACCTTACATGATAGCTTCATACCACCTCAATTAAGTAATACAATTATTTCTATCAGCATCTTACCATCTGACTCTACAAGAATGGCACTGTCGGTGTCAGAGTGATCAGTCTCCACAGCTTCAGACTGTGCTGGTACTACCTCATCTGCAACTGGGGGGGGGGCCTGCGCTGGTCTGTGAAAGAAGATAATAAGTAGATCCACTAAGTTTTGCATGTAAATGTCATCATATTTTAACAAAACTTTCTTTAAGCATTAAACATGTTTCAGGCACCTAACATTGCCTGTAATCAGGTATTGCAGAGCCATTGCAGACACATATAAAATCACAATTACTGCAAATATAGAGGATAATGGCTGGAGAGCAGGTGATAACAATGCTGTAATCACTTCGAGTGGTTGCTAGGGTAACATGGTAAACCTCGAGAGTGCAGCTCAAGAGGTTTACTGTAGCCCTAGCAACCACAAAATGTGATTTAAGCATGGTTGTCACCAGATCTCCAACCATCATCTTTTATAGTGTATGGTCAAAAAAACACTGTTTGCATTCTATGTGTGAGAATTATGGAACTCTGGTGCATTAAGTTTTGTTATGCCACTGTTTGGAAGTTCCAAAGTGTGGTTAACAACTTTTAAAATTCTAAACAGTGCATAACAAAGCTGTGTGCCTGCTGATTATGGTGATTAATAGACACTTACCATTCATTATAAATATTTCATAAATAAAAGATCATAAGCTCGACTCAATACACAATACCTAATATTTATATAGTATGCCACATGAAATACAATTCTGCTTAAATTAAATGGATACTGGATAGTAACTCCAACACTACCAATGGGTTATTCATTCAAAAGCATCGTAAAATACATGTTATAGAATGGGGTATGAAAATCCAGTAACCTCATTGGTCAAAACACATCACATAACAGTGATAAATTCTCCAGTATACCCACTGTAAAAGTTTTATATCACTATGAAGACAACAAAACAAGTTGAACATTGTATAATAGCAATATGCCATGACAGGGAGTGGGTACATGGGTGGATTTACCACTTCTGGCGTGGTTAAGTCATTCGGCTGCGCCTTGTGACCAAACCACACCAGGCGTGGCAAATCCACCAACATACCCACTCGCTGTCATGGTATATTTCTTAATTTTATCTAAGTCAATATCAAGACACATGTATTTATGAAAATATATATATATAAATATATATATATATATATATATATATATATATATATAAATATATATATATGTAACACAAAAAAGCATCATTATTTTTTGTAGCAGTTATAAATACTTTTTCCTTAACATAAAAAACAAAACAAAAGACTAAAAAATGGCGCCTCTTGTGACGTACAAAATATTCACTTGTTTCACACTACAGCAACTTGACTCGTAACATCTTTTTTTTTTATATTTTCTTTGTATGCCCCCTTTCTCACCACCACACTCCTGCTCCTTCTGGAGTCTCCAGTGGCCTGATTCGTCCCCGCTCCTACTAGCCAATGCCAGTGCAGTCCATCCCCCCATGGAACCTTGGTTCTACCCCCCAGGTGCGTATGGGGTGGGGCCCTTACACCCCGACATGACTTGAGTTTTCGCTGGGATGCTGGTACTGCATCAGTAGGGGCATTGGGGATCATGGCCAGAGCCCGCCTCACCAGGAGTCTGGTGGGTATTTCGGTTTTCTTCCCTGCCTCAGGACGCCGTGACACCGGGAGTTTGAAGGAGCACGCCATGACGTGCCTGATGCCTGCTCCCAGCAGACGCCCATCCCTCCCTGCTATGTGCAGTCTCGCTGCACCTCCACCTGTGGTCACCCAGGTGGTGGTGTTGCAGTGGGACTTGCATCCCACCCACCCCTGGAGGAGGAGGCAGCCATTGGCTGCACAATTCTCCTCCCCATTCAACCCTCCAGCTAGCCGAGTCTGTTCCCGAACCCGGGTCCGCTGGCGCGCAAGCGGAAATCCAACCGCTGCGCCGGCGGGCCAGCTCTGACTCATAACATCTTATTGTGATACTAATATGGCTACAACAACAAAGACTTCAGTAAGAAAAATACTTTGTTTTACCCAATTGGGTACCTGTACTTTAATATCATAGAATCTGAGGAATTTTATTGAGTAACTTACGATGAGTGAGGCGCTCCCCCGCAGCTGAATTTCCTGCAGCCTCCCATAATTCATATGCGAGATAGTACCAGCACTTATCATTCTCCAGTATCTCCTTCCTCTTCTTCAAAACATAGAAGCATTGGGGCAACAACTTCCACTTCCTCTTCAGCTGCACTATGGTTTTGTTCTTCACCTTCAAAACCATATGCAGGAAGCTGTTAATGCTGCCACATTGAGTCCAACTCCGTTTGTGCCCCGCATTAAAATGCGGCACTCCTTGCTTCTGGACTGCCTCAAGAAGCAAGCACACCTCTCTCAAGCTCCATTGCCTCCTGTTGAATTTTTGATTCTGCAATAAAAACATACACAAACATTCAATTACTGTCATGTCTCAGAGTCTATATATTCTCTGTATTCTATGAAGTATTCTGATTAGAACATGGCAAGAACAGCATTTCACAACCCTGCCATACCACTCTTTAAACAGAAATAATTTTTCACATGGGTTGTATTCTGGTACAGTAACACCCTATGCACGTTTGACACATCCTGGTATTGATCCTGTAATAACATGAGCATCTGCAACCACAACCTGTATTCTGCTGCACACTGTTGAAGCCCCCACACAAACATTTTTTTTACAAAAATGACAACCACAGTGTACCTGCAGTACTGCACACTACAATATGCAGCCAACAGCTGTGGGTGGCCACCCAAGCTTTGGGGGTACCTTGTGTTGGCATCAGCCCTCCCTCACCAACTGTGATTTTGCTATGGAAAATATATCCATGGTGGTCCACTGCACCCCACCCCCTCATCCGATTGTGGGCTTTCTGTTTAAAAGTAACTGTTGTGCTGTACTGCAGTTACCACTCCAGCTCAATTTAACGAGGAAGTAGAGTTGGCACAACCACAAGGGATACATTTTATACAGTTAACCCATTATAAGGTAAAAGGGTACAGTCCACTGTATTACCAGCAGTATTTGTTTTATTGAAAAACTAATATCTAGTTTTGAAATACATTACCACAAAACAACGGGGAGGGGCGCATCACTAGCCAACAGGTACTGACTCAAATAATACCAGTGACAAGTAACTGATGAACAGCACACCTGCACACTAACAACATCATTATTATATACAAATAGGTGTATTAACACCTTGCATGTATTATGGCTCCATTTGCATGTACAGTACTAAATACTGTAATACTTGAATCCACCACCACTGCACTTCAGTGTTGTATCCCCCCTACTCCTCTCTCCCCACTTATGCTCGTGCAGTGCCAGAGTAACATACACAATGCAGGTTGCCAGACTGAAATATTTTACAATGCTAACCATGTCACAGCACTGTAAAATATTGTCCTGATGACAACCTGCTACATTGCAGTTGCACTTTGCCCAGGCTTGTTGCACAGCCTGACACAGTCTGAATATTCCCAACCCATGTGTTACATCTGTGTGAGTGATGTATGCAGCTGTTCTATTTTTTGACCAGCAATTTTTGGTTCTGAAAAGAACCTTTGTTTGCACTTTATTTGTTCAAACAGTCTAACATTCTTAGAGGACTCTGAGGATTGCATCTCAAAGGTCTCCCAGGAAATGGCAATTGCTAGCATGTGAGAAGTGTACACCATCTGGTAGATATAGCCAATATAACAATACTTAATTTCCGGGTGACGTATGGTATACATTCCAGACATGCATAGAAATTCAGATATCTGTATGTTGACTTTCCTTAGGGCTCTCTCAATCAGGTACATATGGTGTTCTGCTTGCCAGACCCTACGCTCTGTAATATCTGAAAAAATGATTTTACAGGCAGCCAACATAGTCATAATAGAAGCAAGGTCCAATTTTGCTTCTGTTACTAAATCTACCCAGCGTTTGTTTCCCAAATCATTGCCTCCAAGATGTATCAGCAATGTATCTGGATGAGGCTGAGTACTCAAAAGTCTGTGCAAGGTTGGCATGAGGTGTTCCAACCTCATTCCACCCCTACCAAACCACTTAACACAGCAATTTGGGAGCTGCAGGTTTCTCTCAAAATCACTATTTTAAGAATACTCAGACACTCGTCTCATTATACGGCTTCCAACTATCCACAAAGTCCTTTTGCTGTTTTCTTCCATTCTCAGCTTTTAAACTTAGAAGTGGACAGAGAGCTACCAAAAATGTCAGTGTTCACCCTGCAGTGCCTAAGCAGTAGTGAAAGTAAAACTGCTATTTTCCCTCCTAACTTCAAGCCAGCTTCAGTGGGCTGATCCATAACACACAAATAAAACAAATCATTGGCTACTACTTTGCCTTCATTAACCAAGGTAGTCTATGCACTGACTGTCACTGCACTTCTGCTACAGCTAAAATGTTCAAAAATTAGGAGGTGGGAAAAATGCATCCTTTTGATAGGCAGTTTTAAACAATTACAACTGCAGAAATATGTATGATTGGTTCCCTTTTCTGTTGTGGGTGCACGTGTGCCTTCCTATCTCCGTCCATTTGCAGCTGTATCTATGCAAGTAAGTACCAATCTACTATATGACTTTAAACAGTTTTACCTAAATAATGCAGCATCCTAGGTTATTTCAAGCAACACAGTCAAATAGAGCAGTAAAAAACATTGTGATTAATACTATTTACCTGTTAGTAACACTTTTTATCATACTAGAAAAATGCTTTATAAAATATAATGTACTTACAGTTATAAATCTACTGTCTCTCAGTGTTAACTAAGATGGCTGCTGTTGACTTCTTCTTCAGTGTTGTCCATTTCTGATTGGTTGTCTCTCATGGCCTGACAAATCTAGCAGAACATTGGCAGAACTAGCTGTCACTCAAATAGCAATCAGATATGATTCGATAATGAATCAGTTGCCACTCCCAAACTTAAATTTGCGAAACGTTTGCATGCACAACACTACTTTTACGACACTTTCGCATGCACGACACAACTTTTTTGCGACACTGTCAAATGCACGAAACTATTTTTTGTGACACTTTCATGCACACGACACTGTTTTTCCAAAACTTTCAATTTACAACATAATTTGATGATTTTTTACAAAAACAAGCATTTTTTCAATGCCGAACATTGTTGCACTGGCATTGACTGAGGTGGAGAGGCATAGTGCTTTGAGTTTGTTAATGTGTCCTAAAAGGTGATTTTGCACAGCGAGTATGCCACTGTGCGGCAGACTTGTGGGAACGCATTTTGGCAGTTGCTAAGCACGCTCATAAAACAGTCATTTTATGGAGTACTGTCACCAAATTTTCAACACAGGCATTTTAGGACCTCTGCTCATGAACAGTGTCACTGTCATATTCATAATTTGTGCCGAACACTGATTTCGCACAGGGACCGCGCTATTCTGCACTGGAAGTACAAAAACACATTTTGGGCAGGATATGAAAAATGACAGCTGTATGGTTCACAAGAAGGTGTGGTAAAATGCCAATTTTGAGAATCTGGCATTAAAATAGTGTGAATGCGCTAACTTACAAGTGTACATTGTGCAGTTGCTATGCACGTCTGTAAAACAGTCATTTTATGGGATATTGTCACCAAATTTTCAACACAGGCAGCTTAGGACCTCTGCTCATGAACAGTGTCACTGTCATTTTCATAATGTGCTCTGAACACTGATTTCATGCAGCAACTGTGCTATTCTGCACCGGAAATGTGAAAACACATTTCGGGCAGGATATGAAAAATGACAGCTGTATGGTTCACAAGAAGGTGTGGTAAAATGGCAATGTTGAGAATCTGGCATTAAAATAATGTGAATGCATTAACTTATGAGTGTGCATGATGCAGTTCCTACGCACGCTCATAAACAGTCATTTTACAGATTGTTGTCACCAAATTTTCAACACAAGTATTTTAGGACCTCTGCTCATGAACAGTGCCACAGTCATTTTCATAATGTGCTCTGAACACTGATTTCACACAGTGACTGTGCTATTCTGTGCCAGAAGTATGAAAGCACATTTCGGGCAGGATGTGAAAAATGACAGCTATATGGTTCACAAGAAGGTGTGGTAAAATGGCAATGTTGAGAATCTGGCATGAAAATAGTGCGAATGCACTTACTTACGAGTGTGCTTTGCACAGTTGCTACGCACACTCGTGAAACAGTAATTTTACAGAGTATTGTCACCAAATTTTTAACACTGGCATTTTAGGACCTCTGCCCATGAACAGTGTCACTGTCATTTTTGTGATGTGCTCCGAACACTGATTTCACACAGCGACCACACTATTCTGTGCTGGAAGTGTGAAAACACATTTCAGGCAGGAGGTGAAAAATGACAGCTGTACGGTTCACAAGAAGGTGTGATAAAATGGCAATGTTGAGAATCTGGCATTAAAATAATGCAAATGCACTAAGTTATGAGGGTGTGCTGCACAGTTCCTACGCAGGCTCATAAAACAGTCATTTTACAGAGTATTGTCACCAAATTTGCAACACAGGCATTGTAGGACTTCTGCTCATAAACAATGTCACTGTCATTTTTGTAATGTGCTCCAAACATTGATTTCCAGACAGCAACCATGCTATTCTGCGCTGGAACCGCGAAAACACATTTTGGGCAGGATGAAAAATGACAGCTGTAAGTTCTGAAGGTGTGGTAAAATGCCAAAGTTGAGAATCTGGCATGAAAATAGTGCGAATGTGCTAATTACGAGTGTGCATGCAGTTGCTATGCACGCCAGAAAACAGTCATTTTACAGAATAATCTCACCAAATATTCAACACAGGTATTTTAGGACTTCTGCTCAAGAACAGTGTCACTGTAATTTTTGTAATGTGCTCCAAACACAGATTTTGCACAGCAACTGTGCTACTCTGCACCAGAAGTGCGAAAACACATTTCAGCAAGGATGTGAAAAATGACAGCTGTACAGTTCACTAGAAGGTGTGCTAAAATACCAGAGTTGAGAATGTGATGTGAAAATATTGCAAATGCATTTAAGAGTGTGCATTGCACAGTTCCTACCCACACTCATAAAACAGTCATTTTATGGAGTATTGTCACCAAATTTTCAACACAGGCATTTTAGGACCTCTGCTCATGAACAGTGTCACTGTCATTTTCATAATGTGCTCTGAACACTGATTTCACACAGCAACCACTATCTTCTGCACCAAGTGTGAAACACATTTTGGGCAGGATGCAAAATGACAACAGCTATACGGTTCTACAAGAATTTGTGGTAAAATGCCAATGTTGAGAATCTGGCATGAAAATGGTGTGAATGCGCTTAAAAGTGTGCATTGCACAGTTGCTACGCATGCTCATAAAACAGTCATTTTTGGGATTTTTTCGACGAAACTTGCAACATAGTCTTTTTGAGAGCCCCTGTCATGAACAGTGGCACTGTCATTTTGTTACTCTGTCCCAAAAGGTGATTCCGCACAGTGACTGCAAAGCCAACTTCGAGGACCGAATAACGCCATTACACTGCAAGAATTTATGAGAAGGGTTCCCAAAAAGCCCATGTTGAAAATTTGGGACCAAGTGTGGCAACATAATGTTGATTATTGAGGGGGAAAGTTTCCTGCTTCTTACCTAATGTACAAATACATAAGTTCACACTATTTCACATACTTGTTCTGAAACTGTATCTCTACCTGCACAACTAAGTAATTGCTGAAGCTACATTTTCTCATTTCATTGTTTTCTGTCACTCCACAAGTGACCTACATATTCATTCCTAATCAATTATTGTGATTATTTGTCTTAGCAATAACACATGAACAGAGCTTGGCTTAACAATATCTTAAGCACTCCCTAAAGACACAGTGTGACACAAGGTAGAGCCAAGTGTTATATCACCCCAAAGATGTAATTAAATAACTATCAATGTGATTCTTGTAAATGCTTTATAGCTATCATTACAGTTAATATTCACATGTTAAGTGTTTGAAGTTGACTTATTAATCTGTTACTCATTTACAGAAAGATTTTAGGTAAAGTAGTTGTTTGATCAGCAGTTTAACAACACTAGGTCAAAATCACTATACAGAATTACACTGATTATGCATTGCTGAACAGTGAAATAGTACAAAAAAAATATATGTGGCATGGTGATAACTCTATACAGGACAGTGTAACATGAATCAAAAAAAGACTGTCAAAATTTGAGCAACCAATCTGACTAAAACATTTTATAAATATTTTTTTGTAATATTTTATACATAAATCATCTGTCTCGATATACAATGTTAGAAGTGATCAACACATGCATATACTAATATTGTCTTTTTCTCTGTCTTTTATACAGGTGTCTGCTACTTCTGTAACATTGGTGACTGCCACTGTGAACTAACAGATTGAAAGATGCCTAGTAAATACAGATATGCATGTACACAAAGATGAAACAGGTATCATAGTACTTCACTGTTGCTTAAGAATGATAAAAAAACAGTGATGTGAGTTCAAGACATAAAACAAAACAGAGTTCTACTGGAATAGTGAGCTCTACAGTAACTCACTCCACAACAAAACCACATACTTGCTCAAGAGTAAGTAAAAAATGCTTACCTGAGCAACAGTTGTGTAGATCTCTCAGACGAAACACAACTATTGCTACAGCAACCATCAACACACCTTCTAAACAGTGCCATAAACTCACAGCTGGTGATTTTCAACTGAGAAAGCAAAAGAATTTCCGATCGCTAGCAAGTAAAGCTAAGATCAACAAGCTTATTGCTGCTGTGATGAGACCTGAGCACAAAAAGACAATAAGTCATCTGACTTTGATGAAATTGCATCTCAAAGTACACACATTTGTTAACAGAGCATTTTTTCTTCAACATTTATGGCGTAAGATGTCTCATGTGCTTGAACTATTCAGAATGTTTGTGTACAACATCAAAAAGGCTACGATGGTATCCTACTTTGTGCACAATTTCTGTGATGTATTCATAGGTCACTGGATGTACACACAGCACTCAGAGGCATATTTCTGGTAAGAATCTTATTATTCACAGAAAAAAGAAAGCGAGTTCACCATTGATGAGTTCAGTAAGCTGGTCAATGTGCTCAGTGTCTGTGATGACACAGCAATGGACACAAATGATGACTGTCATGCAACCACTGTGTCCCATAAATGGCACTGTCTCTCATGGCCATGTGATGAAACCTGCAATCGTAGCCAATCATCATTTGAAAAAGTTGAACAGTTCGTCAACCTATTTGTGATAACATATCGCAAAGAAAGATATAAACTGTCTAACAAGACTGACCTTTGTGAAATCCATTCACATACTGGACTTATGGGTCACTCAGTAGCATGCCTCGATAGTGGTGTTTGTGACAATGTCTTTCACAACATGCGGATGCCGGGAGTGCATCAAACAGGCATGCAAAACTTTGTATACAGGGTATATGAAGTCTGACAAGTTGTCAGTCAGTACACTTGTTTAAATGACTTATTGCAGTCTGGTGACATGCAGGCTGCCATCACATTTCTCAAACAGCTGCAACATGTAACTTCTGTACCAGACACAACTATTTATCAGTCAGCAAGTTCTGCTGAAACATATGTGTCTGTGTTAGAAATTGACATACTGAAACAACACGGCAAAGAAATTGCAAATTTGAGCTGGCAAAGACGCAGAAGTTTAACTCTGTATGTGTGTCATGTGACCATCTGTGCTATAGTAAACAAACAGCCACAGTGAACCTGGAAACCTTGTCACCATACAATGACATGTAGTTCCATCTCACAGCATTTTTACTGATGAAATCTGACTTTCAGTTGCAGAACACCATTCTGCTGTGTAAACACTGTTTCTCCAAACTAAAGTCTAACATTCTGCCACCAAGGTCACTGTTGAATAATATGGAGGCACATGTTACACCAAGTGAGACTGTGACATTGAATATGTTTGAATGCATTCTAATTCAGACAATGAAATCATTTCAAACCATTCTATGTCTGAACACAAAGACATGGAACATTCCACAGAAAGAACTCATTAGATCTCTAAAGGGTTCCGTGATGTATCTCCCACTTTCTCTACAAGAAAATGTGGAGGCAATCTCTATGGAAAATAGTTTGGTGATTCTTGTAAATGGCGTTCCAACTAAGTCCAAGGTCATCTGGGAAGATGCTGTCAACGTGCAGAAGGTAAAGCTTGCTCTTAGTTATTTAAAGAGTAACAATCCCTTTTATGCAGACCTTGACATAGATCACATGACTAGTCTCTCTGTTCAACATGATCTCTTAGAAACAACTAAGCCAATGACTGAGAAGGTCAGTACACAGACAAGTGACAATGTGTATGAACAGTACACAATTCCACCCCACATGGCAGAGATCAATGAGGAGACAACATTGATCTCTATCAAATGAAACAGATGGAGGTGAGCCTCTCAGCATTTGGGAGGCAACACTAGAAACATGCTGTTTCCCAGACTTATTCCCAAAAGGGTCAGATGGATGGCTAGATGAAAGGAGTGTGTGTACAGGGTGCTGAGTACTGCACTAGCTGTGTGCTCAGTAAACATAGCAAATTCAGACGTAACATACAGTACCTGTTTCATCTCCTCTGGGAGAGAGAGACAGTCATTCTGTCTACGTCTGTTGCACATACTATTCATCTCACAATTCCACTAGATGAAATAACAGCTGCTCAATTTCTGGAGAAATTAAAACAGAAAGATGAAAATCTGCAAGGGAATCTGTCCTCCATACTTGTCTATGTGGCACCAAAGAATATTGTAATCGCAGACACTCTCTGAAGTGATGACAATGCTGAGCAGAGTGGTGCAGCCACATGGTTTGTCACATTTAGTTGTGCTGAATATGCCTGAAATGAGCTCATTGAACTGTTGAAGTGGGCAAATTCTGATGTTGACAGCATTTCATCAATGACTATCAGAGAAAAGTATTCACTGATCCTGTGTCTGTCACAAGACATTTTACAGGTGGTTCCATGACATTCTGACTTTCATATTGTCAAGGACAGTCCACCTCTTGGTATTGTGGAGCATTAATTTTGGAGGATGGAATATCAAGCATGGGGTGCCCCTCATATCCATATTTTATTGTGGATCAAGGATGCACCATGAGTGGTGATGAACCAGCACAAGTGTTAGCATTCATCAAGGAATATATCACTTGTCACATTCCAGACAAGTATGACAGTCCTGCACTATGGAGTTGGTACAAAAGTTCCAGCGACATATTTGTGCAAAATACTGCTGGCGAATAGTAAAAGCAAATCTAATGTGGTACACGTCGATGTACTTTGGATTTCTTAGGTGAGTTTGTCAGGATGGTTCCATGAATGAACTTTTTCAACAATGCAACACCACTTGAAGGCAAAATCAGCCAGAGGTAGTCACGAAGAGTTTCCAAAGATGAGATAGAGGTGTACATCAATGACTAACCCAACTCTTCTCCTAATGTGGCAAGCAAACATAGATGTTCAGTTTGTGACGGATAACTCATTGGCCCTGGTGCGGTACGTGACTTTGTACATAATCAAATATGAGCAGACTAGCTTGCAAGATCTTTGGGAAGATATTGCCAGTTCAAGCAGGAGCCTGTCATCTCAGCTGTGGCCATTGGGATTGAAGACCCTTTCACACAGAGAATGTGGAGCTTATGAAGCCAGTGAATGTTTAATGGGTACACATCTGTACAGGAAGTCTGACACTGTCCAGTTTCTCAGTGTGAACTACAAAGAGAAATGCAAACATGTACTGATTCCCCATGCCGAAATTGAGGAACTCACTGCCAATAGACCTTCTTCAAAACATATCTTGAAGAATAACCTGATAGACACATACTACCCCCATAGACACGATGACATGGATGATCTGTGTCTCTTTCAGGTGGCTAAGTGGTATGACTACAAGGCAGATATATCACCTGACTCAACACGCCACATTTACAAGGTGAATGGAGTGGATGGCTGTCTCATAAAGGGACACAAACCATGGCTCATAGACCACTGTAAATTACATCTAGGCACATCAGAGAGCAGAAAGAATTTCTACTTTGCTCTCCTATTCCTAATTAGACCCTGGAGGAATGAGTCTGAATTAAAAGGTGACTGTGATACATTCGAGGAAGAATTCAATCTCAGTTAGAGACTTTCAAAACTGAATACTCAGAGACATACATACAGAGACTAGAGGCTGAGAAAGAACAGCTTGAGAAGGCAGATAAGCAGCTTCAGGAAGACACTCCTGTTAGCTCACAAGACAATCTTGGTCCATAAGGACAAGCTGTTCTAGGTGAACATCTGCCTTTAAATGCCCCAAAGTGTTAATCTCAGAAATTGAGACAGCCACGGAACATGGAACACACCCCACTGTCAACCCAGCTGGCTTGAGGAAAAGACTAAATCAGCAGCAGCATAATAGTTCACTCTCGAGTCATTGACACTGTTCGACATGGCCTACCGACATGAAACAAAAAATGTGACTGTCTTGACCATAAAACACCACTGATCTTTGTTAGAGGTTCAACTGGCACAGGAAAGAGTTTCCTATTGAAGTTTATCACTGCTGAAATATGGAGTCTGGACAGGGTCATCAATGTTTGTTGCTGTTACTGCTCCCACAGGACTAGCTGCATACAGCGTTGGTGGAATTACATTACACCGTCTCTTTATGTTGCCAGTAGAACATGGCAAAACAGGAAAATATCGTAAACTGTCATTTGAGGTTGCATCTCAGCTATGTTCCATTTTCACAAAGATGAAGTTACTCATCATTGATGAAATCAGCATGGTCTCCAATGTAATGTTTGCCTGTACACATCTACATCTACAGGAGATCTTAGGTACTGGCGATGGAGTACCATTTGATGGCAAAAGTATTTTTCTATTGGCAACCTTTACAGCTTGCACCTGTTAATGCAGAGCATGTGTTTGCAACTCTGACTGCCAAGCAAGCTAAGAACATTCTCAGCTGCATTGCAGGTTATAATATTTGGGATTTATTTACCTAGGTTGAGTTGTATGAGAACATGTGCCAAAGTGGTGATCTGGCTTACAAATCACTTTTAGATGAAGCTCGTACAGGTTCTCTCTCACCAGAACATGTTGCTATGTTAAGCGATCGGAGAATCAGAGTAGATACTACATACACACAGAAACAGCATAATGTTTTCAGCAATGTGTACTCTACAGAGACACACATAATTGTGTCTTATGCCATAACTAAAGAAATGCTGAGATCAACAATGTCATGCTGCAGAGAAAACAGAAATTCTAACTGCGTGCTGTTGATACAGTTGAAGGTGTTCATTCTCATCCATAACCTAGTAGCAAAGATGACTGAATGACTCAGTGAACTGATATCAGATGTTTCACGCACAGCTGGCCTAGAAGATGTTCTTACACTTTTAGAAATGCACGTATCATGCTACGATGTAATCTAGAGTGTTGAGCGAGGCATGGTAAGCGGTGCTGCGTAAGAAACATCACTGACTTTGTCTACAATGTCGAAGACATACATCGAGCACTTGTAGTTCACTTTGACAACATGGAACAGCCTGGCACACATAGAACATACCCTGTGTGAAATTTCAGGTATTTAAGGATATCTATGTAAACGAGAAACAGTTTCCACTATATGTTGCATGTACTGTTTTTATTCACAAATCTCAGGGCTTGAGTTTGGATTCAGCAATGGTGGACATAGGTACAGACATTTGGCATAATTTCGTGGCACTTTCACGTGTCCATAGTCTTTCTGGGAGCCACATTATAACTCTTCACCACAGAAGATAAGAGCTGACAAGTGATGTATTGTTAAGTACAACAGATTCGTACTCTCCATCAGCCAAATGTCTTTAATACCACTGCCTACATATCTGGCTGTCTCACGCCGTGCATTCATATCTACAGGTGTCCACCAAACAGGCACAGGCTTCCACAAGTGATTCAACTTAAAGACTTCAACAAAGGTCACACACATCAACTAAACATTCAGAGCCAGCAGTTGCCAGAAATCAGTTGGTGTAGCTGCTGTACCAGTCTTTGACAACAGCACTAGAGTGAACTGCTATGCTAACTCAAGCTATGCAAGGTTTTCTACACATGCCACACTTTGAGCAGGCAATATCTGCTTCACAGGACACTCCCTATCAAATGCATTGAAGCAGATTGTCAACATGACTTCTGACCAGTCTAACAATGTGCAGTCACTAACACCACTATGCCAGGTGTTGGGTACCTATGACAGATGTAGTACATTTGCTATTAACATACAGCAAGACACTAGTGAGTTTATGATGGCTATCATAAACAACTTGAATGAAAGACGGACTCCAATGCGCCACTACTTCACAGTGTCATATGTAACCAAATATGTATGTATCATGTGGTCATTCACAGTGAAACCACAAGAAGACATGCTGTGGGTTACTCTTTTGTCTCTCAAGTCAAAAGTGTCAAATTTTGACAGCTATTTACCAATGCTCAATGTGGTCACTTCTGTTAAAAGTGTGGGAGGCAGATCTACTCAGTCCATACGTCTAGAGTTCATCTTAATATCTGTTGTTTATATTGCACAGATCTGACTCCAATGGGTTCAGGTTGGCACTCCTATCACAGATTACACAGCTGGTAGAATAGTTTTAACCAATCAGTCTTTGACATTCACAGTGTAGTCTATCACCATGGTCAATCCATGACTGCATTCTGGCCATTACACCTGTTTTGCTAAGATACAGAGTGGATGGGTAGAGTGTGATGACTCTACAAGCAGTTTTAAACAGAGACTGCCACGACACTTAAAAATGCATATCTTCTAATATTGAAGAATTATGATATTCATATTTCAGAAGGATAGCAGACAACATCTGGCATTTTTAAATGACTACTTTGTGACAGAATCAGTCATAGGCAGTACAATTGTTTCCAATCTCGACTCTCAATAAACTGTAACATAACAGTAAAATGATATACTGGCGAGACATTTCATGCACTATGACATCTAAGATCTTGTGTGGATCAGTGACAACATGGAAATTGTTATAGTAGCTTCAATTAGGCAACAGTATTCACAGTCACTAGAGAAACCGCTTGCATGTCCATCAAAAGATTGTACATGTCAAAACAGAGGCCTTTCTGGCTCTCCTGTTCTGCACATATCTTTTCTTGTAGCTGTATCATACCCATACATAACAAAGTTGTTGCCAGTTCTAACTTTTTGCCTCTACAGGGACACAAAGGTTGTCCCTTATAATTTTAAATGACTGTGTAACCGTCTCATTCACCAAAAACACTCTGTCACCAGTTTTCTATCACCAGTTTTGTCTGTTAGCTGTTGACATCTAGACAGCATCCATTTCACCACCATACAGCAATGAACTATGCCTGATGTTGTACACAGCTGTCCATGTAAAAATAAAATTCTTTAGTCATAATGCAGCAAGTGAAATGGAAAAGTGTAAATAATGAACGCAGCTTATTATCAAATGACTCTTGCACACCTTTGTAATGACATGTAATAATATTTACATTCTCATTCCGTCTCATTGTTGTTAACCATAGTTTAATTATTCTAATAAAGTACTATGAGTCAAGTAACAATTAATCCTTTTCATATAATACAATACTATAGTGATTAAGTTCAGTGACCCATATCTTTCCACAAAACAATGTTACACATTTTTTACTAATTCAAATAACATAGTAATATGTAACAATTGAAAAAATATATATTGTGCAAAATAGAAATATTTGTACTTATCATACAAGTAAATGCAACTATATTAATAATCCTGAAATTGTAAATCAGACACTGTACTGATAACAACGCACTTCATACCTGATCCAAACAATGTTTAGTCACCTCTATTGAGGGAATTGGGTAAGAATTTTCATATACACTAACCAGTGATATATCTTAAGAATTATTTAACTGAACGCACAGTTATCTAATGTGTCACTGAAATCACGCTTTTTATATTCTATTACTTGAACACTTAGCATCTGGTTTTCACCACCAGGAAATATACATTATCAGTCACATACAACAAAAAATCATCACTGTTTCATGTGTGTAATCACTTGTTAAACTCCGACATACCTTCATTAATATAGGACAGGACTGAGGATGGTTTGAATTAGACATTCAACTACTTAAAAGGTATAAATAATATTGTTAACAAGCCTCTTCAAGCTGAATAACAAGTGTCATATGAGGACAGGCTTCAGCTTGAGGTGGGAGGTTCAGGAGGAATGTCAGAAAGCACTTCTTCCCACAAAAAGAGTGACAACACACTGCCGCAAAAGTCCTCATTAAGACAGTGACCAGCTATAAAAGCCAGTATATAGTTGGAAGATAAGACTCATGCCTAGAAGATGGGAGAACAGTGGGGATAGCAGGACATTAGCTCAGATGCAAACTCTGCAACACGTGCAGACTTAATAGAACAAATTGCCTTCTTCCTTGCCTTATTTCTATGCTGTATTACCATATGTACATACTTATTCCAATTCATGCTATCTACTTACTATAAATGATATACTTAGATATATTCAAGCAATGATTACACATGCAGAGTTGTATTGTGAGACTGATTTTGTAAAAAAAAAAATCTTAAGTGGCCCTTTCAGTTTCACAAATGATAAATCTTTTAAAAGTAACCACCTGTATTAGTCTTTACTGAATCATAACATAATAATTAGAATAACTCTGTTTCTATGCTTTCAAATCAACTGTAAAAATACACCACAACTATTTGTCCATGGGCTTATTTTTATGGCTCCATTTAATATCCACCATAGGCTCACGGTGTAGCACATTTACTTCAGAAACAGTTCAAATAATTCTAACTGTGTTAAAGTCTGTAACCTCAGTTTCCTATGCCTCTCCAGTCAGCAGGCAGTAGCTGCTGTAATGAGGTGTGGTGCATTGCAATGTATATCCAGCTACGGCTATACACTCAGGATGCAGTAACTGCTATGTGTGCTGCAATTCCCTGGCTGAGCCCATGCAACTCTAACTGTGCCAACTTCCTCTACCTACAATTACAGAGGTATGCCATTGATCTCCAGTACCTTGTGCTCGTGAGATCACCATTCATGATAAGTACAATTTTTTAGAGGCAGCATTGGCTGAGTAGTAGGCGCTCCCCGCAGCTGGCTTGCCAGCAGCTTAAAAGCTCATATGTGAGGTAGTACCAGCACGTATCATTGTCCGGTATCCCCTCACACTGTTTCAAAACATAAAAACGTTGGCGCAACAGCTTCCACTTCTGCTTTAGCTGCACAATAGTCTTATTTTTTACTTTAAAAACTATGCGCAAATAGCTATTTATGCGCCTCCACATCTAATCCAGTTTCCGGTTCATACTCTTCATCAATACCTTTGGATTACCTCTAGCCTGGACTGCCTCAAGCAGTGCACACACCTCTTGCAAGGTCCACTGCCTCATTATTTGATTTTAGGATTGTCTAATTCTGAAATACAAACAGAAAGAAACATCCACATTAGTATCATCTAACAATATTAATCATTTCTAAATGAATTCATATAATACTTATTAAATTAAAGACCCATGTCCTTCAACATAGCAGAAACACACCTCAGTAGCAGTATGTAAGGCCAAGAAAGGATTCAGCCACCTCAACAGTAACAATAACTGCTGCTGGTATACTATGGTGTCCCACCAGCATGCCATCCAGTAGTCTCGGGGGTGGGGGGCTACTGCATCGAACATGAGATTGGACACACCATCACATATCCATGTCTACTACACTGAACTGTTCACACAGCATAGTAAAGTGATGTTAAACACAGATGAACCACACATTGCAGAACTGTGCACACACCTAGAAATACACTTAATAAATGTGAAGACGGCTAACAAACCGATTGAAAGTTAAATAGTATGATAATTCTGTTGTGCATTCATGGTAGCCTATATACTAATTACTACCCATATCTGATACATTCAAAATAACTTCTATTTCCTGACATACCAGTAAAGAACGATACATTGAACAGCAGCACTGTGTTTTATTGTTGTTTCACACATACCATACTGTAACAGCTACAATACTGTAAGACCGCAGTAAATGCTACACTCATTTAACATACTCAAACTATATACAATTATAAAAACGGTCTGAGAAAAGTGAGCTTGATTGGTTGCAAACATTCTAACAGCCTTATGTTAATCTTTTATTAACATACATGTAGAAACTTAACCATATGCTGAACAAGGTTTAACACTGTTTAAACACATTTTTATTTATAATAGCAATAAAGGCACTCCCAGAGAGTTTTGTTAATGGTCAGTTAATCACCTCGGGGCATGTGGCACTCGGCTTCACCTCGTGCCACAGTACACCCTCTAGAAGGTGATTAACAGACAATTAACATAACCCTTGGTCATGCCTTTTTGCTTAATTGGTGTTTCCTCACTATCCTAATATAGCAAACCCATATATGTGGCATGAGTGATGCATGCAGTTGATCTATTTTTACCACATTAATATGGTTCTGAAAATAACCTTTGTGTATACTGTAATATTTCCTCAAACAGTCTGACAATCTAACAGACTTTGAGGATTCCATCTCGAATGTCTCCAGAAAATGGCAATTGCCAGCATGCGAAATGTACACCTGGCCTGGTGGAATAGCCAATCATTACAATATTTTATTTCGGGTGATGTATAGTATGCATTCCATGCATGCGAGAAAAGCAGTTATCTGTACATTTACTTTTCATAGCTCTGTCAATCAGATACATATGATGTTCTGCTTGCCAGACTCTATGCTCTGTAATATCTGAAAACATGATAATACAGGCAAGCAACATAGACATAATAGAAGCTAAGGTCCAATTTTGCCTCTGTAACTAAATCTACCCAGTGTTTTGAGCCCAAATCATTGCTCCAAGATGTATTAGCAGTATGTCAGGAGGAGAGTGAGTTATCAAAGTTCAGGCATGGTTGGCATAAGATGTTCCCATCTCATGCCACCACGACCAAACCATCTTACATAGCAACTGGGAGCTGCAGGTCCTCCAAAATTACTATGAACTGCAAACTCAGCTGCTCGTCTTATGTAACTGCTTCCAACTATCCACAAAATCCTTTGCTATTTTCTGCCATTCTAAGTTTTAAAACTCAGAGTGTGCAGAGAGCTATTAAAGAAAATCAGTGTTCACCCTGCAATGACTAGACAGCACTGAAAATCAAACTGATATTTTCCTCCTTATTTCAAGCTAGCTTCAGTGCATACAGACAAACAACACAAATCAAATAAAAACATTCCTGCTGCTTTGGCTTCATTAACCAATCTAACTGATGTTCAGTATTACTAGACCTACTGTATGTTCCTGCAAAATCTGCAACCACTGACAACTGGGAAAATGCATCCTTTTCATAGGCAGTTTTAAACAATTACAACACCAGAAACAAGTCTGATTAGTTCCATTTTATCATAGAACTCCACGTGCACCTTCCTATCTACCTCCATTTGCTGCTGTATCTGTACAAGTTAGTACTAAAATGATTTCTCACTTTAAACTATTTTCTCTTAAGAATATAGCCTGCTAAACAATAACAAGTTACATTATGAGATTCAACATAAAAAAAAATATTTTGATTAATAGTATTTACATGTTGTTATAAGTTTTTTTAATACTAGAAAAAATCATTTGAAGATAGACTGTACTTAGTTTCAAACTGCTCTCTCAGCAATATTGAAAATGGCTGCTGTTTACTTCTTCTTCTGTGTTGTCCTTTCCTGATTGGTTCTCAGAAATGGCCTGACAAATCTTAAATTACATTGGTAGAGCTAGCTGTCACTCAAACACACTGTTTTCTGATTCGATAATGAATGTTTTTGGCATTCCCAAGTGTTAGATTAACTTTACTGTCGAATGCACAAAAGTACATTTGCGACACTTTCGATAGCACGACAGTAAAATTTACGAAAGTGTCGAAGTTTGACAGTATTTTTGACCATACTGTCGAATACACGAAAGTACTTTTTGCGAAACTTTCGTGCACACGAAAGCAATTTTCCAAGACTGTCTATTGCCACAATTTCAGATTTTATGGGAAAATAGCTCAATTTTTAATTATAAACACATTATGTGCTGTGTAGCTGCTTCAAACTCAGTGCACTTCAGATATTTAACATTTACAACATTCCAAGTGTGCATAACAACTGTGCAATGCAGACTTGTGAAACAGTTATTTTTTGTAATTTGCGCACCCAAATGTAAACATAGCCATTTTAAGACCTCTGCTCATAACAGTGTCACTTGATTTTTATACATTTAGTACCATATAGTCATTTCTCACATCAACTGAGCCAAATGCAGCACATAAGCAGAAACACAGTTTTGTCAAGATGTGAGAAATTAAATCTGTACTATTCATAAGGTTGTGTGTTAAAGCAAAATTTGTAATTCTCAACTGAAAAGTATGACAATACACAAACTTACAAGTGTACATGTGAACTGCATCTGCAAGCTTGTAAATCAGAAATGTTTCTGAATTCTCACACCAATTTTTTTGACATATTCATTTTAAGTCGTCTGCACATGAACATTGGCACTGTAATTTTGTGACTGTGCCCCATACAGTGATTTCATTAATCAACTGCAGTATTGCACAGTACATGTGCAGAAAAACATTTTTTGCATGTTGTTAAAAATAACAGCTCCAATAGTCATACACAGGTGTACTAAAAACACAATGTTGATAACATGCAGCAACTATATTGAAATTTCGTTAACATACAAGCATACATAGCAACTGTGCTAGACGAAGTCACACAACAGTAATAGTGCCATGTTCTCCCTCTAATTGTAAACATACTAATTGTAACAGATTTGGTAATTAACACTATCACTCCCAAGTTTTTGGTCTACCGTGATGAGTGAATTAGCATACTGACTATGCCATGGCACGCTACATGGTCGGAAACACATTTTCATCCACATGTAACAAATTACACCTATCCTAATCATAAGTACACATGGGAAAAAAGCTTTTAAATGTGGACTAGAAATATTGAGAATGCACAAACTTCTGATATTACATAGCAGCTGCGCAATGCACATTCATAAAAACTATTGTTTAGTTATGTTTTAACCAAATTGTAAACATACTTAACTTACAATTCTATCAATACACACTGTTATAAGAAATTTACTGAAGCCTATTCTAACACTTTTTTTTCTCTGTCTCTCATACAGGTGCCTGATATTTCTTTAAGATTGCTTACTGTCACTGTCAACCATAATAGCAAAATATGCCAACTAAATACAGACGTAGATGTGTCTCAAAATGAGAGCGGTATAATAGTACTACACTGTTGTATAGGGGCAACAAACAAAACAAAAAAAGGCACACCAAAAAATGAACATCGACAGACCTTTAATGCAACAGTGACCCCTACATCAAGTCACCGCACAACCATACGAAATTCCTTAACAGAAAAGAAAAAATGTATCCATCACAAATGTTGTGTAGATCTCTGAGATGAAACACAACTATTTTGAGTGTAGCCATCAAGAAACGCTCAAAACAATGCCGTAAACTCACAACTGCTGACTTACAACTCAGAGAAACTATTTCCGATCACTAGCAAGTAAAGCTAAGATCGAAAGACTTATCGCTGCTGTGCTGTGACACACCCACAAAAAGAGCAAGAGTCACCTTTCTCTGATGAATTTACATCTGAAAGTATAAACTTTTGTCAACAGAGCACTGTTTGTACTACAGCGATTGTGGCGTAAGATGTGTCATGTGCTTGAACAATTCAGGAAACTTGTATATGCCATAAAAAAAGGCTTCAACAGTATCCTTGTTTGACTGTTGACAACTTCTGTCATGTTTTCACAGGACAGTGGCTGCACACACAGCACTCAGAGGCATATTTCTGGGAAGAGTCTTATCATTACTTAACAAAAGAACACACGTTCAGTATTGATGAGTCCGGCAAACTAACAAATGTCCTCAGTATCTCTGATGACAATCAATTGGATACTGATGATGACTGTGATCCAACCACAGTCTTCAATAAATGGCACTGTCTGGCATGGCGTGGTGATGACACCTGCAACTGTAGGCAATCGTCATTTGAAAAAGTAGAACACTTTGTAAACCTATTTGTAATAACAGATCGCAAAGACAGACATTAACTGTTTACAAAATTGACCATTGTGAAATCTGCACATACTGGACTCATGGGTCACCACTTGCATGTCTCAATACTGGTGTTTGTGATAGTATTTTTCACAACATGCGGATGCTTGCAGTGCATCAAACAGGCATGCGAAACTTTGTCTACAGAGTATATGAAGTACAGCGAGCTGTACATCAGTACACTTGTTTAAATGACTTATTGCAATCAGGTGACATGCAGGGTGCCATCACTTTCCTAAAAAAACTGCAACACATTACTTCTGTTCCAGAAACAACTAATTTTCAGTGTAACACTTCTGTAGAAAAATCTGTTTCAGTGTTAGAAAATGACATTCTGAAATAGTATGGGAAGGAAATTGCTAAGTTTGAGGTTGCAAAGTCTCAGAAGTTTGATTCTGTATGTGTGTCATGCAACCATTTCTGCTACACAAAACGAACAGTCATAGTCAACCTAGAAACCTTGTCACCATACAATGACATGTGGTTCCGCCTAGCAGCATTCTTGCTGCTGAAATCTGACTTTAACTTACAAGACACCCTTGTGCTATGCAAACACTGTTTTTCAAAAGTGAAGTGTAACACTTTGCCAGCAAGGTCAATCCTGAATAACATGGAAACAGATGTTAAACCAAGTGAGAATTCAACATTGAATATGTTTGAATGCATTCTAATTCAGACAATGAAACCATTCCAAACGATTCTACGTCTGAACACAAAGACACGGAACATTCCACAGAAAGAGCTTGTAGATCTCTAAAGGGTTCTGTGATGTATCTACCACTTCCTCTACAGGAAAATGTTCAAGCAATCTCAACTGAAAATAGCTTGGTAATTCTTGTAAATGGTGTGCCTACAAAGGCCAAGGTCATCTGGCCAGATGTTGTCAATGTGCAAAAGGTAAAGCTTGCTCTTGCTTATTTAAAGAGTAACAATCCTTTTATACAGACCTTGACATAGATCAGATGGCCAGTCTCTGTGCAACATGATCTATTAGAAAAAAGTAAGCTCAATCATTGAGAAGGTCAGTACACAGACAAGTGACAATGTGTATGAACAGTACACAATTCACCCACTACATGGCAGAGATCCATTAGGAGACAACATTGATCACTATCAAATGAAGCAGGTGGAAGGTGAGCCGTCAGCATTTGGGAGGCAACACTAGAAGCACGCTGTTTTCCAGACCTATTTCCAAAAGGGTCAGGCGGATGCCTAGATGAAAGAGAAGTACGTGTACAGGGTGCTGAGTGCCGCACTAGCAGTGTCCTCAGCAAAGATGGCAAATTCAGACATAACATACGGTACCTGTTCCATCTCCTCTGGGAGAGTGAACTTAGCATTCTGTCTGTGTCTATAGCACATACCATTTATCTAACAAGCCCACTAGATGGAATAACAGCTGCTCAATTTCTAGAGAAATTAAAGCAGAAAGATGAAAATGTGCAAGTGAATCTGTCTTCCATACTTTCAAGTCTCCGTGGCACCAAAGAATATTGGTATCGCAGACACTCTGAAGTGATGACAATGCTACGAGAGTATGGTGCAGCCACATGGTTTGTCACACTTAGTTGTGCTGAATATGCCTGGGACGAACTCATTGAACTGTTGAAGTGAGCAAATTCTGATGTCGAAGGCATCTCATCAATGACTGTCGGAGAAATGTGTTCACTTGATCCTGTGTCTGTCACAAGACATTTTCACAAGCAGTTCCATGACATTCTGACTTTCATCTTGTCAAAAGACAATCCTCCTCTAGGTATTGTGGAACATTACTTTTGGAGGAGAGAATATCAAGCACGAGGTGCCCCTCATATTCATATGTTATTGTGGATCAAGGATGCTCCACGCATTGGTGAACATGAAGCAGCAGAATTGCTATCATTCATCAAAAAATATATCACTTGTCACATTCCAGACAAGTATGACAGTCCTACACTATGGAAGTTGGTACAAAAGTTCCAGCGACATATTTGCGCAAAATATTGCCGGCGAGTAGTAAAGAACAAATCTAATTGGTACACACGATGTCGCTTTGGATTTCCTAGACGAGTTTGTCAGAATGGTGCCATGAATGACCTTTTCTCAGCAATGCAACACCACTTGAAGGCAAAATCAACCAAGAGGGTATACGAGTTACCCAGAGATGAAAAAGAGGTATACATCAATGACTACAACCCAACTCTTCTCCTAATGTGGCAAGCAAACATAGATGTTCAGTTTGTGGCTGATAACTCACTGGTCCTGGTTCGGTATGTCACTTTGTACATAACCAAACATGAACAGACTAGCTTGCAAGATCTTTGGGAAGATACTGCCACTTCAAGCAAAAGCCTGACATCTCAGCTGTGGTTATTGGGTTTGAAGATTCTTTCACACAGAGAATGTGGAGCTTACGAAGCCAGTGACCGTTAATGAGTACACATCTGTATGGAAGTCTGATGCTGTACGCTTTTCTCAGTGTAAACTACAAAGAGAAATGGAACGGTACTGATTCCTCATGATGAAATTGAGGATCGCTGTTAGGAGGCAGTATAGCGCAGTGGTCTAAGGCTCTGAGCTGCAAATTTGGTGACATCCAGCAGATCAGACCTGGGTTTGAATCCCACAGCTTCCACCTGCATACTGTGTGACCCTGAGCAAGTCACT
Organism: Neoceratodus forsteri; assembly: GCA_016271365.2. Lineage (NCBI taxonomy): Eukaryota > Metazoa > Chordata > Ceratodontiformes > Ceratodontidae > Neoceratodus > Neoceratodus forsteri. The sequence continues at coordinate 315,241,742 of CM028134.1, forward strand.
TAACCTCCTTGTGCTCCCAGGTCGCTTCCTGTAAAAAGCTTTCAGCTTAGTGTGCTATACCTGGTTAAATAAAAAAAAAAAATACACCTTTTTCAAAACATATCTTGAAGAATAACCTGATAGACACATACTACCCATGTAGACACAACGACATGAATGATATGTGTCTCTTTGAGGTGGCTAAGTGGTATGACTACAAGACAGGTGCAGCACCTGACTCAACACACCAGATTTACAAAGTCAATGGACTAGATGGCTGTCTCGTGAAGAGACACAAGCTATTGCAAACTGCATCTAGGCACATCAGAGAGCACAGAACATTACTACTTTGCTCTCCTATTCCTATTTAGATCCTGGAGGACTGAGTCTGAATTAAAAGGTGACTGTGACACATTCGAAGAGCAGCTCAATCTCACTTACGAGAATTTCCAAACTGAGTACTCACAGACATATATACAAACACTAGAAGCTGAGAAAGAACAGCTTGAGAAGGCAGAGAAGCAGCTTCAGGAAGACACTCCAGTTAGTTCACAAGACAACCTTGATCCAGAAGGGCAAGGTGTTCTAGGTTACCCTCTGCCCTTAAATGCCCCAAAAGTGTTAATGTCAGAAATTGAAACAGCCAAGGAACATGGCACACACTATGGTCAACTCAGCTGACTTAAGAGAAAGACTAAATCAGCTGCAGCATACAGTTCACTCTCAAGTAGTTGAAGCTGTCCAACATGGTATACAACATGAAACAAAACAATGTGACTGCACTGACTACAAGCCACTACTAATATTTGTTAGCAGTTCAGCTGGCACAGGAAAGAGTTTCCTGGTTGAAGCCATCACTGCAGAAGCGTGAAGGTGACAGGCTCTTCAATGTCTGTTGCTGTAACTGCTCCCACAGGACTAGCAGCATACAACATTGGTGGAGTTACATTACACCGTCTCTTTATGTTGCCAGTCAAACATGGGAGAACTGGAGAGTATCGTAAACTGTCATTCGAGTTGCATCTCAGCTCCGTTCCATGTTCACAAAGATGCAGTTACTCATCGTTGACGAAATCAGCATGGTCTCCAATGTCATGCTTGCCTGTATTCATCTACGTCTACAGCAGATCTTAGGTACTGACGATGGAGTGTCATTTGATGGCAAAAGTACACTTGTGTTGGGAGACCTTTTACAACTTGCACCAGTCAATGCAGAGCATGTATTTACAGATCTAACTGCCAAACAAGATAAGAATATCTTCGTTGCATTGCAGGCTATAATATGGGAATTATTTACCTATGTTGAGTTGTCTGAGAACATGCACCAAAGTGGTGATCTAGCTTACAAATCACTTTTAGATGAAGCTTCGTACAGGTTCTGTATCACCAGAACATGTTTGTATGTTAAATGATCAAAACTCACAGTACATAGTGCATGCATAGAAACAGCATGTAATGTCTTCAGCGATATATACTCTACTGGCAGACACATAGTGTGTCTTATGCCACATCTAAAGAAATGCACTGAATTCAACAATCTAATGCTGCAGAGAGAAAACCAAGAGATTCTAACTCTGCATGCAGTTGATACATTGATGGCGTTATTCTTAGTTGAAAGCTAGTAGCAAAGGTGACTGAACGACTAAGTGAACTGAAGTCAGATGTTTCACGAACAGCTGGCCTAGAAGCTGTTCTCACAGTTTGTAAGAATGCACATATCATGCTGCGACATAATCTAGATGTAGAACAAGGTCTGGTAAATGGTGCCATGGGAAACATCACTGACTTTGTCTACAAAGTCCAGAAGACATATATCGAGATGCTTGTAGTGCACTTTGACAACATGGAACAGTCTGTACACATAGATCGAACCTGCGTTAAATTCCAGGTTTTTAAGGATGTCTATGTAAACAGGAAACAGTTTCCATTATGTGTTGCATATGCTGTCTCCATTCACAGATCTCAGGGATTGAGTTTGATTCAGCAATGGTAGCATAGGTACAGACATTTTCAGGATGGCATGAGCTACGCACACTTTCACGTGTGCACGCAGCCTTTTTGGATTGCACATCATTACTATAGCACCTCAGAAAAGACAAGCTGACAAGTGATATATTCTTGAGTACAACAGGTTACGTACTCTACATCAGCCACAAATGTCTTTAATACCACTGCCTACATATCTGTCTGTCTCACACAATTCAGTCACAGCTACAGGTAGCAACAAACAGCAGCAAGCTTCCAAAAGTGATTCAACAAAAAAGAGTTCAACAAAGGCCACAACTTCAAGTAAACATTAACAACCAGCAATTCATCAGAAATCAGTTGGTGTAGCTGCTGTACCAGTCTTTGACAACAGCAGTAGAGTAAACTGCTATGCTAACTCAGCTACGCAAGTTTTTCTACACATGCCACAGTTTGTGCAGGCAATATCTGCTTCACAAGACAATCCCCTATCAAACACTTTGAAGCAGATTATCAACATGAATTCTGACCACTCTAATAATGTAGAGTCACTAACACCACTACGACAGGTGTTAGCTACATATGCTGGATGTAGTACATTTGCTGCAGACATACAGCAAGACACTACTGAGTTTATGATGACTGTCATAAACAACCTGGATGAAAAAGGCACCCAATGCGGCAGTACTTCACAGTAACATATGTTACAAAATATGTATGTGTTTCATGTGGCAATTCACAGCGTGAAACCACACAAGACATGCTGTGGATTACTCTCTTTGTCTCTCAAACCAAAAGTGTCAAATTTTGACAGCTATTCACCAATGCTGAATGTAGTCATGCCTGTGGAAGGTGTGAGGCAGATGCACTCAGTCCATATGTCTCAGGAGTTCATCTCAGTATCTGTTGCTTATGTTGCTACAGATTTGACCTCAACGGGCTCAGAGTTGATACTCCTATCACAGATTACACAGCTAGTAGAATAGTCTTCAACCAATCAGTGTTTGACACTCACAGTATAATCTATCACCATGGTCAATCCATGCATTCTGGGCATTACACCTCCTTACTAAGGTGCAGAACTGGATGGTTAGAGTGTGATGACTCTACAAGCAGTTTTAAACAGAGACTGCCACGACACTTGAAAAATGCATATCTTCTAATATTGAAGAATTATGATAACCTTCATATTTCAGAAGAATAGGACAAAACATGTTGCATTTAAAAAAATGACTACTTTGTCCCAAAAACATTCATACCTCATTACAATGTTGTATAATGTACGACTCTAAATAAACCATACAATTTCAACAAAATGCTATTCTGACAGAGACATTCCATACACTGTAACATGTAAGATCTTGTGTGGATCAGTGACTACATGAAAATTGTTGTAGTGGCTTCAATCAGTGCCAACAATATTCACAATCACTAGAGAAACCATGATTACATGTCTATCAAAGATTGTACATCTAAAAACTGAGGCCTTACTGCTCTCCTCCTCTGTACATATCTTTAATTATCCATGTATCAACTCATGCATAACAACAAATTCATGTGAGTTATAAAGTGTTACTCTTTGCAAACAAAGAGAAGTTCTCAGTTATCATCGTAAATAACTGAGCAACACTTCTAACATTCACCAAACATTCCACTCTGTCACAAGTTGTCTATCAACACTTCAATTTGTCTATTGACTCTTGACATATAGAGAACATCATTCGCTCACCATGCAACAGTGTAGAACTATCCCGCCTTCATGCGTAATACTAGTACTGTACATATGTAAAAAATAACTACCTTTATTGATAATGCAAGAAGCTGAATTACACAACTGTAAATAAGAACCAATTGCAGAATATCATTTATTGACTTTTACATGTGTTTGCAATTACTTGTACATAATATTAAGATTTGTATTCAGGTGTACATTGGTAATAACTACTTTGATACTTGTACTAAAAATACTAGTCTAACACTAAAGTACAACTAATGTTTTACATATTATTCAGCAGTATACTAACTACATCTAATTAACCATACATTTGTTAAAAAAATGCATATCATGCACAGTCATACTATTTACAAGTTAAGAATTTACATAGAAGATAATGTAAGAATTGAAACAATGTCATTTGTTCATGTAAGAATATTCTATTTTCGCAACTTGTCACGAATAATTCTAACGATATAAAAAATATAGACAATTGTAAATCAGACACTGTTACTGATCACAACACACTGCATACCTGTTCCTGACAATATTTATGATTGCCTCAATTGAGGGATTGGGTGGAATTTTCCATTTTCGCCTATTCAGTGACATATAATTAAATAACACCAATCAAATGTCACGAAACTAACATTTTGTATATTGTATTACTTAGACAGTCAGCATATGGTTTTTCGCCCACCCCAGGAACATCCATATTAGCAGTCACACAATAACAACAAAACACTTTTCTATCATGTGTGAATCACACTTCACAACCTACTGACATTAGCTTATTAACATACCACACAAGTAATGCACTCACATAATAACAACATAAACCATTTTAAAAAGTAACTTTTTACAAACTCTATTCACATTCAATAGTAAATATATAATGAAGCGCCACAGCTTAAGCCTGACTATTAGAATTCCACGTCGAATGTCACAAACTACTTCCTCACATAAAGAGTAGTGAGTAGTGAAACATGACTAGAAACACACAACACCTGATTATTTTCCTATAATATCACATACTTACTCCAATCCATATTATACAGTTCTTATTATTCTTATACATTTACATATATGTGAGCAATGATTGCACACATACAAAGATTGCATTGTGAGACTGCTTCTGTTAACTAAATTTCAGTCTTGATTGGCTCTCTCCATTTGACAAGTTGGCAATAAATTTTTAAAACCATAACCACCTGTGTCGAATCTACTTTAAATACCATTATGACATAAAAATAAGTGTGTCTGACTTAAGCATACAAATCAATGTTAACTAATACTGCTACAACTATACCTACATCAATTTGTTTGGTACCTATGACATATAGTCAGTATCACAGCATATGCAACGATGTGGCACATTAATGTCACATTTGACATAATTCCTAACAGTGTAAAAACTCAGCAATGTACTTACTTTCCTGTGCCTATGCAGTCATTATTACTATACCAAGGTGCCACATCACACCCAACAGTACACAGCTGTGACTATACATGTACCATGCAGTCACTACTATGTGTACTTCAGAGTCTGACAAAACGGAGCTTTCTAATTGGCTGCAAACATCCTAACAACCTTATGTTAATCTTTTATTACCATACATGAAGAGGTTAACGATAAACTGAACAAGGTTTAAAACTGTTTAAAACATGTTTCATTATAATAGCAATAAGTCACTCCAAGAATTGTGTTAATGGTCAGTCAATTACTTGTAGAGACATGTGCCACTGGCCACACCTTGTGCCACAGTACACCCCTAGAACATGATTAACAGACCATTAACATAACCCTTGTCATGCCTTATTAATTAATAATAAAAGGGTCTCAGAAACTGAGCTTTCGATCAGCTGCAAACATTCTAACAGCCTTCTGTAAATCTTTTATTGACATACAAACAGAGGTTAACCATTTCCTGAACAAGCTTTTAAACAGTTAAAAAACATTTTTATAATAACAGCAATAAGGCATTACTAATGGTAATGATAATAGTCAGTTAATCACCCTATCGGACATATGCCACTCGGCTACACCTCGTGCCACAGTACACCCCTTGAAGGTGATTAACAGACCATTAACATAACCCTGCATCATGCATTATTGCTTAATTGAATTTTAATAACCGGATAGGCCCACAGGTCCCCGGACATCCCTTTTTCCGGGGTGACCCGGAAAGCAAACAGTAGATCAAATAGAACACAATGGTACATATACAAGCTGAGGGTACACAGTATGCTTCAGTTTACAAATACATCTGTGTTGTCATCTGCATCTACAATTACAATATACTACCTAATTTTGTCTGACATTGGGTGCTCCACTGCCTACCTGACCCTGCTGGTGATGTCTTGTGTCATAGTAACACCAACAGCAATGCAAACAGAAGTGATAACAGTGGCACATATGGTAACAGAAGTGAAAATGAGAGCATAAACGGTAAGGCACACAGTGACACAGACGACAACGGTCAGCCACATGATGTGTTAAATGGAGGTTTGTAATTCCCTGCAAACATCCTAACAGCCTTATGTTAATCTTTTATTGACATACTTGAAGCGGTTAACCATTTCCTAAACAAGGTTTAACACCGGGATGCACATTGATTGTCGTTAGACATAACTCTCACCCCATCACATGTGTAAAGCAGCAGAAGAATAGGAGAATGAGGTGAGAGTTAGGACCCATGATCCCAATGCGCACCCCAATGCCAGTTGGGGGGGTGGGCGTGGGGGTCAAAGGGTGGTTTTCAACCCTAACAGCGAATTTCCTCACTTTTGTCGCTGTGGAACAACCCTAACTAATGTATTAAATGGAGTTTTCGTCTAATTTCCTTTCTTTTGAGAATGATAGCGAAATGATGACTGTAATGCGGCGGCGGGAGCGTGGGGCACTTTGGGCCCCGGCGCTCCGTCTATGTCTTGTGGCATAGTAACAGGAAGAGCAACACAAACAGAAGTGCTAACAGTGGTGCACATGGTAACGCAAGCGCAAATGACAACAGAAAGGGCAATGCACATGGTGGCATAGACGGGAACAGTCTGCCACATGATGTGTTGTCACATAGTAACATGGTGCCTGCAAACGGAAATGTCAATGGGCATGGTGACGCAAAGTGAAACAGAAAGAGAAACAGTGCTGTAGACACAAATGGCAAAAAATAACAGAAATGCAAGCGCAAATGAAAACGCAAAGGATAATGCACATAGGGCCCCGCGCTCCTGGCACGTAATGCAGCAGTGGGAGCGCGTGGCCCAAAGGGCCCCACACTCCCACCACATGATGGCTTGTGGCATAGTAACAGGAACAGCAACGCAAACAGAAGCGCTAACAGTGGTGCATAAGGTAACGCAAGCGCGAATGAGAACAGAAAGGGTAACGAACATGGTGGTGTACACAGGAATGGTGTGCCATGTGATGTCTTGTCACATAGTAACATGGTGCCTGCAAATGGAAATGTCAATGCGCATGGTGACGCAAAGTGAAACAGAAAGAGAAACAGTACGGTAGATACAAATGGCAAAAAATAACAGAAACGCAAATGCAAATGAAAACGCAAAGGATGACGTATGTGGTGGCGTAGACGTCAACGGTAAGTTGAGCAGAGCACTGGCACTATCTGAATGAATACAGGGGCATGTTGGTGTAGTGCAGGGAACAGCACCACCACTCCCGATAGCCATTTCCCAGGAGCCCAGATATATATATATATATATATATATTTTTCAGTCGAGCAGGGCACTGGCGCATCTAAAGGAATACAGGGACGTGTTGGTGCAGTGCCGTGAACAGTGCCACCAGACCGACCAGGAGCCCAGGGTTAATATATATATTCAGTCGAGCAGAGCACCGTCGCTATCTGAATCAATAAAGGAGTATTGGTGCAGTGCAGGAACAGCAACACCAGACCCGATAGCCATTTCCAAGAGCCCAGGGATATACATATATAGCTGTTGGGGTTGAAAACCCCTCTTGGACCCCCTGCCCACCCCAACGGCATTGGGGTGTGCATTGGTGTCGTCAGCTAACTCTCACCCCATCATATGTGTAAAGCAGCAGAAGTATAGGAGAATGGGGTGAGAGTTAGGACTGATGACACCAATGCACACCCCAATGCCGGTTGGGTGGGTGAGCAGGGGGTCCAAGGGGGGGGTTCAACCCAAACAGCGAATTTCCTCACTTTTGTCGCTGTGGAACAACCCTAACTAATGCATTAAACAGATTTTTTTGCCTCTAATTTCCCTTCTTTTTGAGAATGATAATGAGAAATAGTGAATGTAATGCAGCGGCAGGAGTGGGGGGGAACAGCAACACAAATAGAAGTGATAACAGTGGCGCACATTGTAACGCAAGCACGAATGAGAACAGAAAGGGTAACGCACACAGTGGCGTAGACGGGAACGGTCTGCCACATGATGTGTTGTCACATAGTAACATGGTGCCTGCAAACGGAAATTTCAATGGGCAAGGTGACACAAACTAAAACAGAAAGAGAAACAGTACTGTAGACACAAATGGCAAAAAATAACAGAAACGCAACCGAAAATGAAAATGCCAAGGATAATGCACACGGTGGCGCAAACATCAACGGTAAGTGAAACGGGTACGGAACCGCAAGCAGAAAGGGCAACAGTAATGTAAGCGCACAGGCTGGTTTTACCCAAAACCTGCATAGAGAAAGACAGTGAGTACAAATAATGTATGCATAATAATGAGTATCGGAGCAGAAAATGAGAACTTGGAATACTAAATAGGTTATATCTCAGGAACCGTACGACGTAGAAAAAAAATTTAAAAGTCATATTATTTACTACTGTCCTGGCTGCTGGGGCTAAAATTTTCTGACGAAAAGTCCATATCTTGCACCATTTCCGAGATACGGGCCCTGAAAGCGCGGCGAATGCCGTAATGTTATCCTATGGGAAAAAAAAAGTTCGGAGCGCCATAACTTTGCCTCCCTGTAATATTTTTTCACCAAACCACTGAAAGGCACATCTGTGGGCTGTTGGCTGTCTTCCCTCCAAATTTCAGGAAAAAAGACCAAACCGTTATTTTGCACCAGGGATCCAAAGGATTTCTTTAATACGTCGGGCGCCGTAATGTTATCCTATGGGAAAAACTGTCAACTTTGGAGTGCTGTAACTTTGCTGCCATGTAATATTTTTTCAATACAATACTGAAAGGCACATCTGTGAGATGTCAGCTCCGTTCCCTCCAAATTTCAGCCCAAAACTCCCAACGGTTCTTTTGCAGCACAGTGCCAAAGAATCGCTGTCAATTTCCCACAGATGGAAAACTACTGTCACAATTTGCGAAAGCTTTTGCAAAAAAGTTTGACACTTTCGTGAGCACGAAAGTAATTTGCGAAAGTACTTTTTCCAGAAATTTGAAAAACATATTTCTGGGGTGTTTTACCACAAAATAAAGACATGGCAAGCATCCTCAGGGTCCGACTAGGTGAATACAAAACGAATTAAGTTGCTAGATGGTCCCAAATTTAAATGGCAACCATTTTTCTGATCACCAACTGAAAACAAAATGGCCAATTTGCGAAAGTAACAGGCCCATTTGCGAAAGTAAAAATGCATTTGCAACACTGTCGAACTTTTTGTTAACTTTTCCCATTGACTTATAATGGGAAACTGTTTTTTGAATAACTTTTGAACCGTTTAATATTTTTTCATGAAATCTTCAAAAGGCACATCAGGGACCCCGGGTACATGTTCCCAGAAGATTTTGGGCTGGTCGCACAAACCGTACGACCTGTAGGCGCGACCGTAGAATTCCAGAAAAAGCGTAAACGTGCACATAGATCACGTTTAATAACTCCGCAGCTGTATAGCTGACCAATACAAAACTTGGCAGATCCCAAGGCCTATGGTTCTTGATTGTGAATTCCAAATTTCAGCCAAATCCGTGAAACAGTTGCAAAGTTATTAAGGTGCAAAGTTCTGGGGTTTAACATAGAAATGGCTCCTCAACCCCTAACTATGGTAGCACTACCGTGCTACCATAATATATATATATGACAAAGAACCTCTGTGTGTAAGCACTGAGGCAATGGTTACCACAAAGGGCATTCGGCCAGGAAGCCAAGTTTCAATAAAATACAAAATCACACATGCCCCCATAATGCAAAGCATCATGGGCTGCATATGCACATCACCACAGAATATTATGCATGTTCAACTTTAAGCTAAAATGTATGGTGTGGAAAGCCCTCTAACGCTATTTGCAAAGGGTGCCAACAGAAGACATAGACACATGTTTCGTCTTACCAGGACTCGTGTGATTTTGTATTTCTTTGAAACTTGGCTTCCTGGCCAAATGCCCTTTGAGGTAACTGTTACCTCAGTGCTTGCACACAGAGGTTCTCTGTCTTTAAATTTTTTTTTTGTTTTAATTGGGTTCACCACAACATAACTCAGATAGACCATCTTAGGGTAGTTAGTTCATTCCACTGGGGTGTCAAACAGATGAGGCATACTGAAGAGTTCTAGTAGGATGAAACACGTGTCTATGTCTTCTGTTGACACCCTTTGCAAACTGTGTGAGAGGCCTTTCGGCACCATGCATTTCTGCTTAAAGTTGAACCAGCATAATAGTCTGTGGTGATTTGCATATGCAGCCCATGTTGCTTTGCATTGTGGGGCATGTGTGATTTGTATTTATATATATATATATATATATATATATATATATATATATATACACATATATATATATATATATTCCTGAACTCCAAATATTGACAGAGGTTTCATTGTTAAGTTTGCAGTGTTATCCTATGGGAATTTTCATTTTTAATTAATTTTGATGTCTATTTTCAGTTGGTATTTCTTAGAGGCTTAGTCATGTAGTACTCATTGAGCCATTTCTTTGATATATAGCTTGTCCATTAACTCAAAGGATTAATTTTATGTTTTTATATGGCCCTGAATTTTTCTTTTTTTTTGGTGGGGGTATTATGTTTCAGTCTTGTAGTGTTCATGGCCTTATTTTATATATATATTTAGATTGTATGGACTCCAAATATTGATGGAGTCGTGGCTTGTTAAAGATAAAATATGCAAAAAAACACCTAAGTCCAAATTCTTCTTTAAAACTGATCCTCTTTCATGAGATTGTCATGAACTCAGGAAAGAGGATTGGTTCTATATGAAAGAAGAATATGAAAAAAAGCTCTTCTTTGTATGAATTCATCTTCTGAGAGATTTTTGAGCTCATGAAAGAAGATGCTTTTGTGTGAAAGAAGAATGAGAAAGAAAACGAAGTCCAAATTCTTCTTTCTTGAGAAACAGTCTTCTTTCATGAGGATTTTGTGAGCTCACAAAAGAAGATTGATTCTCATGAGAGAAGAATGTAAAAAAACTAAGTCCAAATTCTTCTTTTGCATGACCCTATTCTTCTTTCACATGGTCTGATTCTTCTTTCGCTTGGCCCTGTTCTTTCATGAGCCAAACAAAACAAGAAAATCATCTCAGAAAAGGAGATGTTTTAAATGCTTCAAAACACATTTAAAGGTCATTTTTGAAAAACTAAGTGGAAAAACAGAAACAAGATAGCTACCATATGAAAGAAGAATGTTCACTCACAAACATAAATCCTCTTTCATATGACCAAATTCTTCTTTTATATCAAACATTCATACAAAGTCCCTACTGAGCATGCTCAAAACTGAAATTTCAATATTTATAACTTGGGAATGGATTTATATTTTTCACCAATCCAATGAAAGGTACCATTCTGGGGCAAGCCCTTTCTACCCTGAAACTTTCAGACCAAAATTCCAAACCATCTGAGTGCTAGGAAATGACAAAGAAACAGCAAAAAAAAAAACCCTGATTTTCCCATAAAACTCAATATCCAGATCTCAGAATATGCACATCTGATAAGGACAAAACTTAGCAAATGAAGAAGCCTTGCCCCCAACCCCCCCCAGCCATGCATGTAAACTTTTGTGCAATTATATTGAATGGGAGCAAAGCTATCATGGTGCAAACTTAGGGGTTTAACATTAAGCAGCCTACTAACCTTAACTAAAGTGGTGCTACAGCACCACTATAATAAATGCCACATGCCATGTTTATAAGGGAGTCATGAAACAAGCATCTTGAAAATTTGCATCACAATTGAATCAGATAATTCTTGACCCTAGCAAGTATGCTTTGGTATCCAGTTTTAGTCAGATGAGCTCAGGAAAGAGCCAGTGACCCATCTGAATAGGATGAGGGTGTGGGATGGTGCTGTTATGTGACCCCCACCTAGGGAATGGAAGCTGCACCATTTTATGCATGGACCCAGGTACCATATAGTGAAGACAACTCTTCTCTGCCATAGGGCGATGCATGTCTGCACCTGTGGGTGGCAGAGGGCCCTGTGCATTGGCTGACAGATGGACTGTTTGCTTTGTGCATCTGTATTTGCATCTAGTAGGCACATGGAAGCACAAGGAAAAGAGAACCTGTGCTTCTGGAGCCCAACAGACAACCCCATGAATTTAGAATCCACAACTGCATGGAAGTGCAAGGCCTGCAAGGGTCCTGCACTATCTTAGATGGATGGAGTCTCCCCTTCTTCCCTTGGGCCCATGCATCTCCATGTGCTCATCCAGGTCCCTTCGGGCCTGGAGTGAATGGACATGATTCCACTGTCACAAAAAAGAAATGAAATGTTTTGCAAAAACTGCATTAATGCACCATTTAGTGTTCAAATTAATGCCACAAAAGTAGGGAATGTAACATTAGGGTTCCCAACCCTAACTCTGCATGCTCACCCCTAGCAGCAAAAGAAAACACATTGAGTTTTGGGTCTCTGGAATCTTGGCAAATCAGTGGTGGGGTCTTTCTTGGGGTTATCAACCCTAATGCCCACCCATTCCTGAGCAAACAAGGTCAGACATGATCTCCTTTCTTCATGAAGAGCCAGCAGGAACCTGTATGAAGAAAGCTAGAATAGATCGCATTGGCAACATGTGGTGTGACATATTTCTCTGCCTTTGAAGAGTGTATCAGTATGAGTCACTGGCATCAAGCTGCATCTTGTGCTTCAGACAGGAGGTTATGGGCTGGGGGAAGGGATAAGTATTAGGGTTGACAACCCCAAGGAAGACCCACCACTGAATTCTCAAGACTCTGGAGACTTAAAACCCTATTTTCTTTTTCCTTTTGCTGCATGGAGGTGTGGGGGTGGGGAGGTAAGTTTGGAAATGATACTGCCATATTTTCCTACTTTTGTCACATTAACTTGTACCCTAATGGGTGCATTAACACACTTTTTTTGCAAAGAATATATATAATATGAGCATAGTAGTGCCCCTATAGTAAGGGTTGCATAGGCTGTTTAATGTTAAACCAGTAGAGACACACTAGAGACAGCACAGACCACTAGAGTCATTGCCATATAATTTAATGGAAAATATTTAAGGCTACTTTAGTGATTCTAGTACATGGGTCAAGATATGACACTGGGGAGTTCAGTGAATTCTGGAGGCCTAGCAAATTTAGTCTATATAGTGTATGTCAAGCACCCCCCATGCACACACACACACACACACACACATATACACATACTCTGAAATCTCATTCTGATTTGCAAATGTTTATTAATGGGGATAACTTAATAGTTTTTAACCTGGGATTATGCAACCAAGCTGCAACTATGTATCTTCTAGTGAGGCTTCTAAGACCACAGTTTTATAGCTGGGGTAGTGAAGTGTCTCACTCTGGGTCACATAAGGGTTATGGCAGGTACTGTGCTTTTTGTATTGTATTGTATTGAATGTGCAAATGTACAACAGATGTTGATAAAATAAAAACAGAATGGGCCAAAACTAGTTTGATATCATCCAACCACATAAGATGCAGGGGGTTGGGGGGTTGAAGTCAACAGTTATAAGCAGACATCAATGATATTTGACATCTTTAAAATCAGATATGTTGGATAAGTGGACTGGGGTGCCCACCCCAGTACCACATCTCTTTACCCCTCCCCCTATGTTGCCTGCTCCCTCTTCTCATTATATATATGGTGGCATTGGACTACCCCACCCCGTGTTGCTGAACAGTAGCCTGACACTGGGTGCCTAAGACCCAGTTTAAGAAAATCACTTGAAACAAAGAAAATCATCCCTCATTGATATTTTTTGTTTAAACCAGTAAAAGATAAAATGGTCCCTGGCTGACATGACCACCAACATGTCTCAGATTCTGACCTCCCACTCAGCACTCACCACCCCACACCCACACACATACCCTCACTCACTGGAACATATCCTATGACATAGATCCACTCTCCAATTGAAGACGCACTTTCTGCTGGAACTGGCAACTGCAATATGCAAAAATAAGTTACATTTGTTATAATGAATTTCAATGGGGGTTTGAATGTTTATTAATACCTTAGTCATTTTTAAATATTTTTACACCAAATTTTCAACATGGCATTTTTGGGACCCCATCTCATGACCAAGGCAGTGGAATTAAAATCTGGCAGGAAAGATGATTTCACAGTCGCTGCACAAAATCACTTTTTGGGTGAGATTTGAAAAGTTTAATCTACCAGGTTCATCAGGTGAGGTAATAAGAAGATATTGTTGAAAACCTGGGGTCAAAATATTAAAAAATAACAAGAATGTCAGAAGCATACATTGACATTTTTCTACACTTGCTGATAACTTGAGCAATTTTCAATATTTTGACCCCAAATTTTCAGCATAGCTATGTTTTCACACCACTTTATGAATGTGATAGCTGTCATTCATAAATTCCTGGCCAAAATGTGTTTACACAACTGTGGTGTGAAATGACATTTCAGTGGGATTTAACATTTTTCACTTACTGGGTTCATATGGAGGGCTCATAAAAGTCTATGTTGAAACGCTGGTGTAAAATGACCAAGTTATGAGTAATCATTGACATATATTAATGTTCGATCATAACTTCACTCATTCTTAATATTCTGACTCCAAGCTTTTAACAGTCTTTTTTTTCACACCACCTCATAAACATGACAACTGTCATTTTCAAATTCCTGGATGAGATGTGTTTTCACACTTCTGGTACAAAATTATGTTTCAATCCATATACTATAAATGGCATGCTATGTTTATGGGGGGGGGGGTCATAAAATCATTATCTTGAAAATTTGGAGTTAAAATAAAAAAAAAAATATATCATTATTTTGAAACGTTGTGTGTGGTACCGGTCTTCAGCCCAGCAGGTACTGCTTTGTGATCAGTGCTGGTAAGCTGAGTTTAGGGGCAAGTTCAGTGACCCATCCAAATGAGGCAAATATGGAAGATGGTGATGCTAGGTGACAAACCCGATCCTGGGAATAAAAGATGCAGGGTTACCCACACTGTCCCAGGTACCATATAGTGAATGCAACTCTTTTCTTGGGATTTGGCCATGCACCCCTACATCCATGGGTGGCAGATGACTCTGTGCATTGGATGAGAGATGAACTCTTTGTTCTATGCTTCTACAGTATATCTGCAGCCACATGGAAGTGCAGAACCCTGAGGACTCTGTGTTTCTGCAGTCCATCAGAGACCCCCATGAAGTCTCACATCCATCACTACACAGAAGTCCAGGGCCTCAAAGGGCCCTGCACTTTCATCGGCAGATGGAGTCTTCCCTTAGTGGAGGGCCCAGAGGACCCTTTGTTTCTGCATCTGTTCAATGCATGTCCTTAAGGGACCTGCATGAATGAGGATATGTTTTCACTATCTCAAAAGAAAGGAAATTCTTTGAAAAATTGCACTAATGCCCCAGGTAGGGTTCAAGTTAATGCCATAAAAGTAGGGAAATGTAGTGTTAGTTTTTCCAACCCTAACTCCCCACCTCAACCCCCTAAGTTGCAAAAGGAAAAGCATTAGGATTTGGGGTCTCCAGAGTCTTGTTGAATCAGTGATAGGGTCTTCCTTGGTGTTGTCAAACCTAATGCTCACCCTCTTACCTGAACAAACAAGGTCATAGAAACATAGAAACATAGAATTTGCAGGCAGATGAGGACTGCTTTGCCCACCTAGTCTTCCCATTTTTCCCTACCTGTAGTATCACAGCAGATTCCCATTCCTAGGATTCCTTTATGCATTCTTGAACCCCAGCAGTGTTCTTGCCCACCTCTTCTGTTGGAAGACTGTTCCAGGAATCCACCACTCTTTCCGTGAAGAAGTATTACCTCACATCTCTCCTGAAACTACCCCTTCAGCATCATTTCATGCCCACTTGTACTTGAGCACACCTTTTCTGATAAATATTTCTGTCTTGTACCTTCTTTAACCCCGTGAGATTTATCATATCCCCTCTCTCATCTCTTCCTGGGTGAACTATTTAAGTCCTTTAATATCTCCTTGTTGAGCTTCTGATACAAATCCCACACTATTTTAGTTGCCTTCCTCTGGACCATTTCCATTAGTCTATTCTTTAGGATCAAACATTTTTTTATTAAAGAAGCCATGCTGAGGCTGGTCCAAACTACCTTTCTCTCACTGCTAGATTACATGGACTTCTCTTATAGCCAGTGCCCTGCCACAATGCTTACTGAGCTTGATACTCTGTACCACAGAGCCCTAAGGTTCATCACTGGCCTCCCCTTCTCTACACACCACTGTTCCCTATATGCAGCTGTGGGTGGACCTCCTTCCTTATAGACATCAAAGAAATGCTGCACTTTGGACCGATATAGCTATTACTAAAACTGCCACAGTACATTTCGATTGCATCCGTTAAGCCTGGTAGGCAACTATGCACTAAAGTACTGCCTATATCTCTGAAAGTACCAAAGGTGAACATATGCTTTGGCAGGGCTGCATAAGTTATTTGCTACCCGTTCTGTGGAATCAGCTGCACAAGACATTGAAACTCATTATTCCTACCAATCTCACTGCTTTAAAAGACTATATGCTCATTCTTATAAGGAATCCTGTACATACTTTCCTCGTACCAAATCTTCCTGTTTTGCAATAGGTAGTGCACCTCTACATTCTGTCTGGCTTCCTTGCATCCACCCATTGTACCCATCAGCTACTTACCCTTGCCTCTTACATACTATATTTCTGGTAATTGTGCTCAGCACTTATATACTTTGATCCCTATAGTCATGCTTAATTGCCTAAGTTACCATTAATTAGGAAGAGCAGCACTCTATGGTTTGCTGAAACTTATATTCCTAGTATCAACACCTGTGCTACCATAGTTCTACAGATTGTTGGAGAGTTGCTGTGGATATCCGCTATGCATGCCTGTAAATATATTTATGTTTATGGAGCTAGTTCTTATGTATATACTGTCTTCTTTAGCCAAAATGCTTTGTACTCACTAATACTAGTGCTTCCTTGTTGACACTCATCCAGGATTCTGTAACTATTGTGAACATTATGCTTTAAATGTATTGTACACTGAACTCTATGACCCAGATATTCAGACGGCACCTGGCAGTTGTGTAGTGCTTCAGGTACAGTGCAACAGGGCTGCCCCAGGGCATGGGCTAGGCAATATTCAATGGTGCTGTGCCATGGCCCAGCACTGCTGCATATGGCACAGAGGGTGCACATGCTGTGCATGGTGCAGCACTGCGCCAGCACAAGACACGGTAAGGAGCAGGGGATGCGCCAGCAAGTGCAGTTGCACTAGGCACATCACCAGTGATATTCAACCTGGGGCATGCAAATGAGGCCATTATGCATGCAAGGCACAAATGTGGCCATTTGCATGTCATTATGGTCCCATTTGCTTGCAATCTACTGATCCCTGGCAAACTGTGCCTGGCGCCCTGCCAAGTTGCATCCATCTGGGATCGACACCCCAGTGTGCCAATGCAACCCCCCGCTCCTGTACACCTGATCGCAGGCTTTCATACTAAAGAAGGATCCCTGGTGGTCCAGTGGTAACTCCCCTCACTCAATTGTGGGCTGTAGTAATAATGATGGATCCCTGGTGGTCCATTGGTAACCTCCCCTTCACCAGATCACGGGCTGTAGTAAAAAGAGAGATATCCCTGGTCTGCTAGCAGTACTCCCCTTCACCCGATCATGGGCTGCTGTGAAAAGAAAGCATTACCAGGTGGTCCAGTGGAACCCCCTTCCCACAGAGGCCCCTGCCACCCAGCACCCCACCTGTCATCGGCGGGCAGAAGCACCCTGCCCACATGCTGCCCAGCCACCCGCTGAATGATAGCGGACAGGGCGATCTGTACACCTATTGATCCACTGCATGGACCAATGGGCGTACAGACCATACTGTACTACACAGGCCCGATATGTGAATGTTCACCCTCCCTTTCTGTATGTGAATTCCATTTACCACCACCCTCTGCTGCCTATCCCTCAACCCATTTCTTACTGTTTTCCACCTTTAGACCCACTCCTTACTATCCAGCTTGCTTACTAGTTCAGTGTTGAGTACCTTACTGAATTTCAGAAAAGCTACATCCACCACTCCACCCTGATCCAGTTCCTTGGTCACCCAGTCAAAGAACACTGTCAGATTCATTTAACATCACTCCCCCCATGAATCCATACTGCCTCATGTCTTGTAACCTGTTGGAATCAAGATAATCCCCAATCCTCTTCTTCAGCCATGATTCCATTCACTTCCCACCACCCAGTTTTCCACCTTTGGACCCACTCCGTACTAACCAGCTTGATTGCTAGTGGAACGGTGTTGAGTACCTTACTGAATTTTAGGAAAGCTACATCTACCACTCCACCCTGATCTAGTTCCTTGGTCAGATTTATTTAACATTACCTCCCCATGAATCCATACTGCCTCATGTCTTGTAACCCATTAGAATCAAGATATTCCCCAATTCTCTTCTTCAACCATGATTCTATTAACTTCCCACCACTAAAGTCAGTCTGACTGGTCTATGATTGCCAGCCTCTTCCTGGCTACCACTTTTATGAAATGGGACTACATTTGCCCTTCTCCAGTGCTCTGGTATTACTCCTGCTTCCAATGAGCTGTTAAACAGAGCCATCAGAGGTCCAGTCTGTAGCTCCCTGAGCTCCCTCAATACCCATTTTTGGGATACTGTCTGGCCCCTTACTTTGTCCACATCCACATTTGTGAGTCCCTTCAGGACTCTCTCCTCCAAAAAACAGACTAGTGTCCACCTCCCTCTCACCAACACTACTGTTACATTTTTGTGGCCCCTCCCCATCTCATTCCTGCATGAGAACTGAACAAAAGTATTTCTTCAGAGTATCTGCTTTTTCTTTTCCTCCTCTGCCCAGTCACCCTCTTCCTTCTTAACCCTACAATCTAGCCCCTGGCCTTCCTTCTCAACATGCATACCTAATTGCTTAGTTATCTGCCACACTTTCAAACAATACTGTCTGTTGTCCTGGATCATAATGTATTGTATTTGTAGTACACTTTATGCATTTGAATGGCACTGTATGTATTTTTATTGTCATGTTTTTGTACTGCTTACACTTTATGTATTTGAATTGTACTGTTAAGTATTTTATATTATGTTTTTGCCTGCTGTCTCCATATTTGTACCCCCCCCCGGATGCTTCTGGAAATGAGCTATTTCCAGCACATGTTGTCTTTCCTGGTGAAACCTTTTCAAATAAATAAACAATAAATGTCTTGTTCTCTTTTGTTACTGCCCTGGCTATTTTTTCTTCACGTTGTAACTTTGCAATCCTTACTACTCTTCCTGCTTCCTGCTGTTTCCCCTGATGCATCTCCCTATACTTCTCCTTTTGCTCTCCTCTTACCTTCTGAATGCAACCATCTTAGCTGTTTCCTTTTCTGCCACCTCTTTTGAGACCCTTAGCAGTCTTTGTACCTCTTTCTTTTGCTCCCCTGCTTGATGCAGAAGTTTACTATCTTCACGATGGCCCTTTTCAGTTTTCCTCACTGTTTCTCCATCTTATCCAGTTCAGCCCCCATGCCAGGTCATCCCTGAGGCATTTACCCATCTTTTTAAAGTATGGTCTCAGTCTGTCAGACATGATCTCCTTTCTTCAAGCTAAGAACAGGGCCCTTGATGAAGAAAGATTCAACTTATCAGAGCCAGCCTGGTGGTACTGAAGGTTGAGGTGCTGGATGCCACACCTTGTGCCATGATGGTGACCTGGGTTTGGGAATGGACTCTGGCCACCAGGGGCTGGCAGAGGAGAGGAAGGATTGAGCATCCTCAACTGCTCTCCTTACTCTGGGGTGGGCTCTGGGCATGTGTCACACTGCAGTGGTGCCTAGCGGAGGTTGGGTGCACTGTCAATAGAGAGCACTCTAAGGGTAAGGGAGCAAAGTAGACATCTGCACGTTGGTGCAGTTGACGTCATTGCATGTCTGGCTCCCATGGGAATACAATGGTGGAAACATTGGGAGGCAACCATGGCAGCTCATGGCTGTGCCCCACACCCAGACAAGAGAGGCATGGCCACCTGCTCCTGGTCATGGGCCCCATAGGGGAGCGGTGTCCTGTTAACTTCATCGGTCCCTGTGTGTGTCTGTGTGTATCGGACCTGGTCCAGGGTGCAGGTGCCAGCAGCCAAAGGTCATTGTGGGCCTCTCCTATAGGAGGAGGATAAACTGTTAAATGATAAAAAAGTTTAAACACATTGTATTGGCAGCATGGAGCAAGACATACTCTCTACCTTTGATAGGTGTATCACTATGATGCACTGGCTTGGAGCTGTATCTTGTGCTTCAGACTGGAAGCTACTGACGGGGGAGGGGTGAACACTAGGTTGACAACCCCAAGGAAGAGACCACCACTGTTCTGCCAAGACTCTAGAGACCCAATGCCCTAATTTGTTTTCCTTTTTCTGCTTGGGGGTTGAGTGTGGGGAGTTAGGGTTATACTTTTGTTGTTAACTTGAACCTTAGCTGGTTCATTAACACAGTGTTTTATAAAAAGGAATATGATATGTATATTATAGTGGTGTGGTAGTGTCACTTTAGTTAGGGTTGGGCAGGGCATTCTATGTTGAACCTCAAATTTAGCAATCTAATAACTTTGCAACCTTTCAACAGAGTTGCAAAAATTTTACATGTTTGCTCTCGAGGCATAGATCTCTTGACCTGCCAAGTTTTGTTGCTATCGAATGTGTGGATTCCAAGATCTAGAATTGTTAAAAATCATCATTTTTGCTGTTTTTTCTCATCTCCTTGTGTCCAGATTTGTAATTTTGGTCTGAAATTCTCAGGGTAGAAATGGTTTGGGTAACAAAAGCACAATTTGCTTGTTAGGCGAAAACAATATTAATCTCTTCCAAAGTAATCACATTTGAAAGAGTTCATTATTTTCAATGGGAATTTCACTTTGCAGGATAGATTTCTGGACCAAAAACAGAATTTGGTCAAATGAAAAAGGATTATTTTTCATGAGGGGCCAATCCATTTTTGTTGGGAAAAATTTATTTTTCATGAACCGCCATCTTGTTTTCTGTTAAAAAAATCTTGAAAAGCTGCAAAAATTATATTCTGCCAACAAACCAATGCATGTATCTTGTTTATCAGGACTCCATTAGGTGGATTCTGTGGTTATCTGGTGGAAAAATGACCTTTGAATATGTTGTTTTAACATTTAAAATCTTTTTTCATGACACTCTGTGACTCACTAACACTTTTTTCATGAGTCCTTTTTTGTTCTCATGAAAAAGGATCATGTCTCATGAAAAAGGATTTTGAACTTCATTTTTATCAAGCTTATTTCATGAGTTATTTTTCATGAGAACACAAAAGGATCTCTTCTCATGAAAAAAGGATCCTTTCTCACAAAAAAGAATTTCAGACTTAATTTTTTTCCCAGTTCTTTTCTTTGGGAGAAGGTATCCTTTATTGTGAGTCTTTCTTCATTCTCACAAAAAAGAATCCCTTCTCACAAAAAAGGATTTCTGACTTCATTTTTTTCTGATTCTGTTGTCATGAGATGGGATCCTTTTTCTTGAGCTTTTTTCATTGTCACAAAAAAGGATTCCTACTCTCAAAAAAGGATTTTGCACTTAGTATTTTACCATTTTTTTTCATGAGATGGAATCCTTATTCATGACCTTTTTTATGTTCTCATGAATATGGATCCATTGCTATGAAAAAGAATTTCAGACTAACGTATTTCAACGGGGTTTCAACTGTGATGCATAATTTTGCCATTTGTGCATATTTTTACACCAAATTTTCAACATGGCCTTTTTGAGACCCCACATCATGAACAATGTTGGTGGAATTGCACAAATCCAGCCCAGAAGGCAATTTTGTAGTTGGCTGGTGAGATCACCTTTTGATTGAGATGTGAACATTTTCACCACCCCTGTTTATGAGGTGGGGTCATAAGAAAGGTATGTTGAACATTTGGGTTCAAAATATGTAAAAATACCAAAGTTATGAAATATATATGCATCTATGGAGGGATTGGATAACAGGGTCCAAGGATAGGATTATACTATGTCAAAATTTATAGATGGATGTGCTCTTGGACCTGCACTCCCACATGCAAATAATGATATGATTATGGTGGGTTTGGAGAGTATGAAGGATACCATTATACTACCTCAAAAAGTAAGGAAATTCATTGCAAAAATATTTGTTAATGCACTAGTTAGGGTTAAAGTGACAAAAATAGGGACAAATGGCATTAAGGTTTCCATGCCTTATACCCCACCCCCAAGACTGCAGGCAGCAACAAGCATGAGGTGTGCCTTGGTTGTCAACCTCAATGCTCACCTCATTCTCATCACTGTGCCCATCTCAGAGTACTTACATGTGGAATGGGTGAGATTAGGGTGACAACTCTAAGGCATACCTCTCACACCTGTTGCTGCCAGCCATGTGAGGGTGAGGTGCTAGGCTGTAAACCGTAATGACACATTTCACTACTTTTGTGACTGCAATCCTAACTAGTGCATTATCGAACATTTTTGCAAAGACTACATATATGTGTGTGTGTGTATATATATATGTATATATATATATATATATATATATATATATATATTCATGCATTACAAAAAAACTTTGTTAATGCATCAGTTAGGGCTGAAGTGACAAAAGTAGGGAAATTATACTTTAGAGTTGAGCTCCTAACCCTACCACCCCACCCCCTGTCCTTCACACACCAACAGGCATCGGGATGTGTCATGGGGTCATTAGACCTAACTCTCACCCCATTCCATGGGTAAAGAAGCTGATATGGTACAGCATAGGAGAATGGGGTGAGAGTTAGGCCTAATGACCCCATGACACACACTGTGCTCCTCTCCGAGCCCCGAGCTCCCACCAAGCTGCCCATTTGTGCATAACAATATGCATCTGTGGGAGCATGGGCCCTCTGGACCCTGCACTCCCACTTACACATAACAACGGAGTCATACAGTGGCCCTATGGGGCTGAAAAGGAA
Organism: Neoceratodus forsteri; assembly: GCA_016271365.2. NCBI lineage: Eukaryota > Metazoa > Chordata > Ceratodontiformes > Ceratodontidae > Neoceratodus > Neoceratodus forsteri. The sequence goes on from CM028134.1 coordinate 315,264,766, forward strand.
CCTTTGTAACTCTAATATGCCAATATCTCAGTAACTGTACAAGCTATGAAAAAAAATCCAATGCAGTTGTAATCATGACTTCAAAACCTCCACATATGCTATTAAGCTGCAGGAAGTGAAAAATCCATATATCGCATCATTTCCAAGATACAGGCACGAAAGTCACTGTGGGCACTGCAATGTTATCCTATGGGAAAATCTCAACTTCTTGATGGCATATCCATGGAACTGATTAACATTTTTACTTCTAAACAGAACAGTTCACATCTCAGGGACATCCCTTTATACCCTGCAAATTGCAAGCCAAAAGACCAAACCGTTTATTTACAGTGCACTGGCAAAGTTTTAAATTCCTAGTTAGTAAGGTGGCAAAATCCCAGTTTATGAGGTCAATCCCTGTTCGCAAGCTGTCAAAATCACCATTCATGAGAAACTTTGATCGCTCGATTTTGGCCATCTGGTTGGAAGTTATGATCAACAATTTTATCAGCTTGTGAAAGGGGATTGGCTCATGAAGAATTTTTGACAGTCCAGGAACAAGGAATTGAAAAATTCCTCTTTTGTGAGCTGTCACAATCACCTTTCACTAGATCTCTTTTTTGATGTATTATTTCTTCTGAGCTCCCAGCTTCTGTCATCAGTTGTCCCCCAGCGCACCCTCCCCCGAAGGTTAGACCCCCTCCCTTGTGCACCCCATGACTTATGCTTCATGGCAGGGTGGTGGGGAGTGACTCAACCCACCCCAAATGGATCCATGCCAGGGAGGTGCCCTCTCAGAGGTGGTGTGCTGCAGGGACCACGTCATCCAGCTGGAGCTTTTTTCCACTTTTCTCCCCTTGTGAGGAGGCATGGCATGCAATGACACCTGCAGTGAGAGCGCACACGCTACCACATGCGCTCACCAAGCATCTGTCTGTCTCCTCCCCTTCAGCTGTAGCATCAGCATGCTGCCCCCCAGCAGCCACTAGGGGCCAGTGGAGAGCCAACAGCTAGTGTCCCCCCCCCGGAGAAGGAGAGCAGTCCAAAGGATGCTCGATCCTTCTCCTCCCCGCCAACCCCCAATGACCCGTGTTCATTCCCAAACATGGGTCACTGGCGTGGCTTGAGGTAAGGTATCCAGTGCCTCAGCCCTCAATGCCAATCGGCCAGCTGTAGATCCCCTTTTTCAAGGTGTCAAAATCCACTTTTGCAAGCCAATCCTTGTTTGCGAGAAGGGTCATCTGGTCAGGAAATGGCAATAAAGGATTTTGTAAGCTATTGAAAGGGGATTCGAGAACCCAATCCCTTTCATGAGCAGATCCATGTTCATGAGATAGGGCCATCTGGTCCGTAAGTCATGATCAAGGATTTTGTTGCCTCATGAAAGGGGACTGGCTCATGAAAGGGGATTTTGTTATCTTTTGAAAGAGGATCAGAGGCGAGTCACGAGAGAAGAATTTCAAAATTTAAAATGCCCATTTCTTGGCCAAAATGAAGGAAACCAAAGCCATAGGTTTGTATGGGGTGCCACGCTGAACAAAACCCATGTTTCATTTGCAAAAGAAGTCAGCCATGGGGCAAGCTACATTTTGTTTGGGGGGAAAAATGAAAACAAGATGGTGGCTCGCAAAAGGTGAATTTTTCCTCATGAATGGGGATTTCAGAAATCCCCTTTTGTGAGGTGACAAAATCCTTGATCATGAGCTTAATCCCCTTTCACAAAACATACACAAAAATCTCACACTGAACTGAGCATGCTCAGAACCCAAAAGTTTTAAATTAAATAACTTTGGAAGGGATTAATATTTTTTTCACCAAGCCAATGCTGGATTATTCTTTGACCAAACCTCTTTTCACCCTGAATATTTCAGACCAAAATACCAAACAGTGTGGTCACAGCACAATGGGCAAAAATCAACAAAAAAGGTGAAAAATTTGTTTTTTGGTGCCTAGCTGCACAAACAAATGAAAGTCTGCTAGAGATGTAACTTGGCAAATCATGAGATCCATAATACAAGACTGCACATTCCAAATGTTGTGCAAATCTGTTGAACAGTTGCAAAGTTATTAAAGTGCAAAATTTGGGGTTTAACATTAAACTGCTTACTCAATCTTAACTGTATTTATTTATTTCATTGTTCTGAAAAAAACCTTTGAGCAAAAGCTCTTTTGCAAAGGTTCCATGTCAAGTACATGGCATATACAGTACAACAGATGGGGAATTGCCCACTCTGTGGTTCACACTTCATGGGAAGGGGTGTACACAGTAAGAACAACTTAGGGAACATTTAAACAAACAGCGCAATGGTAATGCAAACAGAGAGACATAATGCAGAACATAAGTACAGAGTGACAAATAACCAGCTACTGAAGCTGCTGCCAGAAACCTTAAATAGTGTATGACTATGAGCTTATGGGGGAACACAGAGACAAGGACCTCAGCAGCCCATAGTACAGGCTTTGTTCTGGTAACAAGGATGGGGACTGAAAATAGCTGACTTAGGGGGATGGCTATAAGGGGTAGGGAGAAGCTAGTACCAGGCATGTCTTCCAATAGGACAGTAAGTGCTAAAATAGAGCAGAGTGCATGCCTGTAGAGGAGAGAGATCCAAGCCAGGCCCACCTAATTGCAGGGCAGTTAGTGTGGAGGGTAGGTGAGGAAACTCTGCCCACTGCTAAGGCCAGCTACAACAGTTTCAATGTGGGGCAGTTGAGGGAGGAGGCTGGGGTATCAACATGCACACATATTAGGAGATGGGTAGAGAGGGACTGGTAGTACACCATCTATCAGCAACAACAAGCCCTGGATGCATTAAGTGCCATTTTAACTTTGACTTAAATGTGGGAGGTTGATATATATATATATATATATATATATATATATATATATATATATATATATATATATATATATTATATTATTATATATTTATATATATATATATATATATATTATATTTACAGGTAATAACAAGTGCTTAAAAGCACTACATTGCAGGAGAAATCAGTCTGCCATTTGAATGTTCATGTTTTAAATGCTGCCATTTTTTATTCCTCATTAACGCCGGACTTGTTGTCGAATCCTGGGTCAGATAATGAAACTGTGGTGCAGCTCACTGACAACTTTTTTCCCATTCAGTAGATAAAAAATACAAGTGTTACAACATGCCAGCCCTGATGTGTCACTGTAGTCTTTACTTATAATCTGATACTGTACTTTATTTCACTATTGATTATGCTACTGCTCCAGAAGCACGAGTCTTCTCCCTCCATCTTCAATGCTGAGAAAACTCCCATCTCAGTAGATGTAAAAAACACAATCAGCCCTACAAATCTTTTCTTTTCTTTTTTAGAATGGAACAAAAACAAAAACGGCTTCTGCTGTCATGCTGCTACTGCTTCTCCAAGTCCCCACCCTTAACTGCTGAAGGCCTCGCCTCTTCCATGCCATTGAATGAAAATAAAGAAGCATTTATCTTGCTCTGTCAGTCTTCAGCAGCCCAGACAAGTTTCCAAAAGTAAGCACAATCTCTATACAGCAGTTTTTTTTATTAACATTTAAGACTGACGTAGACATGTCCTGTCCAAATGCAGTCCCGGACTCCTGCAGCAGGCATGTTAAAAACCAACTGCCAATCAGACTGCAGGTCTAGTTCTTTCCTGTGGAGGTGGGGGAGAGGGGGGTTATGTTGATTATTTCTGCAAACCATTTAGTACTTCTTGCTTTCCTATTCAACACAGCTCTCATGGGAACATGATGGCTGCAGCTACTATGGGCAGGTGGCAGTGTCCAAAGATTTGTATTTCTGTGCCCTGCCAGTCACTAGGTCAAAAATTAAAATTAAACAAACAAAACAATTCCACATGGAAACTCAAAATGAGGTCTTTCAAAATGGAGGGAGGGTTGGGGTTGGAAACAGGAAGAACCATAGGACTACAGCTGCAGAGGCTCTATGTCTTTCAAAATGGGAGTGGAGGGTTGTGGGTGGAAGTAGGAAGAACTACAGGACTATAGCTACATAGGCCCTACTGGGCATAATGTCCTTTCTCAAAGGCAAAACATCTAGGTGGAGGAACTATTTTATGTAACATTTTCACAATAAATTAACTTTTTATTATTGTAACCAATCATTTTTAATTCCTGCCTTTATATAAATTACACAGGCCCATTTTATAAGCTCAATAAGACACTCAGAGTGTGTGTATTGAACAGATATTGCCGAACACCCATGGGCTGAAGGCACTCGGTCGGCAGCATCCTGCCTTTGTACACCCCTATATCCCTAGATGTGTGGTAATATCTGTTCAATGCACACCCCATTGTCTTACTGCTTACATATCGCCATTTCTTCGGTGCATGGGGCACTTGGCCTGTGGCCTCCTGCCTCAGAATGCACCCAAAGAATGACGATATGCCATGTTATAAAATGGACAGAGAAAATACTGTCTTCTGATTGGTTATGACCCATGCATGAAATCTGTTCCATGCACACGTGATAACAAGTACTCAGAAGCAGGACTGCATTACCCAAAAAAATCAGTGTACCATTAGAACATTTATAATTATAAATGTTGCCATTATTTTGGTATTTTAGTGAGGAAACCAGGGTTAATAAAGCCACACTTTTTGTTACTAGTGGACACTAGCCAATCGCTCCTGCCTCTGTAGACTTCTGTAACCATAATAAAATAGCCCAACTAATCTTTTCTTTTCTGAAACACCAGAGAAAAAAAAAATGATTCTGCTTTCACCACACTGCAGCTGCTCATAGTCCCACATGCAACTGTTGTAGTCCACGCTGCCTCCTAATGATTCTCTCACTCTGTCTTCTGCTGCTCTGGCAAGTTCCCACAAACATATAAATTCTGTACTGCTGTAAGTGCTGTTGATTTTTAAATTAATATTTATAAAAGTCAGAGACCTGACCTGTACAACACAGCTCAACTCCCTCACTCTCTCAAAAGTTGATTGGGATGTGCTTGCCACAAAAGACATTGCAGTTCTTTGCATACAGTCCATAGAAAAAAAGTAAAAAAAAAATACACAGCCCTCCACAAACTAACTGGATTGCTAGTCCTACTTGCCTGCCTGCTAGTACAAATGCCAGGGGGGGATGAACTTAGTATCACAGATATGGATGCCACAATAGGACAAATGTCCTATGGCAAAACACAATCACATCATCAGTAGCAGGCAGAAGACTATTTTACCTCAAAGTAACACAAGAATTTGTTTTTATACATATAAATGCAGTTTTGTCAGGGTGAAAAAATATTTTTAAAAAGTGACCCATTTTATAAGTGCAATAAAACACTCCAGGATGTGGGTGGAACAGATTTTACTGCAAGGCCAGTGGCTGAAGGCACTCAGCTTGTGGCCTTGCACCTTACTATGCACTGGCTGTATGGCAAAATCTGTTCCATGCACACCCTGTCGTGTGTTATTGCATATATACATATATATATATATATATATATATTCATGGCAAAAAAAATCCATTTAATGCATCAGTTAGGGTTGTTCCACAGTGACAAAAGCAAGGAAATTTGGTGTTAGGGTTGAAAACCCTAACTTCTATTTCACCCCCCCAGCACCACACACACACACACACATGCAAGTGGGGAAGGACCAAGGCAAAACAACCAATCACAGACAACCAGCAGCAGGTGACAGAAATAAAAACAACTGTCTAAATGTACTACAAGACATCCCCCACCTGACCAGGTACTGCATGCTCAGTGGAGATCAACAGCAAAACTGAGGCCTTGTACACCAAATGTACACATCCCTGATTGCAGGTGTACACAATGTACCACACTTGGTAGTTGCATGGCCTTACCTAGTGATGCCCCACACCCCACCACACCTTGTACTGCACCTCAGCTATAGAGCACAGCAAAACTAAGTAGTTGTAGAGGTATAATATGTGTGGTTGATTTCATGTATACACTACCTCCCACTGTTAGGTACTGGAGGACCTTCGCAAGGCAGTGCCTCACCCACTCAGACCAGGTACTGCGTAGTTACTGGAGAACCCCAGTTGAAATGAACCCATGAAGATCAACACTGTTACTCCATGATTGCAGCCTTGCAAAGGTTAGTACAATTATGACTCACAGACCCTGTGGTAGAGAATGCCCCATCCTGTCCTACAACACTTGGCCCATTGTGACTAAAAGCTATAGTAAAATAAATTCTGTTTATATCTACAGTACACCTACTTGATTGCTGGTGTACTACAATTAACATAGTTATCACTTGCATGGTGTCAGCCACAGAATGGTCTGCTAAACCCAAAGACTAGGTACTACAACCTGAGTGTAGACCAACTACAAAAAAGTGAAGCTGTGGGCATAAATGGTACAGCTCACTCATTGCAAGACTACTCAACTTACCACAATTTGGATAATTGTGGCATCAGAGAGGTAATGCCGTTGTCTTTACCAGGTAGTACATCCTCAGTAGAGAGCTACAGCAAAATTGAGCCTATAGACATCCGTGATACACCTCCGTCATTGTAGGTATAGTAATGTTAGCATATTTAGAAGTTGCTTGGCCTCAGCCAGCTAATTCCACTCCATGTTAGACAGACCAGTTACTGCATTCTTAGTATACAAACACGTTGAAGGTAAGTACATGAACATCAGCAGTACACCTACATCACTGAAACTATATATCTGTTAGTGACATTATGAGTTGCACAGCCTTGTACAGGCAATAGTTTTCCAGTACCTCAAGATCAGCCTGTGTATTTTGAGTGGACAGATACAGTAAATTTACTACTACATAAATTACATACTTAAATGCAACAGTTCTTGTATCTTGATGATGGATGTGTCTTTTAGTACATTTATGTTGTTGTTTTTATTTCTGTTTACTCATAAGTGTACAAACCTTTGAACAGCTGCAATCAGAGAGTTGCATCATTGATATCCAGTCAGGGTGCAGTACCAGGTGTGGTGGGGTGTGGGGCATTGCCAGAAAAGGCCATGCAACTACTAAGTGTGGTACATTGTGTGCACCTACAATCAGGGATGTGTACGTTTGGTGTACATGGCCTCAGTTTTGCTGTTGATCTCCACTGAGCATGCAGTACCTGGTCAGGTGGGTGGGGATGTCTTGTAGTACATTTAGACAGTTGTATTTTATTTCTGTCACTTGCTGCTGGTTGTCTGTGATTGGTCGTGTTGCCTTGGTCCTCCCCTACTTGCATGTGTGTGTATGTGTCTGTGTGTGTGTGTGTGTGTGTGTGGTGCTGGTGGTGACTTGGAGTTAGGGTTTTCAACCCTAACACCGAGTTTCCTTGCTTTTGTCACTGTGGAACAACTCTAATTGATGCATTAAACAGAGTTTTTGCCAAGAATATCCTGTCTTTTGAGAATGGTAAGTACCAATACTACCTGAAATGTTGTTGTGGCAGCACCACATACATAGCCAAATGCACACAAATGAAGAACACAGTAAGTCATCTAGCAGAATTTTCTGTTATGAAGAGAAAGACAACATACATCTCAAGCATATGCCTCTTAATATTTATCTATTTCCTTTTGCTTACCACTGTTATGTCAATACTAATTTATGGTGTTGCAGTGTTTCACGCACTATCTTTTTGCAGTCAATGAGGCTACTCTTGTGGGACATAAACAATGTGGCACTCTATTTCTCAGCACCACTGTTAAATATTTAGATATCTTACATGGTCCTCTTCTGTACCTTTACTAGACACAAATTCTGAATATAACTCATACTTATTAATGTACTTACAAAAATGTTGTCATAACACTGCAATATATGTAACACAAGAAGAATTTAAATGTGCTATCTGTTTAAACCTGAAACTTTGTGTATAATACCTTTTTTTACCAAACTAAGGAAACTGAATGCTTTCTTATAGAATATTTAACCAATAAGGCATGACCAACGGTTCTGTTAATGGTCTGTCACCTGCTGGGGTGTACTGACACAAGGTGTAGCTGACTGCCACACACACCTAGAGGGTGATTAACTGACCATTAACATAATCCCTGGGAGTGTCTTATTGCTATAATAATGAAACATGGTTTTAAACAGCATTAAACCTTGTTCAGCATATGGTTAAGCTCTACATGTATGTTAATAGAACATTAACATAAGGCTGGTAGAATGTTTGCAGCCAACCAGAAAGCGGCATTTTTCTGACCCTTTTTATAAATATTGATGACAAAGATCCCCACAACTTAATAATACCACAAGAAAAAGTTATATTCAAAAATATTTATTTTCTATATATATAAAAGTAAAAAATATTATTTTAAATGTTCAAATGAAAACAGTCAGTCCTGACAATTTTTTTAAATAAATTCAATCACATTGAATGCAAAAATAAAAAATAAAATATATTGATTTTTATTTATCTCCAAAAATAAATGCTATATAAAAAAATAGATATATTCATTTTAAAAAGTTAGAAAAACGATTATGTAAAAAATATATAGAAACATATGTAAAAAAAACTATTTACAATATTAACAACAACTCTTAGAGAGGTGTGCTGCTGCTTGAGGCAGCCCAACCCATAAGTTGGATTCAATGTGGACTTGCAATGGAAGTGGAAGCTGTTGTGCCTTCCAGAGGAGATACTGGAGCAGCTGTGGAGGTTGGTCACTGTGTCCCAGAGAAGCTGGATGCCACTAGTGGAGGTGAGGAGTCGGGCTGGCCGCGGTGTCACTAGCCGCTGTCACCACAGGCTCAAGCACAAGACTGACAGTCTTCTGTTCGCGCTTATGAAGGACAGCAATTTCTCCTGTCCTTCACGGAGTGCAACATTGTCTCTTATCAGACTGTCAACCTTGCGCTCGAGTCTGCAGTAACAGTGGCAGTGGCCAGCGCGCCGCTTTAAGCGAGGGCATCCTGCAAAGTGTCAAAAAACATGAACCAATATATGAGCCTCAAAATGATGATTACCTACCTGTCTTTCATCTTACAATATTGATATTTAATTCAATAATTGTAATACATTTTGCTGGGCACTCTCAAGACTGTTTAGGATTGTGATGTAAATCAGAACTCCTGTCTTGTCAGTTCTGTTATTATATTTTTTCTACCATCTTATGTTCTTCGTGGACTTGAAAAGATCAATAAGAACATTATACTTTCTTCACTGTTGCTCTGTATCAGTTAGTATTTGGCAACACTCAGTACCTAAATGTTTTGGCATAATGAACAACACAGTCTGATATACAGTGCTACTAGCTCTTCAATTGTGTATGAACAAGTAAACTGAACATCTGCACTTATATTATTTCTTCACACCTGCTTGAGAATAATAGCATGACCTGTACACCAACAGTACTATTTTCATTATCTAATGTTCATATAATCACCTGTTTAATAACTGCTACAAAAGAGACACACGTCATATAGTTATTTATTCTGTGTACATATTTTCATTGAAACAAATCATCTTTTACTGCTGTTACATTAATTAAACAGTAAGGCATGACCAAGGGTTATGTTAATGTTTTGTTAATCACCTGTATGGCTGTAGTGTGGCACAAAGTGTAACTGAATACCACATGCGCCTAGATGGTGATTAACTGACCACTAACATAATCTCTGGGAGTGTCTTATTCGTATTATAATAAAACATGTTTTTTAACACTCTTAAACCTTGTTCACCATATGGCCAATTTGTACATGTATGTTAATTAAAATCAACATAAGGCTGTTAGAATGTTTGCAGGCAATCAGAAAGCTCTATTTCTCAGACTCTTTTTATAATACTTGAAATAATGTTAAACATTTACAAACCAACAACTCACTTACTTTGTCAACTAATTAATGAAATATGTTCTTTACACATCATTTAAAGAAACAGTGGTGGATATTCAGAAGAGTTGTGCAATGCTCTCAACAGTGTCGCTATGCACAACCCACTGATGCATACCAGTGTGATATTCAAAAGGAATGTGCCTGAACAAATGCCGATGAGTCAGGACAATAGTAATGTATGCAGCACAATTAGAGGTTTATTCCCATCCATGTTACACATCCCGATATTCAGCCCAGGATGTACTAACCATGAAGTCACAACCCCTACTTGCACTGCACACAGTTGATCCCCTCAAAAAATGAGCAACAGCTGGCCACCCACAGTTCAGCTGCCATCTTGCAGCCTGCAAGATGGCAGCTGACAGCTGTGAGTGACCACCCAGCTACAGTGGCACCTACATGCTGGCACCCCTCCATGCTGATTAGGGCATTACTATAGTAATAACGGTCCTATATTCCTGGTGGTCCAGTGTACTGCTCGCAGGTCAATTGCAGGCATCAGTACTATATTATGTCAATCCAATCCATCCCTGGTGGTCCAGCTGCACACCCTCCCTCCCACCCACTAAGCCGCACCACCCCACTCCCCCCATGAGCAGCAGTAAGCAGCTCTTTCCCGGCTTGCCACCCCGATGCCCAATGACTGACTCTGTACAGTAGGGCTGTACACCCATTAGGCCACAACATAAGCCAATGGGTGTGCAGATCGTACCGTACTACACAACCCAGATATATGAATGGATCCATTCACATTTCTGTACTGTGTAGTACAATATGACCTGCACAACCATTGCTTACATTGTGGAACAATGGCAGTACACTCCTACTGTATGGAGTCAGTCGGCAGACAGCAGGGCGGCAAGCAGATGGTGTACTGCCACCTACCACTAAACAGGGGGCACGGGGCAGTGGGCTCAGTACATGGGTGTGCAGGGAGTAATGCTGAGCCACCAGTGATGCATTGGTTTCTCATTATTTATTTATTTAGTTTTGTTGACGGGTAAGTGCACTAGACAAATCCTGCCTATTTTCAGGCATGACCCAGGAGGATACATATGAATGCCAACTGACTTTGAACCAGATTAAGCTGTTGGTGGTATTTTCAGTGAATGAGGAAACTTGGCCAGGACACCAAGGAAATTCCCTACTTTTTCGATAAGTGCCATTGGATCTTTAACATCCACCTGAACTACCACCAATCCAGGCAGATGGGACCTCGGTTCAAAGTCTCATATGAAAGATGGCACCTCAAGTGCAGCACCTTCTCATGCTGCACTACAGTGTCAGTACTGGGATGTTAACCCAAGTGCCAGATGTGGGAACTGAACCCATAGCCCTCTGATCTCCCGGCCTCAAAGGCGAGTGTGCTACCTACTGAGCCACTGACACTGACACTGACACATTATATCTCACTGGCAGCCACAATCATGCTGCAAGCAGTCCACTATGGCACCAAAGATATTGAGCAATAATCTCATTACATATGACCACGATCAGACTGAAAGTGGGCTACTGGACCACCAGGGTTATAGGAAATTTCAGTTTATCACATATCCCCACAATCGGGCTGTACATGTTCCACTGGACCACCAGTGATATTGGACTATTATTTCATTAGATATTCCCACAGTTGTGCTACAAGCGCTCCACTGGACCACCAGTGTTATAGGACATTGTAGTTTATCACATATACCCGTGATCAGTCTGGGAGCGCTCCAGTAGACCAACAGTGATATGGTTCTTTATTATTTATACATATGCACATAAACGGGCATCAGAGCATGTTGCAAATAGGAACAAGGGGTGTCGTTCCCCAATGACTGCAGCCTGGCAGGATGGCAGGCACAAGTCTTCAGGGACTGGCCCACCTGCATGCAAATGGGGCCATCATGACATACAAATGTCACATTTCCAGCTTGCATGCATGATAGCCCTATTTGCAGCTACACTTTTGTATATTACAGCAGTTTGCTATGATGAAACAAACTGCAACAGTAATTGATGTGAAAAATAAGTGGCCCATTAACATGCATAGTCATCAGTCTTCATTACTCACTCTGTAATCTGTGTCATATATATACCAGCATACTAACGTTCTACTGTCTCTGTACAGGAGTACGGGTGTGAGCATACACCGTAAGCAAACAACAACAATATGTACCCACTTACAGATGACTTGACATGTGCAAAGCATTACAGTACATCCATCATCTGTGAATGGCAAGTACCATGTGACATATCCATTGTACCCCACTGCTACCATTTATTACACCCTTACACTATGGTAACTAGCTCTATTACTACACTAGGCCCTCCCCATTGAAGTGAAAACTTATTTTGAATTTGTTGAGTATGCATTGTAGTACAGTAGGCCTTATCATCTTGATTATAATGAACTTTCTATATATAAATGCACTTCTTATCCCAGTACACTCCCCCTTCATACAGTTACACTTATTATGACATACATGCATGACACACCAGTCCAGTACACACCATTACAGCTCCACACACATTGCAATAATTATGATAACGTACTCAGAATTGGCTTAGTACAGCTGATCTCATGTGCCACACTTGTCTTACCACATCATAGAGTCCCTCTTGATGTAGTACTACCACCTCACCACATACCCACTGAGAAACAAAAATGTAATCATAAGTGTACCATCATAATGAAAAGGGTACACTGTTCAACAAAATACCTCCCAGCTATGCATGGAGTGACACCATATAGTACACCTGTATGCATAGTAAAGGAAAAAGTAGGTATCTGAACATAGATTACAGACTGTGTCACAGAATCTCAATATACAAATGATCCATTCACATGTTGAGACTGTCTACTACAGTACTGTTTGCATCCCCACTTGCTCATTGCTTTCAGAAATAGCCACACTGCTCTCACAGTACCTAGTAATTAGTAGCTCTATGGCTGCCTTAGTGGTGACAAGGTCCTCCATACTACTGAACAGACATTGTGGGTACAGGGCACTGTGACACAATATGTTGTATGAATATCTTTTATGATGGTACTTATGCTGAGAACTGGTGCCTGGCTTCTCCTTCACCTCCACAGTTCTTACTGTCACAGCTTCCCAGGCCACTATAAAACATATAAGTAAAAAAATATTATAACATATGCCACAATATATTTTTATAACACTAAACTTTTATTGTGAAATACATTTTTTTTATACTGTCTTATTGTGTAATTCAACCATGTATCACATTTCTCTTTGCTATGACACTTCTGTGTTTCCATGGATGTTGTATCATTCAGCAGCAGTGACATCCACGCACCGGGACTGCTTGTGGGTACAGCAACAAACTCACTTACATGAACAGTAACAGCAGTGCCACAACTGATCTCACAGAGAAGTTCCCACACCTTGCCAGCCACATCAGCACTGCACACCCCACTGTAATTCAGAAACTGTCTCTGTGCAGTACTGCACGTGCCCATGCAGCTGTTCAGTGACACCCACCCCATTTTCAGTTACTACCCCACTGCTACCATAGACATACAATACTGTCCATTCAGAAATATACAGATTCTGGCAATATATTACCTGGACATAACAGGCTCAATATCACAATCTGTTACATATGCATGGGTCAGCCTCCCCCAACCTCATTAACATATATTATTATTCTTTCCTTCTCACATCATTTTGTGTACAGCAGAAAATTCTCTTGTGTATATTGTGTCTGGTCACATCACTACGTCTCAGCTAAGTGGGTAGTATATCAATATGCAAAAACACTTTAAATATACCAGCCAAGATCTAGATAACATATATTGGCTGAGTACAGGTATTACTCATTTTGAACATGAGATGACACAAAATACAATTCAAATCTGTACAAATATCTTCTTAGAGTGCAATGAAGACAACATTCACTTATATAATAATAGATAAGAAATTCATAGGACTACAATACTTCACATACCATTGCTGTCTAAAATGTCATGACCAGTTGTGGATCATAGTCAGTTAAACCAAACTGAGATGCATACAACTACCATACATCTGGCTATAAAATCTGTTCCTTTTGAATCACCATTTATATAATGAAGTACTACACCTTGTTTTTTAGAATTTTTAGGCAATATACCCCAACAGGGTGTTGATTTACTGGAGGATGTACCACAACTGGTGTAGTTCAGTCACAAGGTGCAGCCAAGTGACTTAACCATGCCAAGAGTGGTAGATACTCCAGTATACCCCCTGGAGGTATATTTCAATTATAGAAAGGGATTGTTTGTTTTTTACAAAAAATTACTTAAAACATCCATTTGATTTCAAACTTGCTGCTCGTTTATTTGCCATCCATCTATTAGCTTTGCAGTGGTGTTTTGCAATGAACATATGCATTTGCCAGGGAGTTCCTGCTGTGGCTGAGTGGTGGATGGCACCTTTTACAGTGGGTACACTGTAGTATTTACAATGCTGAAAAGGTGCCAGCTAGACAATCAATATTCAGAATTCTATTACATTTTTTAGTGTATGTTGTATTATTACAAATATTACATGGGTGCTGGAAGTAATATTAACTTTCTGAAGAGTATTTCCTAAAAAGAAGTGAGTTAAGTAGTCCAGCTCACACCTTACATGATAGCTTCATACCACCTCAATTAAGTAATACAATTATTTCTATCAGCATCTTACCATCTGACTCTACAAGAATGGCACTGTCGGTGTCAGAGTGATCAGTCTCCACAGCTTCAGACTGTGCTGGTACTACCTCATCTGCAACTGGGGCCTCGCTGGTCTGTGAAAGAAGATAATAAGTAGATCCACTAAGTTTTGCATGTAAATGTCATCATATTTTAACAAAACTTTCTTTAAGCATTAAACATGTTTCAGGCACCTAACATTGCCTGTAATCAGGTATTGCAGAGCCATTGCAGACACATATAAAATCACAATTACTGCAAATATAGAGGATAATGGCTGGAGAGCAGGTGATAACAATGCTGTAATCACTCGAGTGGTTCTTAGGTAACATGGTAAACCCGAGAGTGCAGCTCAAGAGGTTTACTGTAGCCCTAGCAACCACAAATGATTTAAGCATGGTTGTCACCAGATCTCCACCATCATCTTTTATAGTGTATGGTCAAAAAAACACTGTTTGCATTCTATGTGTGAGAATTATGGAACTCTGGTGCATTAAGTTTTGTTATGCCACTGTTTGGAAGTTCCAAAGTGTGGTTAACAACTTTTAAAATTCTAAACAGTGCATAACAAAGCTGTGTGCCTGCTGATTATGGTGATTAATAGACACTTACCATTCATTATAAATATTTCATAAATAAAAGATCATAAGCCGACTCAATACACAATACCTAATATTTATATAGTATGCCACATGAAATACAATTCTGCTTAAATTAAATGGATACTGGATAGTAACTCCAACACTACCAATGGGTTATTCATTCAAAAGCATCGTAAAATACATGTTATAGAATGGGGTATGAAAATCCAGTAACCTCATTGGTCAAAACACATCACATAACAGTGATAAATTCTCCAGTATACCCACTGTAAAAGTTTTATATCACTATGAAGACAACAAAACAAGTTGAACATTGTATAATAGAATATGCCATGACAGGAGTATGGATTTATCACTTCGGCGTGTTGTTGGCCCGGCCGCGCCCAGACCAAACCACCAGGCGTGGCAAATCCACCAACATACCCACTCGCTGTCATGGTATATTTCTTAATTTTTATCTAAGTCAATATCAAGACACATGTATTGTATGAAATATATATATATAATATATATATATATATATATATATATATATATATATATAAATATATATATATGTAACAAAAAGCATCATTATTTTGTAGCAGTTATAAATACTTTTTCCTTAACATAAAAAACAAAACAAAAGACTAAAAAAATGACGTCTCTTGTGACGTACAAAATATTCACTTGTTTCACACTACAGCAACTTGACTCGTAACATCTTTTTTTTTTATATTTTCTTTGTATGCCCCCTTTCTCACCACCACACTCCTGCTCCTTCTGGAGTCTCCAGTGGCCTGATTCGTCCCCGCTCCTACTAGCCAATGCCAGTGCAGTCCATCCCCCCATGGAACCTTGGTTCACTCCCCCAGGTGCGACATGGGTATTCCTACACCTCGACATGACTTGAGTTTTCGCTGGGATGCTGGTACTGCATCAGTAGGGGCATTGGGGATCATGGCCAGAGCCCGCTCTACCAGGAGTCTGGTGGGTATTTCCTGGTTTTCTTCCCTGCCCTCAGGACGTCGCGCACTCGGGGAGTCTAGGGGCGGAGCACGTCATGACGTGCCTGATGCTCCGGCTCCCAGCAGACGTCCATCCCTCCCTGCTATGTGCAGTCTCGCTGCACCTCCACCTGTGGTCACCCAGGTGGTGGTGTTGCAGTGGGACTTGCATCCCCACCCACCCCCCTGGAGGAGGAGAGCAGCCATTGGCTGCACAATTCTCCTCCCCCATTCAGCCCTCCAGCTAGCCGAGTCTGTTCCCGAACCCGGGTCGCTGGCGTCGCAAGCGGAAATCCAACCGCTGCGCCGACGGGCCAGCTCTGACTCATAACATCTTATTGTGATACTAATATGGCTACAACAACAAAGACTTCAGTAAGAAAAATACTTTGTTTTACCCAATTGGGTACCTGTACTTTAATATCATAGAATCTGAGGAATTTTATTGAGTAACTTACGATGAGTGAGGCGCTCCCCGGCAGCTGAATTTCCTGCAGCCTCCCATAATTCATATGCGAGATAGTACCAGCACTTATCATTCTCCAGTATCTCCTTCCTCTTCTTCAAAACATAGAAGCATTGGGGCAACAGCTTCCACTTCCTCTTCAGCTGCACTATGGTTTTGTTCTTCACCTTCAAAACCATATGCAGGAAGCTGTTAATGTGCTGCCACATTGAGTCCAACTTCCGGTTTGTGCTCCGCATTAAAATGCGGGGCACTCCCCCTTGCTTGGACTGCCTCAAGAAGCAAGCACACCTCTCTCAAGCTCCATTGCCTCCTGTTGAATTTTTGATTCTGCAATAAAAACATACACAAACATTCAATTACTGTCATGTCTCAGAGTCTATATATTTCTCTGTATTCTATGAAGTATTCTGATTAGAACATGGCAAGAACAGCATTTCACAACCCTGCCATACCACTTTAAACAGAAATAATTTTTCACATGGGTTGTATTCTGGTACAGTAACACTCCTATGCACGTTTGACACATCCTGGTATTGATCCTGTAATAACATGAGCATCTGCAACCACAACCCGTACTTCTGCTGCACACTGTTGAAGCCCCCCACACAAACATTTTTTTTACAAAAATGACAACCACAGTGTACCTGCAGTACTGCACACTACAATATGCAGCCAACAGCTGTGGGTGGCCACCCAAGCTTTGGGGGTACCTTGTGTTGGCATCAGCCCTCCCTCACCAACTGTGATTTTGCTATGGAAAATATATCCATGGTGGTCCACTGCACCCAACCCCCTCATCCGATTGTGGGCTTTCTGTTTAAAAGTAACTGTTGTGCTGTACTGCAGTTACCACTCCAGCTCAATTTAACGAGGAAGTAGAGTTGGCACAACCACAAGGGATACATTTTATACAGTTAACCCATTATAAGGTAAAAGGGTACAGTCCACTGTATTACCAGCAGTATTTGTTTTATTGAAAAACTAATATCTAGTTTTGAAATACATTACCACAAAACAACGGGGGGGGGCGCATCACTAGCCAACAGGTACTGACTCAAATAATACCAGTGACAAGTAACTGATGAACAGCACACCTGCACACTAACAACATCATTATTATATACAAATAGGTGTATTAACACCTTGCATGTATTATGGCTCCATTTGCATGTACAGTACTAAATACTGTAATACTTGAATCCACCACCACTGCACTTCAGTGTTGTATCCCCCTACTCTCTCTCCCCACTTATGCTCGTGCAGTGCCAGAGTAACATACACAATGCAGGTTGCCAGACTGAAATATTTTACAATGCTAACCATGTCACAGCACTGTAAAATATTGTCCTGATGACAACTCGCTACATTGCAGTTGCAGTTCACTTTGCCCAGGCTTGTTGCACAGCCTGACACAGTCTGAATATTCCCAACCCATGTGTTACATCTGTGTGAGTGATGTATGCAGCTGTTCTATTTTTTGACCAGCAATTTTTGGTTCTGAAAAGAACCTTTGTTTGCACTTTATTTGTTCAAACAGTCTAACATTCTTAGAGGACTCTGAGGATTGCATCTCAAAGGTCTCCCAGGAAATGGCAATTGCTAGCATGTGAGAAGTGTACACCATCTGGTAGATATAGCCAATATAACAATACTTAATTTCCGGGTGACGTATGGTATACATTCCAGACATGCATAGAAATTCAGATATCTGTATGTTGACTTTCCTTAGGGCTCTCTCAATCAGGTACATATGGTGTTCTGCTTGCCAGACCCTACGCTCTGTAATATCTGAAAAAATGATTTTACAGGCAGCCAACATAGTCATAATAGAAGCAAGGTCCAATTTTGCTTCTGTTACTAAATCTACCCAGCGTTTGTTTCCCAAATCATTGCCTCCAAGATGTATCAGCAATGTATCTGGATGAGGCTGAGTACTCAAAAGTCTGTGCAAGGTTGGCATGAGGTGTTCCAACCTCATTCCACCCCTACCAAACCACTTAACACAGCAATTTGGGAGCTGCAGGTTTCTCTCAAAATCACTATTTTAAGAATACTCAGACACTGTCTCATTATACGGCTTCCAACTATCCACAAAGTCCTTTTGCTGTTTTCTTCCATTCTCAGCTTTTAAACTTAGAAGTGGACAGAGAGCTACCAAAAATGTCAGTGTTCACCCTGCAGTGCCTAAGCAGTAGTGAAAGTAAAACTGCTATTTTCCCTCCTAACTTCAAGCCAGCTTCAGTGGGCTGATCCATAACACACAAATAAAACAAATCATTGGCTACTACTTTGCCTTCATTAACCAAGGTAGTCTATGCACTGACTGTCACTGCACTTCTGCTACAGCTAAAATGTTCAAAAATTAGGAGGTGGGAAAAATGCATCCTTTTGATAGGCAGTTTTAAACAATTACAACTGCAGAAATATGTATGATTGGTTCCCTTTTCTGTTGTGGGTGCACGTGTGCCTTCCTATCTCCGTCCATTTGCAGCTGTATCTATGCAAGTAAGTACCAATCTACTATATGACTTTAAACAGTTTTACCTAAATAATGCAGCATCCTAGGTTATTTCAAGCAACACAGTCAAATAGAGCAGTAAAAACATTGTGATTAATACTATTTACCTGTTAGTAACACTTTTATCATACTAGAAAAATGCTTTATAAAATATAATGTACTTACAGTTATAAATCTACTGTCTCAGTGTTAACTAAGATGGCTGCTGTTGACTTCTTCTTCAGTGTTGTCCATTTCTGATTGGTTGTCTCTCATGGCCTGACAAATCTAGCAGAACATTGGCAGAACTAGCTGTCACTCAAATAGCAATCAGATATGATTCGATAATGAATCAGTTGCCACTCCCAAACTTAAATTTGCGAAACGTTTGCATGCACAACACTACTTTTACGACACTTTCGCATGCACGACACAACTTTTTTGCGACACTGTCAAATGCACGAAACTATTTTTTGTGACACTTTCATGCACACGACACTGTTTTTCCAAAACTTTCAATTTACAACATAATTTGATGATTTTTTACAAAAACAAGCATTTTTTCAATGCCGAACATTGTTGCACTGGCATTGACTGAGGTGGAGAGGCATAGTGCTTTGAGTTTGTTAATGTGTCCTAAAAGGTGATTTTGCACAGCGAGTATGCCACTGTGCGGCAGACTTGTGGGAACGCATTTTGGCAGTTGCTAAGCACGCTCATAAAACAGTCATTTTATGGAGTACTGTCACCAAATTTTCAACACAGGCATTTTAGGACCTCTGCTCATGAACAGTGTCACTGTCATATTCATAATTTGTGCCGAACACTGATTTCGCGACAGGGACGCTATTCTGCACTGGAAGTACAAAACACATTTTGGGCAGGATATGAAAAATGACAGCTGTATGGTTCACAAGAAGGTGGTAAAATGCCAATTTTGAGAATCTGGCATTAAAATAGTGTGAATGCGCTAACTTACAAGTGTACATTGTGCAGTTGCTATGCACGTCTGTAAAACAGTCATTTTATGGGATATTGTCACCAAATTTTCAACACAGGCAGCTTAGGACCTCTGCTCATGAACAGTGTCACTGTCATTTTCATAATGTGCTCTGAACACTGATTTCATGCAGCAACTGTGCTATTCTGCACCGGAAATGTGAAAACACATTTCGGGCAGGATATGAAAAATGACAGCTGTATGGTTCACAAGAAGGTGTGGTAAAATGGCAATGTTGAGAATCTGGCATTAAAATAATGTGAATGCATTAACTTATGATGTGCATGATGCAGTTCCATCGCACTCATAAACAGTCATTTTACAGATTGTTGTCACCAAATTTTCAACACAAGTATTTTAGGACCTCTGCTCATGAACAGTGCCACAGTCATTTTCATAATGTGCTCTGAACACTGATTTCACACAGTGACTGTGCTATTCTGTGCCAGAAGTATGAAAGCACATTTCGGGCAGGATGTGAAAAATGACAGCTATATGGTTCTAAGAGGTGTGGTAAAATGGCAATGTTGAGAATCTGGCATGAAAATGCGAATGCACTTACTTACAGTGTGCTTTGCACAGTTGCTACGCACACTCGTGAAACAGTAATTTTACAGAGTATTGTCACCAAATTTTAACACTGGCATTTTAGGACCTCTGCCCATGAACAGTGTCACTGTCATTTTTGTGATGTGCTCCGAACACTGATTTCACACAGCGACCACACTATTCTGTGCTGAAGTGTGAAACACATTTCAGGCAGGGTGAAAAATGACAGCTGTCACGGTTCACAAGAAGGTGTGATAAAATGGCAATGTTGAGAATCTGGCATTAAATAATGCAAATGCACTAAGTTATGAGGTGTGCTGCACAGTTCCTACGCAGGCTCATAAAACAGTCATTTTACAGAGTATTGTCACCAAATTTGCAACACAGGCATTGTAGGACTTCTGCTCATAAACAATGTCACTGTCATTTTTGTAATGTGCTCCAAACATTGATTTCGCACAGCAACCATGCTATTCTGCGCTGGAACTGCGAAAACACATTTTGGGCAGGATGTGAAAAATGACAGCTGTAAGGTTCACAAGAAGGTGTGGTAAAATGCCAAAGTTGAGAATCTGGCATGAAAATAGTGCGAATGTGCTAATTTACGAGTGTGCATTGCGCAGTTGCTATGCACGCTCGTAAAACAGTCATTTTACAGAATAATCTCACCAAATATTCAACACAGGTATTTTAGGACTTCTGCTCAAGAACAGTGTCACTGTAATTTTTGTAATGTGCTCCAAACACAGATTTTGCACAGCAACTGTGCTACTCTGCACCAGAAGTGCGAAACACATTTCAGCAAGGATGTGAAAATGACAGCTGTACAGTTCACTAGAAGGTGTGCTAAAATACCAGAGTTGAGAATGTGATGTGAAAATATTGCAAATGCATTTAAGAGTGTGCATTGCACAGTTCCTACCCACACTCATAAAACAGTCATTTTATGGAGTATTGTCACCAAATTTTCAACACAGGCATTTTAGGACCTCTGCTCATGAACAGTGTCACTGTCATTTTCATAATGTGCTCTGAACACTGATTTCACACAGCAACCGCACTATTCTGCACCAGAAGTGTGAAACACATTTTGGGCAGGATGCAAAAATGACAGCTGTACGGTTCACAAGAATTTGTGGTAAAATGCCAATGTTGAGAATCTGGCATGAAAATGGTGTGAATGCGCTTAAAAGTGTGCATTGCACAGTTGCTACGCATGCTCATAAAACAGTCATTTTTGGGATTTTTTCGTCGAAACTTGCAACATAGTCTTTTTGAGAGCCCCTGTCATGAACAGTGGCACTG
Source organism: Neoceratodus forsteri (assembly GCA_016271365.2). NCBI lineage: Eukaryota > Metazoa > Chordata > Ceratodontiformes > Ceratodontidae > Neoceratodus > Neoceratodus forsteri. The sequence continues at coordinate 315,286,645 of CM028134.1, forward strand.
TCATTTTGTTACTCTGTCCCAAAGGTGATTCCGCACAGTGACTGCAAAGCCAACTTGCGGACGAATAACGCCATTACACTGCAAAATTTATGAGAGAAGGGTTCCCAAAAGCCCATGTTTTGGGATAAGTGTGGCAACATAATGTTGATTATTGAGGAAAGTTTCCTGCTTCTACCTAATGTACAAATACATAAGTACACTATTATACTTGTTCTGAAACTGTATTCTACCTGCACACTAAGTATTGTTGAAGCTACATTTTCTCATTTCATTGTTTTCGTCCTCCACGATGACCTACATATTCATTCCTAATCAATTATTGTGATTATTTGTCTTAGCAATATACATGAACAGGTGCTTAACAATATCTTAAGCACTCCCTAAAGATACAGTAACATAGAGCCAAGTGTTATATCACTTAAGATGTAATTAAATAACTATCAATGGATTCTTGTAATGTTTTATAGCCATTGCAGCATATTCACATGTTAAGTGTTTGAAGTTGACTTATTAATCTGTACTCATTTGCAGAAGATTTTAGGTAAAGTAGTTGTTTGATCAGCTGTTTAACAACATAGGTCAAAATCACTATGCAGAATTACCTGATTATGCATTGCTGAACAGTGAAATAGTACAAAAAAAATATATGTGGCATGGTGATAACTCTATATGGGACATTGTAATAGAATCAAAAAAGACTGTCAAAATTTGAGCAACCAATCGGCCAAACATTTATAAATATTTTTGTAATATTATACATAAATCATCTGTCTTGATATACAATGTTAGAAGTGATCAACACATGCATATACTAATATTGTCTTTTCTCTGTCTTTATACAGGTGTCTGCTACTCTGTAACATATTGGTGACTGCCACTGTGAACTAACAGATTGAAAGATGCCTGATAAATACAGATATGCATGTACACAAAGATGAAACAGGTATCATAGTACTTCACTGTTGCTTAAGAATGATAAAAAACAGTGATGTGTGAGTTCAAGACATAAAACAAAACAGAGTTCTACTGGAATAGTGAGTTCTACAGTAACTCACTCCACAACAAAACCACATACTTGCTCAAGAGTAAGTAAAATGTTATCTGAGCAACAGTTGTGTAGATCTCTGAGGCTAAACACAACTATTGCTACAGCAACCATCAACACACCTTCTAAACAGTGCCATAAACTCACAGCTGGTGATTTTCAACTGAGAAAGCAAAAGAATTTCCGATCGCTAGCAAGTAAAGCTAAGATCAACAAGCTTATTGCTGCTGTGATGAGACCTGAGCACAAAAAGACAATAAGTCATCTGACTTTGATGAAATTGCATCTCAAAGTACACACATTTGTTAACAGAGCAGTATTTTTTCTTCAACATTTATGGCGTAAGATGTCTCATGTGCTTGAACTATTCAGAATGTTTGTGTACAACATCAAAAAAAGGCTACGATGGTATCCTACTTTGTGCACAATTTCTGTGATGTATTCATAGGTCACTGGATGTACACACAGCACTCAGAGGCATATTTCTGGTAAGAATCTTATTATTCACAGAAAAAAGAAAGCGAGTTCACCATTGATGAGTTCAGTAAGCTGGTCAATGTGCTCAGTGTCTGTGATGACACAGCAATGGACACAAATGATGACTGTCATGCAACCACTGTGTCCCATAAATGGCACTGTCTCTCATGGCCATGTGATGAAACCTGCAAATCGTAGTCAATCATCATTTGAAAAAGTTGAACAGTTCACAACCTATTTGTGATAACATATCGCAAAGAAAGATATAAACTGTCTAACAAGACTGACCTTTGTGAAATCCATTCACATACTGGACTTATGGGTCACTCAGTAGCATGCCTCGATAGTGGTGTGTTTGTGACAATGTCTTTCACAACATGCGGATGCGGGAGTGCATCAAACAGGCATGCAAAACTTTGTATACAGGGTATATGAAGTCTGACAAGTTGTCAGTCAGTACACTTGTTTAAATGACTTATTGCAGTCTGGTGACATGCAGGCTGCCATCACATTTCTCAAACAGCTGCAACATGTAACTTCTGTACCAGACACAACTATTTATCAGTCAGCAAGTTCTGCTGAAACATATGTGTCTGTGTTAGAAATTGACATACTGAAACAGCACGGCAAAGAAATTGCAAAATTTGAGCTGGCAAAGACGCAGAAGTTTAACTCTGTATGTGTGTCATGTGACCATCTGTGCTATAGTAAACAAACAGCCACAGTGAACCTGGAAACCTTGTCACCATACAATGACATGTGGTTCCATCTCACAGCATTTTTACTGATGAAATCTGACTTTCAGTTGCAGAACACCATTCTGCTGTGTAAACACTGTTTCTCCAAACTAAAGTCTAACATTCTGCCACCAAGGTCACTGTTGAATAATATGGAGGCACATGTTACACCAAGTGAGACTGTGACATTGAATATGTTTGAATGCATTCTAATTCAGACAATGAAATCATTTCAAACCATTCTATGTCTGAACACAAAGACATGGAACATTCCACAGAAAGAACTCATTAGATCTCTAAAGGGTTCCGTGGATGTATCTCCCACTTTCTACAAGAAATGTGGAGGCAACTTATGGAAAATAGTTTGGTGATTCTTGTAAATGGCTGCTCCAACTAAGTCCAAGGTCATCTGGGAAGATGCTGTCAACGTGCAGAAGGTAAAGCTTGCTCTTAGTTATTTAAAGAGTAACAATCCCTTTTATGCAGACCTTGACATAGATCACATGACTAGTCTCTCTGTTCAACATGATCTCTTAGAAACAACTAAGCCAATGACTGAGAAGGTCAGTACACAGACAAGTGACAATGTGTATGAACAGTACACAATTCACCCACTACATGGCAGAGATCCAGTAGGAGACAACATTGATCTCTATCAAATGAAACAGATGGAAGGTGAGCCTCTCAGCATTTGGGAGGCAACACTAGAAGCATGCTGTTTCCCAGACTTATTCCCAAAAGGGTCAGATGGATGGCTAGATGAAAGGGAAGTGTGTGTACAGGGTGCTGAGTACTGCACTAGCTGTGTGCTCAGTAAACATGGCAAATTCAGACGTAACATACAGTACCTGTTTCATCTCCTCTGGGAGAGAGAACTTAGCATTCTGTCTACGTCTATTGCACATACTATTCATCTCACAATTCCACTAGATGAAATAACAGCTGCTCAATTTCTGGAGAAATTAAAACAGAAAGATGAAAATCTGCAAGTGAATCTGTCCTCCATACTTTCAAGTCTATGTGGCACCAAAGAATATTGTTATCGCAGACACTCTGAAGTGATGACAATGCTGCGAGAGTATGGTGCAGCCACATGGTTTGTCACATTTAGTTGTGCTGAATATGCCTGAAATGAGCTCATTGAACTGTTGAAGTGGGCAAATTCTGATGTTGACAGCATTTCATCAATGACTGTCAGAGAAAAGTGTTCACCTGATCCTGTGTCTGTCACAAGACATTTTTACAGGTGGTTCCATGACATTCTGACTTTCATATTGTCAAAGGACAGTCCACCTCTTGGTATTGTGGAGCATTAATTTTGGAGGATGGAATATCAAGCATGGGGTGCCCCTCATATCCATATTTTATTGTGGATCAAGGATGCACCACGCATAGGTGAACATGAACCAGCACAAGTGTTAGCATTCATCAAGGAATATATCACTTGTCACATTCCAGACAAGTATGACAGTCCTGCACTATGGAAGTTGGTACAAAAGTTCCAGCGACATATTTGTGCAAAATACTGCTGGCGAATAGTAAAGAGCAAATCTAATTGGTACACGCGATGTCGCTTTGGATTTCTTAGGTGAGTTTGTCAGGATGGTTCCATGAATGAACTTTTTTCAACAATGCAACACCACTTGAAGGCAAAATCAACCAAGAGGGTATACGAGTTTCCCAAAGATGAGATAGAGGTGTACATCAATGACTACAACCCAACTCTTCTCCTAATGTGGCAAGCAAACATAGATGTTCAGTTTGTGACGGATAACTCATTGGCCCTGGTGCGGTACGTGACTTTGTACATAATCAAATATGAGCAGACTAGCTTGCAAGATCTTTGGGAAGATATTGCCAGTTCAAGCAGGAGCCTGTCATCTCAGCTGTGGTCATTGGGATTGAAGACCTTTCACACAGAGAATGTGGAGCTTATGAAGTTGAAGATGTTTAATGGTACACATCTGTACAGGAAGTCTGACACTGTCCAGTTTTCTCAGTGTGAACTACAAAGAGAAATGCAAATACGTACTGATTCCCATGCTGAAATTGAGGAACTCATCGCTAATAGACCTTCTTCAAAACATATCTTGAAGAATAATCCTGATAGACACATACTACCCCCATAGACACGATGACATGGATGATCTGTGTCTCTTTCAGGTGGCTAAGTGGTATGACTACAAGGCAGATATATCACCTGACTCAACACGCCACATTTACAAGGTGAATGGAGTGGATGGCTGTCTCATAAAGAGACACAAACCATGGCTCATAGACCACTGTAAATTACATCTAGGCACATCAGAGAGCAGAAAGAATTTCTACTTTGCTCTCCTATTCCTAATTAGACCCTGGAGGAATGAGTCTGAATTAAAAGGTGACTGTGATACATTCGAGGAAGAATTCAATCTCAGTTAGAGACTTTCAAAACTGAATACTCAGAGACATACATACAGAGACTAGAGGCTGAGAAAGAACAGCTTGAGAAGGCAGATAAGCAGCTTCAGGAAGACACTCCTGTTAGCTCACAAGACAATCTTGGTCCATAAGGACAAGCTGTTCTAGGTGAACATCTGCCTTTAAATGCCCCAGAAGTGTTAATCTCAGAAATTGAGACAGCCACGGAACATGGAACACACTCCACTGTCAACCCAGCTGGCTTGAGAGAAAGACTAAATCAGCAGCAGCATGTAGTTCACTCTCGAGTCATTGACACTGTTCGACATGGCCTACGACATGAAACAAAAAAATGTGACTGTCTTGACCATAAAACACTACTGATCTTTGTTAGAGGTTCAACTGGCACAGGAAAGAGTTTCCTTATTGAAGCCATCACTGCTGAAATATGGAGCCTGACAGGGTCATCAATGTTTGTTGCTGTTACTGCTCCCACAGGACTAGCTGCATACAACGTTGGTGGAATTACATTACACCGTCTCTTTATGTTGCCAGTAGAACATGGCAAAACAGGAAAATATCGTAAACTGTCATTTGAGGTTGCATCTCAGCTATGTTCCATTTTCACAAAGATGAAGTTACTCATCATTGATGAAATCAGCATGGTCTCCAATGTAATGTTTGCCTGTACACATCTACATCTACAGGAGATCTTAGGTACTGACGATGGAGTACCATTTGATGGCAAAAGTATTTTTCTATTGGCAACCTTTTACAGCTTGCACCTGTTAATGCAGAGCATGTGTTTGCAACTCTGACTGCCAAGCAAGCTAAGAACATTCTCAGCTGCATTGCAGGTTATAATATTTGGGATTTATTTACCTAGGTTGAGTTGTATGAGAACATGTGCCAAAGTGGTGATCTGGCTTACAAATCACTTTTAGATGAAGCTCGTACAGGTTCTCTCTCACCAGAACATGTTGCTATGTTAAACGATCGGAGAATCAGAGTAGATACTACATACACAGAAACAGCACATAATGTTTTCAGCAATGTGTACTCTACAGAGACACACATAGTGTGTCTTATGCCACAACTAAAGAAATGCACTGAGATCAACAATGTCATGCTGCAGAGAGAAAACCAAGAAATTCTAACTGCGTGCTGTTGATACAGTTGAAGGTGTCATTCTCAGTCGCAACCTAGTAGCAAAGATGACTGAATGACTCAGTGAACTGATATCAGATGTTTCACGCACAGCTGGCCTAGAAGATGTTCTTACACTTTTTAGAAATGCACGTATCATGCTACGATGTAATCTCGATGTTGAACGAGGCATGGTAAACGGTGCCATGGGAAACATCACTGACTTTGTCTACAATGTCCAGAAGACATACATCGAGACACTTGTAGTTCACTTTGACAACATGGAACAGCCTGTACACATAGAACATACCTGTGTGAAATTTCAGGTATTTAAGGATATCTATGTAAACAGGAAACAGTTTCCACTATATGTTGCATATGCTGTTTTTATTCACAAATCTCAGGGCTTGAGTTTGGATTCAGCAATGGTGGACATAGGTACAGACATTTGGCATGAGCTACGTGGCACTTTCACGTGTCCATAGTCTTTCTGGGAGACACATTATAACTCTTGCACCACAGAAGATAAGAGCTGACAAGTGATGTATTGTTAAGTACAACAGGTTACGTACTCTCCATCAGCCCCAAATGTCTTTAATACCACTGCCTACATATCTGGCTGTCTCACATCGTACATTCATATCTACAGGTGTCAGCAAACAGGCACAGGCTTCCACAAGTGATTCAACTCTAAAGACTTCAACAAAGGTCACAATATCAACTAAACATTCAGAGCCAGCAATTTGCCAGAAATCAGTTGGTGTAGCTGCTGTACCAGTCTTTGACAACAGCACTAGAGTGAACTGCTATGCTAACTCAGCTATGCAAGGTTTTCTACACATGCCACACTTTGAGCAGGCAATATCTGCTTCACAGGACACTCCCCTATCAAATGCATTGAAGCAGATTGTCAACATGACTTCTGACCAGTCTAACAATGTGCAGTCACTAACACCACTATGCCAGGTGTTAGGTACCTATGACAGATGTAGTACATTTGCTATTAACATACAGCAAGACACTAGTGAGTTTATGATGGCTATCATAAACAACTTGGATGAAGACGGCACTCCAATGCGCCACTACTTCACAGTGTCATATGTAACCAAATATGTATGTGTATCATGTGGTCATTCACAGTGTGAAACCACAGAAGACATGCTGTGGGTTACTCTTTTTGTCTCTCAAGTCAAAAGTGTCAAATTTTGACAGCTATTTACCAATGCTCAATGTGGTCACTTCTGTTAAAGGTGTGGAGGCAGATCTACTCAGTCCATACGTCTCAGGAGTTCATCTTAATATCTGTTGTTTATATTGCACAGATCTGACTCCAATGGGTTCAGAGTTGGCACTCCCTATCACAGATTACACAGCTGGTAGAATAGTTTTTAACCAATCAGTCTTTGACATTCACAGTGTAGTCTATCACCATGGTCAATCCATGCATTCTGGCCATTACACCTGTTTACTAAGATACAGAAGTGGATGGGTAGAGTGTGATGACTCTACAAGCAGTTTTAAACAGAGACTGCCACGACACTTAAAAAATGCATATCTTCTAATATTGAAGAATTATGATGACCTTCATATTTCAGAAGGATAGCAGACAACATCTGGCATTTTTTAAATGACTACTTTGTGACAGAATCAGTCATAGGTCAGTACAATTGTTTCCAATCTACGACTCTCAATAAACTGTAACATAACAGTAAAAATGATATACTGGCAGAGACATTTCATGCACTATGACATCTAAGATCTTGTGTGGATCAGTGACAACATGGAAATTGTTGTAGTGGCTTCAATTGGCGGCAACAGTATTCACAGTCACTAGAGAAACCATGCTTGCATGTCCATCAAAGATTGTACATGTCAAAACAGAGGCCTTTCTGGCTCTCCTGTTCTGTACATATCTTTTCTTGTAGCTGTATCATACCCATACATAACAAGAAGTTGTTGCCAGTTCCTAACTTTTTGCCTCTACAGGGACACAAAAGTTGTCCCTTATAATTTTAAATGACTGTGTAACACGTCTCATTCACCAAAGAGAACACTCTGTCACCAGTTTTCTATCACCAGTTTTTTTTGTCTGTTAGCTGTTGACATCTAGACAACAGCATCATTCTTTCACCATGCAACAATGTTGAACTATGCCTGATGTATTTGTTACACTGAAACTGTCCATATGTAAAAATAAAATTCTTTAGTCATAATGCAGCAAGTGAAATGAAGCAAGTGTAAATAATGAACTATTGCAGCTTATTATCAAATGACTCTTGCATACCTTTGTAATGACATGTAAATAATATTTACATTCTCATTCCGTCTCACCATTGTTGTTAACTAGTTTAATTGTTCTAGTAAAAGTATTACTATGAGTCAAGTAACAATTAATCCTTTTCATATAATACAATACTATAGTGATTAAGTTCAGTGACCCATATCTTTCATAAAAACAATGTACTACACACATTTTTTACTAGTTCAGAGCTAACATAGTAACTAATGTAACAATTGAAAGAAATGTATATTGTACTTGCAATAATATGAAATATTTTGTACTTGTCATACAAGTAAATGTAACCTATGTTAATAATACTGAAAATTGTAAATCAGACACTGTTACTGATAACAACGCACTTCATACCTGATCCTGACAATGTTTATGATCACCTCTATTGAGGGGTCGGGTGGGAATTTTCCATATGCACCTAGCCAGTGATATATCTTAAATTATTTAACTGAACACACCAGTTATCTAATGTCACTGAAATCACACATTTTTTTATATTCTATTACTTGAACACTTAGCATCTGGTTTTTCACCCACCCCGGGAAAATATACATTATCAGTCACACAATAACAACAAATCATCACTGTTTCATGTGTGTAATCACTTGTTAGAAGCTCCTGACATACCTTCATTAATGTAGGACAGGACTAAGGGATGAGACATGATTGGAACATTCAACTACTTAAAAGGTATAAATAATATTGTTAACCAAAGCCTCTTCAAGCTGAATAGCAAACGTATCATGATGAGGGACAGGCTTCAGCTTGAGGGTGGGAGGTTCAGGAGGAATGTCAGAAAGCACTTCTTCCCACAAAGAGTAGTGAACGCTTACACTGCACTGCCAAAAGAGGTCACCTCATTAAAGACAGTGACCAGCTATAAAAGAGCCAGGTATATGCATAGTTGGAAGATAAGACTCATGCCTAGAAAAGATGGGAGAACAGTGCAGGGATAGCAGAGACATTAGCTTAAGATGCAAACTCTGCAACACGTGCAGACTTAATAGAACAAATTGCCTTCTTCTGCTGCCTTATTTCTATGCTGTATTACCATATGTACATACTTATTCCAATTCATGTTATCTACTTACTATAAATGACACACATTTAGATATATTCCAAGCAATGATTACACACATGCAAGGATTGTATTGTGAGACTGATTTTGTAAAAAAAAAAAAAAAAATCTTAATTGGCCCTTTTTCAGTTTCACCAAATGATAAATCTTTTTTAAAAGTAACCACCTGTGTTGAGTCTTTACTGAATCATAGCATAATAACATTAGAATGCAACTCTTGTTTCTATTAAGCATGCAAATCAACTGTAAGAAATACTACCACAACTATTTGTCCATGGGCTTATTTTTTGCTATGGCTCTCCATTTAATATCCACCACATGGGCTACGGTGTGGCACATTGCTTGAAACAGTTCAAATAATTCCTAACTGTGTTAAGAAGTCTGTACCACCCTTAGTTTTCCTATGCCTCTCCAGTCAGCAGGCAGTAGCTGCTGTAATGAGGTGTGGTGCATTGCAATGTAACACTATCCAGCTGTGGCTATACACTCAGGATGCAGTAACTGCTATGTGTGCTGCAATTCCCTGGCTGAGCCCATGCAACTCCTAACTGTGCTAACTTCACTGTACCTACAATTACAGAGGTGTGCCATTGATCTCCAGTGCCTTATTGCTCGTGTGAATCACCATTCATGATAGAGTACAATTTTTTTGGGGGGGGCAGTATTAGCTGACTAAATTCATGCAAATTCTAACTCAGCTAACTTCAGTATCCCTGCAATCACTGATACCTACTGTTGATGTCCATACCCTCACAGGTGTTGTGCATCTCCACTGAGATGTCCATACCCTCACCTGTATTGTGTATCTCCACTGACAATACAGTACCTGCTGTCATGCTTGAAGACACATTGCCTGCCTGAATCCATTCAAATGATAACTGTGCTAACTGGACAGTTCTTGTAATGAAGGAGCTGTACAACTGATGTACATTGCCTATCTTTTCCTATGACTGTTCACTCAGGATGCAGCAAGTGGTCTGCAAGTGCAGTTAGCACATGACACTGTTCATCTCCATAGGCTTTTTCATTCTCTACTCTCCACTCAGTATGCAGTACCTGTGCTAGGAGTTCAGACATTGCCTGACAGAGCTCCTGTAAATCCTAACTAAATTAACTAGTATGAACCACCCTTACTTTTCATCCGAGTCTACAGTCAAACTGCAGTAGCTGTTGTAGAGAGATATGCAACATTGCTAACTAAGTCCATGAAGCTGTGGCTGTACAGTCACAATCAGTAACTGGTATGCATGAAAAAATTCCCTGGGTGAGCCCATATAAATCCTAACTGTACAAACTTGTGTCAACCAACAAATACAGAGGCATACCATTGATGTCCATTGACTCAGTCTTTCTCTACATCAGTACTCATGATGCAGTACAAATTTTTTGGGGAAGCATTACCTGTCTGACCCACCCCCACAAACACTAACTATGCTAACTTGAGTGTCCCTGCAATCACTGACAACTACCATTGATGTCCATACCCTCAGCTGTGCTATGGGTCTTTAATGAGGATCCAGTACTTGGTGTCACAGTTTGGAAAGCATTACCTGGCTGAGGCAATTTAAGTGATAATTGTGCTAACTACACTGTAACTGTAACCACTGAATTCTACAAGTGATCTGCATCACCCTTCTTTGCCTGTGCCACTTCACTTAACATGCAGCAACTGGTCTGGAGGTGTAGTCCCCTACCCCATGAGACTGTGCAACTCCTAAGCGTACTAACTTCTGTACAGCTGCAATAATAATCCTAAGTGTGCTATGATCTCTACAGCTGCAATGACAAAGCTACACTATTCATGTCCATAGACGTATTTTTGCTGTAGCTCTCCACTCAGTATTCAGTATGTAGACTAGTTGTATATTATTTCTGACACCTCCTGCTAATTTTCTGTGATTGGGCCTGTTGCCTTGCTTCTCTCCCCTACTCCCATGTGTGTGTGTCTCTGTCTGCCACTGGTGCTCAGGTGGGTGAGGGGGTGAATACACATTTATGCTTTTGAGCCCTAACACAGAATTTCCTCACTTCTGTCACTGTGGAACAACACTAACTGAAACAGTAAACAAAGTGTTTCTCTCTAATTTCCCTTCTTTTTAAAAATTACTCTGACATATATTGAATGTAATACAGAAGCAGTACCACAGGCCCCACGCTCCTGCCACGTGATGTCTTTTCACACACTCACGCCATGTGATGTCTTTACACAGAGCCCACAAACACAAATGGTAATGCACATAGTAGCACAAAGTGAGACACAAAGATAAACAGTACTGAAAAATACCGAATATAATACAGCGACAGGATCATGGGGCCTGCCACGTAATGTCTTCACACATACTAACAAACTGCCAGCAAACACAAACGTTAATGCACATGGTAAAACAAAGTGAAAAACAAAGATAAACAGTATTGAAAAGTACTGAATGTAATACAGTGATGGGAGCATGGAGCCCGCCACATGATGTCTTCACACATACTAACACAGTGCTAGCAAACACAAATGTTAATGTGCATGGTAACACAAAGCAAAACACAAAGATAAACAGTACTGTAGACACAAATGGTTAAAATTACAGAAACACAAGTGCAAATGAAAATGCACATGGTAACGTACAAGGTGGCGTAGACACAAAAACTAACAGAAACAGGTACAGAACCACAAGCAGAAGTGGTAAGGGTAACAGTTATAGAAACACACATAATAGTTTTCCCCAAAATCTGCATATAGAAAGACAGTGAGTACAAAGAATGTATGCATAATAATGGCTCTCGGAACAGAAAATGAGGACTTGGAATACTAAATTGCTTATATCTCAGGAACCGTATGACAGAAAAAAAATGTAAAAGTTATATTAATTATCACTTTCTTGGCTAGTTTTGTATTTAGTAAGCATTTTTCTGATGAAAAGTCTATATCTTGCACCATTTTCGAGATAAGGGCCCTAAAAGGTGCAATGCACGCAGTAATGTTATCCTATGGAGAAAAAAGACAAATTCGCAGTGTCATAACTTTCCCTCCCTGTAATATTTTTTCACCATACCACTAAAAGAAACATCTGTTGTATGCTGCCTTTCTTACCTCAAAATTTCATCACAAAAAAACAAACTGTTATTTTGCAGCAGGGTGACAAAGGATTCCTGTAATGCAGCAGATGCTGTAATGATATCCTATGGGGAAAAGCATCAAATTTGGAGTGCCGTCACTTTGTTGCCATGTAATACTTTTTTATCAAGGCACTGAAAGGCACATCTGTGAGATGTTGGCCATGTTCCCTCCAAATTTCAGCCCAAAACACGAAACTGTTCTTTTGCAGCAGGGTGACAAAGAATTGCTGTCATTTTCACACAGCCTGGAAAAGTACTGTTGAACTTTGCAAAAGCTTTCGCAAATTCATTCGACAGTGTCGCACATTCAACACTACTTTGCGAAAGTACTTTTTCCAGAAATTTGAAAAACATATTTCTGGGGTGTTTTACCCCCAAAAAAAGACATGCCTAGCATCCTCAGGGTCCGACTAGGTGAATACAAAAAGAATTAGGTTGCTAGAGGGTCCCAAATTTAAATGCCAAGCATTTTTCTGATCGCTAACTGAAAACAAAATGATGGATTTGAGACAGTAAAAGGACCATTTGTGAAAGTAAAAACTGCATTTGCGACACTGTCAAACTTGTTAACTTTTCCCATTGACTTATAATGGGAACTTGTTTTTTGAATAACTTTCAAACAGTTTAATATTTTTTCATGAAATCTTCAAAAGGCACATTGGGGATCCCAGCCTCACGTTCCCTGAGGATTTTGGACCAGTCGCACAAAATGTGTGACCTCTAGAGATGAGCAAAGAATTGCAAAAAAATGTAAATGTGCATGCAGATCATGCTTAATAACTCTGCAGCTGTATATCCAAACAGTACAAAAGTTGGCAGATCCCAAGAAGTATGGTTCTTGATCAGGTATTCCAAATTTCAGGCAAATCCGTTGACCAGTTACAAAGTTATTAAGGTGCCAAATTTTAGGTTTAACATGTTAATGGCTCCTCAACCCTAACTATGGTAGCACTACTGTGCTACCATTATATATATATATATATATATATATATATAGTCATTAAAAAAACTTCATTAATGCACCATTAGGGTTGAAGCATCAAAGTAGGGAAATGTGACCTTAGGGTTCCCAAGCCTAAGACCCCACCCCACTGTGCATGCAGGAACAGGTATGAATGGTTTGTTTTGGGGGTGGTAACCCTAATGCTCACCCCATTCCATGAGTAAGTAAGGTAAGATGGGTACGGCATAGGAGAATGGGGTGAGCATTAGGATTCACAACCCCGAAACACACCCCTCATGCCTGTTCCTGCATGCACAGTGGGGGTGGAGTCTTAGGCTTGGGAACCCTAACATTGCATTTCCCTACTTTTGATGCTTCAACCCTAATGGTGCACTAACAGTTTTTTGCAATGAATTTCTGGCCCTCCAACCCTCCATAACAGTCCTTATGTCACAGTGGGAGTGCAGGCCCTTTGGGCCCTGCATTTCTGTGCTCTGTGATTTTGCTTATTTTACAGTGGGAGTGCAGGGTCCTTTGGACCCTGCACACCCATCCCTCTGTAGATGCATTACCAAACTATTAGTATAGCCATCTAATTACGTGAGAAAATGTACCCGGTAGAGAAACACTTAAAATTCCCACCAAAATGTAATTCTGCTCAATTGCAATGCCATTCCTTGCCACAGGTGAAAAAACACATTTGGGACAGGATTTGAAAAATGACAGCTGTGATATATATGAGATTGGGTAATAAGAAGGCTATGTTGAAAATCTGGGGTCAAAATATTTAACATTTCTAAAGTTAAGAGCAGGCATACCAAAATTGCAACAAATAGTCATTACTTTGGCATTTTTTCATATTTTGACCCCAAATTTTGAATATAGTCTACCTATGACCCCACCTCATAATTCCCATAGGTAAAAATATTGTAATCTGTGCTAAAATGCCATTCAATGCCACAGGTGTGAAAAGATGTTTTTGGGTGGGATGTGAAAAATGACAGTTATACTGTTCATGAGGTGGTGTGAAAAAATGGCTGTGTTGAAAATTTGGAGTCAAAATATTAAAAATTACAAAACTTATGCACATGCAAAAAGACATTTCAACAAATGCTCATAAATCAGCCATTTTTAGGAATTGTATCACCACATTTTTAACATGGGTTTTTGGGAATCCACCTCATGAACACTGGCACTGTCATTTTATTAATTGGTCCTGAAAGGTGATTTCATTCTGTGGCCGCAAAATCATCTTCCATGCCCGATTAACAAAAGGATAGTGACAGTATTCATCAAATGGGGTCCCAAAAAGCCCACATTTAAAATTTAGTGAAAAAATACTTAAAAATGTCAACATTATGAACCTAAATTCAAAACATCATTAAAATACATTATACGGCACTTACCCTGATTCCTCAGTTCACATTTCAGCTTTAAAGTGTGCAGACTAGAGATGCAGTGAAATTAAATTCAGCTAGTGAAGTGAATGCGAAGTGGCCACTTTGCATTATCATAACACTGTGTGAAGTGACCATTACAAAGTGCTCACTTGGCTTTGTTATTATGACTTTGCATTGTTATTCTGCCTTAATGCGAAGTAAGGTGGAATGACAACAATACAGGTAGGTCCCCATACATCACATGGCTTACAGTACTGTAAGTCACATGCTTTAGCTAGGCAAGAAGGAAGTGAGTCATACAAGCAGATACTTTCACTTTCTCCTTTGCAGAGGTAGAGAGAGGAAGCATTTTGTGTAGGAGAGGTGAGTTCTTGTTAAGTTCATTAAGCAAATTCAAAAAACCTAAAAGCTTTTTTAAAAACTAATTATTTAGTGGGTTTTTTTGTACCATTTTGTCAGTTCATTTTTTCTTTTGGTGACCAGTTTCTTTGTTTTATAAGTTTTGTTTTGCATATGTGTGTGTGTGACTGTGTGTGTGCCTGTGTTGTGTGAGTGTGTGTGAAGTCACTCGTCACGTTGGAGAGGAAAGGAGTATTTTTTTAGCGATGGACCAGGGACAGTATGTGGCCCATGGCAGGATGGGAACAGTGTGCACACATGGGGGACATAGCCGGGTGGTGTTGGACTGCTCCAGAGTCTTTGGTCCTGCCTCCCCCTCTCTGGAAGCAGCAGCACCACCAGTGCCACGTCCACCAGCACCACCACCACCACCAGTTGCAGCTGCAGGAGCTCCAGCAGCACTGCCTTCATAGCAGCAAGTGGAACCCCAGGTATGTGACCATGCTGCAGGCACTGCATCTGCCCCTCCTGTGCCTGGCCCCCCACAGCTCCCCTGTTTGACAGTTTTTCAACTGTGTTGGGGGGACAGAAGCCTTGTGGCATGTCTGCTTTGTGGTGTGCATGTGTACCGTGGCCCCCTGTGGACACATCTGGAACTGGGGGCCAGAGCACACATATGTTGAACCAACACAAGGTGGAGTGGCAGGCTGTCACAGAACAGGTCAGGCCTCCACCTGCTGGCCCTTCTGTGGCAGTGGCAGAGGGTGCTGCTGCTGTGCATCACTGCAGCAGGATGAGGACCACATCAGCAGCTGCTCCACCACCACCCTCACCACCAGCACTACCCTCAACACCATCACTACCTGGTGTACATCCCACCAGTGAACCCCACAATGCCTGCAACTCAGGCAGACATAGCACTTTTGTGGGCTGCAGTGGAAGAAACCAACAAGAGGGTGGGTGCTGTCCAGCAGCAGTTGGAACAGATAGAGTGACACCAGTTAGAGATTGTGTCAATGCTTCATCTGCTGCTGGACCATCAGGGGATCCTCCATTAGCTTTTTTTTTTCAGCACCCCCCCCACCGCTGCAGTGTTTTGTCTTTTGTTTATGTTTAATAACAGACAGAGGGAAGGCCACAGTATTAGTTTAAAGGGAAGCAGTCAGCAACAGGAGCTCCCACCCCTGCAAGGCTTATCCTATTGTTAAGCCTTTTAAGTATGTTGCAGTATTTTTCTCACACCACAACTTACATTATTTTAGTAAAGAAAAGTCAGTGACCTGGAAGTATGGCTGATGCTATGGGGGCTCCATTATGCATAAAGGTGCAGTGATGCACCACACACCTAAATAATAAAGTATTGAAGTGCATGGTGTGTCATCGCACCTTTACACATAATGGAGCCCTCATAGCATCCGCCATACTTCCAGGTTGCTGACTTTTCTTTATTGAGATAAAGTATGTTGCGGCATGATAAAAATGCTGCAACATACTTAAAGGGCTTAACCAGAGGGTAAGCCTTGCAGGGGGTGGGAGATCATGTTACTGACTGCTTCCCTTTAAATATATATATATGCACATACATACATACATGCTCCTTATTGCCCTGTTATTATAATCTGGTGCCTCAGTAATGTTTACTTTCTGTTGTGGAGTGGTTGTGGAAGAGCAGGACTGAGCAGTGCAAGTATAACTTGCTAAATTGCATGTGTACAGTCACTGTTGTTTCCTTTGTGTGTGTGATGTCAGACATTGTCCAGCTTCTTGCAAACATATATATGCTGACTTGTTGCAGTGTTTATGGTATGAAAAATAGAGATAAGAATATATAACATATATTTTGTCACCATCATCATCAGCGGACTAAGTGGTATGATATTTTTTCAGAGGTGTTTGGCAAGAGTGCACCTTAGTCACATACTGCACACATAACTTTTAGGAGAGCATGTGTTTTTTGTTCTATGATCTCCGCAAAGTCATGTGTACACTGTGAGTGACTGAGGTGCACAGTGACCCAAGACCTCTGAAAAAATATCATATCACTTACTCCGCCGGTGCTGATGGTACAAATAAAATATATTTCATATATTCTTTCTTATCTTTATTCTTTACAAACTGCAATAAGTCATGCCATATATATGTTTGCATGAAGCTGGACAATGTCTGCACACACAAGAAAGAACACTGATGGCACACATGCAGTTTAGCACAGCATACTTGCACTGCTCAGTCCTGCTTTTTGACAAACACTTCATGAGTCCCTATACAAAGTAAACATTACTGAGGCTCCAGAAATATTTCTTTTTTGAAATAGACATCAAAGCAGCAGTGCAACAAACTGGTGAAAATTTTGACCTATACTTTTTATGCTATTTTACATTGCCACTTTACTTACCTCCTGACTTGTGTGATACCATTATTTCCAGTATTTGAGCCTGCTTTAGTACTTTTTTCATGTCTGAAATAATAAAATGAGCACTCCTTTTAATACTGTGCAGACCACAATGGCGTGGTGTGAGGTAAGGCGCCAGTGTCTCAGCCCTCTGTGCCACCAGGCTGGGTAGACCTATACTTTGTTATGCTATTTTAGATTGCTAGCCAGTAGTTACCTCCTGACTTGTACAATACCCTTCTTTTCCCAATTTGTGTCTGCTTTAGTACTTTTTCTCATGTCTGAAAAAAATAAAAAGAGCACTCCTTTTAATATGACTCGGACCAGGTCTTCATCAGTATTTTCCATTGTTTTTGTCCATCAGTTGTTTAAATATCACTTATGGTGTGAGTAAAATTAATAATTATGCAGCAGGCAGTGTTTTTTGACTTCACAGAACAATATTTGTTCAAAAACAGCTGCAAATAGTGATGAAAACCTTGTCCAAGCCATATTAAAAAGAGTGCTTCCTTTATTTTTTTGGGCATGAGAAAAAGTACTAAAGCAGACACAAATTGTGAAAAGAAAGGTATTGTACAAGTCAGGAGGTAACTACTGGCTGGCAATCTAAAATAGCATAAAAAAGTATGGTTCTACCTGGCCTGGTGGCACAGAGGGCTGAGGCACTGGCACCTTACCTCACAACATGCCGGGTGGGACCCGAGTTTGAGAATGGACTTGGGGCACCAGGGTCTGGCAGAGGAAGAAGAGGATTGAGCATCCATAGGACTGTTCTCCTCTCCTGGGGTGGGTTGGGTAGGAAGCTCTGCTCTGTAGTGTCCCCCGGTGGAGACCGGGGGGTTATTATAAGAAGCGGTGCATGAGAGGACCAGAAAAGCATGAAAATGAATGCATGTCATCAGGAAGATGGCAGCCCTCCTCTCCACATCTTCCAGCCGAGATACCTCTAGGCTGCTATTCCTTGTCCCAGTAAAGCTGCAAGGGAGTGCTATGTGTACTCCGGTCTCTTTTCCCAATGACTCCGGCAGGATATGTGAGAGCCCCCTGGTGAAGGGATATGACCGGGACAACTGGGACATTGGAGCAGCTGGATGGTGGATCGGTCAGAGGAGGCAATGGCAGGACTTGGCCACCCGAAGGAGAGGACAACAGTGGGAGTGTTGGAGGAGGTACAAATAAAAATAATGTAAAAAAGTATAGGTCAGAATTTTCACCCCATTGTTGCACTGCTGCTTTAATTTATAATTTAATTATGACATTATTTGCTCATAATCACAACACACAAAATGCAACTGTCTTGGGTCCAGAAAATTCCCAAGTGCTGTCAAAGTGAAATGGGAGTGGTACACCACATGCAAAGTCCCCCAGAATTTATTGCGCAGTCACTCATGTGTGCAGTGGTCACACAGAGTCCCCATAAATTTTTCTGCTTCCCCAAAATGCAACTGTCTTGTGTCCAGAAAATGAACATACTGTGATGATGATGTCATGGTGCACAGTGTCTTGCCAAACTGTGTGAAGGAGGGATAACATGATACAAATTTGACGTATATATATATATATATATATATACACACACACACACACACACATATACATGTACTCATCATATTGTTTTGTATCACCAGGTCACATACTGTTGGTGTGCACATTGGAGTGCTTGATGAAAACTTTTGGCATTGAAATTGCAAATGGAATACTCTCAAACCAATGAAGGTAAGTATTTTATTTTGGGGAGGAGCATATTTGCAAGTAGGTCTCATTATTGGTTTATTATTTGGTTACCTCTTCACAGATTTCATCTGCATCCTTCTCCAGTCTGGTAATGATGGTCATGGTCATCGATTGAAATGACCTCTGCTTGCTGCATGTCTTCCCCAGCCTGGGGGGGGAGCATGATGTTGAAGAAGTTGTTTGGATAAGGCAACTATGACACAACAAAGCATCTGAAAGTTTCCTTAAAAAAGAAATGAAGGACTTATTAGAACTTGATTGCAGCAGTAAGACATTATATTTAAGCCATGGCTGTTCTACCACGGGTATCTGGATTAACACAGGTAGAAAGCTGTCCCACTGCAATCATCATATCACAATTTAATTGAGTACCAGGCTTTGTAACAAATATACTGTGCCAGTACATTTTAAAACCACATCTTGTCAAGTAACATGGCCTGGGTCCAACTTTTTCAACATTGTTATTGCTGCACAGCTGCAAATTTGGAATACAGTGCATGATATGTTGCAGAAATGTTTTTTGTGACATACATGTCACCTAGTTTATGAATCATCAGTTGGATTTATTGCACTCTTATGAAAAAAAAGGAATAGATGAAATAAAATTGATATACTTACCAGTATGGATTGGAAATGAATATCCCATAGGTTCCTGTAGAGAGTGTACTGCTGCTGTACCATTGATACAGACCTTCAGCGAAGGAGAGATGTTTGTTGTTAACCTGTAAAAAAACAAAACAAGTTGACTGTATGTGGTTGACAATTACAGCTCAGAAAAGAAACATAAAACAAAACACACAGCTCAAGGAAGTTGAATAGCATGAAAAACATTAGTACACATACTCACTTTATAGTTTTAATAGTAAGAAGCTGTGTGCCTGTGGCTGATGGATGTGGTCTCCTGTTCAACTCTCTCTGCCTTGGCATGGTCAAGACATGTAATGGAAAACATTGTCACAATGATGGTGATGGGAGGTGGTGGACATAGCTGAGGCACATGATGACATTCTCTCTCTCACATCTTCCTGCATCTGGTGGTGGTGGCAGTGGTGAACAGTGGTCTTCTGGTGGTGGTAGTACAGGGGGACACATGGTCACATTCCCTATGGTGGCAGTGGCAAACAGTGGTCTTATGGTGGTGGTAGTCCAAGGGGACACACAGTCACATTCTCTATGGTGGCAGTGGCAAACAACTGTATTCTGATGGTGGTAGTCAAGGGGACACACAGTCTCATTCCCTGTGGTGGCAGTGGTGAACAGCAGTCTTATGGTGGTGGTGGTAATCCAGGGGACAGGATATACTGTGCTTTGTGTTTTAAATGTGATGTCACTTAACATATGGAATTTAGTCACTATGAGTGGGACACTGATTTAACTTTATGAAAAAGAAAACATATATCATACAAGAAATGTGACAACCTTTTAATCACTTAAGTCAAAACCTGCCAGCATTAACCTCCTCATCATTCGTCATTATCCTCATAAAGAATGCTGCCCTCACAGTCTTCTATGTCTGAATTCTGACCACAGGGAAATTCTTTCTCCATTGTGTTATCATCTACATCAGTGGTAGGCCATTTCATGCTGCCACTGCCACCAGGATGGTCCCTTTGTACAACATCAGCAAAACCATGAGTATGCCAGGGTACAAATACTGAGGTTGCAGTCTGAGCTGGTATGTGCCTCTCATTCCTTTTTATGAATATCAGCAAACTGACTTTTGCAGGAAAGAGGTTTGTACAGTGATCCCGAGCTATTACACCTGCTGAGCTGAATACCTTCTCGACACTCACATTGGAGGGTGAGCATGTCAGGTACTTCAGTGCCACAGCAGTCAGCTCTGGCCATTCATTGACCTTTCCATTCCAGTATAAAATGGGATCATCAGTGATTGACAGATGCCTGTTTTCAGACACATATGACTCAACCATTCACTGTGCTTCTCTAAGTCCGGTGGTTGATGCATCATCCGCTACTCAGAATCATTCATGTCACAAATCACAACTTAGGACATAGCCTCCCAAAGTGGGTTAATGCCATCTGCTTTTGATGACAGACCACCTGGAACTGCAGTGCCCTTCCCTTTACAGGATATGCTTGATACTACTCCTCCAGGTTCACCTGGAGCCTGATTATGCTGCTCAGGTTTGCTGACCTTGGCATGTGACTTCTGTGCCCCATGAACCAAGTGCACCAATTGCCCACTGACAGTTTTTACCTGTTCAGGCCCATCCTCCAGTACTGAGGCAATCCCACGTTTGTATCATGGGTCCAGCATTGTTGCTATTGCAAAGTTGTCACTGTGCTGAATGCTCAAGATGTGATGATTCTGGTTGAATATTGTCAGCATATGTTTCAGCAACACACTGCTAGCACTGTCTCTGACAACATCAAAGCTATGCTGTACATTCACCAATGTCTGCCTCAGCACCTGCAGCAGTGAAATTGATTGGCTAATGGAGGTAGACCCACCACTCACTGCCTGTGTGGCATGTTCAAAAGGCCTCAACATTGTTATTACAGAATCCATGAGGTGCCACTGTTCAGTCGTCATAGACTTGGAGGCCCCAGAACTGTCACGGCTAGAGTGCATGACAAGATATTCTGAGATAGCTTTATACTGTTCATACAACCTCTCTGCCATGGATAACGTGGAGTTTCACCAGGTGACAACTTCCACCTTCAAATGGTGCTGCGGGAGGCTGTTTCAGATCTGCAGCTGCCGGAGTTGGTCACAGGCCTTTGCAGAGCATGAAAAGTGAGAACAGATACGGCGTGCAACTGTCAGCATTTCCTTTATATCAGGGTGCTGCAGAAACTCCTGCACCACAAGATTTAAACAGTGGGCCATGTATGGAACCTAAGAAAAAGCCACCATTCATGGTGCATTTCACCACATTTGACCCATTGTCACTTGCTATAAACCAAGCTTTCAGGGACAGGGGGTTCAGTCACTTGTCAATATCAGTCAGTACCAGGTCCAACATGTTTTCACCAGTGTGTGAACAGGGCACATTGCACATAACAATCGTTGCATGCTGTCACATTCCTGGAAGATTGCAACCACGACACTCCACCTTACTTCACTGATTATTCACACTACCGGCTGCAAAAACAACCCCCAGCACCTGTGCCCAGTGTGCAGTTATACACAGATATAAACTCCCCACTATTATACCACTTGTCCTCATCTCCATACTTAAATGGCTGATTGGAGAGGAGGAATGTTGATGGGCATGTCTTACTGAGTCGGACACAGTATGGTACAACTCAGGGACAGCATGGATCGAAAAGTATGTCCTGGATGGGACTTACCATTTTGCACAAGCACGTGCAGCAAATCACAGGAACCCAGAATTCTCCACAAAGGGGAAGGGCAAAAGACCAATTGCCAGCATTTCAGCTACAGCAGCATTAACTTCATGAGACACTGTATGATTGGGTGGGTAGTTCAGCTTATGCACAAAAACACTCTGTAACATGGGCTGACTTAAATGTTTTACACAGGGTGTGATGACAAATGGTTCTGCTCTGTTACTAGCAGGGGATGGAGTGTGGACGTGTAATGAAGACGGTAGCACAGGTGATGACAAACCCAGAAATGCAGTTATTTTCCCAGATTTACTGACAGGGGTTGATGTACCACTTGCACTAGACGTACTGCATTGACCACCACCACCACCAAAACTGCTACTCTCATTACCACTGAACAAGATTTCAATATCATTCTGCTCTTCCACATCATCATGCCTGTAGTAATCCTCTGCTGTTATTGCATCACTACTGCACACATTTAATTTTCTACTTGATGTTACAGTCATGGAAGGGGATAACATGCTCCTTATGGTTGATGACGAGGGTGAACGCCCCACTGTGGTACAGGTTTTAGCTGCCATCTTGTCCTGGGTCCACAGTGCTATGTACCTATTCTTAAGATGTGTATGATATCCCCCTGTGCCCAGATGGCTCCCCTTTTTACCTCGACTCACATGCACCTGGCAAACCTGGCAGATTGCAACTGACTCATCATTTGCATCTTGCACCAAAAAATCCCAAACAAGGTATTGTGATGCTATAGTTTTAACATGTCCCTCCTGATGCTGCTTGTTAGACTCTGTTTTTTTAAGCCATGAATCAGGGGAGGGGTGTGCTACATGATTTTTCAGGCAGGACACAGTTGTCTGCAACTGACCACCATGACTGCCTATCATTATTTCTGGGTCATCATCATCAATTGAAACTTGTAAATCACAACTTTTTATGGGGGGGGGTTGCAAACAGACCCAGACACAGTCACCTTGAATTTCTTTTTTCTCCAGTTCCTAACAGGGTTCACTAACATCATTATCATATTCATCAACATCATCCACATCTTCTGCTTGGATGCTGGCATGTGGACTCCATGTTTCAACCACAGCAACATCATCATCATCATCATCAGCAGCATCACCTGAAATTTTTTCACCACACTGTGAATCACTGCACGGCTAATGCATGACCTGAACTGCGGTGGAAGAAATGTTACATTGTGTGCTAACGTTGACATCATGATCAGAATCCTCATGTTCAGTTACTTGGATGTTACTGGGGAGTATGACATCATCTACACTGTCACTCACTGGCACTGCTTCACACTTCATTATATTTTTGGACATGGTAAACTGGTCAGAAGTGGAACTTGAGGCAGCAATACTCATACCACCACCAACAACTGCACTAACACTACCAGCTGGGACAACATTATCTCCTCCAACTACGAGTGAAGCTACTGACTGCACTGTAAAAAACATTAAAGGAGAAATAGATTTCCTCACATCAGCAGTGCACTTCTGTGACTGGGTACTACCACACCCACAGACAATCTTATCACTGGCAGCAGTGCCATTGTGAGAAACAGCTTTGCTTGCACATCTCTTTGTGGGCCTTTTGGGGGATAAAAAAGAATATTCTAAACAAATTTAGATTTTGGAAGATTCACTCTGGGTGGGGGATGCTGGATGTGAAGCCAAAAAAACAACTGTGGCTTCAGCAACAGATACAGACAGAAAGTCACAACAAGTTCAACAAGACCTTAACTAACCAGTGGTGCTAGCAAGTCACAAACAATTGAATCTGGAAAAGAATACCTTTGGCAGTTGGGGGAGCACTGATTGCAGATTATGGCATTGCAATACCAAGAAAAGATACCACAATGGCAGTACAAAATCATGCAGCTGCAGTGGATAGCAGGTTCACACTGCTGCACCTGCAATTACACTGTGGCACAATAAAAGATATATTATTTGATGTTACGCACCGCCCATACACTCGCACACACACACTTTGGCCCAGATATTCAAACTGCGCCAGTCTGAGGCGCAAGCCCCTGCGCTGCTCAAAATAGTTGCGCAGGGGTGTGGCCGGGGTGATATTCAAAGGAGTTGCGCTGTTGAGCAACTCCTCTGAATATCGCCCTGAAACCACAACTTTGCGCGTAAGCGCCAGTGGAACTTGCGCTACCGCAGGATGCCAGGTTGAGCATTCAACGCGCGGTGGCGCAAGTACCATTGTGCCATGCGCCAAATTTCCGATATTCAAAGGTGACATGCAAATGGGGCCATAATTTATACAAGGTGCAGGGGGCCATTTGCATCTCTTTATGTTCCATTTGCATGCCATTTGCATGTAGGTGCGCCCGATCCGAGGACTTGCTCTGGCCACCCTGCCAGGCAGCAGCCGTCGAGGACCAGCCTACCACTGCAACCGATCGCGGGCATCACAGTTACATGCCCCCCACCTCCCACAGCCCGATCGCGGGCAGAACACTACATGTTGCCCCCAACATCACCCACAGCCCGATCGCGGGCAGAACCTATTAAACCCCCAGTGCCCGATCGTGGGCAGAACCTGTAAACCCCCAGTGCCCGATCGCGGGCAGAATGTAACCCTCCCCAACCGAATAACTCCCTGGTGGTCCAGTGGACCGTAAAAGCCGATTGCAGGGCAGAATGTCACAACAGAACCCCCAAACATCTTCCTGGTGTCTAGTGTCCCCCACCCACCCGAAGCCCTCACCCGCTCCCCCCGCCGGTGGCGACAGCATCCACCTGCCTGCCGCCCTGCCGCCCGCGCAGAGCCAGCCACGGGCTGCAGCTCATCAAGACATGACAGTCCAGATTTGTGAATGATCATTCACAAATCTGGACTGTCATGTACGGTATGGGCTGTGGCATGCCCATTGGCTGTAGCTCTGCACCAATGGCGGCAGCCCCACCGACAGTCAGTCGGGCGGGCGGGCGGGTGGCAGGTGGGTGGATGCTGTCGCCCGCCGCCGCGGGGAGCGGGGTTGAGGGGCTTCGTGGTGGGTGGGGGACACTAGACACCAGGGAGATGTTTGGGGTTCTGCTGTGGCATTCTGCCCACGATCAGGCTTTACGGTCCACTGACCACCAGGGAGTTATTCGGGTTGGGGAGGGTTAATCCTTGCCCGCGATCGGGCACTGGGGGAGGTTTATACAGGTTCTGCCCATGATCGGGCACTGGGGTTTATAAGGTTCTGCCCGTGATCGGGCTGTGGGATGTGGGAGGGGGACAGTGACGTACTGCCCGCGATCGGGCTGGTGGGGGCACAGGGAGTGAGTTGGGGGCCAGCCAGGGTGGCAGCTGCTGTGTTGCACCCTGCAATGCAGCAGCTCACCTGTGGGTGGCCCTCGACTAAGCCTTTTTTTTTGCTGCCAAGCTTGGGCGGGCGCCAGCTTGGGGTTGCGCATGCACAACTCTGCGCAACCCGACTGAATATCGGGTTGCGCAGGTTATGCATGGATCCTCCCCCTCCTGTTGAGCATGCATTCATTTGCATTGCTCTCTTGCGCAACCTGGTGCCAGTGGCGTAACTGCCTCCTGCTGAATATCGCAGAATGGCGCATTTTGGACTTGCGCATGGCGCAACCCTTTTGAATATCTGGGCCTTTGTCTACAAGTAATGCATAGCAAATTGAAAACTTCAGTAATATACAACATATTTTAAACAATCTGAAATTATGCAGTGCTGCACCAGGTCCAGACCACAACACACAATCAGAAAAAAATGTCAACAATTACTGCAAATATTACTGTGTGTTCATTAACACAATCAGTTATACAAGAAAAATATAACCAAAAAACAAAGTACTCCCTATTTCTCCAACTTAAATCTACCTACACCACAGATACACCCCTCCTCCAAAGCACACTTCCACTGTCTCTCAGTACACAGACTCAATGTTGTACATTAACATTCAAAATCCACAAACAATAAACGCTTGATGATATGAGTACAGGAGGGTTTCCAACAATCGATGAACTAAAGTTTGAGCAAAAAAAAAATTACTCAAAAAGGCTTTTTTTGAACAGTTTTTAGAAGGTTTGAGTCACAGAGAGCTCTCAGAGCAGACTGTCTCCTATAACTTCCTACACACACACACTACCATGAACTGAGGCTGTGCAGAACAATCTAGAGCCCATGTGACCTGAAATCCCATGAATTACTGCAAAATTTACCTTTGGAGCTTAAAAACAAGGTGAAGTGAGGTGAAGTACATTGTTCTCAATGTACTTCACCTTAAAATTGGTGGAGTAGTGGTTTGGAAAGGTGGAGTAACGTAAAGTCATTGTTTTCAATGGACTTCACGTTACCTATTATAACGTGAAATACTGCGCTTCGCATTGCAAGTACTTCACGAATTTGCCTTCACTCTGTGAATCACTTTGCAGAGCAAATTGAGGCCACATAGCCCACCACTATTGCAGCAAATTGAAATTTTGCCAGTGAAGTGCCCACGAAGTGGCCACTTCGTGTTAGTTTTCTGCTACGGACAGTGGCCATTTTAAACCCTCACTTCACCACTTTGCATTGTAATTATGACTTTGCCTTGTGCACTCTGCCTTATTCCACTTTAAGGTGGAGTGAGAATTCACAGGCAGCCCACACACACATCACATAGCTTACACAGTGTAGTTCACATGCTTCAGGCAGGCAGGCAGGAGGTTATGGGCAAAAACATTCTCCAACATGGGCTCAAAAACACTCTCCAACATGGACTGACTTACATGTTTTGCATGGAGTGTGACAATGACAAATGACTCGGCTCTGTGAATGGTCAGGGGTGGGGTGTGGAAGTGTGATGAAGAGGGGTGTATAAGTGACAAGTCCACAAATTATTTCCCCCAATTTACCTACAGGGGTTGATGTACCACTTGCACTAGACGTACTGCATTGACCACCACCACCACCACTACTACTCTGACCACCACTTGACAAGATTTCTAAATCATAATCCTCCCCCTCATCATGCCTGTAGTAATCCTCTGGTGTTATTTCATCACTATTGCAGACATTCCTACTTGGTGTTTCATGCATGGAAGGGGATAACATGCTCAGTAAAGGTTGATGACGAGGGTGAATGCCCCACTATGTCATTATTTGCCGTCTGGTGCCGGGTCCATAGTGCCATGTGCCTGTTCTTAAGATGTGTATGCTGGCCCCCCATGCCCAGGTGACTCCCCTTTTTACCTGAACACACACAAGCATGGCAAAGCTGGAAGATTGTAACTGACTCATCATTTGCATCTTGGACAAAAAATCCCAAACAAGGGAATGTGATCCCCTACTTTTAACATATCCCTGATGCTGCTTATTGGACTACATTTTTTTAACCCCTGAAATGGGGGGGTGCAACATAATTTTTCAGGCTGGACACATTTGGACTCCAACTGACCACCACAGCTACCTATGATTATTGCTGGGTCATCATCATTATCATCAACAGGAACCACTAAATCACAACTTTTTGGAGGAGGGGGCATTTAATGCCAAGAGACCCAGACACAGCTACCTTGACCTTCTTTTTTTCCAGTTCCCAAAAGGGGTAAATGACATCATTATCATATTTATCAACATCATCCACATCCACATTTTCAGCTTGGATGCTGCCATGTACAGAACATGTTCCAACTACAGCATCATCATCATCATCACCCTATATTTTTGCACCACACTTTGAATTATTGGATGGCAAAGGCATGACCTCAACAGTGCTGGAAGAAATGTGACATTGTGAGTTATCATTGTATGGATCAGAATCATGTTCAACTATCATGGGGATGTTAACGAGGAATGTGACACCATCTACACTGTCTCAGCTTTAGACTCAACTGTATTTTTTGAAATGGTTAACTGGTCAGAAGTGGAACTCGAGGCAGCAGTACTCATGCCAGCAGAAACTGCACCAACACTACCAACTTGGACAACACCATCTCCTCCAACTATGAGAGAAGCTATAGATTGCACTGTAAAAAATATTGATGGAGAGATCCCTTTACTGACATCAGTTATGCACTTCTGCATACTACCACACCCATGGACAATCTTGCCACTGGAAGTAGTGCCATGGCCAGAAACTGCTTGCTTGCATGTCTTTTTGCAGGCATTTTGGGGGATCACCAAGAAAATATTTAACAAATTTAGATTTCTGAACTTTCAGTCTGGGCTGGTGGATGTGAAACCATAAAAAACAGCTGTGGGTTGCCGATGGATCTTGGGCATAAAACAGGTGCAAAAGCACAGACAGATTAACATCGCACTGTGCAATCAAGAAGAGATGCAGACACAAAGTCACAACAACACCTTAATCAGTGCTCACAAGTCACAAACCAATCTGGAAAAGAATACCTTTTGCTGGTTGGGGAGGGTGGTGTAGTGCACTGCAGTAACAGTCCAAAACCAAGATACCACAAAGCAGTACAAAATCATGCAAGTGCAGTGCATAGCAGGTTCACATTGCTGCAATTACTCTGTGGCACAATGAAATGTGTCTGATTTGATGGTATGCATCACACACACACTCATACATACACTACACTACAAGTAAGGCATAGCAAATTGAAAACTTCAGTAATATAACCAAATATTTTAAACAAACTGAAATTATGCACTGCTGCACCACAACAAACAGCAAATAAAATGTCAAGAATTACTGAAACTATTACTGTGTGTACATTAACACAGTTATACAAGAAAAATATAACCAAAACAGAAAGACTGCCTTTTTCTCCCAGTTTTAACCTACTTCCACCACAGATACGCCCCTCCCCCAAAGCACACTTCAAGTGTCTATCAGTATTCAGACTGAATGTTCTAAATTAACATTGAAAATCCACACACAAACAATAAACACTCGATGATATGAGCACAGGAGGGTTTCCTACAATAGATGTACTAAATTCTGAGCAAAGCAAATGGCTCAAAAAGGTTTTTTTAACAGTTTTTAGAGGATCTGAATCGCAGAGCTCTGAGAGGAAACTGTCTCTATCTTCCACTACAGATGCACTATACAGAACTGAGGCTGTGCAGAACGATCTAGAGTCCATGTGTCATGCAATCCCATGAATCACTGCAAAATTCACCTTGGAGCTCAATAATAAGGCAAAGTGATGCAAACTACATTGATTTCTATGTACTTCACATTAAAATTGGTGCAGAAGTGGTTGTGAGAAGGTGGTGTAATGTGAAGTCATTGTTATCAATGGACTTTGCGTTTCTTATTATGACGCAAAGTGCTCTGCTTCACACTGCAGAGTACTCCGAGGATTCCACATTACTCCATGAAGTGCTTCATGGAGCGAATTTTGGCCACTCTACATTGGACACAGAAGGAGGAGATGTGCTGTGGGAGTGGCAGAGTGATTGGCACCTCAGAGAACAAAAACAGTTAGTAAATACAAGCTTTAATTCACTTTTCAGTGCATAACTGCAGGGTTGAAATGTCCTATTAAAAAGCCTGGCAAATATGTTTACTGAAGGGCTTTTATTGAAGGATGGTCTCATGTGTCATTTGAAAAGATCAGTGTGTTTGAATGGCACTGCATTTTTTTTTCTACTGCAGTACTTGTTTTTACCTGTGCATTAAACAGATTCAACATACAGGTAAAATTCAATCAGGATGTAGGATTGTCCCTGACTATTTTATAAACATATTATTTGCAAAAAACTATGTTAATCCACCAGTTAAGGTTCAGGTTAATGGCACAAAAGTAAAGAAATGTGGCATTAGGGTTTCTTACCCTACGCCCCACCACACCCCCCAAGCAGCAAAAGGAAAATACATTAGGGTTTGGGGTCTATGAATTCTTAGTGAATCAGTGATGAGGTCTTCCTTGGGATTGTCAACCCTAATGCTGTCCCCTCACCCCAGCCCATAGCCTCCTGCATCAAGCACAAGGTACTGCTCCAAGGCAATTACTCACAATGCTACAGTTTTCAAAGGTGGAGAAGTATGTTTATTTATTTGTTTGAATTTTGGTGACTGGGTAAGTCCACTGGGATGAGATGTCCCTTTTTCAGGGGTGACTCAGAATTAGTTACATGCAATTAAATAACAGAAGAATTCTATATGGTTATCTGAACATACACTAACAGTTGTCATACTAACAAAGGTTTTGTTACAGGCAATAGGGATTGAAAACAAGAACATTCATATGAGTTATACTGGTGAAGAATAAATACAGGATACATATATACAGTGTCTCACCATATTGTATGTTGCTAACACAATCTGTTGCAGATCATGTCTAAAATTGTTTGCACAGGGAACCAGAAGGGTATTAGGATGCACAAACCCAAGTAAGATCCCACCAGTGATTCACCAAGTCTCCAGAGACCCCAAACCCTATTTTTTTTTTACCTTTTGCTGCTTGGGGGGTTGGGGTGGGGAGTTAGGATTGGAAACCCTTCTGCCACATTTCCCTACTTTTATGACATTACCATGAACCCTAACTGGTGCACTAACATTGCTTTTTTTTGCAAAGAATTTCCTTTCTTTTTGTGAGAGTGGAATCATATCCTTATTCACTCAGACCCTTTTGGGACCTGCATGAACAAATGCAGATGCACAAGACCCTTTGAACTCTATGCCAAGGGAAGACTTCTTCTGCCTACGGAAGTGCTGGAAGGTTGTAGGTCCTGCACTTCCATGCAACAATGGATGTGAAGAATTCATGGGGCTGTCTGGTTGTCTATCAAAATGCAGAATCCTCTGGTCCCTGTGCTTGCATGTGGCCAGAGATACAGATGCACAGAGGAAACAGCCAATCTATCAGCCAAAGTAAATGCCCTCTGCCACCCATACATGCAGAGGTGCAGGGTCCTATGCCAAGAGAAGAGCTGTAGTCACCATATGGTATCTGGTCCTATGTGGGCAAACCTGCAGCTTTCATTCCCAGGGAGGGAGGAAGGTGTCACATAACATCACCATTGCAGCACCCTCACCTCCTGTAACTGGGTCACTGAGCTTGCCTCTGAACTCAGCTCACCACCCTGGAATCATGTAGCATGTCCACTGGGATGAAGACTGGCACTACACACAAAGTTTCAGGGATAACTTTTCCAATTACACTGTGCAAAAGGAAATTTTGAAGTTGAGAAAATAGATTTATGAGTCTGACACCCAAAACAATAAGCAAGTCTGGATTTGGGAGATAACCATTCCATTTGTGAATATAGAAAACTATGATGAGTTCTATGTGGAAGCCCCAGGATAAATCAACACACACTATTATAAGCTACAGTTAGTAAATTAAGTTCCCTTGCCCCAAGATTAAAGTATAAACTAATGCAATAATAAAAGTGAGGTATTCAAGACCCCTGAGTAATAAACTTGTGGGTTTCAAGAGGGAAAGCACTTAACTTTATATAATATGCACTATTTCTCATTTCTGATTCACAAGATTTGCAGATGGTAGGCAGTTGGTTAATAAACAAACTAAACATTAATGGGCCCAGTATCAATCCCTGGGGCACCCCAAAATTCACAGAGGAAACAGAAGAAGCAGTAGATCCAAACAGAAACAAATTGTGTATGATTGGATAAGTAATCCCTACACCAGTCTACAACTAATGTAGAAAAAACAAGTAGTTCCAACTTCTTAACCAGTAGATCATGTTCTATAAGATTGAATGCATTGGTCAGATCCACAAAAAACACCCCAGTCATCATATGCCTATCAAATCCCATTAGGGTGGCATTTGTGAACCTGACCAAGGCAGTCTCTGTCCCATGGCCCTTCTGGAAACCATGCTGCTGAACAGCCAATACATCATATTTCTCCAGATATTCAGTGAATTGATTGACCACTATCTTTTCAAGAATCTTGCTAATTGGATTTAAAATCAAAATAGGCCAAAAATCTTCAGGAATTAAAGCATTGTGTTTCTTTAGTATGGGAATCACTCTAGCACATTTCCATAATGAAGGAAATTGACCTGAAGTTAAACGAAAAATAAATATTGTGCTAAGTGGCTCTGCAACATAAGAAGCTGCAAAGTTTTAAGAAACATCCATCTAACCCTTCACCTCAATCACTAAACTTATCCAGAAGGGACTTCAATGATCTCTCAACCTTCTGTCTTGTCACTCTTCTAAAATAAAAAAAAATGGTCGATCCATTAAGTAGGAGCCCAATTCAGGCACTTCTGAAGATGAGCTGTGTTGGTTCTTCTTATAGCACAAAAAATCAGAACATTTATCATTGAGCAGATTTGAGATATCTGTAGGATTTAGAATTTTCCTCTCATTCATTACTAACTTTTTAATTGAAGCTTTTTCCTGTACAGTTAACAAACCCTTAATTGATTTCCAAAACTTACGGGGGTCTGAAAAACTAGCTTTCAGATGATTTTGCAAAAACTTTTGTTTGGCAGTTTTGACTAAATATATAACCTTGTTTCATAAAAATGTATAAGCATTCATCAAAGCAGTTGAAGAGGCCTGCTTATAATTAGACCAAGCAGTATCTCTCCTCTTAATTCAGTCTCACAATTCTTTAGTGAACCATCTATTATAAATACCACCAACTTTAAAAGATTGTAATGGAAACAGCTTATTTTGAACTTCCAACAGCTATTTACAAAAAAAAAAAAAATCAATAGCATAATCAAGTTGAGGAATAGATTCAAGAAAGGACCAATTAGTAGTAGATAAATGTGTTTGTAAAGTTTGATTGTCCACCCGCCGGAAATTGCGAAACTGGATAAACTGAGGTGGGGCTCTAGCGCATTTAAAGTTCAGGATGCAGTAAGTGGCCTGATGGTTGGAAACTGAGTCAGATATTGGGCTATGAAGCCAAAACAGACTGTAAAATAGGTTTGAAATTCACTTTAAAGAACAAAATGGTCAGTTATTTCCCTTAAAATAACCTGGGAAAACTTGTAATTCCAGCATGCACTAACCAGGACACAGAATGATGTATACCAGCAGCTTTGTCAGCAAATGGTTTCCCAGGCTGCAGAATTTGAGATTAGTTTTGATTTAAGGTCTTGTGTTTTTTTTTTTTTTTTTGCTTTTGCACTGCACCAGTATCTGACAGGAGAAAAGACAGAGTCACTCTATGTGAGTGCAGTAAATTTGTAAAAAAACAATTCCCGATAGCTGATCCCAATGGGCAAGGCTGGCATACTTTTATAAGGAAGCATGGTAAGGTGCTAAAGCACATCACTCCTTGGCATTCCATCTGTTTCTTGACCATCCAGTAACTGTGTGGCAAAGACTCTCCTCTCTTAACATGAACACTCTTGCTACACTGTGCATTCTGCAGTGTCAAGCACTTCAATAGCATAAAATTCACAGTTCAGACTTTGTGCTGAGAGCTTATCAAACTGTGGTAGTAAGTAACTACTGCCTGTAGCCAGCACAAACGTCTTGATCCAGTACACCAGGTAAAGATCTACACTCCACTCATTTCCGGCACAGCAGCTACGTGAAGGTGCATGTCTTGAAACTGAGCAGCTGAACTCAGGCATGCCATGGCAACAACTTGTAATAACCCATCAGATACTCACAGCTACCCTATCCCATTCAGGCAGTCTCTCACCCAGCAACCACACAAAAATGTCAGAGAGAACAAATTAAAATCATTCACTGAGCACGATGCAAAAAGACAAAACAACATTAAAAAGTGCCAGAAGGAATATTTCTGAAAAAACAGAAAAAAACCTGCTACCATATTAAGTAGGAGTCCGAGGAGTGGAGTAGCATAATGGCCATCAGGCCCCCCAACTCAGATTGCTAGCGTGGAATACAGCCTTCCCATAACCACCAGTTTGTTAAAGACAGCTAGCTAAATAGATAGACAGTAAGCTAGATATGATATCAAATACTATATCAGATTCAACTTCAGATATCATAAACAGTTCTCAGAAATAGTCAGAACTATTTCCAAGAACTGTTTCTGACATGTGAAATCATATTTGATAGTGTACATGATATTGGAGTAATCACCTAGTGAGCCTGTCCACACTAATCTCAACGTGGCATCTGCCTGTCTGTGTACTGACATCAGCCCACAGATCATGCACTAAACCAGCCCTTTAACAACATGAAGGTAAAATTTACCACAACCAGAATTCCTACACAAACACTTGTAAAATAGCAACCCCCCCCCCGCCCCCGGGTTTCTTTTTCAGTGGCAGAACAGTGAATGTTCATTTTTATTTTTAGTTATATGTAAACTGGAACATGCTGCAAATGGTCACAACAGTACATGCATGGTATTATTAGCCCTTTTATTCAGCAGAGGCCAAAGTGCTTATGAGTAGAGCTGCTTCTGTGTTTGGCAGTTTCTCAGTTACCGGTAATGATTGCATGGTATTGCATTTTTTCTTAAGACCATTAGGCCATATGCATGAATGGAGCAGAGTGGCTATGCATGTATCTGGGTGGGCATAGCCACTCTGCACCCATTGCACCCCCCCATGTGGCATGCACAGAGGGTGGGCATGTAGACACACCACTCCTGATCCCCCATGTCTGTGGACCACACCATGCTGGGGGGAATACTGGGGGCATGCCAGCACTATGGGATATTCACTAAAATGCATAGTGCTGGCCACGTGGCTGTGAAGAGTGGTGCAGGTTATGCTAGGGTAGACCCTGCCGTAACCCTCTGTGCACCCCCACAGTCTCCATCCTATGGATGCTGGGGGTTCTGGACAGTGCTCTCTGTGCCACACCTGCCCACTAGACAGCTGGTGAGGGCAGGGGAAGTGGAATGGGCAAGTACCCATAATGCCTAAGTGGTGGCACCGGGATGTTGCGGGGGGATGGACCTTGGCACATGCCCCCATGAGGGCTTGGGGTATGGTGGGACAGCCACAATGGTGTTGGGGCACCACCACTGTTGTAGGTGTGTGGGCCAGAGGTGGTCCCCAATGTCATGGTCCTGCAGTGTGCCAGGAGGGCTCTGTTCACTGAGGCTGGGCCAGTGAACTGACTGGCCATTGGGGACATGCCACGCTGGTCCAGGTGCATAGGTGGCATGCACAACCCCAGAACTGCACATTGCAGCACGAGGGATCAACTATTGGACCTGGGACAGACATTCCATTGGATGTAAAAAACAAAAACAAGGCACAGCGTCAGCATGTGATCTAAAAGCAAAACAAAATGGTTATAGTAAATGTACGCTGAAATTAGGAAATAGAGTTAAAAATCTATGTTTCGACCTTAGGTCTTCTTCAGGAAAATTCTAAAAGAGAAATAAACAAAGTTAATGTAGAGGAGAGGTAAAATGAGGGATATATATATATGGGGAAGGAAAAAAAGGGAGGGTCAGGGAGAAGAAGTGATAAATGGCAAGATTAAGAGAGAATCTGTTAAACAAAAATGTGATGATAGGAAAGACAAAGCATAATAGGAGTGAAAGAGCTAGAGAAGTCCCCAGGTGGGGGCTAATTAACAGTGCCTAGTAAGAAGACTGAAAGATGACAAATTTGTGGGAAGGAGACAGAGATGGAGACTTATGGTGAAACTGAAAAATAAATTAAATGTGTACAAATGCAAACAGATTTTAGGGGAAATAAGGCGTGGCTGAAAGATGTTAGTGGAAAATAAGTCTAACATGTAAACCAGAGGGCTGCTGGGAGCCAAGGTGGATGAGCAGCTTGGCTTCCATGTTTTTTCTATGGTCAGAATCCCAGAAGCCCTGCTGAAGGACACAAACAGAAAGGTCATTGACATTGTGGTCCCTGGAGATAAAGTGGGATACAATGGGTTTAGCAGCGTCACCATTCCTGACTGCTCTGTAATGTTCCCTGAAATGGTCAGCAAGGTGCCTACCAGTCTCTCCGATGTAAATAGGTGTACACTTCCTGCAAAGAATACAATACACCACATTAGTGGAGGTGCATGAGAACTCCTTGGTGATGTGAAAAACACATGTGGGCCCCAAATTTTAGTCACGATGGAAATAAATTTGCAGGTGTAGCAGCGAGTCCTGTTGCAAGGTTTGGTACCTGGTAGGAAGGAACTGTTAGGAGTAGGGAGGCTGATTTAATCAGGAGATTCCACAGGTTAGGTGACAGGCAGTAGGAGACAATAGGTGATTCTGTAAAGGAAGCACCAATGTTAGGGTCAGTTTGCAAAATGAGAAAGTTACTGGTGATGATCCTGTGAAGAGAAGGTGTGCTCTGATGAAAAGGAAGCACTAGTGGAATGCGTCGTTGTTCTTGTGTGATAGTATCCTTCCTGCGGGGGTTAAGGTTATGGGGCATGTTACTGACCCGGGAGAGTCCTCTGTCCACTGTGCTTTTAGGATATCCCCTGTTGATAAAAAAAAAAAACCTGTGCATTATTTGGGTCTGCTCAGCAAAATAATCCCTTTCACTGCATAACCTGCAAAGTCTAAGAAACTGTGAATAAGGCAGGCCATTCCTGACATGTTTAGGATGGAAGGCGCTATGGAGGAGGAAACTGTGAGAGTCAGTGGGTTTGTAATAAACTGATGTATTCAGACCAGTGTTCTGTACTGACAACTGGATATCCAAAAAAGGCAGTGTAGAGGAGGATACTTCAACAGTGTATTGAAGGGAAGGATGGGCTGTGGTAAACTTGTCAAGGAAGACTTGGAGGGTCTCCCTGGAGCAGGAGGTGGCCCCCACACAGTCATCTATGTAGCATTTGTAGAGTTCAGGCACAGTCCCTGTGAATGAGAGAAAAAAAAACATTCCTCCATCCAACCCAAACAGATCAGCAAAGCTGGGACCCATCTTGGTACCCATGGCAACTCCACTTGACCAGATGAAAAAAAATGTTATTAAAAGAAAAAGCAGTGAGTGTAAGAACTAGTTCTGCCAGATGAGTTAATGTGTGTGTGGGTGGCTGCTGGACTTCCCGCTTATTCAAGAAATGCTGCAAAAGCTATCAGGCCATCATCATGGGGGATCACTGTGTAAAGAGATTTGATTTCCATGGTGAAGATGAGCTGATGAGAGCCATTGAATCTGAACCTGTCAAATAACTGGAGAGCATGGTGAGTGTCTATAACATAGGAGGGGAGGGACTCGACGAGGGGTCTCATGAGGCTGTCCAAATGTGGGATGTGGGGCAGGAGCAGGTAGACACAATAGGATGACCAGGGTTACCTGTTTTGTGGATTTTGGGAAGGAGATAAAATCTGGATATCTGGGGATGCTGAACTATGAGTCTGTTAGCGGAAGTGGGGAGCTCTTTGTTTTCAATAGCAGAAGTGATGGTGGTGGTGCCTGCCCTGGTCCACGACTCTGCCACCGGCTGCCCTGTGGACTCCTGTGCACCAGGGGGAGGAGCCATGTACAGGTGGCCAGTGTTGGTGAATGCCCGTATGGGTGCACCTGTCCGTGGGGTGCAGAGTCATGGGTGGGGGTATGCAACATTTCCATGTACCCCGGCCTGCTTCGTGCGTAGATCCCAATATCAGTAATGGAGAAGCTGCCAAACACAGAAACAGCTGTGCTCCTAAATGCCTAAATGCTGAAAAAGAGTCATCTGGTAGGGTTATAAGATATGTATTTTTTTAAATGTTGTGGTACTTCAATAAATTTAAGTATGTAGGTTTCTGAGAAGTAGTGTGCCAGCAGGAGACACTGTCAATCACCCTCTCTCATCTCCTGGTGAGCTGCTGTCAGATACACACTGAAAGCAAAACTGTTTTCCCTCATTGCAGATGATTGTTCACACCAAATGTGTTTTATTACCTTCTGTTTTTGCAATTCAGTATTGTCAAAGAAGGACAGTAAGCAAGAAATCACACTACTTTCAGCCATTCTCCCTGTGAAGGCCAAGCCAGGGCTTCATTTAATTTTTTTTTTTTTTTTTTTATGAGTCTGATGCCAAAAACAAACCTACTGCGATACCGAACCACTTGTGAAGTGGCATTTTGACTAACTGACATGGTCTGATTTTTTGAGGGAAGGGGGGGTTCCCTTCTTGAAATGATGAAGAAACTTACAGTCAAATTTAGATCCATTCTTGATCTACCAGTAAATGGGTGTAGAGTAGAGATGGGTGAAATTGACAAATTTCGTTCCGTGAAAAATTTCACGAAATGAGCACATTTCGCAAAATTTTTTGAAAAGCAGAATTCTTAATTCTGCCTTAATATAAGCTAAATTTCACCCCCCCCCCCCACCAACAATGCAAAATTCCACCTGATAACAGCATAATTTCACCTGGAAAATGTGAAATTCTGTGCCCAGATTAATAGATCACTCACCGGTGAACAGCTTTCCCCACACTATAACATGATCATTTGTATGGGTAGAAAACAATTATAAGGAGAGGGTGTTCCAGGCTGCTTGAATCATTACCTCCATGCATTTATGTTTCTTTCACTCATTTCACACAGTCAAGCTGTGCAGCACACAAGCCCTTTGGTTTCCCACCAAAAGCACAGTCATTTGACATCCTCTTTGCTCACATGATGGAGGTACATGGACCCCCCCCCAAGAGAAGCATCTCCAAATCCCCCCCCCAACAGACAGGGACTACAATGAATCAGTGCCTAAGGTACCCCAGTGGGATAGGCACTCTCTTTCTTGCAAAAAGATATTGATTCCACTACACTGGGTGTACTTCAGCTAGTTTTATAGTGTGCCATACATAGGATCAGTCAAACACCTCAGAGGGATAAAGACGTGCTATAGCATAAGATCAGTCAAACACCTCAGAAGGATAAAGATGTGTTATAGCAAGGTATTATCTCACTGGGATCAAATCCCTGCACAGTTTTGTGTTGGCCTGAGTAGTCCATTTCCTCCCCCTTCTGTAATCCTGCCCCCCTATGTAGTTAGTTGGTCTGTAATGATCACTCCCACCCCACCACAAGTCATTCTATGAAATGACTGGCCACCCAATAGTAAATAAAAAGAAAAAAAAATATTGTGTTTGCGGCAAAACCACCAACCCAAACAACCCCCCCCCATGCCCAGTACAGCCAGACCCCCCCTCATCAATTTCATACATATATAGTATTATCCCTGGTGGTCTAGTGAACCTCCTTCCATCCCTATCCTGATAGACCCCCTTCCCCAGTATGTTTTTTTTACATTACCTGGTGGTGTAGTGGCCCCTGCCCCCCACCCCAGCAGCGTGTGTCCAATTGCTCTCCCTCCTCCATCCCAAAACAGAGCAGGCCACAAGCACGGTCCTCCACTCTCCTCCACGTCCGGCAGCCTGCTTAGATGTGATGAGCGTGTGCATGCAATTAGGTCTTTCCCTTTCTTTGCTTATATTCTTTCCTTTGCTCCTAATCCATGGCATAATGCTTTGCAAATTGAAATGGAGAAGTTTAGGCCAGCCCGGTGGCACTGGAGGTTGAGGCAATGGTCACTACTCCTCATGTCATACTGGTAACCTGGGTTCGGGAATTAGCCTGGGCCACTGGGGGTTGGCAGGGGGGAGAGAGAGGATCAAGCATCCAGAGGACTACTATCCTCTCTCTGGGGGAGGGAGACTTGTCATCTCACTTGTTGATTGCCCTCTGGTGGTGGCTGGAGGGCGGTATGGGTTGGGAGGCATGTACCAATGTCCTTATGTCAGTAGGGGAGGGGAGGGAGAAACAAGAGGAAAAAAGGAGCATGGCAGGTTCCGTGATGGCCCCATGTTTCCGAGAGCCACCCCTGGTGTCTGGATTGTGTCTCTGGGGGGGGAGGCCTGTGCCCTTCTCCCTGGCCCTGGCATGGGGGCAATCCACGGAGGAATTTCCGGGGGTTGGCAGAGCACGGATGTGCAAAAACTAGAGAAGTGAGTTCCTCTGTGAGGAGGACCACAGCCACCTGCCAGGGTTCAAGTTGGAAAAAATTTAATGGAAAAAAAAATAGAGATGTTTAGAGTGCAGATACCATGCTCTGTTCTATCTTTTTATAGGCAATCATACCGCAGTATTATTTTCACGACATAGTATTACTGTTTATGAATTTCTTCTTTAAATAAAGCACATTCACTTGTGGAGCCTTTAAAGCAAATATGCATTTCTAATGTTTGTGCTTCTGATAGACACACTGCTTTTCAGTGACTGATGTTACCCTTGCAACTCACACATTTTGTAATTTATGTTTATTCATGAGCTTTTTTGTATCTAATGGTTGTCTGACTCCTGCTACCACACCCCCGATGAAGAGACTAATCTCAAAGCACCTGAGCATTTGTGGTGTGCAGCAAGCCTGCTCCCTCACTCTGTATTAAGCCAAATAAAAGTATTACATTTGAAAACATTATACAGAGTGTGCTGGATTTCACTCCTTGAGTGCAGGGACTTCCTGAATTTTGTTGTCATAAGTTGGACTGGTCACCTGTCCTTTTATGCACTGGCCCTGAACCGTGATTTCACTTTTTCTCTTTTG
This sequence comes from Neoceratodus forsteri, assembly GCA_016271365.2. Taxonomy (NCBI): domain Eukaryota; kingdom Metazoa; phylum Chordata; order Ceratodontiformes; family Ceratodontidae; genus Neoceratodus; species Neoceratodus forsteri. Next base: position 315,327,404 of record CM028134.1, read on the forward strand.
GAACTGTCTTAGTAAAACCATGTTGGGAATGAGTTTTAAACTATCTCTGCTGACTATTTCAATAATGTCATCCTTTATTCTTGTTTCCATTATTTTACCCAAGACTGGGGTTAAACTGGTGCATCTGTAATTTGATGGTAGGGCTTTAGAACCTTTTTTGAATATTGAGACTATGACTGCAATTTTCCAGTCTATGGGGATTTCACTGGTCCAAATGGAGTGTTTCAAAATATTAAAATCTGGTTTATATATTCTCCGTGCATTGTTTATTGTTATTTAAAACACTATAAAAAGAAAATGGCCCATTGATGACTTTTGCTGCTGTAACTGCTCCACCTGACCTTACCACTCAGCAATACCCCCCACCCTGAAGCCCTTACTTACCGATCAGGAGTCCAATGCCATAATCCTCTCTGGACCAAAGACACATCTTCACTCTTCAAAGCTGGATTATGATCTGAACAAATAGATATGTGCTTCAGTGTATTTCAAAGGGGGCTTGAACATAGTGGCATAACTTGTTTTTGATTGGTTCAATAATAGAATGGTATTAATGTTTTTTTCTCTGCCTTTTTCAGGGTAGTTCTTTCTGTGTCTCAGCTTCTTGAGGAGTTTGGTAATAAGCAGATCCATTTTCTCTGTATCCTTTTCTTTAACTCCCACCCCCTGCCCCGGTCATTCCTATATTCTTTCCTTTGCTCCTAGTTCATGGCACAATGTCTTGCAAATTAAAATGGAGATATTTAGAGTGCAGATACCATGCTCTGTTCTATCTTTTTTCCAGCTATCGTAGAGCAGTGTTATTTTCATGGCATAGTATTACTGTTTATTTATTTATTTGAGTTTTGGTAACCGGGTAAGTCCACTGAGACAATTACATTCCCTTTTTCAGGGTCAACCCAGGCTTGTGGAACAACTGTAAGGTTACAGTTGAAATCATTAATGCAGTTCACTTGTTACAGTGTTGGCATTAGGCAGAGTACATGTCAAGACAAGATATTGCAATAATACAAACAATCAATTTCAGACTTTCTTTTTGCCAAGCGATCAAGTCTAGAGGAGACTATATACAGTGCAGTTATAATACAAACTTTGTATTAAGCAGCAGCACTATAACATTGGAATGGCTTAGATCAGCAATTCCATACATACTACTTTCAGTGTTATGCTAGGAATGAATATTTCAATGTTATGCTAGGAAGGAATGTTTATGAATTTCTTCTTTAAATAAAACACATTCACTTGTGGCTCTTTTAAAGCAAATATGCATTTCTAATGTCTGAGCTTCTGATAGACACACAGCTTTTCAATGTTTGATGTTAACTTTGTAATTCGCAAATTTTGTGAGGATTTCACTATTCCAAATGGAGTGCTTCAAAATACTACAGTCTGGTTTATATAATTCTTTAGTAAGTGTGGATTTAAGTTATATTTTGGATATTTTTGCAGATTTATTTTTTTTTTAATTTTTTCAAAACCCTCAAATCTGTGAATAAATCATCTATTAATCATTCTGTAATAACATCTTTTTATGTATTTTGTCCAGTATATTTGAGTTATTAAATACTGATCCAAATTAATTATTTAAAGCATTGGCCACATCGATGGGGTTTTCAAGTGTCTGGTGATTTTGCATTATGGACCATTATTTGGAACACTACTCTTCAATGAATTATATAACCAAAGGATGTATTTATGTTGTCCTTATGATTTGATGCCACATGCTTTTGATCTTCCTTTTATTTTTTGTATTTTTATATTTGCATTTTGTAACTATACCCTTATATTTGGTTATATTTGGGTAATTGTCTTCCTTTTTAATGTTATGTATAATTGTTTCTTTCTACTTTATAGCATAGCAATCTTACTGTTCATTTACAGTATATTGGCTTTTTATCCTGCCCCATTAATTTATATTTTTATTTTCAAACTCCTTTTTCCAGTTCCAATCATATAAGTAGTTTTTCATTTCAGCATAATTTACCAATCTGTAATTAAATACTTTTTCTATAATGATTTTATTAGCTTTACAACTCAGATGTATATCTACCATAGCATGATTGCTAGATCCAAGTGGCTCTCTAACTATGCATTTCTTAGATTTTCCCCTTGTCAATTAGTACTAAGTTGAAAATTGTAGTTCCTTTACTGGATCCATAAACAGTTGTTTGAGTTTAAATACATTTATTATATCTAATAAATTAGATACTATTCTACAATTTGTTTACATGGTTTTCCAGTTAATACTACAGTACTACAATTGGAGTAACCCATTATAATTATATTTTTCTTGTTATAACATTTTTGTTTAATTTCAGAAAAAAGTGCAATTGCATAATCTGTGTTGCTGACAGGTGGTCTATAACAAGAGCCTATAATAATTGTTGATTTATTTTTCTGCAATTTTATCTATCCATACAGTTTCACATTGCAACTCATTTCTAACTTCTTTTTGGTTTATCTGAATGCTCTTTAAACTGTTATTCACATGTAGGGCTACAGTACAAGTCACATTAAACTGTCCCACCAATGAGTTGGTTTAGCATTTTTTTTTACAGTTGGTAATGCACTGGCAACTCATATTGCATTGTTTTTCAGTGCTTAACCAGCTCAGGAACAATGTTTGTAAAATGTTTTTGCTGCTCATTTAGAATGAACCTGCAGTCCAGTCACAATGCAATGCAAAGCTGCATTTTAACTCTTAAGAAACAATTTGTTCAGCTCATTGTGCTGGATCCAGCAAAACTTATGCAACTCAGTCAGAAATGCTTGAACAATTCACTGAAGGAACAGTTAAATGTGACTTGTACTGTAATCCACCTTCCTTCGTTGCCTATAATATTTTTGTACAGGGTATATCCTTGAACTTCTAACCCCAAGTCTTATTCCCATCCAACCAAGTCTCTGTGATTGAGATAAAGTTTCAGCCCACCAAGTGTGTGGAATGTTGAATGTCTGATGGAACAGAATTCTGGAAATTTTTAGAAAATGCTGTTGATTTCCATAATTTGCAGAATTTTGACATTCCGCATGCAGAATGTTTTTTGTGGCATAATGATCCACAGTTCACATAAACTGCAGATACTATTTCCACAATCTGCAGAACATTATTCAGTGATTTACATGATCTATGGAAAATCATTCTGTAGTTTGTATAGTAATTTTTTTTTTGAATGCTGCTGAATTTTTTTTAAAGAAATTCTGTAATGTATTTCAGAAATGGAATTGCCATTCCACAGCAATTCTGATGGTGGAATTTCGCATTCTGCACAGCCCTAATACCACCAAGTCCCTGTGACTGAGATGAAATTGAAGTTACAGTATTACTAAGTATGGTTGCCTCTGATTTGTTTGTTATTTAATGATCTGACATTAAAATACAGTAGGCTCTATGCATGAAAGTTCAGAGTGGCTATGTGGTGCAAATCCATTGTGTGTAGTGACCCTACACCAAATGCGGTCCCGTGCGGAATGCACGAAAGGGGTATGGAACCTGTATGCTCCCGATTCAGAGGCCGTGCGGACAGCAATGCATGGGTGGTGAGCAAGGGGCATGCTAGCACTATGCACCATTCACAAAGGCACATGCTGCAGCCCACAGGGGGCATAGTGGTGAGCAGGTTATAGCAGCCAGGAATCTGCCATAACCCACATGTGCCCACACACACACCTCACCACCAGTCATGGCGGGACCTGGCAATGGCCCTCCATGTTGCCTCAGCCTACTAAGCAGAAGGAAAGGGCTGGAGCAGCTACATGGGTCAGTGCCCATACAAATTGCCACAAGATACCCACTACGTCAGGGTCACATCCTGGTGGTGCACCCATCCAACCTGACCCAGTGAACCACACATACCCCCAGTCCACACAAACACAGGTATGTCTGGACCCCACACTGGTTAAGCCCCACCACCACACAGGTATTCCCAGTCTCTGTAATATGTACCATGCACCAGCCTCCCTACACACACACACACACACACACACACACAGTGGTGCCCCATTCATACATTCCTGAATCCCCCACTACCCAGTAAGAATCAATGGTGGCTGGTGATCCCCCACCCCCCCATGGCAGTGGCAACCCCCTTGTCCCCGTACCTGCACATCAGTGCCACAGCTCTGGATGGCCAGCAGAACTGCCCTCCTTACACCTCCACAGCCACTGGCCATTCAACTGATGCTAGGAGCTCACTTCCTATAAAGAGGGGCATATTCCCAGCATCACATGGATGGCTGGCAGCCATGGAAGTGGTAGGAGGGTTGTGCCACTGGCCATCCAGAGCCACAGCACTAATGAGCAGGTGCGGGAGACAGGGGAATTGTCAGTGCTGTGGGGGGTTGGAGACTAATGGCCACCATTGAGGGTGGTTGATTTCAGGCCTTGGGGGTGTTCAGTATGTGCTCTACAGCAATGAACCAGTCATGATGGGGCTTACATGGTGGGGTGCAACTATCCAGGGGTCAGGGCTTTGCCGTGTCAGGGGGGCAAGGACCACCACTGAAGTACCGGGTGTTTCAGGATTGAAGCCGTGGTCAGGCAGTGCAGTACAGGGACTCGGTCCCATACATGTGTGCCTTTGTGGGGGAGGTAGCACAGCTGTGTACTGTGGGGCAGGGTTGGCTCCATACCAGACTGGAGCACTGGCCTACAGCTGGGGTCCAACTGTGTGTCAGGAGGCCACTGTGACAAATGGGCATGCCATGGGGGTCTCCTGGACACTGGGGTCTGGCTGCATGGGTCTGGGTGCCTGTGGTAGGCATTCATGCACCTGGATATATGCCTTGCAGTGCAAGTGATCCACTATGGGAGCCAGGATGGACATCCCATTGGATGCTTGCCTGGATCTGCTATGCTGTCCCTGGCCACAATGCACAGTCCTGCATGCTGGGGGGGTGGGGCAACAGACAGGTGACCAGTAGGTGCATGTGGTAGTGAATACCATGCACCCTGCACCTGTCCAGAGCAGCAGAGCTAGCCAGGTGGGATATAAGCCTCGGGTGCATATTTCCTGCATCTTCATGCATAGCGCCAATCATCCTTAGAGATTTAATACTTCACTTATTGGTCTTGTTAATATTATTATGATGGAACTGTGGCTGATTTGGGGTAACTTTACTAGTGTCAGTTGTGTTATCCTCATTATCTCCCATCCCCTTTCTTTATAATGTAAGTTTAAGTTAAATCTGATTGCTGTTTGCAATATTTTACCTAGTATTAGTGATCCTTTTTAAGGCTGCTGCGGGTGGAGCCCTGCAATCCTCTTGCTACCAAAAAATAATTTAAAATTCCTTGTGTTCCTTCCAATTGAACAACCAAACTCATGGAGTTGCTCCACAGTCACCTCTGTCTCCGTGGCATCTGTGGAGCACTCCACTCATTGTCTCCAATGGCACTGCACTATTTTGCACTGTGGCATTTTGATCATGACATTGGAGGATTGGGCACCCCCACTGTCACTCTTCTGTTTCTGGTGTGTGTGGGGGGGGGTGCAGAGAGAGAGAGGGTCAGAAGGGGAATATCTATGATTTAAAAGAAAAAATGGTGCTCACGGTGGAACACAGCACACACTGCCATGTCCAAGATGGCAGAAGCACTCTAATGTGCATGTGCTAGAGTATGGTAGGCATTGTAGACATGGCGGAGTGTGCCGTGTTCCACCGTGACAGCCTTCTTTTTCTTTTAATTCAGTGATATCCTCCCCACCATACCATCCTTCTCAACACCCACCACTCCACATACTCACCCCCCAGGAACAGGAGAGTAACACTGGGGGTATCAATCCCCCAGTTTTGACGCTGCTGATTTTGTTATGAAAATTATACATAGCCCCCCATCTGACCCTCCCTCTCAGCACCCACCACTCCACAACCCCCCCAGAAACATAAGAGTGACACTAGGAGTGCCCAGTCCCCCAGTGTTGCCTTCAGACATCCCTGTGGTTTTTTTTTCTTTCACCCCCACCCGACCCTCCCTCTCAGCACCCACCAGCTCACACCCCTTGAAACAAAAAGAATGACACTGAGGTGCCCAATCTCCCAGTGTCTTGATTCAGAATCCTTGTTATTTTTTAATCATGTGAAAAGAAAAAATGTCCATCAATGTCTTTTGCTGACGTTAGATCCCCCACCTGATCCTCCCACTCAGCACCCCATCCCACCCCCACCAAGCCCTTATTTTATGATCAGAAGTCCAACACTGTAATCCTCTTTTTACCAGAGACACATCTTCACTCTTCAAAGCCAGACCACGAACTGAAGAAACAGGTACTCGGTTCAATGTATTTCAATGGGAGTTTGAACTTAGTAGCATAACTTGGCCATTTTTCAATATTTTTGCCACAAATTTTTAACATACCTTTTTTTAGACAGCACCTTATGAACAATGCAAGTGACATTAAGTAAATCTGTCCCGAAAGCTGATTTTGCAGTCACTGCTTGAAATAACTTTTCAGGCAGGAACTGAAAATGTTCTCTGCCATTGTTCATGAGGTGGGGTCACAGCAAGACTGTTCTAAATTTGATGTAAAATATAAAAAAAAAAGAAAGTTATGAGCATATGTTGAATTTTGCGAGTGCATGATCATAACTTTGGTAATTTTCAGTAACTTTACCCCAAATTTACAACATAGCCATATCATTATAATGCCTCATGAATGTGACAGTTGTCATTTTTCAGATCCTGGCCCCAATTTTTTTTTTCTTTTTACATCTTGAAAGGTGATTTTGTGGTCCCTGCTCAAAATCACCTTTTAGGCAGGAGTTGAAAATTTTCTCCACCATTGTTTATGAGGTGGGGTCATAAAAAGATTATATTCTAAATTTGGTGTAAAAATATTTTAAAGCAAAAAGGTTGTGAGGCTATGTTCAATTTTGCAAACACAGGCTCATAAGTTTAGTAATGTTCAATATTTTCACCCAAATTTTCATCATAGCCATTTCTTTACAGCACCTCATGAATGTGGCAGCTGTCATTTTTCAACTTCTGCCTAAAATGTGTTTTTACATCCCAAAAGTTGATTTTGCAGTCCCTGCACAAAATCACCATTCGGGCAGGAGTTGAACATTTGCTCTGCCATTTTTCATAAGGCAGGATCTTAACAAGGCTATGTTGAAAATTTGGTGTACAAATATAAAAAAAAACAAAAAACACATTTATGAGCCTACATTACTGTTTGCGGACACAGGCTCATAACTTTGCTAATTTTCAATATTTTTACCTAAATTTCTTATCTGCAGCCTTATCATCTCTGGACAGAGTTTGTTATTTCTGAGTTCAGTCTGTGGCATTCATTTGTGGCTAAGTGTAACATTGTGTGCTGTTTGCATTTTTTTGTACCCACCTACACTGAGACCTTTTGCAGTTTGCATTGTGCTTACCAACCAGGACTGAGAACCTCTGCAGTTTCATGAGTCACAACTATATTTGCAATGATTGTACTTATCAGTAACAAAAAATTAGGCACTCACCCCCTTTCCTTTGTAGAAAAAAGAAGCTCTTTTTTTCTACAGAGGAAATGGGGTGAGTGCCTAATTCTTTGATACTGCAAATATGAACACCCATTGTGAGCACATTGCATCCAGTGCAACCTCTGGTATGTTCATTTCTAATTCTTGTATTTACTTGCAACTGCAAGACTGAAGGTTTGGTTATTATTTGTCACAGAGTGTGTTTTTCATTTTGTTGGGTGTAGTTTGAAGATGCATCACAGTGGAAATGTCAAGATGCTTTTCTAGTCTTTTTTTACTGTGTTTGTATTTGTTCTGAAACATTTTGTTCATCATTTTTGTACCTCATGTACTGCAAAATACTTTCTGAACTAGGCTGTGCAGTAAGTAATGTATATGATTTCTATAGTATACAAATAATGGAATCCACAATATGATTCAAATGCAGTATCAACTGACATGTCTCTTAATATGCATGAACCATAATCATAAATTCTCAAATTTCACCTTAGCATCTTAACTGGTTTAGTGTGTTTCATCCTGATTCATGAGGGGGATATTATGGCTCTGGCTGCCTCACTTTTACCAATTATTAAATCATTTAATGTGAGATAGTGAAATTATGTGCAAATAATAAAGCAATTTATTTAATAAAAAAGGTCCATTATACACATGAATTCATATACAAGACACCTCCCCAAAACAGTTCTCTCCAAGAAGAGGTCATGAGGGTAAGTCGGAATCAGCCCTTCCCCAAGCTACAAGACCACCCCAAAACAGATCTCCCTGAGTGGAGGTCGGGAGGGCTAGTCAGAATCAGCCCTCCCCCAAGCTGCAAGATCCCCCAAAACAGCTCCCCCCGAGTGGAGGTTGCATGGGCTAGTCAGAATCAACCCTTCCCTGAGCTGCAAGACCCTCCTGACACAGCTCTCCCCAAGTGGAGGTCATGAGGGCTAGTCAGAATCAACTCTCCCCTGAGCTGCAAACCCCCCCCAAAACAGGTATGCCATCCTGGCCTGAGAAGCAACCATATTTTTCAAATGGAGCTGCGGATGCCCCACCAATGCTATGTGTCAGCTGCTCCACTGCCCCCACCACTACCCTTGGTGAACTTTCCATTATATAATAAGAATCACATGTTGCCCAGAATCATCATACTATTTTTCCCTCTGCAGCTCATCCCCGCCCACCACTAGTGGCTGCTACATGCACAAATCCCACATTGCAGCATGCTGCTGCTTTGCATAGAAGTACATTCTCTTCTTGCTCCTCTGGCATGCCTCCCACCCTCCACCTACCCTGAGCTGCAGACTTGCTTTCAAGCAAATAATACCCTGTCTGCCCTCCAGCCCTCATCTGCTACCTCCTTGGGCAGATTGCCACCTGTAGCTCTCCCCTACAATCCAATGGTTGGATCCATCATCCTTCCACCTGCCTTCCACACTGGGCTATTAGCCCTAAAATTCACCGCTCAGCGCACCTCAACTCACACTTATCAACCACCTACTTCCCAACGGAAGTTTCTGTGGTCCATGCCCAAAGTCAAGCTTCTGATAACATTATTGCTCCTACTAGCTTAGGATGTCAAGCCAAACCCTGGATCAACACCCCCCCCAAACAAAACCCTTCCTCACCTCTTGAACTCCATCAGGGTTTAAAATTAGCCCACCTGAACATCAGCAGCCTCCTACATAAGCTAACCCTGCTACAACCACTGGTCCTATCCCTAAGACCTGATATCCTGATTATCTCTGAGACATGGCTAATGCCTCACAACCTGAATGCTGAAATCACTGTTCATGGCTACACTGTCATTCATCATCACCTTCCTGGGAACAAAAGAGGTGGAGGCATAGCCATGTACATCTCATTCTCACTCCAGTTTTCTTGTGTCTTGCTATCATTGACTACACAGTTCATCGATGCCTTGTTGATAAAACTCTCTCCCCCCCACTCAATCCTCATATTTATAGCAGGATCCTATTGTCCCCTGATTCCCTTTTGCCCTCTATCATGGACCACCTGGGTACCCTAAAAGATCACGCAGTGGGGGGATTACATATCCTTATGGATTTCAATTTGAACTGCCTCTCCAGTACTAGTACCCAGTTTCGAAACCAGGTAGCCGCAAACCTGTATCAACAGATCACTGATCCCATGCGCTTGAACCCCAAATCTCAGAACCACTTATTCCTGGACTGGTCTCTTACCTCACAACTGCACTGCAGTTGCTGCTGGCCTCTTACTAGGCTCCCTAAGTGATCATCACATGATCTACTCGGTAAGGAAAATATTTAAGCCTAAGGCTCCTCTCCCCAAAACCCTTCTGACCAGGTCCTACAAATCCCTTGACTCACTTCACTCTTAAATGACCTTTCAAATATCGACTTATCTTTCAGTCCCCAGGCCACCTATATCAATTTCACCTTTGAGTACTTCAAGTCCAGGATCATTGCTGTCTGGGACAACCATGCTCCACTAACGAAGACTCGGGTGAGGGTCACTCACCTGCCCTGGATCTCTGCTGAAATCTTGGCCCACCTCAGAGCCAGGAACCAGGCTTGGAGGTCCCACAAAGATTCAGGCACCACTGTTTACCACCTAAAGTACCACACACTACAACATGCCTGTAAAGATTAATCTGACAGGCAAAGGACAATTATTTCAAGGCCTCCTTCCACTCTTACCTATCACACCCTGCTAAATTTTGGAAGGTGGTGAAAACACTATTCTCCCCACCACCCCAGTCATGTTCTAAATACAGGTGGTTCCACTGTAATGGAACCCCTCACAGTGGCCTCTGAATTTAACTTGTTCCTTGCAAACTGTACTTCGTCTCTTTTGTCCACTCTCACATTTGCCCTGAAAACTCCCACTATCATGTCTACCCCTGCCCAAGCTCCTCACCTGACACCCCCTTCTCCTTCCCATGGATTATCCCATCCAAGGTACTCACTGCCTTACTCACACCAAATCCTACCAAGGGTAAATGCCCCTTGGGACTGGACTCCAAAATGCTCTACCTGTCAGCTCCTGTCATCACCATCCCCCTGGCCTCACTCTTCAACCTCTCTTTCTTTCTTACTTCTATCCAACCTGATTGGAATCACACCACAGTCATACCCCTTTCCAAAGGCAGTGACCCCTCCTCTCCTGGCAACTACCATCCTATCTCTTTCCTCCCCATACTAGCAAAACTTTAGGAACACCTAGTCCTCTCTCAACTCTTCTCCTATCTAGACTCCTCCTCTTTCTTCTCCCCTTACCAGTTTGGATTTAGGAAGAACCACTTCACTGCCACATCTCTGCTAAGGCTCACTGACTCCATCCTTGCTGGTATGGATGATGGGCACATCACCTCAGCCATTTTGGGTGACCTGGCAAAGACATTCAACACTGTTTCACACTCCCTCCTCCTGTCCAAGCTAGCTCTTGCAGGGCTCTCCAGTGAGGCCACCATCTGGTTCCACTCCTATCTGGTAGGCAGGTCCCAATCTGTAAGAACTGGCAACACCACCTCTGCCTCCCTCCCTGTGACCACTAGTGTACTGCAAGGCTCAGTTCTTGGCCCACTCCTGTTCTCCATCTTCCTAAATGACCTGCCCTTGGCCTGCCCACACACATCCATTCACCTCTATTGATTCTGATGATGTGGTACTGTATACATCCATCCCCTCTTCCATTGATGTGGTGACCAGACTCCAACAGGTCTTCAATGATGTTCAGCTCTAGTTTCACTCAAATCAGCTCTTCCTCACTGCCAAAAAAAAACTTTCTATATGACCTTCAGCACAAGGCAGAGACTTTCCCAACTCCCCTCCACCCCCTCCTTCCACACCCTGGATGTGACTACCCTGGAGGATTTTGCCACCCTTAGATATCTCAGGGGCCTGGCTTGACCAACACCTTGACTTTTCTGTACATATCAGTGCCATCCATAAAAAGGTGCACCCCAGACCGGGTGCCTTAAACTGCAACTGTGGTTGCATCCCACTGCCGTCTCGACATGCAATTGTGCAGAAACTGATTCTCCCTATTTTTGACTACAGAGATGTAGGCTACAGTGTTGCTCCCAAGTCCCCCCTAGTCAGATTGGATCCCCTCTTTCACTCCTTCTGTCACTTTACCATTGACTGTCCTCCCTCCACCCATTATTGTGCCCTCTTCTGGACCCTTGGCCTTCCATTGCTTCAGGACCAGAGGAGAAGAGATAATCCAACTGTGCTAGGATCACAGTAAGTACTGGGCCAAGTCCATCCCTCCCTTGCCACAGTCCTTACTATCCCAACCCTTCCTGTGTAGTCACTTAGGAGCTGCAACTCCCATTCCTTGGCCATTTCACACATGTCCACCGCTGCAGACCAGGCAGACTTTAAATATTGCACTCCTAAATTGTGGAATTCCCTTCCTGAGTATACTTGGCCTGCCCCTCCCCCATTCATCACCTCAATACCCTCCTCAAAGCACATTTCTCCTCCAGCTGTTCATGCATCTAATGACTTGTCACCAGGGCCTAGCTTTTCCTTTATGTGACTGTGACAAAGTGATAGTTAATTTGCTCTTATATTGTCTCTTGAATGTAATATTGTCTCTTGAATTGCCTTGTCAGCTGTTATTGTACACTGTACACTATATGTATTTTCCCATACCCCCTCACCCCCAGGACATGTCTGGCATTGAGAAGTACCCTGCTTTCTCGTAAAACATTTAAATACATAATTAAATTAAAAAAACTTTGCTACGTGAAGCAATCACAAATAATAAACCAACAAAAAGGAGAAAACACAGATGTATGTCCATGTGAACCACTTCATATCTCTGTGTGTGAAAGACATCTGGGACAGTAGATATTTCCATTTGGCACAGAAGGACTTTGACTTCACAAGAACACACAGCTGCATTAAGATCCTTATAAGCCAGTCTAACTTTAGTAAAATAGGAAATACATTACGGGTGAAAATATGGTATTCAGCTAACAATACCCAATAGATACACAGCTCCTACAGCTTCAGCTTAAGCAGTGCTCCAAGTAATGATTCATGCTTTATGCTTTAACCAAACAACAAGAGTGCTGCTGCTGACAATGTTACGAGCTACATCATTCACTTCACTGCTTCAAGCAATGACACCAGAACCATGCTTCCCAACTAAGATGTCACTTCGTGTTTAGATGCATACATCTGTCTGCAGCTCACACTTCCTTGCTGAACTGAGTGGCCCTCCATGAATACAGCAGGGTGTACTACAAATACAGAGAAGAACATCAAAAACTATTAACAGTCAGGTAGAAATTATTACCTGATTGAGATCCTTGTGAAAATGTAAATAAAGAAACTGAATTCACTAGCTCTTTATTCTAGCTGGCTAGCTAGATAGACAGATAGATACGATATCATTCAGAACTGTTTCTGAGAACCGTTCCTGTCATGTGAAATTGCATTTATCGGAGTAATCACCCAGTGAGCCTGTGCACACAAATCTTAGCATGGCATCCACTGGTCTATATACTGACAGTAGCCCAACAAATCATGCCTCAAACCATTCATTTACCAACATGAAGCTGAAATTTACCACAACCAGAATTCCTACACAACCACTTGCAAAAATAGCACCCCCCACCCAATTTCGTTTTTCAGCAGTAGAACAGTGAGTATTCATGTTTTTCAGTTATGTGTTGGCTGGAACATGCTGCAAGTGGTAACAATAGTACATCCATACTATTGCTAGTCCTTTTATTCAGCACAGCCCAAAGTGTTTATGCACAGTGCTGCTTCTGTGTTTGGCAGCTTCTAGGTAACCATTAATGATCATATGGTATTGTATTTTTTTCTTATGATCATTATCGGTAACTGAGAAGCTGCCAAACACGGAAGCAGCTCTGCTCATAAATGTCTAAATTCTGAAAGAAAGTGATCTGGGTAGGGATATAGGATTTCTTTCAGCTTTGTGTTACATCAATAAATTTAAGTGTGTCTGTTTCTGAACTGTAGCATGTGACATGCGAGTAACATACATAGGGAACACTGTCAATTACCCACTCTCGTCTCATGCTGAGCTGCTGTCAGATGCATGCTGAAAGCAGAACTGTTTTCCCCTCATGGCACTTGTTCATACAAAATATGTTTTCATACTGCCTGCTTTTACAATGAAGTACTGTCAAAGGGGGACAGTAAGCAAAAAAACCCACTAATGTTGGCCAGTCTCCTTGCAAAGCCAAAGCTTGGGCTTCATTTTAAACCATTTTTTTGATGAGCCTCATGCCAAAAACAAACCTACTGTAATAGGGAAACATTTGTGAAATTACATTTTGACTAACTGACATATTCTGTTTTTTTTTTGGGGGGGGGGGTTTCCCTTCTTGAACCAACAAATGAACTTGCAGTCAAATTTATATCCATTCTTGATTTACCAGTAAATAGGCATAGGGTGTGTCATACAGAGAATCACACCTACACTAACTTGAAGTCCAGTTACAAGTTCAAAAACAGCCACTCCAACAGCTTGCTGAGTTTGACAGCCTGGTTCAGCATGTGGAGTATGCCACTCTCCCTCAGCTTTTTGTGCTGTGAAAATAAATAGAGACAGAGAGAGCAAAGATAAGATATTGACATAATGAAGTCCTCTTGCAATTTATGAACCATAGTTTGACTAATTCCATTGGTACAGTATGTGGTCATAACACTGTTAGCTATTCACTTGATGGAAATAATAAGTTCTAATTTCATTGATGAGTCCAGACAGAAGCAGTCTTCACTCTGCAACAACTGATTTTGCTCCAACTATGTCAATACCATCTGGACTTTTTCAGAGCATGCTACACACATACCTTTGTGTAGCTGAATCAAACAGACAGCTGAAGCAGTGCTTTAATCCATCCATAAAACAGGTAAAACAAATTACTCAGATACTGTAATCAGGACACCAGTCATATCTGAGGATTCCAGACTGCACAGTACTCCTAACAGATCTCAGTACACTAGCTCTTTAACTTTGAGACTGGAATCTTTACTAATATTCAGTGGCCAAAACTCATTCTTCAAACTTAAATATTTCAACAACTACATGGATTTAAATCTTCACTCCTCCATAGAAAAATCCTTCCTAACCAAGCTACAAAAACAGAATAAGTTTCATAATTTAAAAATGTACAGTTTTTTCTTCATGATAGCAAATCTATACAATATATGGTCTGAATTGAACAGCATTGAAACTCTTCTGTGCATTCAGTACATTTAAGTCTGAGCACTTTTCTCTGAGCTGCACGGCAAAGGCCAAACCCTAATTTTTCAAATATAAATATCTCCAAAAGTACAAAACTCTCAAACATCAAGCCCCCGGGAAATATTTCCTCATCAACCTACACAACCATAGAAAATTTCACAGTTTTAAGATTTATAGTTTTTTAGCTACATGAAATCATAAATTCAAAAAAAAAAACCACCATTGAAATCAATGGCAAAACTATCTTTTTTTTCACACTTTATTATCTGTACAAATTCTTAACCAATTTACCTGACACTCCTCTTGTAGTCTCTAAGAGTAGGTTTGCAGTTGCTGAACAAAAGCACAGCAGGTAGAAACCAAATTCCTAAGCACTCCAGTCACACAATGGATAGTTCAAATAAACTTTTTGAAGTATATTTTCTATATTACAGCATGCACTAAGCTCCTATTCCAACATTTTGTCATGTGGGCTTCATCAGAGAAATGGGTCTGTTAATTAATTGTGTTTGTTTACTTAAAACATTTTTACAATCATTTTACTAACCATATCTCATGTAAATTTTAAATATTATGCTATGCAGTGATACAGGGGTTGAGCACCCCAGTCCACTTACAATAGGTATATAGCTAGATAGATAGACAGATAGATGTAAATATACCAGTAATTCATATTTTAATATTAAATTGCTAAACATTTATACAGTGCTAGTCAATAAGCCAAGTTGTGACAGTGCAATAGCACACCTGACTTTTAAACAAGTCAGTTAAAAGTAAGAAATATTAGAAATAAATGGATGTGCGGCCTTACATGTGTTTTGAATGGGCTCACTGCTTCTAGTATTGGACAGCTGTTCAGGCTTAAAATGAACTGCTAAGTGTATAGTTTGAGGACAAACTATGGTATAATACTAAACACACAACATTCAAGACCGGCTCACTTCAGATACCTAAGTTGGCCTCATGTCTCCACCTTCAGTATCAGAAGTGAAGAAAATCCTGTCGGTCTTATATGGAAATGGCAGTTTCCTCGCTTCTGTACCCTGAAGTCTCTGTATTGAATTTATGGTCATATTTTTAAGAAACACCAGAATTTAGCTAAACGGGTCCAGTTAGGTAAGGTCAGGTGTTTGTTTTTTTAAAAAGTACATCATTTTTTCCCCTTCTTCCTCAGCCAGCCTCATATACCTTGCTATTCCCCCCAGCCCTGTCACCTGTAATGTCTGTGGCTTACCATCCCCATGCCATACAGCACCCCATGGATCCCCCATGGTGATGCCTCCCAGGCACCCAATTCCATGAGGAGGCTAGGTAAGTGTAGCCTAGTAGACAGTATGGAGCCTGTGAGGGAGTGCAGTGTCATCCCAAATGGCCTCAGCTTTTTTCACCAGTTTGCTCCCCTTCCTTCAGATGCCCAGTGGGCAAGGACTGAAGTAGATACATGCAAGCTCAAATATCTCAGTCGCAAGATGTCCTTCCTCCCCCTAGTGATTCCACTTGCACTACCACCTATGGTCACACAGTTTGCAGTATCACAGCAGAGCCAACTGATCTCCCTCCCCAGATAAGGACAGCATCTTGTGGGATGCTCAATCTTCCTCTCCTTCTCTGATCCCCAAGTAACCTAGGTCTGTTCCTGAACCTGGGTTGCTGATGTGGCAGCAGGTGAGGCTGCACCTCATCCATCCAAGGCAGGTGTTTGTTTTTTAAAAAAAATACATCATTTTTTCCCCTTCCTCCTCAGGCAGCCTCATCTACTTTGCTACTCCCCCCAGCCCTGTCACCTGTCATGTCTGGGGCTTACCATCCCCATACCATCTTACTTTGGGGGAAAATATGGTGGTCATGAAGATCCAAAAAACTGTTTTTTGGGTTGTGACATCTAAGTGATGAGAACCCAAAAATTTCCATTGGTATTATGGGGCTAACTCAAAATTCTACTGAGTATGTGCAGAAAAAATACATTAAATTCTTATAACTCTGGAACAAATAAATATTTTTTTATGAAACCTTCAAAAGGCATTAATTTGTCACAGGCCACTTCTACTCTAAAAGTTTTCAAGAAAAATTTGATACCATCTAGGCTGTATGAGAGACAAAAACATGTGCATTAAGTGTCAGAAAGAATACTGCACTTCATTAAAAATCTACATTCTATAGCTCAGAAATTGCACAAGATGCTGTCACAAAACTTTTACATGGTAAGAACTTGCCAGCCAGACTGCAGTGGCCAATTTTCATCAAATACTGCCAAAGTTATTAAGGTGCAAAAACTGGGATTTAACATCAAACACCTTACTCAATTATTACTGTGCTAGTGTAGTTGCACCTGTATATTAGGGTTGAGTATGCATTTTAATGTTATGCTCCAATTTTTGGACCTAAATAACTTTGCCCTCATTCAACTGTTATACTGATTTACATAAAATTTGGAGACATAAGGATGGATCTCTCGATTTTGAAAATGTTGTGGCAATCAGTTCACCAGGGGCAAAGTTACAGAGGGGCTAAAAACTAAATAATTTAAAACCTTTTTTTGCTCATTTATAACTAAAAAACTAGGAGCATTTGAAACCTGAAATATACAGGTTTGATAGTCTGGAGCAAGGTGTCTGCTTTTGTGGGTATAAGATCCCAATCAAAAGTAGTGTTTAAAATATTTCACAAAAACAGTTCATTTCGGAGCATGTGCCATTAAAAAAATAAGTGTTCTGAGGATAACTGAATTTTTCACAAACACATTACTTATTGTGGTTGTTTTACAAGAATATGTTCATGTATAAGGTGGCAGGGCTGTTTCCATGTGTGTGGGTGATGTTATGCTGTGTTGTTTCAGCAGGAATGGGGCTATGTATCAGTACACGGCCTCACCCTTGGTGAACATGGTGTGCTTGTATATTTGTGCCTTGTTCCTCCTTAACCATTCACCATTAGCTGCAACAAACCTTGGCCTGCTTGATTTGAACTGGACACCAAGGTGCCCAATTACAAGTGCTACCTAAATGGATATCATTTTTAAATGTACTGACACTGTAGTGCCCACCCCCAGCACTGGTTCATTTGCACCCTTCTGTTTTTGTTTCTAACCCCCTTCCCCACCATGTTAATCTGCTGAAACTGAGATACCCAGTCCCCAATTGTCAGTGTAGTCCAACCTCCTCAAACCAGCAGTCTGGTTCACTGAGGTGGCCCCCCCCCCGACCAGTGATCCCACGTGTCTTTGCAGCACTGTGTTTGAGGTACTTGAAATAAAGAAAACTGTCCAGTAAAATCATTTTTTATTTTAAAATCTTACATAAAGAAAATGGTCGCTTATTGCCTTTGCTACTGTTCCCACCCCCCACCTACAGCACCCTAACCCCAAACTAAGCCCCATCAACCCACAACCCTGCTTATCTATAGTTACTTACTGGAGGTCCAATCCTGTCATTTTCTCTGGACCAGATTCACATATTCACTCTTCAACACCAGACTGGAAACTGAGGAAATCAGGTTAATGCGGTTTAATACACTTTGATGCATTTTGAAATTTAAATCATAATGTGGTCATTTTATAATATTTTTTTCCTAAATTTTCAAGATGGCCTTTCAGGATTCCTGCTCATGAATAAGGCAGGTGTGATTTTTCAAATCTGGGACAAAAGGTGATTTCACAGTTGTTCAGCAAAATCATCCCTTGAGCAGGGTTTGAAATTTATCACCTACTTAGTTCATGAGGTGGGCTCATGTGAAGGCTATGTTGAAAATGTGGGAAACTAATATTAAAAAACAACAAAGTTACAAATGTACATTGAATTTTTTCAACACTTACTCATAACATTGGTAATTTTCATTTGAAAATTGGTAAGAAATTTATTGATCTCTGATTGGCTTAGTCCCCTATCAAGAGGTACATTAACTACCAATAGAGACCAGGGAATAAGTTCAATGCTAACCTGCCTCAATACCACAAGTAATGCTGTGCTAACTTTGGATTTAAAACTTAAAAAGCCGCCATTTTGTTTCTCTTGCTAAGTGAGAGTTGCAAGTGAGTTGACACTGAGACTGTTACAAATGTATCAATTTTTAATGCTGAAAACAAAACATTTTCTTTTTTTAAGCTAAATATTGTAATTCCTGAACAGAGCACTCTTATGACTAACTGTTACTTGCACCCTCTCTTCCTGCCATTGGCCCATTTTCTATATTGTCATAAGCACACCTCCATCGGTGGGAGATGAATCCAACAAAGTACCAGTGGTCTCCTTCTGAATGCTACAGTCTCCCACTTACTCTTCCCCTGCTCGGCCCTTGATCTACTGCCCATTCCCACAACTGTGCTCATTTCTGTTTCTAACTGGCAGGCAGGTAGGTGACTGTGGATGGGGTGAAAGTTGCCACGTAATGGGATGGAGAGTTTAAGGACAGTGTAAGTGAGAGTTGTCTCACAAAGAGCAGTGAGCAACACCCTCTACTGGCATGTGTTACAGCAGAGGGACTATGTTGTAACAAAAAGATTTTGTATTCATTTTTACAGAATGTTAATTTTTTAAACTTGTGTTTACATATTTTATTACAATTTTAATAAAGACCCATTTTCTAAGCACAATAATACCCTCCAGAGTGGGCGATATGGACTATACGGGAACTTCAATGGGCTATAAGACACTCCACCTGTGGCATTAGGCCTCATTATGCTCCTGGGCATCCAGAATAGCCCATTAATGTCCTCGCTATTGAGTATCATTGCTTACATATTTTGAGCCCACATTTTCAACATAGGAATTTTTTCATATCACCTCATGACACTGATAGCTGTTGATTTTTCAAATCCTAGCCAAAGTGTGTTTTGTGTCTGTGTTACAAACTGACATTTTGGCTGGGATTTCAAAATTTTCAACTACTGTGTTCATGAGGTGGGGTCTTAAGAATACTAAATTGAAACTTTGAGTTCAAATGATTGAAGAACAACAATGTTATGAAGGTATGTTGTAATTTCTCTATGCCCACTCATAACTTTGGTAAATTTCAATATTTTGACCCCAAATTCTCAACACAGCATGAACCTGACAGCTGTTGTTTTTCAAATCCTGGCCAAAATGTGATTCCGCAATTGTGGTCAAAATGATGTTTTGTCCAGTATTTTATAAATGAACCCTGTTATGTTCAGAAGGAGGGGTCATAAAAAGACTATGTTGAAAGTTTGGTTCAAAATGTTACAAAAAATTATAAAGCAAGGTTGTTTTCAGTATGTCCATTGGCCCAGTAGGGACCCTATTGCCTACCTACCCATGCCAATGACCTGAGTTTGGTCGGTGTGAGCTCAGTGAGCCAGCTGAATGGGCTGAGGCTGGGTGGAAGGTCCTGCCACATGTGGCACTGGCCTCAGCCTGGTTAGGGACATAGAAATGCTATGGTGCAAACACAACACCTTGTGGCAGGCCAGGGACCCCTCCGTCACAAGGAGTTGACAAGCGTGTTAATGTCTGATGGGCCCAAGCACTACGTCAGGACCATCTCCAGTATTCTATTTATTTCATTTCACATAGGTCCCTTTCAAATGAGAATATGATTCCACTAACAGAAAAAGAAGGGAAATACAGATATTAGGGTTAAAGAAGGGAAAGTGCACAAAGTAGGGAAATGAAAAACAATAGGGTTTTGGGTATCCAGAGCACCAGCGAATCATTGGTGGGTTTTTCCTTGGGGATTTCAATCCTAATTCCCAAGTCTCTCTTGAGCAAGCAATGTCAGATGTGATCTATTTTCATCACGTAGGTCCCTGCATGAAGAAAGCTATGACAGATTCTGTTAGCAACATGTGGTGAGCCATACTTTTCTACCTTTGAAGAGTGTATCACTATGAAGTACTGGCTTGGAGCTGTACCTTGTGCTTTAGAAAGGAGGATATGGCCTGGGCGGATGGGTTGGGCAATAGGGTTGACAATCCCAAGGAACACCACAACACTGATTCACTAAAACATGTGAGAGCCCAAACCTTACTGGTTTTCATTTCCTTACTTTGTCCGCTTTACATTCTTCAATGTGCAATCTGTCTGAATTAATATAATGTTTTCCAATCAATGTATCTACATATTCTTTGCAAAAAAAACTTTGCTCAACCACCAGTTAGAGTTCATGTTAATGCCAAAAAAGTAGATAAAAGTGGTGTTAAGGTTTGCAACACTAACTCCCCACCCCCACCCACCAAGTAACAAAATGAAAAACACATTAGGGTTTTGAGTCTGCAAAGTCTTGGTGAATCAATAGTGGGGTCTCCCAGGGTTTGTCAATCCTAATGCTCACCCCTCCCTTCCTTCACAGGCCCTAGCCTCCTTTCCAAAGTACAACATACAGCTGAAGGCCAGTGCCTCACAGTGATACACTCTTCCAAGCTTGAGAAATATGTCTCGCTACATGTTACTCAAACAATCTATTGTATCTTTCTTCAAGCAGAGCCCTGCAGAGATCACATCTGACATTGCTCAGGGAATGGGGTGGTCATTACATCTGACAAGCCCAAGGAGGAACTCACCACTGATTCACCAAGACTCCAGAGAGCCAAAACCTTAATGACCTTTTCCTATTCCTGCTTGTGGGTGCAGGTGGTGAGTTAGGGTTGTAAACTCTAATGCCACATTTTCCTACTTTTGCTGCATTAACTTGAAGCTCAACTGGTGCGGTAATGACATTTTTGCAAATAAATCCTTTCTTTTTGATATAGTGGATTTCTTTGCTCATTCACACAGATCCCTTCAGGACCTAGGTGAACAGATGGAGTTGTACAGGGTACTTTGGGCCCTGCACCAAGGGAAGAATCCATCTGCCTATGAAAGTGCAGAACCTTTGCAGGCCCAGCACTTTTGTACAGTGAAAGATGTCAAGAATTCATGGTGCTGTCTAGTGGGCTACAGAGGTACAGAACCATCTGGTTCCTATGCTTCCATATGGCAACAGATACAGTCACACAGTTCAGAGTCCTTTGTCTGTCAATGCACAGTGCCCTCTGCCAGCCACAGATGCAGAGGTGCAGGGTCCTCTGCCAAGTGAAGAGTTGTCTTCACTATATGATTCCTGGCCCTGTATAAGCAACTCTGCAATTTTCATTCCCTGGCTGGGAGGATGTAACATTACAACACCATCCCCAACCCTGTAGCTGGGTCAATGAGCTTGCCCCCCAACTCAGGTCATCAGCACGGGATTACAAACTGTACCTGCTGGGTGAAGACAGATGCAAAGTTTCTTAATAATTATTATATTTTTTTTATTTTGACCCCAAATTTTCAAGATAGTCATTGTATAACTCCCCTTATAAACATGGCATGTGACATTTCTAGTTTAATGCCCAAAATGTAATTTTGTACCACAAGTGCAAAATCATATCTCTTCTAGGACTTAAAAAAACATGACACTAATCATGTTCATAAGGTGGTGAGGAAAAATGGCTACATTGAAAGTTTGAGTTTAAAATGTTGAGAATTAAAAAAGTTATGAGTGAACATTGAAATATTGCAACATTCACTCTAACCTTGCCATTTTACCGTATTTGTCCACCAAATTTTCAGCATAGCCTTCTTTTTACCCTACTTATGAAACCACTAGGTGAAATGTTAAAATCCTCACTGAAACATTGTTCCATTCCACATGTATGAAAACACCTTATTTTCTCATACAGCCATCACTGGTTTCAGCAGCAAAACATGTCTTCAATCAGGGAGTGGATATATATCATGGGACATGTTCAGGAGAGTGAGGGTGTGTGGGGTGATGGGTGGTGGTGCTGAGTGCAAGTTTGGGGTGGGTGGTGGTGTGGGGGTCAGATCAGTAAAGGAACATTTTCTTTTTTACAAGTAAAGCAATCAACAAGGGATGGTTTTCTTTTTTTCAGGGGACTTAGCTGACACTGGGATTGGGCACCCCAATGTCAGCCTACTGTTTGTAAGCATGAGGGTTGGCACCCATGTGCCACCATGTACATTATGGGAATGGGGACAGGAGACTTTGAGGAAAGGGGGGTCAAAAGAAGCAGTACTGAGGGTAGGCACCTGCTGTTTGTATTATATATTACAAAATAAATAGAGAGCTATAGAGCTATAGCTTGACAGATACTGTAGATAGCTCAATAGATAGACAGACAGACAGACAGTGACACAAAGAATAGGGAATCACTGGATCACTGCTTGAACTGAAGCCAGCAGCATGAATCCAGCTGTGACTTCAGAATTCAGGAAAATCCTACTGTTCTCAAACAGAGAATGCAGGTGAACAGTTCCTCTCACTAAGTTAGGCATCCTGGTTTTTGGGGTGGCATGGAAAAGCATTTCTGGCCATTGAAAAACAAACAAACAAACACCAGCATCAAGCTAAATGGATCTCATTTATCTAGGTTTAGGTGTTTATTTTAATTACAACATTTTTTGTATTTTTCATGTGTTTTATTTCATGAGAAGAAGACGATGGCAGCTGTCACAACACAAAAAAAAAATGTTCTCAATTAGTCAGAAACCAAAAGCAGTCTTGCAACATGGAATTTATTGTGTCGTATCACAGCAGTATAAAAAAATCTACTGAGAGTGCTCAGAACAGCAAGCACACAAAATTTAAATCCTTTTAACCCTTGGAACTGCTTATTTTTTTTTCACTAAACGTTCCAAAGGCCCTACCTTGGCACAGCATGCTTCTATCCTGAAAGTGTTAGAAAAAAATTATATTCTGTGTAGGCTGTATGTGACAGCAAAACCAAAACCCTATGTTAAGTATAGGAAATAAAATTAAAAGTCCACAGAAAACTGACATATGAGAATCTCAGAAATTACACAAGCCGCTGTCATAAATCTTTCCACAAATTTAGACCTTGCCTACTATTCAATGTATACAAAACTTCAGTTAGTTTCATCAAACACTGCCAAAGCTATTAAGGTGCAAAATTAGGGGTTTAACAAAAAACCTGTTACTCAAATCTAAGTATATTGGTAATCTCATGCCGGTATAATATATAAAATAAATGGCTCTCATCCCCAACGCTGTGCAAAATATAGAACACAGCAGTGTCCAACCTTATGCATACTCATGAAATAATACTATATTGGAGTTGAACAAGGTCATAAAGACCACTTGCCATTTGAGCATCTGGCTTTATGGCTTATTTAACCCCTCAACGGTGTTATTTCCTTGTATAGCATGTCACAAACCCACTCCTGGTAGCTGGGTCCACTTAGCTTACAGTGCCCATTGCAAAGTGCAATCTGTGATGGGGGGACAGGAATACCCTCCCCATGTCATTCTAGAGAGCTTACTGAGATCACAACTCAACACTCACCATGAGGGCCTAGTGCTTCCTTTTTAATCTGGGTAAGGGTAAACTACAGTCTCAAGTCTGTAGCCAGGTACAAAGCTGCTTGGTTGCTACACTGGGGGTAGGACACAGGTGCTATGAGTTCTTTGGGTCTGTCCTCATAACCCTGATTGTGTTTTCTTCCCCAGGTTGTGAAGGAATCTAGTTTGAACTCCACAGACTCCTCCTGAGACCTTGCGTAATTCCCCTACTTTGGCACCAAGATTCCCTTCCAGGAACCTAGTCTTTCGTAGTGATGGTGGTACCTTAGCATTAAACAGGCTGTCATAGATTGAATAAATCTTCCCACCTTCACACACACAACAGAATTACTCCCAGGCAGTTATTAGGAGCAAGTGCTTTTACTAATACTTAAATAATTATCATACAAGACTTACAAACAAAAGATTCAGAAATTTGGTTTGCAAGATAACAAAAAAGTTGGAAAAAATTACATAAACAAATGCACTGTAAAATTTAACTTTCTAATTTCTACCTCTTCGGTTGAGAATAAAAAGTCCAGACAATAAGTGAGTTTATGCACCAGTTTCCAAGTCCCAATTCTTTTTTTAGCCACTGGTCTTCAGTGTGAGTGTGTGGCAGTCTTGCTCTGAGTCAAACAGTTTAACTGCTCTTGTGTGTCAGGATAGGTGTCTCAGGAAAAAGTGTATTCTCTGTTTTGAGTGGCCTTGTATAACCCTGGTTCTTGGTTAGCTGGTAACCTTATCTTTTAGGCTAGCAGGGGGCTGATTTGCTGTTTTCCAAAATTGTATTTATATTTCCTCACTATACCAACTTCCTGGCTAGCCTGATCCAGTATCCTCTAACCTCTTTCAAATGGAGATGCATTATGGCACAATGTGTATTCACTATCGACTTCCAGATCCTGTCCCAAAGTATTTTTCTCTGGAAGTGTAGAAGTTTTATGACAGGCGATAGTTACTTCCCTCTCCTGACATTTTATGACACTTTTTGATCAGCTTACTAGTAAATTCCTATTCCTTTTTGAAATGTAAAAAGTTATTAGTGGAGTAGATGACTCCCAGGGAATTTCAAGTATCCCTTTAAAAAAAACTTGGACATCCTTTTGGTAAACCTCGGGAATTTGAACATAAAATTTTAGATAAATATGACAAAAATATATCTGCAATATGACTGAAGTGGCCAAATCACCAAATCCTTCCCTCCTTAGACTGAATCTGTAGGAACTCGCCCCTATTGTATGGCAGGGTTCCCACAATTCTATTAATGTTCTAACTGGTGAGATAGGCCATCTGCATTTGTGTTGGCAGACCCTGACCTATGTGTAATGGTCATGTCATAGGCCTGTAAGGCAATACTCTATCTGAGGAGCCATCCATTTGTTTTGACCATCTGACCATCTGATTTAATAAACTGCTGCATACTGCTGCATACTCTTCAGTACCTTGTAACATGTGGTTGACCAACCTTTGGAATGTGGCAGGGACATTCTTTATTCCAAAAGACATTACCTGGAATTCAAATAATCCTATTGGAGAGATGAAGGCTGGCCTTTCTCTAGCTCTGGCAGTTAAGTATACCTGCTAGTATCCTTTTGTCAAGTCATTGTGGTAAGGTATGTTGCCCCTTCCTGTTTGTCTAGTAGTACGTCCATCTGAGGCATTGGGTGGCCATCAGACTTTGTGACTGAGCTGAGTCCATGATAGCCCACACAAAAGTGAGTAGACCCATCCAGCTTGGGAAGGAGGACTGAGAGTGAGGCCTAGGTAATGTGGGATTTCTGGATCACCCCTAAATCCAGCATTTCCTCCACCTCCCTCCTAATGTCCTTTAGGATGGCCTCAGACACCCAGTAGCCCATCCACTGTATGGGCCCTTGTGTCCCCATATCTATGTCATGGGTCGCTAAGGGGGTTCATCTGGGCTTGGCCATAAACAAAAAGGTAAAGCCCTCTAAAACTTCCCTCACTTCCTCGGTCTGTCCCGGGGGCAACTGGGGTGACAGCTTGATTGTCTCAACAGAGGAATTCTGCTTGCTCTCCACCAGCAAGTCCAGAAGGGGGCTTCCCTGTCCGTCTTCTCCCCAGGAATACACACAGGAAACACTGTGTCAGCCCTATTTGCATATGGCTTCATCATATTGACATGGTATATCCAATAGGTGTGTATCCTGTCAGGCAGTTCTACAATACAGTTTTTGTCATTGGCCTGTCAGGCCACCTTATATGGTTCCGCTCACTCGACCTACAGCTTGTCCTTCCGGACTGGAATTTGGACCATTACTTCATGACCTGCACTGTACAAGTGAGTTCTGGCTCCGTGATCATACCAGACTGCGTCCTTCTGTTGGGTAGTTGAGAGGTTGCTTTGAGCCACCCCCATAAACCCCTTCAGCTTCTCCATAAACTTAAGAATATATTCCACTATGGGAGTTCCCTGGGTGGCATGCTTGCATTCCCAGTCTTTCCAGATCATGTCTAGGGGCCCACACACCCTATGTTGATATAAGAGTTTGAAGGAGGATAACCCTGTCAACTCTTGGGGCATCTCCCTGTATGTGAAAAACAGGTGGAGATGGTATTTCTCCGTGTCTCTCCCATGTTGTTCAGCAAACACTTACAGCATTGATTTCATGGTACCAATAAAATGTTCCACAAGCCCATTGGCTTGTGGGTGATAAGGTGTCATGCATCTCTGCATCATTTCACACTTCTCCCACAAACACTTCTTCAGGTCTGACATGAAGTTACCCCCTTGATCAGAGATAACCTCCTGTGGAAATATGACATGGGAGAAAATCCCTAGCAAGGCATCTGCCACTTTGTCTGCCTTAATTGAGGAGTGGGCGACCACCCTTGGGTGTCTTGTGGCACAATCAACCACAGTCAGGATAAACTTCTTCACGAAGGAGCTTGGGGGTATTCAAGGGTCCAACAATTTCCATTCCTACCCTCTGGAATGGCTCCTCCACAATGGACAAGGGAATTAACACAGCTTTTGTTTTACTTTCCACCTTCCCTATCTGTTGACACCGGTGACAAGACCTGCAATATCCCTTCACCTGCTGGGTGAAGTTGGGCAAATATAAATTTTGGACCAATCGCTGTATGGTGTAAGCAATGCCCAGATGTTCAGACATGGGATATCATAAGAGATCTTGAGTAACCACTCACAATACCCCTGGGGAATAACAAGCTGCCTGACCATCACCTCCCCCTTTGTTCTCACGTCCTGGATATACAATAGTCCATTCTCCCAAAATACCCAGTGTCTCATGTCACCTCCCTGTGTCCCATCAGATTCTGAAAAGCCCTCAGCCTCTTGAAACTAGGGTTAGTCCTCTGAGCAGCTGCAAAATATTCACACTTTCTCAAAGCATGGGACATGCCCCCCTCAGTTCCTTATCTGGGGTCCATAATTCTAGTGTCAGGGCATTCAGAATCACTTTCATCCCTATTCTTGCTTATGCAGATGACTTCTTACTGTTAGCACTGAATGAGTTGACTATTTTTGTGGATCAAAACTGTCTCAGAATAAATATGAAAAAATCAAAGGTCATGATACTGGGTTGTACTACTTGTAAATGTAATTGGTATATAAAGTCTGAAAAGATGGAATAAGCATTTGTGATGCTGTTTCAGAGCAAACTGTGAGAAGCATTGCAGCTCTGAATAGCTTTAACTATAGATATGGTGGTAAATCACTGTCTTCCCTTATAAGAATGATAGAGGCTAAATATAATTCTCAGGTTCTGTATGGGAGTGAGATATGGGATCATAAATATATTATTAAGCTGGAAAAAACAGCAATTCAATCTCTTAGAAGAGCTATTGGTTTTCCTAAATCAACCCCTGCTCATTTTGTTAGGGCTGAACTGGGTTTACCCAACCTGGTAGCTCTGGCTGAGTCACGCATAGTTAACTTTTGGATCAGGCTTAATCTTTTGCCAGATCAACGTTATGCTAAAAATGTTTAGCTGAAAAGAAATGCAGTGGGAACTCTTGAACTGTAAAAGAACAAATTGGCTGTCTTGGACTAAAGATAAATTAAAATTGATTGGCCTGTTGAATTTGTTTGATCTGACTACACAATGAATTAGCATCTCAGAAAGTTATAGGGCTTGTGTTGAGCAATTGATTATTGGGAAATACAAGTTTTATGACTTGCAGTATATAATGGAATCAAGGTTTGCAATTTGGTATTCTCAGAACGATTGTTACAACTATTTTTGCTATTATCTGGAGTTCTTGGAGTGTCCAGAGATGCATTGTACTTATATAAGATTTAGAATGTTTTTTTTTTCTTATCTAATGTTCTTTTGTGTAGATTTAATAAGAATCAGAACCAATTGAGTACCAACTGTTTCTGTGGTGATGATGAGAAGTAAGAACTGGAACATGTAGTTTTGAAATGCCAATGGTATAGGGCAGCCAGATAGAGATGGCTGGGCCCTATACTTGCCTCTCTCATAGATTGTTCAAATGAGATAATATTAAGAATACTCCTTGTTACTGAGGATTATTACATTATTAAAAATACTGCCTGTTTCTTATGTAACATACAGAACATAAGGAAAAGGATTTTTAGTACCATTTAGAGTTAATTCCCCTGTCCTCTTGCTGCTTGAATCACCTTATGTTTTTCACAAAGTATATACTGTGTGTCTAGTAATGTTTAATGTGATGTTTATTGTTAAACTTTGTCTACTGTATTAATTGTTTTGTAATTATCTTTTTTATATGATTGAACAAATAAAATAAATACAACAACACTTCCATCCCTAATTTTCTGACCAATTGTTAGCCCTCCCTCCTCAAAGTAACTTTCTGTAGCTGTTTGGCGAATGTCTTCTTAAGGAAGTCCTACCTCCCTCCCTCCCTCCATCCCTCCCTCTCACTATTCTCCATGTCAAGAGACACAGGCTGGTGAACCAGCCTCCTATTTTTTTCCAGAGGGGCTTCTGTGGAGTTCAGGGAATTACATGTGGCCTTAGCCATCTGACTGTGGGTAACCACACACACCACCCCCTTCTGGAGATTGTTCTCTATAATCACATCCAGGAGAAGGTTGTCTGCCAATGCCAAATTTTGCACCATCTCTCCTGTCTCACCCCAATCCAGGAGAACACTAGCTGGTGGCAGAGTTTTCTCCTTCCCAGTGAATCCCCTCACAGTTATAAACTGATAAGGTATAAGCTGTTCAGGCCCAACCAAATCTCCTTTTACCATGGTAACAGATGTCCCTATGTCTCTTAAACCAATGATATGCACCCCATTTACTGTAACCAGATGTATGTGCTCCCTCATGTTCCCAGGCATACTCTCAGGGATACACTGTGTACTCACCTCTGTTCAAGGGACGCTTTGTCCACTCTATGCCTTTTTAGGACACTGTCTAGCAATATGCCCTGACCGTTTAGAAAACCAACATTCATCACTTCTTTTATTCAAGAAATCCCTTTTTGGTAACTTTGGGCTTCCTCCTTTCTGCAGAGGCAGTGAGGGTTTTTGCTGCCCTGAAGGCATGTTTTTCCCCTTTTTGCCCTGCAGCATCTGATCCCCCTTTACCTTTCAGAGCAGATCTGCTCCTGGCATAGCGATCTGAGAGCTCTGCAGCCTGCTGTGCTGTTTTTGGATCTCAGTCCTCTAGCCAGGTTTTCAACTCTGCTGGGCAGGCACAAAAGAATTGCCCTAGTACATAATCTCCTCAATTTTCCCCACAGGGTTTGTTTCGACCCTCTCCCACCAACATTTATAAAATTGACCTTGCTTTGTGGAGAGTTCCTCAAAGCTAACGTCAGGGCTTTTTTAGAGTGTATGGAATTTTACCCTGTAGGCCTCAGCAATTGGTTCATACTTTTTAAGTAAAGCAGCTTTAAGTGTCTCATAGTCTTTACTGTCCTCATTGACCATTTGGCCTAGTGCCTCATGCCCTTTTCCAGTAAGCAGTAAGGATAGTTGAAAGCTTCAGGCCTCCCTGGGTATCTATGCCCACATACAGATCTTTTCAAATGAATTCAAAAATGCATCCATATGCTCCCCTTCCTTAAATTTCCTTAGCTCCCTTAGCTAGTATCCTCAATCTCACTTTAATCATATCCTGACTCAGGGACTATTTTGTAAAGCCCTCTGAAAGTGTAGTACTGCCATATGAATCAAAGTGTAGACCCGTGTCCTCTTTTAATGATCCCAGAGTATGTAACTCTTCACTTTACACTGCACCACATGTTTTAAATCCTCTATCAATGTTGTCAATTTCAATAGTGATGCATGTTTTAAGTTTTTACTGTTGCCCAATGTATAACAGCTGTACCCAATGTTTAAGTTTAGTTATCCTTTAGTGTAAGGTCTTATTGATGTGGAGCCTTTGCAAAGGAGTCAATTACTCAAAGGATTGTAATTCCGATATCCTTCAATAAATAAATAAATGAATTCAGCTATTAATTTGGAATTTAATTGATACTCTAGCCTTGGAGTTTCAGGTTCACCCCTGCCATTTACCTCTTCTGGCACTGGTTGTTGGAGTCTTAGCCTCTCCAGTTCAAACTCTCTTTGGCACTGCTGTTCCCTGGCCTCTCTCTGGTGCTGCTTTTCCTGCATCTCCATTTCAAACCTTCTCTGCTTGAATTCCCTCTGCTGCTGGACTTCATATTTTCTCTGCTCCACCTCTAATTTCCTCAGCTCAAATTGTAGCTTTAGCCTCTCAAGCTGAGGATCTGTGTAGGACTTCACTTGGTGCTGTGGTTCTGGGTCCTCTCTGGTCTTGCTGTCCTCCTCCCTGGGACTAGACACTGTGATGTCCCTTGGCACCCCAATGTCCAAGATCTGGTCCTTTTCAGTCACTGGCCATGACTCGAGGTTCTGGGCAACTGCTTGCTCATTGGCTGCCACGACAGCCTCCATGAGGTTCTTTTTGGCTTGGCCCTCATAATGGACCACTGTTTCTTGACACAATTGCCATAACTGGTCTGAAGTGCTTTTGCTGTAGTTGGAAGTCATCTTCTACCCTAACTACTGCTACACTACCTTAAACTGTAAAAAAAAAACAGGGTAGGGGACTTTACACTGTAATTAATTTTTTTTTCAAATCTCTGCCCAGTTTGTGTGTGGATTGTTTGCAGTTTATCAATCTGATACATTGGCCTTGAATCTGACCTCTATGCCTGTGTCACCAATATCTCTTGGATACCACCACTGTGTCACCAGATCTGTCATGAACCCGCTCCTGGGGTCTGGTCCACTGAGCTCACAATGCTCACCACTAACTGCAATCCATGACAGGGGGAACAGAAATACCCTCCCCGTGTCCTTCTAGAATGCTCACTGAGTTTACAACTGAACACTCTCCACGAGGGCCCAGGGTTTCCTTTTTAATCCGGGTAAGGGTAAAATACAGTCTTAAGTCTGTAGCCATGTAAGAACTCTCCTTGCTTGCTGCACTTAGGGAAGAACACAGGCATTACAAGATCTTCAGCACTGTCCTCATAACCCTGATTGTGTCTTCTTGCCCAGGTGGTGCAGGAACCTAGTTAGAATGCCATAGACCCCTCCTGAGACCCGCATATTTCTCCTACTTAGGCACCCAGATTCCCTTCCAGGATCTTAGTCTTTGGTAGTGATGGTGGCACCTTAGCATTTAATAGGCTGTCACAGATTGAATAAATCTTCCCACGTTCACACACACACACACACACACACACACACACAACAACAACAAAATTACTTCCAGGCAGTTATTAGAAGCAAGTTCTTTTTCTGGTACTTAAATAATTATCATACAAGACTTACAAACAAAAGATTCAGAAATTTGATTTGAAGGATGACAAAAACAATGTTGGAAAAAAATACATAAAAAAACACACTGTAAAATTTAAATAATTTCTGCCTTGTCAGTGGAGAATCAACAGTCCATAAAATAACTGAGCTTCTACAAGAGTTTCCAAGTCCCAGTTCTTTTTGAATCCACTGGTCTTCAGTGTGAGTGCATGGCAGTCTTGCTCAGAGTCAGTCAGTTTGACTCTTCTTGTATTTAAGGAAAGGTGTCTCATGAAAAAGTGTGTTTTGCTCTGTTTTGAGCCACCTTATATAACCCTGGTCCTTGGTTAGCTGGTGGCCTTATCTTTTAGGCCAGCAGAGGTCTCGCTTGTTCTTTCCCAAAATTTTATTTAGATGTTCTGATCACACCATCTTCCTGGCTGGCCTGATCCATTATCCCCTGACCTTTTTTAAATGGAGATGAATTATGACACTTGAAGTGTATTCACTATAGACTTCCAGATCCTGTTCTCAAGGTATTTTTCTCTTGAAGTGTAAAATTTAATGACAGGGAATTGATTCTCCCATCTCCTGACATTTTATGACACCTTTTCCCTTTGATCAGCTTACTAGGAAATACCAATTCCATTTTGAAATGTAAAAGGTTATTAGTAGAGGAGATGGCTCCCGGGAAATTTCAAGTACCCCTTAGAAAAACACATGGAAGTCCTTCTGGTAAACCTGATAACCTGGCCTGTTTGGGAATTTAAACATAAAACATTTTGAGAAATATGACAGCAAGATGTCTACAATATGAAAGCAGTGGCCAAATTGCAACACAGAATACCTTTTATCTATATATCCATGTGTGTGTGTGTTATTTTGCTTGTTCTGTAAGTACTACAAAAAAGTACTGCTTCAGACAGGAGGCCATGGGCTGGGGAGGGGCTTTAGGGCTGACAGCTCCAAGGAAGCCACCATTGATTCACTAATACTATGGAGACCCAACATCCTCTTATTTTTCATTTCTCTACTTTGTGTGCTTTACATTCTTCAACCTTGATGTCTGTATTAATGTAGTTTTTTTGCAATCTATCTATCTATCTATCTATCTATCTATCTATCTATCTATCTATCTATCTATCTATCTATCTACCTATCTATCTATCTATCTATCTATCTATCTATCTATCTATCTATCTATCTATCTATCTATCTATCTATATATATGCATAGCAATAATCTACACTGCTACAGACATCAGGGTTGAAGAATGCAAAGCACACAAAGTAAGGACATGAAAAACATTAGGGGTTTGAGTCTCAAGAGTCTTGTCAAATCAGTGGTGTGGTGTTCTTTTGGGTTGTCCAAAATGCCCACTCCCTCGTTCTAGCCCATAGCATCCTGTCTGAAGCAAAAGGCACAGCTCCAAGCCAGTGCTTTATGCAAATACTCTATGGAGGCAGAGAAGTATGGCTCACCATATGTGGCCAACAGAGTCAACAATCAGTCTTGCATGAAGTAAGGGATCATGACACATTTAAGCTTGGTATAAATCACTCAGTTTGACTCAAGTGATTAATAAGTTGTTTGCTGCAGTTTTATTTTCAGTTTAAAAAAAGGACTGCAATGCTCTTCATTCATCTCTGAAATTTACCATTTTCTTTTAACACTACCACACAAGGCAATAACTGTACACAGGATAAGAGTTCCTGTGGTCCTGAGAGCTGATTGGTTGAAACTTGCATAACTGATTCATAATCCCCTTTGTAAGGGTCTTTCTAAACCTCCTGTGCCCTAATCATAACTGCATCATTTTCTTCTTAATTTCTTTATCTCTAATGACCAAGGAAAACAGTTTGTGGAGCAAAGTTTAAGACAGCCCAATGATTCCAAATTCTAAGATTTTTATCTGTGAAGAAATTATCCTTTTTCCTACAGATAAAATGTTCTTACTGTTGTCAATTTTAGCTAAGTTTGCTCTGCCAGTTTTACCATTGATAATTTTCCAGTTAATGGAGCATAGGGTTCATGACCTGATGGGGTGACCTTCTTTAAATCTGAGTTGGGCTTCACTGTATCTCTTGTTGATAAGCCTGCATACTTTGAGTTGATGACCCACTCTGGTGTAACTGGCCTGAGTAGCAGAACAGTTTTGCTCTATAACCTCTGCAATGTGAAAGTGACTTTCTGCAAGCATTTGGTGGGATGCTGACACCCAGTGCTATGGAGTCACCAAGCCTTTTAGTACTTGGTGACTTTAATGCATGAGATCCCTTCTGACACATTCACATAGAAACATAAAATTGGTCTGTGGATACGGATCACTTTGCCCACCCAGTCTACCTATTTTTCCCTGCCTATTCTGTCACTGTAGACCCCACCAGGTCTCTGGCTACCTCCCCCCTGCTTTTCGAGTGAGATTCACTTGTGCCTAACCCATGCATGCTTGAAGCTTACCCCTGTTTTCACCCCCACCACCTCAGTTGGAAGAGTGTTCCAGGCATCACTACTCTTTCAGTAAAAAAATACGTTTCACATCCCTCTTAAATTTCACCCTTCCAACTCCATTACATGCCACCTTTTTCTTGTCCACCTTCTGTACTGATAAATACTCTCCTCCTGTACCTTATTCATTCTGAAAGGTATTTATAGGTCTCTATCATGTTCCCCCCTTCCAAGGTGTACATATTGAGATCCCTGAGTCTCTACTCTAATAGGGCTTTCAATGCAGCCCCTTAACCATTTTATTCACCCTCCTCTGGACAGCCTCTACCATATCTATGTCCTTCCTGAGGTGTGGTGTTCAGAACTGAACAGAGTAGTATAGATGGGGTCTCACCAATCATCTATAAGTGGTACCACCATCTCTCTCCTTCTGTTGGTGATATCCCTCCCTATTCACCAAAGCATCCAGCTGGTCCTATCTTCTGCCTTGCTATAATCCTTTGTCACTTTAAGGTCACCCAATATAATTATCCCAATGTCCCTTTCCTGTTTAGGGACCATCAATACCATTCCTCCCATTTTATGCTCTGCTTTTGAGTCTTTTTAACCTAGGTGTATAATTTTGCACTTTTTCACTCTGAAACTCAGCTGCCATACCCTTGATCACTCCTATAGTTTTCTTAGGTATTACACATTCTCTCCACCTCCTTCTGAGTGTCTATCTTTTTGCAGATTTTGGTGTCATCTGCAAAGAGGCATAGCTTCTGTTATAGCTCTTCTGCAATGTTACTTATTAAAGAGTGCTGGTCCCAACAGTGAGCACTGACGTACCTCACTGATCACTCTCCCCTTCCCTCCCTAGAATGAGTGCCATTTACCACCACCCTCTGTCACCTATCCATCAACCAGTTTTGTACCCAGTTTACCACTTTGAGGTCCACCCTCAAACTGCCCAGTTTCTGTGTGAGCCACCTGTGGTACTCTGTCAAAGACCTTGCTGAAGTCTAATTACTGTAGACCAAATCCACTGGCCTACCCTGATCACCCAGTTGAAGAAATTAATCCGGTTCATCTGGCATGATGTTCTCCTTATGAATCCATTCTGCCTCAGGTCTTGTAACCTGCTGAATTCAAGAGACTCCACCAGCCTTTTCTTTAAAAGAATTTCCATTAACTTGTCCACCACTGACTGCAGAATGACTGACATATAGTTGCCAGCCTCCTCTATGTTGCCACTTTTATGAAGTGTAGCTATATCTACCCTCTTCCAGTCTTCTGAAACCACTCCTTTTTCTAGTGTTTTCATCCCCCCACTTTGCTACCAAACACCTCCATATTACAGATTCTATAGGATGCCAACAAGATATTGCAGTGGCTAAGCAGCAGATGGTACATGCCTTGGACTTAGTATTTTCTGTGTGTTATGAGATAGATGAGACCTCAAAGACTCCAGTCACTTGATTGAATAACTGCACATAGAAGTTTATACTCATCGGTCACAATTAAGCAACCTCAGACAATGGAAGTGATGCTCTAGCATGCAAAATGGAGCCTGTATCAAGTGAAGTTTATGGGTCTGATGGACATTTTTAGCCTAATTATGAGATTCATCTGAGGAACCATTGCCATGTGCACAGCCTATATGTAGGTGGCAGCAATGATTATCAATTATTTGCTGTCAGTCCATTCTCTCTTCCCATCAAAGGACTCCTTTGTATACTTGTGACCATGGCAATTGTTTTATGCAACAAATTAAATGCCAAGATTTCCAGTATTTGAGACTGTACCTCTTTCCCTGCTCAGAGGATGGGGTGCAGAGGGACAGGAAAGATTAGAATGAATACTTCAGACAACCATGAGAGATTTAAACAAGTAGATGTCAGGAGCATGTCTGTAGTACATTCAGAATTGAGAAGGCAGCATAGCATAACTAAAGATGCTACTGCCCCATCCCTACCTTGCTGCACTACACCTTCTCTCTCACTCTTTCATATAAAGCTATAAAAAAATAACATAAGGCAGCACAGAGAGTGGACTGTGTGAGGGATGTGATGGGAGGGGGGTCACTGACTAGCTAGGAACTGATTGCATTAGTTCACCCAATAAAGTTAAGGGATCAGGGGCTAAAATATGACTTAGACATATACAAGAATAGGCGAGGTGGGATAGGCCAGTGCATGCAATTAAAAAGATGCTGCCAGCTCCTGACATAATGCCAGGAGCAGACAACTGGAAAGTTTTACTGTTTTTACTCTCTGGTGCTCCAGGGATGGGGGTGATGGTTAGGAAATGATTGGAATGAGACTAGAGGGTGGCCAGAAGATTAGTCCTGGCTACCAGATAAAGGGATATGTTTATTTTTATGTCTTGTTTCCCTCCAGATAAAGTGCCAAGGTTATTTTTAATGTTTGTTCCCCAAAGCCAAATTCTGAATAACATGCACTACCACTGATGTGCTACCTTCATGTATTTGTATCAGCAGCCAGAAAAGTGTGTGTGTGTGTGTGTGTGTGTCTTACAGTGTGTCTATGTCTTGCAGTGTGCATCAGTACCATTGGCTGAAGAAGCACTGGCCCCACAGCGGCCTGCACTTCTGCAGAGAGAAGCAGTGTTGTAGCGTAGGTATCATGGATTTCTATATACAGCAGCAGAAGTGCAAATCCCAAAGAAATGTTGCAATTTGCGTGCCATGGATTTCTATACAGTATGTAGCAGGTAAAGTGAAAATCTATGTCTTACACCTGAGGCTACAGAAGCACAGGACCTTGAGATGAATGTATAGGTAGTGTTGCAATTTGGGTATCATGGATTTTTATGGGCCTGCACTTCCACAGACAGAGGTTGATATGTCTGTGTTACACCTGTGTTGCAGATATGCAGGCCCCTATACTGCCAGAAGTTTGTGCATCTCTTACAGTGTGCATGAGTATCTGTGGCTACAGAGGTGCTGGTCATATAGGGCCCTGTAGGCCCTGTGTCAAGGGAAGCGTGTGTTCACATTTAAATGTGACCCAGGAAGTAAATTTATTGGTATTCACAGAGAATTTTAATGTTGCAAATTTTAGTCTTGCACTTTAGTGATGCACTTAAATATGTGACACAAACATTATTTTGATGAACATGATCATTAGAATGTGTTAAATCTCACCAAAAAGTGGTTTCACAGATTGACTGTGAAATCAGCTTTTGACCTGCAGTTGAAAATTCCCACCATACTTGTTCATGAGGTACAGGTACTTAAACAGTATATTCAAAATTTGGGACTGAAATATTGTAAAATGGCCAAGTTATGAATGAAAGTATGTGAGACAAAGATTAAACTTTAGTGCAACACTAAAGTATACAACACTAAAATGTTAGTGTTGAAGTGGTATCCTCATTCACGCAGGTACAAACAGATGCAGATGCACTGGGCCCTCTAGGCCATGCACCAAGGGAAGAGTCTGTCCACATTTGAACCTTGATAACTTAGGTGGTGTTCAATGAAATTGAACCTAAATTTGACATGTGTTGGCCAGGAGGCGAGTTCTCAAGACATGGGAAGATTCATGATGGTAGCTTATACGGTTTCTGAGATGCTGATACGGCATGTCATTTTCACAGAAATGTTTAAAATGTTCATGCTTTTATTGCACATTTTTGCTTTCACCTAGAGCCTGGATGGTACAGAACTTTTTGTGAAACTTCCAGGGTAGAAGGGGCCTGTGCCAAGGCAGTGCCTTGTAAAGGTTTTGTGAAAAAAAATATTTATTATTTCCAGAGTTATAAGGATTTAGTTTTTTTTTCTAAACATGCTCAGTAGGGTTTTAGGATAACCCTCTGGTATGACCCAAACATTTTGGTCTTGTGACTATTTTGCTTCCACACCACTTAGTGTTTTTCATGTCATGAGAAAAATAATTTGGATTGTGACGGCCACCATCTTTTTTAACACAAAAAAACATGGAAATACATAAAAATAATGATTCTGGGGGTAACAAACACATGTACCTAGCCACGCAGGACCTATTTAACTGAATTCTGGTGTTTTTTTTACAAAGCAGAGAGCAGAGCATTTTTTAGATCATGATCTAAAACTTCCCCGGTTGAAAATAAAGTAATGTGACAAGAGAATTTTCAGCTTACACCTTAAATACTTACATTTGCATGCCAGCCCCGCCTCATCATTCCCATGGTCTTTGTGCTTATTTTACTAGAATTCTCATTCCCAGCAGAGCCAGCCCTCTCTTGTCCTTCCCAAGTCTTAAACAGGGTTTTTTCTTTATGAGGACTAGGATGCCCACCCCTGGTACTGCTTCATACAACTCCCTTCCAGATCACCCACCCCCACCAAAAAACACATTGGTGGTGACACTGGTGTGTCCACCCCCCAGTACTGCTAAACACTGTGCCAACACTGAAGTGCCAATCCCCAGTGTCAGGTCAGGTCCCCCATCAAAATAAGAAAACTGTCCCATGTTGATGGTATCTTTTTTAAACATTAAAAAACCAAAACTGTTCCTCATTGATTTCAGCCCCTCCCACAGCCCCAGTCACCCTGACCCTTCACTCAACATTCACCATACTACCCCCCACACCCTCACATACCTAGAGAGAGTCCTACATAATAGATACATCTTCTGATCTGAAAGACATCCTCCTCTGGGAACTGTAATTGCAATATGAGAAAATAAGTCCAGTTATGTATATCAATGTGCTTTGAACTTTCACACTTAACTTTATCATTGTTAAATATTTTTATACCAAATTTTCAACATGACCTTTTTGGGATTCCACCTCATGAACAAGGTTGGTTATATTTTTTCAAATCCAGCCTAAAAGGTGATTTGGCAGATTCTCCATGAAATCACCTTTGGAGCAGAAGTTGAACACTTTTACTTACTGGGTTCATAAAGTGGGGTCATAAGATGATGATGTTGAAAATTTGGTAGAAAATATGGTACAGTAAAATTACCAAGTTATGACTGGACATTTAAATTATGATTGGACATTGAAATAAAGTACTGTTTCCAGATGACACAAATGGTGCAATCTTTGTGGATTTGTATCTACAGAGACCTTTGCTTCTACAGCCATATCTGTGTGTGTATGTCTTACAGCATGCATGAGTACCAGTGGCTGCAGAAGTGCTGACCCCATGGGGCCTGTGCTTCTGCAGACAGAAGTACTGCTGCAATTTTAGTATCACTAATTTCTATATGCAGCTGCAAATGTACAGCCCTGTCAGGGAATGGCTTCTGCAGACAGAAGTACTGTTGCAATTTGAGTATCATAGATTTTATGGGGTCTATATTTCTGTAGCCAGAGGTTGAAATGTATGTCTTTAACCCATGCCTGCTGAACTGCAGGCCCCTCAGGAGTCTGCACTTCTGCAGACACAACTGTGTATATGTGTTACAGTGTGCATTAGTACCTGTGGCTATAGAAGTGCAAGTCTCATAAAAGAACTCTTGTGATTTGGGTATCATGGATTTGCATCTGGCTGCAGGAGCATGTGCTTCTGTACATAGAAATAGTGTTATTTTAGTATCATGGATTTCTATCTGCAGCAAGAAGGGAATCTGCATGTCTTGTGGTGTGAATATCACAGATAATAGAGGGAAAGAAAAAGAGGGGTGTAGCCTTATATGTTACGGAAGGCATATAGGCTGTGGAAATCTACAAAGGTAGCACATCAGTGCTACTGCATTTGTGTCATCTGGAAGCAGTTGTATGTTGCTTGTGTTACCTAGTTATGGTTGTCTGTGGTTGGTTGTGTGATGTCCTTTTGCTGCTTGGGAGGGTAAGGAGTAACGATTGGAAATCCTAACACATTTCTCTACTTTTGTGGCAGTAAGTTGAACCCTAACTGGTACATTAATGCAGTTCTTTGCAAAGAATATATATATTATACTGGTGTGGTAGTGCCAGTATAGTTAGAGTTGAAGGATCACTTCTATGTTAAATCCAAAATATTGCACCTTAATAACTTTGCAACGGTTCAACAGATTTGCATGGAAATTTGGATGCATACTCTCTTGGGGTAGATCTCTTGAAGTGACAAATGTCGTGCGAATCTGTTTTGTGGTTTCCGAGACACAGAGTGTTAGAAGTCCTTACATGTGCTTGTTTTTGTTGTTTCTTTGTCCACCTGTATCTCAGAAACTGTTTTAAACTGTGGTCTGATATTTTCAGGGTAGAAAGCCTTTGTCTCACAGATGTGCCTTTTGGTGGTTTGGTGAAAAAATATTAATCCTTCCAAAGTTATTAAATTTTGAAGTTCCCATTATTTTCAATGTGAAAAAATAGATGTCCACATTAAAAGTGATTCATTTTCACAGGAACTAATCCATTTTCGCAGATGTTGGAAATCCTTTTTTGATCTGCAGCCATTTTGTTTTCTCAGTTAGCGAGAGAAACAAAAAAAGAAAACATAAAAATGAATGGATTAAAAAACAACATCAGAACCAAGCTAACTGGGACCCATTTGGCTACAGTCTGATATACATTTTTTTTTTAATTCTGGCAAGAAACACATTTTCTGGGCGCCCAAAATCCCAGGTGCCCTGGTTAGTGAGAGGAGCACTTCCCCCACATTCTCAGTATGAGAACAAAGGGATTTTCTTGACTTCTGCAGCTGCAGCTTGAGCTCATGCCGCCGGCTGAGATGTGAGCCCCATTTCCCTGGTGTCTAGTGGCACCCCCCACCATCCAGTCCCCGTGTTTTATTTTAATAATTACATTTTTTTGTTGGTGTTAATGGCATCCTCCCACCCTCCCACTCACAAAAAATATATATTATCTGGTAGTCGAGTGGTCCCTCCCCCCTTCCCGAAGTCCATTCTTGTTGTCCTTAAAAAAAACAGATACTTGCAGTGCAGTAGTCCCTCCCCCTTCCCGATGCCCAATCCCCAACTCAGTATAAAAAACATATTACCTGGTAGTGTAGTGGTCACTCGCTCCTCCCCGATCCCACTCCCCTGAAAATGCATTTATATTCCTGGTGGTCTAGTGGCCTGCCAACTCCCCCACCCACTTAGGTAATGACTGACCACCCCACTCCCCCATCTGCACTCCTGCTCTGTGACCAGCACAGCCTTCCTCTCACCTCCATGGCTGGCAGCAGACTGCAATATGAAAGAGTGCTACCGCAGACTGTGGGTATGAATGAACATCTACTGTATACAGTAGGCACTCATTCATTGCTGAAGTCTGCAGTGGTACTCATTCAGAGCACAGTCTGTGTCCAGCCATGGAGGCGAGAGGAGGGCTGTGCTGGTCACAGACTGGGAATGGTGATGGGGTGGAGCAGGGTGGTGAGTCATCATGTTTCCTATTTTCAATTTTGTGGTGTGTTCTTTTGACATCCAAGGTATCTGCTTGCTTGATCATCACCCCCTTTAGCTATATTACACTGTAATCAACCTGCACTCTGCCTTGTTCACTTCCTTCTGTCACTTAGTTGCTCCCTTGTTCGGGCAATGGTCATGCAGACTGCTGATTCTCCTCAGATGCTGTAGTGACGATTCTGACATTTTAAATAGTTTAAAAAAATGCAACTAAAAGGATTCATTCAGCCTGACTCCTTTCACTTTGACTCAGTAGGTGAGGATGCAGTTTGGTGTATAATTTGAACAGTAAAGGCATGAGCAACTGAATAGGAAGAAGGGTTAATTGAGAGTGAGCAACACAGTCATGCTCACTTGCTTTCAAAAAATTCTTTACAATCTCCTTATACAAGGACATTACCCCCAACAAGAAACATACACACATTTGTAAGGAAATGTGTTCTGACTGCCAAACAGGTTATGAACCACAACTGCCACCAAAACAAATGCATGCTTTACTGTAATTTACACCATGCTCTTCGCAGTACAAACTGTGATCACCAATCTAAACTCAAACATTCACAGGTATAAGAAAACACAACCATAACTGTGCTCTCTCAAGCACAGTAACAGTAAAAAGAAAACTAGGTGCTCATTCATGGCCACAGTCTGCAGCAGCACTCTTTCATATTGCAGTCTGTGGCCAGCCATGAAGGTGAGAGGAGGGCTGTACTGGTCACAGATTGTGGGTGGGGATGGGGGAAGTGGGATGGAGACTCATTATCTAAGAGGGTGGTGAGGTGGGCAGGCCACTAGACCACCAGAAATATAAATGCATTTTCTGGGGTGTGGGATCAGGGAGGAGGGAGGGACCACTAAACCACCAGGTAATATGTTTTTGTATACTGGGAAGGGGATCAGGAATCAGGGGAGGATGGAGAGACTAGTACACTACAAGGATCTGTTTTTCTTTTCAAGGATAACACAAATAAACATTGGATAAGGATAGAAACCACTAGACTGCCACAAAATGTGTTTTTTTTTTTATACTGAGATTGGGATCGGGCATTGGGAGTGGGGTGGGATCACTAGAGTACCAGGTAATAATTTTTATAATCAGATGGTGATTGGGCAGCAGGAAGGGTGAGGGACCACTAGACTACCAGGGAAAAATGGCAGTACAAGGATGGTAATCAGAGAACTGGGGAGTGGGGGAAGGAAGTACTATACTAGTAGGAAAAAACAACAGCAGTAGGATGGTGATCAGAGAACTGGGGGTGGGGGGGGGACCACTAGACTACCAGGGACAAACAGCAGCATGAGGACAGTGATTGGACATTGGGGAGGGGGGAAGGGCCACTAGACTACCAGGGCATTTTTAAGGTTAGTTTTAATGGGATTGGAATGCAATAGGATCCTGTTTCACAAAACAGGATCCTTTACCATGCTTTCCTGTTCACTACAATAGGATTAGCCTGATTTAGGATTCTGTTTCACAAAAGAATCCTTTATCATGCTTTCCCATTGACTACAATGGGAAAGCACCATAAATGATTCTTTTTTGCAAAAACAAGATTGTACATTGTGCTAATCCCATTGTAATCAATGGCAAAACATGATAAAGGACCCTTTTGTGAAACAGTGTCCTATTTTGTGTTTTGGTTCCATGTATTTAAACAGTGTATTTAACTTTTATGTATAACTCTGCCATTTTTAAAAAATTTCACACCAAATTTTCAACATGGCCTTTTGGGGACCCCACGTCTTGAACTGATGTATATAACTGTCACTACACAACTCCTGCCTGAGAGGTGATTTCACAGTCTATTGGCAAAATCACCTTTCAGGCAGGATCTGTATAATGACAGTCAAATTGTTTATAAGGTGTAGTCATAAGAAGGCTATGGTGAAAATTTGGGATCAAAATATATAAAAATGGCAAAGTTATGCCTATTCATTACAATTTCACTATGCACGTTCATAACTTTGGAATTTTTAAATATTTTGACATCAAATTTTCAACAGAGTCTTCTTATTACTCCCCCTCACGTATGTCACAGTTGTCATTTTTCAAATCCTGGCCAAAATGATTTTTTTATTCCTGCGGCAAGGAATGGCTTTGCAGTTGCACGGAATTATATTTTGCTGAGGATTTGAAAATTTTCTTCACCGGGTATATGAGGTGGGGTAATAAGATGGCTATGCTGACAATTTGGTCAGTGTTGTCCTATAAATGGATGCTCATGGCCTGCAGCGCACTGTGCTTCCATAGCTACATACATATATGCATCTGTGGAGGGATGTCCTAGAGACAAATAAGGATATGATTATACTATCTGAAAAAGAAGGAAATTCATTGCAAAAGACTTTGTTAGTGCATCAGTTAGGGTTGTTACTAAAGAGGCAAAAGCAATGTGGTGTTGGGGTTTTCAACTCTAACACCCCATCCCCACTCTGCATGCACTGACAGGTGTCAGTGGTGTTCTTTGGGGTTGTCAGCCCTAATGGTCACCCCATTTTGCTATACTATATCCATTTCAGGTTATTTACTTATGGAATGGGGTGAGTGTTAGGGCTGATGAACTCAAGGCACACCCCCAATGCCTGTCAGTTTGTGCAGGGTGGGGGTGAGGTGTTAGGGTTGGAAACCCTAATACCACATTTCCTTACTTTATTTGCTTTAGTAACAACCCTTATTGATGCGTTAACAAAGTTTTTTGCAATAAATATAAAATATTTATATGGGATATGCAATGGACTTACTTAAAATTGCACTTTATCTTCAAGTATGAGGGGGCAGGACCATCACTTATGACTGGCAGAGCCACAAGTGTGTTATTAGAGTCCTGAATACTCACCTATAATGACAAATTGCCTATTTTGAATCAGGTTATTTTATATTGGATATAAAGTAGTTTATAAGTTATAGCTTTTAAACCTGCAGGTTGTTTAAAGATGTTGCTTTTTTTTTTTAACAGTTAGCTTAAGTGCTGCACAAGACA
The DNA here is from genome assembly GCA_016271365.2 of Neoceratodus forsteri. Classification (NCBI taxonomy): domain Eukaryota; kingdom Metazoa; phylum Chordata; order Ceratodontiformes; family Ceratodontidae; genus Neoceratodus; species Neoceratodus forsteri. Next base: position 315,371,880 of record CM028134.1, read on the forward strand.
TTGTGATATCACAGCATTGCGAAAGATGTTCTCTAATTGTTTTAGTATTCCACTGTGATGACAGTAACCTAAACAATATCTACTGAACAATACCCACTGTGGCAACAGTAGCAATAACATATTTTTTGATATGTTGCCATTACTAATATCACTAGCCAAAATATGTATTTATTTTATAATTTATAGCCCCACTCCCCATGTATTATACAGTTGTGGTCATTCCTGTATATTAGAGATGAGTAAGCACATCTTTGTTAAACCCTGTTTTTTGCACTTTAATAACTCTGTCCCTGTTCAGCAAATTGGCCTGAAATTTGATAGGCCTGGCGTATTGGACACAGTCTTTGGATCCCGATAAATTTTTTGTCACTTGGTTTCAGGAGGACAAAGTTACAGAGGTGCAAAATTCTAAAAGTCACCATTTTAATAATTTCTACTCACCTGTAACTAAAATAATAATAATAGTAAATAACTTACAGGTTTAATAGAGTATGATCCAAAGTACACATTTTCACTAATCTGAAGCTTTTAATTTATATATTTATAAAATATATGTTAAAAACTGCTATCTTCTGAACATGCTCAGTTCAGAAAGTGACGATTCTATGGATAGCTGTTTTTTTTTGCATTAGCAGTTTGACTGATAGTGATTTCCTTCAAAATGCTTTCATCAGCTTGCTGATAAAAGCAGTTTGGATAAAACTGAAAGGGATTTTATCAAAAGTAATTTATTTCTCACAACATTTGGCAGCAGTTGGACAAAAGCAGTGTGAAAGAAATTACTTTTAGTGACACTGCTAACTCATCAAGCCCACTGCCTACCTTTAGAATGCCTCCTGAGTCCCGACTGGTGGTGGGTGCCCAGTCCTACTGCTATTATCCCCCTTCCCCACCAACATTTAAAAATAATTTCTTGATGGCAGCATCCCAGTCCCACCACTAGTATCCCATTCCCTCCTGACCCATGTTTTCACTAAAACTCACCCGCAGGTAACCAACCCCACCAGCCATTAAACATTGCTTAAATGCCAACACTGGGATGCCCACCACCATTGTCAGCTGACATCAGCCACCCTCTGAATTAGAAGTGGACCAGGGTGCCCATCCCTGGTACTTCTGTATGTGATGGCCCCTCCCCTGCATTTTAGACCCCCCAAGGCTGTTGATACTGGTGTGCTCAACCCAGCTGACTATGAAGAGTCTGCTGACACTGGGATGCCCACTCCCCAGTGTCACTTTTCCTGAAAAAAAAAAAGAACACTGTTCCTCACAGATCTTTTTTTTAAAACCTAAAGGAAAGAAAATGGTCCCTCATTGATCTCTGACCCCTGATCACCCACTCATCTCCAACCACCCCATAGCGCCCACGCTCTCACTCACTTACAGAATGACCAGTGCTGAAATCCACTTTGCTGCAATGAAAGATGTCTTCGTCCTTTATCCAGGACTGCAAACTGAGTAAACAAGATAAGTGCAATCAATGTCTTTTCAATGCACTTTGAACTTCTACTCATGACTTTGTCATTTTTAAATATTTTTTCACCAGATTTTCAACATAGTCTTTTTGAGGTGCCACCTCATGAAGATGGGTGAAGTTTTTCAAATCTATCCCAAAAGGTAATTTCACAGTCACTCCATGAAATTACCATTTGGGTGGGATTTAAAAAATTACACCTACCTAGTTTGTATGGTCATAACAAGACCATGACGAAAGCTTGGTGAACAAATATGTTAAAATGACCATGTTATACATGAATGTTAAGATGTTTCAGTGCTCACTCATAACTTTGGTAATTTTCAATATTTTGACACCAAATTTTTGACACAGCTATTTTTCTCACCACCTCATGAACATGATACATGTTGATTGTCAAATCCTTACCAAAACATATGCACACACAAATGACATTTTGGCCATTTTATTTAATAACACTCATCAAGTTCAGAAGGGGGATGGGTCATTAAAACACTATACTGAACATTTGGAAAATAATAGCTATGAAGAATCATTATGTGCAAAGCTGGCCACTGGCCTAGTGGGTAATGCATTGCAATCATGTGCCAGTGAGCTGAGTTAGGGGTGAGATCATTAAGCCAGCTGGGTGGGCCAAGTCGGGGAGTTTGGCATTGCTATATGGTACCACTCCAAGCCTGGGGAGGGATGGTGCAGTGTTGGTCACATGGGCAACAAGTAACTATATAGTGATACTGCCCAGAGGATCCTGCACCTTTGCATCTGTAGAAGCACAGAAAAGCAGAGCCAGAGAGCCTGCATTTAAACAACCAGATGGACTCTTGGCTCTGCGTGTCTGCATCTATAGACACATGGAAGTGAATGTCCCTTCCCCTAGACAACACAATGGCTTCTTTGCATCCATAGTTGCATTAAAGTGCAAGGCCTGGAGGGCACTGCATTTCTACATGCAGACAAATTCTTCCATTTTGCACAGCACCCAGGGGGCCCCGATTGTCAGCATCTGTTCATGCAGGTCCTGAGGATACGATTACACCATCACAAAAAAATGGAAATTTGGTCCAAGAAAAAAAGCTATGTTAAAGCACACATTACAGTTGAAGAAGGAAAAATATCAAAGTAAAGAAAATGCAAACTATTAAGGTTTGCAGACTCTGGAATCTTGAAGAATCAGTGATGTGGTGTTGCTTCTGTTGGAATCCCTAATTCCTACATTGTCCACTGAACAAGGAAACATGATCTCTTGCTTCACTCAGGGCCCAAGAAGCTCACTTAGAGATGGTTAAGTACATGATTGGGTCTCACCTTGAAGCACACAGCCCTCACCCCTTTGTGGGTTAACCCTGCAGTATGCACAGATGGGATATCCCTCAGCTGGTCCAGCTGGAAAAGCCAGGGCATCGTTATGCTCTGTGATTTGCTTACTCTGCACTCATCTTCCTTAGATACTTTTCAAGGTCTCAAGCTTTTTTATAATACCTCCAAGACCGGTAAGGACCACTCTCTTCTTTCCAGCTATCATCCCATATCCCTCATTACAGTAGACATAAAAATTTATGCCAGAGTACTAGCAGATCATATGGGATTTCTCCTACCTACCTTCATACACCCTTCACAAGTTGGATTTATATGTGGGCATCTTAGTTTGAACCACATGCATACTTCAATTAACCTAATGTATGTAGCTCGATCCTGCTCCACCTCTTCAGGTGCAGAGGCTATCGACTTTGAAAAAGCATTTGAGTTCATTGAATGGAATTATTTATATTCAGTATTAGCCCACTCAAGTCCCAGACTTGAGTTTTGGGGACCCTTTCATTTCAGCTGTTCGAGCTGTGTACTCATCTCCGGCAGCACTGGTTCTCACTAGTTCTATGCTTTCCTCTTCCTTTCCTCTTGCCTGTGGTATCCATCAAGGATGTCCCCTCTCCTTTTTACTCTTCATTTTAGTGATTGAACCCCTAGCTGCCGCCATATGACAGCACCCTGGAATTTTTGGTATCACTGTGGGATCTCATAAGTAAGATCCTACTGTAGGCCAATGATCTTCTAATGTTGCGGGGAGACACCCACCTCTCTATATTCCCTTTTCTTCACCTACTTCACACCTTTTCCACTCTATCTGATCTTAAAACAAACTATTCCAAAACTGACATTTTTCACTTAAACAAGACCTGTAAACCATCAGCATTTACTGCCTTACAGCTCAGATGGGTGCCAGATCCCCAGACATACCTTGGTATTAAAAGAACCCCTAATCTTCATAAACTATGTGATCTGAACTTCTCTGCCCTACTTACCAAAATTAGAACTGAACTGAACCATTGGAAACCACTACAACTCTCTCTGGTCGGTAATATCAAGCCAATTAAGATGATAATAGCCCGTAAAGTATTCAATTTACTCTCACATCTTCCTGTCCCTATTCCACAGAAGGGGTTTACTCTATTTGATGTGTTAATTGGTCAGCTCCTCTGGGAAGGGTGTCAGCCCCACAGCAGTAGGACAAATTATGCATGCACTGTTAGAAAGGTAGATGGAACATACCCTGGTTTCAGGGCTACTTCTGGGCCTTTAACTTAGCCTAGACTATCAAATGGCTTCAAATGGATTGCCCCACTTCCCCATTATGGTTTTCTATAGAAGCAAGCCTGTTGAAAACCTCTGCTCCCTCTGTGTTTTTATACCCTGGTGCTAAACCTCCTACTCCTCTTTCCTATATTACTATCTCATCTTTGTACACTTAGAAATGGGTAAGTATGTAACTGGGTCTCACCTTGGTGCACCCAGCCCTCACCCCTTTGTGGGATAACTCTGCAGTATGCATAGACGAGATGTCCCTCAACTGGACTGACTTTTATGCTCTGTGATTTGCTTACTCTGCACTCATCTTCCTTAGATTCCTTTCAAGGTCTCCAGATTTGTTATAATCTCTCCAAGACTGATTTCTGGAGATATTTACAGCTCTGCAGTGCCCTTGCATCCACTCTCACCAAATTTTGATCCTTTTCCATCCCCTACCATATGCACCTGATTTCAAAATGGCTAGGTACTAACTCAGGTAAGGATGGGCATATATACTCCCATATAAGGGACCATTTCCCTGACAAATCATCCCTGCCAGGTCCTATTGGGCTACAGTTTTAGGTCATGCTATCACTGATGAAGACTGGCTCCAATTTTGAAAAATAGCCCATAACCCAAAGACTCACCAGCTACATACATAGCACATTTGATTGGGGCCACTTAGTGGGGTTGATTTACATTGACCTCACCAAAAAAGTTCAACATGGTTAACCACATAATTCTGCTTCAATCACTCTCCACCAGCAGGCTCTCACCCAAGGTCATAGGTTGGTTCAATAGTTATCTAGGGGGCAGATCCCAGCAGGTTAATATCAATGGTATCCTCTGTGACAGCCAACTAGTCAGCTCCAGTGTCCCACAAGGTTCGATCTTGGGCCCACTGCTTTTCAGTCTCTTCCTTAACAACATCCCCCTGGCCAGCACCACCAACATACTTCTCTTTGCAGATGACACTGTTACTTTCTCTAGCCATCCTGACCCACTCCCACTTGAGGCCCAACTCCAACAGCATTTCTCATCTGTTGAGGCTTGGTTTGCCAGGCACAAACTACTCTTAATTTACAAAAATACTAAGGTCATACTTTTCACTAACCCCTACAATAAACATAAGTCACACAAATTAACTGTCCATAACAGCCAGTGCAACACTCTAGGACAAGTTCAGAACTTTAAGTACCTTGAAATAACCCTTGACAGCTCGCTGTCCTATGCCACCCATGTGGATCAAGTAACAAAAGTGGTCAACATTAGGCTCAGTCTCTTTCATTGGTAACGCATCTCCAGCCCAACACAAGCAGCTAAGCTGAACAAACTTTTGAGCAAATTTTCTTCCACCCACCATTCCCCACCCCTGGCACTCTTTAAACTGGCTTTCAGCCTTGATGACCCTGCCTATTTACAGCCATTCTGACCTATTGGAACATCAGCTAACTAACCTTTGCCATTAAAGGGCCTTTGCAGCAATCTTTCCTCTACTTCTAACAGCTTCTTACTGTCTCTTCCTAACACTCCACCATTACCCTTTTCCCTCACCCTGACCCTACCTCTTTCACTTACCTGCCATTCAAATTGTGAATGAGCATCTAGCCCCCACAGCTCTCCCATTCTCCCTTTCTCAGCTTCCTCCTGCAGCTAATTTGCCATGTACCCAGGGCTTGCCTATTTCTGCACTTAGGCAGGGATTTCTGCTTGTCTGATTCCATCCAGCGGCCCTACCACTATACCACCCCAGAACCTCAGGAGCATTCTTTCCCCTCCACTCCCTGCATCATGAATCTGCTACTTTTCACTGTATTGACTGTTTTTATGCCATCTATCCTGATGTTTATGGTCTCTTGTGCTACTGTGTTAGCCCTTGACCAAGAATCCCTTATCTTCTTCTTGGCTACCCATTCTCCCCTGCACCACCCTTCCCCCAGCCCTATATGAGAATTACCCCCCCTAGGACCTGTCACCCTCTCTTTTCTCACCAACTTTGAATGCTGACTACTTGGCAACCACCTGTTCTCATTCTCCTGGTCCCCTTCTGTCCCCCCTTGCTCCAACACTCTTTTACTCTCCCTCCTCCTCTTAGCTGGGGATGTCAAGAGTAAACCTGGCCTGGCAAACTCACATGTGACCTCATCTAGCAGCACCTGGGCAAATACCGCTGGGTTGAAAATTGCCCATATCAACATCTGCAGCCTACCTTCTAAACTCCCCAGCCTGGAACCATGGCTATCTCTACACAAGCACAATGTACTTTGATCCATAGAAACCTGGTTAAAGCCCCCACCTCTCTGACACCAGGTGTCAACTAGCTGGGTACTCCTCCCTACACTTTGATAGGCCCAGCAAAAAGAAGAGCAGAGGTGTAGCACTTTTCCTTAGGGAACCCCTCTCTGCTACCATCACCCTCCATTCTGATCCCTCCTCCCCCAGTGAATGGCTCTTCTCTGAGCTATCCCTGGACTCCACTAAAAAACTCTACATAGAATGCTGCTACAACCCTCCAACCATGGGTTCCAAGGGTTTACATAACTTCCTATCTGGTTTCAGCACACTCTCCCCCCTCGAGACACTAGTCTCCTCAGTGATTGTAATTTAAATTGGTTGAGTGCCCACCAGTTGGACTACACCTGCCAATTAAAACAGCACAACCTTGTCCAGATTATTACACTACCCACCAGACATAACCTGTGTGCAACCACCCAAACCCTCCTGGACTGAATCATCACCAATAGGGAAGACTGCATACTGCAGGGTGGGATTATGGCTGACTCCATCAGCAACCACTATTCCATGTTTATCATCTGGTCATCAAAGACCAGATGCCCCCCCAAATACCTGTTCTTTCAAAATTTCCATTGCCCTGACACCTCCCACCTCCTTGGAGAAGCCTGGTCATTGGTCTGGTCTATACTCTATACACTCACAGACATGACCTCATCAGTTACTCTTTTCAACCAGACCTTGCTGACCCTACAAGACTGGCATTTCCCACTGACAACAAGAAGGGTCAGAGGCTGTTGCTGTTGCTGGATTTCCAATGATCTCCTTACATTCATGAAGGACAGAGAAAATGCTTGGACAGACTACAAATTATCCCCCTTCCCCACCCTCTGGGATGCTTGCAGGTGTCAGAGAAACCTATGTAAGCATATGCCTAAATCCCTGAAGCAGAACTATTTCTACACCCTCCAGAAGGAAAGCCTTGGAGATCCAAGGAAATTCTGGGGGACCATCTGCTCCCTTCTAAATCCTCACTGCAGAAGGTCTGCCCTGCAGTTAACCTCCCTCTCTTGTCTTGTGACTGACCCTCTGAATGTGGCTCAGGTCTTCAATTATAAATGCACTGCTCTCTCTGTGCTTTGCTGCAAGCTTCTGAGAGGCCAGACTAGTGGCTCGGCCTTCTGCTCCAACCCTCAGATGGCCACCTCCTAACCTAACCCCCCTTCTTCCATCCCCCCTTTCTATTTCAAGGCTGTCTCATCCATAGATACCTCTAAGCTCCTCAAATACCTCCTTAACCATGGCTCCCCTTGGTCTGATGGCCTCTCCCCAGTCTTCCTTAGGCTTATCACCCCTGCCATTGTTAAATACCTCACTTTTATTTTTAACCCTGTCCTATCCACCTCCTCTATGCCCAAAACATGGAAGACAGCCAAAGTGATTCCCATTTTCAAAACTGGTGACCCCCACTTTACAGACAATTATCAGCCTATCTCCATCCTCCTCCACTTAAGCAAGCTGCTTGAGAAAGTTATCCAACATCAGCTTACCGAACACATTGAAAAGTACAACCTGATGTGCAGTCAGCAACATGGTTTTCACAAGAACCAAAGTACCTCTACTGCCCTTGCACTGCTGACTGACCACATCCTCATTAACATAGATCATGGACAAGACATAAGTGCTGTTTTCATGGACCTCTCCAAGGCTTTTGACATGGTAAACCATTCCCTCCTACTCACTAAGCTACCTACTCTTGGCTGTTCCCATGAGGTCTCAAACTGGTACAGGAGCTACCTCTCTGATCACTCCCAATATGTTTGTGTAGGTACTGCTTGCTCCCTGACCCTGCCTGTCACATCTGGAGTTCCACAGGTCTCCATTCTGGGTCCCCTTCTCTTCTCCTTATTTATAAATTATCTCCCCTCTGACAGCCTTATCTGCAACTCCTTCCTCTATGCAGATGACCTTGCCATTTTCTTCAGTGACAAATCCACCTCCAGAATTTCCTCTGCCATCACCCATAATTATGGTGCTGCCTACAATAGGTTTGCATCCAGACTCCTCCTGGTTAATGTAAAGGAAATAAAGTCCATTCTGTTCAGGTCTAAGCCTTTCCTAGCCAAGCTCAAATCTCCCTCTTCTTTCAACGTAGTCTCCCCCGATGCCCAGATCCTCGAAAATGATGATACTTTCAAATATCTTGGCATCTTGCTCAGTCCATCCTTCTCCTTCTCTGAGCACATAAACTCAGTAGTCCACAGGATGCGCCAAAACCTGGGTGCTGCCTATTGCCTCAGGCACTACCTCACTCCTAAGGCTTGTCTTGACATTGTTCAGGAATATCTACTATCCATTCTTGATTACTGTTGCACCATCTATGCTAGGTCTTCCTCTGCCCTTACAGCTAAACTCTCCTCTGCTTATAATAGTGACTGTCACTTTGCCTTACTGGCCCCTTTCTCCACCCATCATTGTGTCCTCTACCAGTCACTTGGGTGAGTCCCACTGCAAGATCACTTTGACATCACCTTTTGCTGCTTGGTTGATAATGCCATCCAAGCAGGCCGGGAGTCTCCTCTTGTAGCCTTCTTCAAAATCAGAATCTTACACTGCTGTCTCTGCTCCAATACTATCCCCGCTTGAGGTTCCCATAGTTTCCACCAATATGGGTGGGAGAGCCCTGTCAGCTGCTGCCTCCTCACTATGGAATAGGTTGCCCACTGATTTCCATCCCCCTGGACACACACCGCCTGTTCAAATCCCATTTCAAGGACTGGCTCCTGGCAGAGTCCAGCTGCTGGTGCTGTCCTGGGTAGATTTTCCCTCCACACCCGGCCTCTGTCACTTGCTTGGGTCTGTCTATGTTAACTATCCATTGTTTTTTTGATGCCAACCCTACTTTCCTGCTCTTCCCCTCCCTCCCCTCAAATTTCCTGCACTTTGGGTACCTCCCGTGTCTCTACACTTTGGGTACCCCCATTTCTTTTAGCTCAGTGGATGTTCTCCCTTACTCAGTGTTCCGGTGGTCCAGTTGCTGTTCCTGTAATCACTTGTTTGATTGCCATGGAGATTTAGCTCATTGCTATGCTGTTACAACCATGTGTGTGTATGCTCTGTAATTTGCCTTTGTATATACTGTACACTCTGTACCTTATACTGTATTGGATTATTTTATAATGTATAATGTAATCTATGTATTTCTTTAGTTACTCCTGTGCCATTGTTGGGCCCAGGTCATGCCTGAAAATGGTCTCTGGGATCAGTGCACCTACTCAGTTATCAAAGTCATAAATAAAAAAATTATACAGGCACATACACTGCATGATTGCTGATGCACTTTGATTAGCAATTAACAGCTCCATACTCTCCATCATCAATTATGAGCAAGTTGTGTACAGCACAGCAACTGACACCATGCTCAGAAGGGTTAACATTGCCTTTAACAAAGCATGCAGGTTAATCTCGGGAGCTCACAGACACACCCATACTTGTGACCTATATGCACAAGCAAACTGGTTGAATTTCATGGGTATGGTGAAATACCAGACCTGTCTTTTAGCAAAAAAAGCCTGCCTTGGCCAACCCCCAGGTCAAACAGCATCTCCTTAAACAAGCGACCAACCTTCATCTAACTTGAAGTATGTCACAACAACATTTTCAGGTCCCTTTCTGCTGCACATCACAGGCACAGCAATCATTTGTATACCAGGTACCTACCTGGCTAAATGACCTTCCCCATACAGTCCTATCAGTGCCCAAATTGTTACCTTTCAAGTGTAAACTACATCTACACCTTGCCGCATGAAGCAACTGTGACTGTTATCCATGAATGTTTCCCAACCCCATGTTTCTTATGTCTAGTCTGCCCTGCTTTGAGCTTTCACCTCTCCCATATTGAGTCCTCTCAAGTGTAAACTATGTCTACTCCTTGTTTCACAAAGTAGCTGTGACTGTTTCCTCCTTAAGTCATTTTTCACCCCATGCTGCTTTTGTCTAGACTTCACCCCTTAGTCTTTGACTCTCCTAAGATGCACAACAGCTCCACCACCTCCCTTGTAGTCCCCCTCATTCTCCCTTCCACCCTCATTTTATACTTTACCTCCAGTCCTTTGTCCTTCCCCCTTCCCTACTCCCTACCCCCTGCCCTTCTTACCATTGCTTCCTCACCTCCCACCCCCTCCCTCCCTTATCTCTCAACATGACCAGTATTGGCTGCTATTGATTTTCTCCTTTGGCCTACTTGGAATTGTACAAATTTTCACTTTATCTGTTTGCTACAATTATTTATGATTTTTGTGTGTTTTATATTTTGACTTTGTCATGTATATATTTTTTTTGTCCTGTGGTTTATGATGTGTACATTGTTCATTCGCTGACATGGAGCCACTGGCTCAAAGATCTTGTAATTTTGAGATATAAATAAAATAAATAAAAATACTCCAAAAATAGACTTATTCAAAACAAGATTCTTCAGTGCTGGTACCCTACCTCACAATCTTGAATGCTGCCCATCCGATTCCTTTAAAAAGTTGCTGAAGGTGTTAATGCCCTAGCATTGCTCTCTTCTATATTTTGTGGACCTGCCCAACCCTTGCTACTTACTGGCCACCCATTCAGAAAGTGTTATCTCAGATACTACTGGCCCCCTCTATCTTTCACCTAACCTTTTCTTTATTGGCATTGTGAAGAATGTGTCCCATCTTAATAAGGCACAATTGGATTTCATGATTCACTCCAGTGTTATGGCTAAATGCCACCTTTTACACTAATGGTACTCTTCACCACTGATTTTCTTGCTGAACTTTCTTAGCTTGCCTTATATGACCACATGTTGCACATTGCCAGCCAGACTCTTCACCAGCACATTGCCATAAGGGCTCCCTTCTACCTTTCTATTCCTAGATGGAGTCCTTCTTTGGTACCATCTCTCCAGGACCCCCTTCCCAGCTATCTCTTCCTAGACAGGGTGTGGGGGGATTTAGCCCCTCCCTATGTAACCACCTTAGATTACACTGCATCTAGTGGCCATTTCCCTTGACCTGCCCTGTACTCCTTATCAGGTTTATTACTTCTCGATGCTACCAAATTTTGAGTTTTGAGTACTTTGTATAGCACTCTAGTTGTTTGTATATAGTTTTGTTGTCTTGTGTTCAAAATATATATCTCTACTGCAATGGCCTATTCAAGTAGAATTTCATTATGGTGCACTGAGCTACATCTACTCTATGAGATTCCTTTCTATTTATTTTATTTATGTATTTTGAAAAGTTTCACCAGGAAAGGCATACTGAGCTACAATAGCTCATTTCCAGATATGTCCTGTGGAAGATGGGAAAAGGAGTTACAGTTTTTACATAGTTGAATATGAGATCCCAATAAACTATACATAGAGCTAAGCCAGTTTAGAGTCGAATAAATTTAAAGTGAAGCCAAACATTTTGTGGGATAGGCAGGCAGCGCTAGCCATCCAGATAGAGTGTAAGTACATGTAGCATTAATACACACACATATATATATTTATATTTATATATACACACACACTCATACTTATAAACTCATATGCATAATCATATACATACACCCAAATACTTCAACACAGATAAGAGAGTTAGGAGAACCTTCACCCCTCCGGAATGTACACCCTGCAAGGGGATTGGTTGGGAATAGAAGATGGGTGAAGAGGTGGGGGTGCAAGCATTCCCCTCAGGCATGGAAACCATAGGGTATGAGCACTACTCGATGTAAACCCAGCTAGTGCTATAGGCTTTCAGTAAGCCTAAGGAGGGGTAGAAGGGGGGTTAGAGCAGTGAAAACAGAACAGAAGTAAGGGCAGTTCAGGATAGTGAAGGACATCTGTGTCAGGTGCAGTAGCAGGATGGGGAAATGTATTGCCAAAGAAGATAGGACAATGAGCAAGAAGACAGGGCAGAATATCTAGGATGAGGGAGTTCCAAATGTTTGGAAACTGATAGAAGAAGACAGCTCTTCCCGAAGTGAAAATATGGGCAGAGAGGGTGAGGGTCCTGTATGGGGAGTTGCAGAGGGAGTAGGTGGGGATAGGAGGGGTGGAGAGGAGGGTGATGAGGTAGGGTGGAAGGGAGCCCAGCCATAACTTTCCAAATAATGAGGCACTGTGGGCAAGGCATCTGGCCCCCAGTGGGGGGGAAGGAGAGGGAGGTGTAAAAGTCACAGTGTTGTGTACCAGGCAGACAGGCAAGTGCAAAGTGACAGAAGGAGTTGAATACGGTGTCCAGTCTGACAAGGGTGGTCTTAGGGGCAACACTATAGACTATGCTGCCAAAGTCAAAGATTGGGAGGATCATCTTCTGTATGATCTCTTGGCAGGCTGGTGGGGTAAGGCATCTACGGTGTCTGTACAGAGCTTCTAGTTTGGGAAATAGCTTTTTGTGGATAACATCCACATGACCAGAGAAGTTAAGGTTCTTGTCAAGCCAAAGCCTGAGGTATTTGAAGGAGGAGATATCCTCTAATATGGACCCCTCGAGAGTATGGAAGGTATGGGTGGCAGTATGCTTGGTGAGCTTTTGCCTTGTGCCAAAGGTCACAGAGACCATTTTTTGGCATTTATTGACAGCTGATTTGAGCAAAACCAGTCTTGGACATCACTGAAATCCAGCTGTAGGCTGGTCACCATATCAGAGGGGGGAGGTAATGGAGGCATACGAAACAGTATCATCCAAGTATGTGTGGATGTTAGCTGATGAGAAGGCAGTAGGTAAGTCATTTAAAAAGACTGAGAAGAGTATTGGTCTGAATACCAAACTTTGAGGGACACCTGTGTTAGTGGGGAGGGGAGGGAGGGGAGTTGCCAATCCTGACTGATTGGCTCCAATCACAAGATAGGAACAGAACCAGCAGGTGGTGATCTCAGAGAGACCAGCTCCTACAAGTTTGTTGAGGAGAAGGGAATGTGCAACAATGTCAAAGGCTTTGGCCAGGTCAACAAAGATGGCAGATGTGATGCATCCCTGATCCTTGCCAGAGAGAAGGAGTCAGTGATCCAGAGAAGATAGGTCATGGTGGAGTGGGCCTTATGGAAACCAGACTGGAAGAGGGGTGAACAAGGAGGAGGAGTCAAGGAAAGGAGAAAGCTGATCCAGTACCAGGTGATCTTGAAGTTTTGCAAGGATTGGGGGCAGAGATATCAGGCAGCAATTATCTGGGTTTGAGGAGTCACCATCCTTGGGAAGAGGGACGACAGTGGCAAACTTCCAGGCATTGGGGACTGTGGCAAGTGTGAAGGAGAGATTCCAAATGGAGGAGAGTGGGAGGTCAATGGTGTGGGTGGAGAAGTACAGGAGCTTGGGGTCAAACCCATCTGAGCTTTTGACCTTGTGGGGGTTAAGGGCTAGAAGAGCTTGCAGAGTGTCAATGGGGAGAGACTGGTAGGAAAGAGAAGCAGGGAGAAGAGGAAGTAGGTGCAGAAGGAGCTGGTGGGGGAGGAGTTGAGGAGGGTCGGGATGCTAGAAGGGTGGAAGCACAGGTGGTGAAGAAGATGTTGAATTTGGTAGCTACAGAGGGGGGGTCTGAGATGGAGATGTCACCTACCTTTAGGACTTGAGGGAATTGGTCAGGGGGTGACAATAGAGCATGGAATACCTTCCAGAATTTTGAGGGGCTGTTAAGGTTCTCTTGGAAGGTGGATGTGAAATATTCAGCCTTGGCAAGATGGATTTCCCTGGTGCAGGCATTATGGAGAGTTTGCTATCAAAGCAAATCTCTAAGAACACCTGAAGCTTTGTATGTCATCCACACCAGGTTACCAGCATGCTGACAGGCCTGCAGTTCTGCTGATACCCAGGAGAAGTCAGAGCCTTGGACCCTGGTCTTCCTAAAAGGAGCTTGCCAGTCCCAAGCATTTAGCAACTGCGTTTTGAAGTAACTCATGGCTGAGTCAACAGATGAGGCATTTGCAATGAGAGACCAGTCGGTTTCAACAAGTTCCTCATGAAGGGAGGAAAAATCTAAGGATCTAAAAGAGTGGAGGTGGAGGATATTTGGCGGGCTTTGGAGTGATGGATTTTATGTGCACAGTAGACCATGTGGTGGTCACTGAGTGCATCTGGCAGAATTTCTGATTTAATTACACAGTGGGGGGTGTGACACTAGATCCCAGTCTATCGGGTATACTTCCCTGACTTGTGGTTTAAGTGGGTTGGTTCAGAGATCAGTTGTGTTAGATTCAGGTAGGAGATGTGATCACAGATTTTGGATTGGGTGCTGGACAGCCAGTTTATGTTGCAATCACCAAGAATGATGAGTTCACCTGTTGAGGAGTGTGTGGTGAGAGTGGAGATGAGGTCTGTGACAGAGGAAGAAAGGAGGCTAGGGCAGCAGTAGACACCACCCACAAGATAGGGAGGGAGTAGGGAATAGATTGTTTTAATAGCAAAAGTTCAGAAGCAGAGGGGGAGGAGGTGGAGAGGCAGATGGTATACTGGATAGAGAATAAGATATAAATGGCCACCCCCTTCCCTGGTTAGCAGGTCTTGCCGAATGAGGGAGTGATCAGGGATGGAGATGGAAGTGTCAGGGATTTTAGAAGAGAGCTAGCATTCAGTGATGATCAGTACACTAGGTTTCAAGCTAATCATAATATGTTGGAGAATATCAATCTTTAGGAGAAGGCTCCTGATGTTGAGGTGGACTATTTTTAGTCCTTTTGGAAGGTGAAAGGGCAGAGGATTGGATGGCCCAGGGTTAAGTTCAATGTCCCCTGCTGTTAGGAGGTATAAAATGATGAGCAGCTTAGAGGGGATGGATATGCATCTCCAAGGAGGGGAGGACTAATGGGGATTAAAAGAGGAGGTATGATTGGGGTGGAACTGTGTGTGGATTGAATGGAATGAAGTGATGCTAAGTGAGGACCAGGTGAGTGGAGGATGGAGGACCCTGGGTGCCATGGTGAGTGAAGAAGGGGGTGGAGACATGAGGATGGAAAAGTGGGGGAGGAGGAGTGAAGGCAGAGGACTGACATTTTTAGGGCAGGAAGGGAAGTGAGAAGGATGGACATTGGGGTGAACAGGAGGGGGAGGGTGACAAGGACAAGGAGGAGCATAGTGAGAAGGAGTGGAAAGAGATGGGACTCATTTTTCTTCTTTCTCAGACCAGACTTTCCACATTCATTACTTAGTTTGCTCTCATAGCCTACCACTTTGTCAGCCTCTTTAATTGCTATGATGTTATTTGTGTGCACCTTCATGCCCCTGTATGTTCTACTTATTTGTTGCTACTGGTATGTATGCATCGCTAGTCTATATTGATTTCTTGTATTCCATGAAAACTTTCTGAATAAAAAGTTTAACTACAAAAAAAAAAAATAACATGGTACTAGAGTTGGCATTTTATATATAAGGGAAACACTGCCCACTGAGCAAATTAAAAATCTTCAAAATAGGAACCGCATCATGGCCAAGAGGCACGAGTCTCTGCTTGCCGCAAAAGGGACCTATGTTCTATTATGAAGCTTGAGGCTCTGTATAGGGTGGGAAGAGATAGAATGCTGTAACCTGGGGAAGTATCAAGGAAAGCAAAATGTGCACACCCTGTGGTGCAGAGTTTGGATGCTATTGCTGGGGTGCCTGCCCCCTTTAATACATTATAGTCAAAGAAGATGCAGTATTTTTCTACAATCCTTTCAGGTTTCCAAATAAATTGCAGCTTACCACAAAAAATATTTAAAAGCCTACTGTTGAAGTTCTAGCAAGCAAAGAGCCAGGGTATTCCAGTTTTAGGCGAGTTTGCTGACCAGGCCCCAATTTTAGGATAGATTTATTTGTATATTTGCACAGAATGCACCAATGCACTTATGTTTAAGTACAATCTTCACATTGCAATCTTCTCATGGCAAGCTGTAATTTATTTGGGGACCTGAAAGGTTTGTGGGGGTTTGATGCAGCTTCTTGAACTGTGTCCCCAAGGGAAGTAAAACACTTCTGAAGAAGAGAATTGATATATACCCCTGCACAGTCACCCTCCGAAGGCCATGTGAAGGGTGCCATGCTGGTAGAGCACTCCGCCTAGTACCCACTCCTAAAAGACAGAGCTTGTGACTGATGGAAGATTACTGAGGTGGTACCATCCAAGCCATGTATGGATGCCATATAGCAAAGGTAGGGGTGATGTGGCATGGGTCAATGTGCCCAGCTTGATCAGTGGTCATCAACCATTTCTGTACCCTAAGGAAGCAGACAGACAAGTACAGAGGAAACCTGGCAACAGCCCAAAGAATGGAGCCTTCTGTGGAGAAAAGGTGAGAGAAGAAAAAACAGAAGGGGTCAAACTGGGCTGTTAGAGGTAGTAGTAGTAAATATCTTTATTTTTTAAACAGGATAGAATGCTTAGGACCTTGAAGCCATATTTACAAATGTTGTCCTGTGAGATTACATAATCTGTTTAAAACACTAAAACAGAATTATATTAGACACATACCCATTACACAGATGCTAAAAGAACACCCCAATTACATAGAGAATAATGGCTATTCAATTGGAAGGCTTTAGCCTGTTGTTCAATGGGGGGGGGGGAATAGCTCCTCCTCCTCCATCTCCTACATAAACAGTAGGCCACCTCCTGCTCTGCTTTGAGTGTTTGGCAGCACTGTGGGGCTGGTTGTCTGAGGCCCCCCCTCCCTCCCTCCCTTCTGTTCATTTCCTCTTCCTTCTGTCTTGCTCCGTGTCCTTCTCCCTGTTCTGATCCTGCTTTCTGTCCCCTTCCCTCCCCAGCCTTGTGTCCTCTGACTGCTTTCTCTGTTTGTTTTCTTTTGGGGGGCTTTCTGTTTTGTCCTCCACCTCACTGCCTCCTTGTGCCCTCTGGATTGCTTTTGTTCACCACTGCTGTTCTCCATGGCTCATCCTGCTTCATCTCACTGCTTCTGCAGTTTCAACAGTAGCCTTCCTCCCATTGCTATTCTGTCCTTGCCTAGTGCGTTTGTTTCAGACTGCAGTCTTTGCTAGGAATTAAAGTGGGGTCCTTAAATCTCGAAGGCAGCAACTTTAGCCATTCAGCTACAGGGTCATTCCCCATACCTGGAAAGGCAGAGTGGTCCATTTACTTTAAAACTTTCTATTATGTGGACTGCCACCAGAGGTCACTAGCTGTTAATTACTTAGCCTTTCACTGAGTTATTTGCCGCATTTTCACCCGCCAGTTCTCTCGGGATTCTAGCCCTCCTTTTCTCTGGCCATAGTGGTCCTCATGCCGATTACCACTGCTGCAGCTTTGGGAGGTACGCACCGTATAGAGCTCTCAAAAGGATCTCCACCTTCCGACGGATACCTGGTTCCTCCTGCGCTATCTGTTTGCTACCAGTTCTGCTTCTTCCCCACAGCCAGGACATGAAGGCTGCCTTCTTTCTGTTGCCTATCACAGCTATCCCTGCTGGAGGTATGGATTCCACTCCTTCATCTGCACTCTGAATCCCCCGACCTGTCCTGGGACGTTCCCTGCATCCAAGACCTATACCTATTATTTGTCTTTCCAGTACTTGCTGGCTAGTTCAGTTACCACACATTGCACTGTTTTAGAGCTTCCAGGAGTAAGGGGATCTTCATCCCTCCACTATATCTAAGAAGAAAACGAGTTACCGTAAGCTGCAGGTCAGCATCCCTGGGCTCCCTGAAAGCCTGTTGTATGGCTTATTACCCTCTTTTGTGATAATGTAGGTCCTGTATCAGGTGGCTGTGTGAATAATTAACATTTGCACTCACCTAGACTGTTGCATCTACTTACATATACTCAAATGCTTATGGTGGTGGGCTGAGCGGTCATTAATCCCACCAAAATTGCCAATTAATTCAACAGCTTTAAGTGACCTCAGTTTTGTCATCTTCACTGAGCCTGCCCAGACCCCCCGCAGTGTTTCCTTGCTGTTTAAGACAGCTCATTGCATTCTGGGGTTTTATTGCAGTCCAGTCATACCTTACTCAGCTGGTAAGGTTGTGAGTAATGCATTATTCCAGGAATATGTCTAACATATTACCAGCCTTAAGAGCTCCTACTTCTCCAGGATCACATGACCAGACTTCCACTATTTATTTCCTGTTCCTTACTTCAGTAGCTCTATGTGCATGGATAACTTTGGCCATACCTGACTTAGGGGGTCTCCTTCCCATACTGCCATGCCCAAAGGGGGCCCTTCTCATATTGCAACTATTTTAACTCTTGCACTCAGCCCCCGGAGTGTCCCCCTCCTTTCCTCAGACCATTTATTATTGCCAACCAAGAAGGCATTTACTTAAGACTTGATCTCACTATATTAATTTCAGATGGTTCCTCAAATCGCACCCTTCCATGGAGAAGCCAGACCATGTGGGGTCTCGTCTTCCCAATCTTGTACTGCACATGATACGGCAATGACGGACCACGTGGGGTCCTGCCATCACTATTGTGCACTACTCAATCGAAGGAATTGCATTACTCAGATCTGGCAATGGTGGACCATGTGGGGTCTCTACATCCCTATCAGGCACTATTGCTTACCATGGCGAAGGCAAATCACCTGGGGTCTAATCTTCCCATTCATGCTCTACTCGAATGATACTGTGATAGCGGATCACATGGGGTCCCGCTATCCCTATCCCGCACTACTCCATGAAGCAAGGGGTCCCTCCTTTCATTTACTGCACAATTTCTGCTACACAATGATGGACCATGAAGGGTCCCACCTTTCCACTCACCATCTACCCCAAGGGATTCAACTTATTGCTCTATCAAGTCCCCATACTGCATATTGCTTGATGACGAGTCATCCTACTTCCTTGAGAACATGCTTCAGTTCAACAGGCAGTGGCATCCTGCATCTGTTCCTTCTTCAGTGACCACGTGGAGTCCGCTATCCCACTTATAGTCTACTTCATTCCACAGTGATGGCAAACCATGTGAGGTCTCACCATCCCAATTATTTACTACTCAGTCCTACACGATGGCAGACCACATGGGGTTCCGCCATCCCAAACATTTATGCCCTGTGAAACGGCATTGCCATACCTCAAGTATTTGCCTTTCACTTCAAGAGTACGCATGAGGGGGGTATCACCATTCTTACCATGGAATGCAACACACTCTGGCTCCTGAAGGTACCCCTTGCCACTTTGATCATGCTGTGCTATGGTGATGGCGGACTACATGGGGTCCCACCATCCTCTTTCTACATGTCCCTCGACACCCTTCCCCTTATTCCTTATCTCCCATTCCAACTTCTGTGACCCTCGCTTTCCCTTCAACTCACCAACAGGACATCGTTGATGGACTTATCTCAAACCCAGTTTTAATCAGCGATTCAAGTCATGCATGTATCTCCCCTATCTTTCTTCACTGCACCCTTATTGGACCCTTCTTCCTCGATCTGCATCTCATATTGCCAGTTTAGGTGGAATTTTGCCTCCTCATCTCAGAAACTGCTGCAATGGTGGACCACATGGGCTCCCACCATTCCTACAAAGGCTATCACCTTCCTATCCTTGGATTAAGCTCATAATACAATGAAGGTAAACCTGCTGCAGGTTCCAGCCATTCCAATAAACAGTCACACTATGCAGCTCTATCTACTATCCAAAGGCCGTGCTATGGCTCTACAGCAGTCATCTATCTCAGACTTGGATTAACCATTGTCTCAGCATCCAGTCATATTTCCAGTTGGATATTCCATCTGCTTGAACCTTCATCTGCAACATCGACTCCTTGCTCATCATGACCATGAACTGGATTCCTCCACCAGCTGCACCAGACCATACTCCTGGACATAATTATACCTAAACCTAGCACATTTAGGATTATTCTCCTCTTAGTATGCCCAGAGGACAGACAAGTCAGTAGGCATGGGTCCTCGGAGGTTCCCCCTAAGGGTTTTTTTCCTTTCCTGCATGCTATGGACCACACTCTCTGGAGTTGTGGGAGGTAGTCAATTTTGCTACTCCTTTTTTGGGCTTTAAGTCTACACCTACCCACTATTCTACCCAGGGTGGGATGCGGAGAAGTGCCAAAGCTCACATTATAAACACCAAGCATATACCAGTCAGCTCATAAGCATACGCAAGCACTAAGCTATTTGCTGCACATGGAATTGGAAGGCTTTAGCCTGTTGTTCAATCGGGGGAAATAGCTCCTCCCCCATTCCCTACATAAACAGTAGACCACCTCCCACTCTGCTTCAAGCATTTCAGTGGCACCCTCCATCTTCCCCAGCCTTCTCCTCCTCCTTCTTTGGCACTCCTGTCTCACCCTCAACTCTTGGCCTTAAGTCTACACCTACCCACTATTCTACCCAGGGTGGGATGTGGAGAAGTGCCAAAGCTCATGTTATAAACATCAAGCATATACCAGTTAGCTCATAAGTATACACAAGCACTAAGCTATTTGCTGTACATGGAACTGTGTGTTATGGATTTTTTTTTATTTTACACACCCCAGGTATGTGATGAGTTGACCCATAAATCTTGAGAGCAAAGCTCTAGAGGTTTATGAGGTATCACACACCCAGGGCGTGTAAAAAAATCCTTAACAACACAGTTGCATACCCATTATTTTTTAAAATTACTGGTGTAGGGAGTTCTATGACAAAGAGACACACACACATATTGACACGCACTTAGACACACTCCCTGTCCAGTAAGGACATTGTTTTGTCTTTTTTTTCTTTTAAAAAAATGAAAGTGTTGAACTGCATTTAAGTCACGATTCAGATGTGTCTGCACGCAGGCACAGCAGAATCAACCAGATACAGTTTAGTAATTTGAAACACAGGATCAACCAGATACATTTTAAAAAAGAATAAAAAGTTAGAAAGACTTGCAATAGAGGAAACTCTCCATTGTTGTAACAGGTCGTTGGTAAATGGAAATGGAGCCGCTATGTTTATGAAACTGTTCAATCCACCCTCTCACGGAATAGGAGGCAATGATGTAGTGCAATAAGTTTGACTGAACTGAGACTTAAAGAATCACTGTACTAACTGGTTTTTGGGTAATTACAGCGTTTGAGAGGGGCCTGTAAACTGTGTGATAAACAGGGTTACCAGAAATTATATATAGGATAAAGTATGGGGTGCAGTGTATCAAGAGAATTTAACACACACCCAAGTTGTTGGATGGCACATAAACACGGAGGGCAAAGCCCGAGGGGTTTATGCTAGCCATCCAACAATGAGGGTGTGTGTTAAATTTGAGTAAAACACACTGCACCCCATATTTTATTTTATGTAATTGAAGGGGTTCCATTTTTTCCATTGAGAAGTATGAAAATGAATGAAACACAGTTTTGCCTTGTCTTGTGGATTTTCTTCATTTGGTAAAATGTGGAGTTTGTAAGAGTGTTACAGCGGGAATTTAACTAACTTTAACAGCAAAGAGAAAAAAAAAAGTCTGATTCAATCTCCCGGTTGCTTTTTTTTTAGGTTGCTATGGGCATTGCTAGGTGTTGCTTAGCAGTGGAGTCTAGTAACCCACAGAGGGAGGGGAAATGGTGATAAAAGTTGCGAGAAAGCTTCGTTTTAATATTTTTGAGGTAGTAGGGAAAAGAGAAAATATCTTGTCCTTTCACAGCTGTTCAGGAGGTGAATGTTTGGGTGACTGAATTCACGAGGGACACCGTTTGTGACAGTTTCGAGCTGCATTGCGTCTCAAGCATTTTCCAATTAAAAAAGGCGCGTGAATGCCGTAACACCTACTCAGGTGTTACGGTATTTAATACTCGTTTTTTTCAATAGGAAAAAATGGAACCCATTAATTATATAACATTAACAATCATAGTACTTTACATAATATCAGAATAACAAGAACATGCAAACCTCATACTTTAATTAATTCCATTTTTAGAAGCACTCAATCAGTTTTCTCAAAGTGATGGTCCAAAGGTAGTGTGTTGCTCTTTTATACAGGCAACACTGGTTCCTGTACTAGATTTGTGTCACCACACTCTGATGACTGGAGCCACAGGGCTGCCTGAGTTATTTTGTGACTTCTGGATTCAGAGGTGGCACTCCACTACCACTCTGGTGACCACTGTAGGAAAACCAGGAGAGGACTGATGTATTACATGTTGCTTCCTCCAGCTACCACACTAAAAGCCACAGTTTGTATCATGCTAATATATTAGTGCTTAAGTGTTAAATCAGTCCAGGAGTGCAAGAAAATAACATGACTGTGCCTTTCATATAGGCAGCCTGGCGTACTGCAGTTGAGGGTTTATGCAGGTGCTGGTCAGCTTCTTGTACAGCACTAGTTAATGACTCCACAAACCTAGTTTTACAAATATTTACAGTGGTGTGCTTATCCTCCAAGCACTGCCAGCACTTGTGCCATTGTCAATTATGTAATGAAAGCCCTAGTGCCTGGTAAGCCCCATCCCACCTATGCCAGCAAAGCCAGTGCCCATATACTGTAAGTACCTTCCCTGCTGTCCAGTGACCAACCAAAAGTGTCCAACACCTGCCCTAGGATGGTGACCTGCACAACCCACCACTCATCTCTATGTCCATCCGCCATCTGCCCCACACATCCAGTATCAATATACTGGTACCATATAAATACTGTATAGTATATTAACAAAGGATTTGCAGGAGGACCCTTCACTCATATTCTGTTTCAGTTTGATGGGTCATTCTGCAATCCTATATCAAAATATTCTGTACTTGAGTGGTACCAATATATTGATACTAGACTTGCTGGGTGGCTGGCAATGGAGGTAAGTGGTGCCTTATGCAGGTCACCATCCATGGTGGGGATCCACTGGACAAAAAGGGGGGTACATATTGGCCCTCTGGTGATAGGTCTGGAGAGGAGTCCATCAGACTACCAAGAATATTTCTAATATTATGGTGGCCATGGTGGCCACAGTGATCTGTAGGGAGGGTTACCTGGCACAAAGGGTTTCTTTTCACATTTCCCAACAGAATAAGTGCTGCATGTGGTAGGGCACAGCACACTGCAAAGATATGTCTCTCATTGTAAGGAGAAAAAGCTTGCATTTCACTTTTTAATAAGGCTGTAAAGGGAAGTAAATGACCCTTTAGCACCTTGCATGGAGTAAGAGGTCATTTGCAGGGGGTCTTTCAAATATAACAACTTAGGACCACAGCACTGACAGGTTTTCAAGGCCCTAACATCCTTGTTCCTTGAATGCTTCTATGTGCAGTACAAGTGCATACAGCTCTGTGGTCAGCTGGAGCTGTGCTTAGTACATAACATATCTGTCACTGCCTCGGTTGGGGTTGCTCTCTGGAAAGCTAGATTCCAACAGGTTTGCGCACTCAAACTGTGCTTTAAACTTGTTTGAATATAGCACATTTAGTGGCAAGCACTGCTATAAAAAGGTCCTGGTTCCAGTGAGCCTGCCTAGGTTTCAAAATAAATGAATGAACGAATGAATACATAAATAAAAATAAATAAATAAATAGCACTCCAGATACGAACCTTGTATGGCGCAAAGTGAGACCTTTTGATCATGGGGCCCAGAGTCAGTAAATATTTTTGATCTTCCCAAAACAATGGCAGAATTTGGTCAAGTGTGCTACATTTGTAAACTGTAGCCTGTGTGAACTAATGAAACAGCCTGCAGTTACTGTATGCTAGAGTCCAAGTGCTGGAGTTTCAGCTGTGCATTGGGGACATGCAGTAAGATCATGTCACATTTCCAGCACTTGTGCTGATGTGTTTGACAGCCTAAAAGGTGGTCTAATAATCCTGCATATTTGCCATGATGTGTGTCAACACAGGAGCCCTGTAATGATATGATGTGTACACCCCTATCAGAGCCTGTGCCTACAGTAAGTCTTCTGAAAATCCAGCCCCAAATATTAATTGCTGCAAGTGGATATCAAAATTAAACAAGAAAATAATAAATAGATGGACATACTTTATTGCCAGCATCTGAAAACATCTGTTCTTTCAATAAACATCAGGTAGATAACAATAGAGATAGGGAGACGGATGGATGGACAGCTAGATGAACTGATGGAGATGGCTTGATGACAAAAATTGTAGGTACCTCAGTGTTTTGCTGTACAGAATATAGGAAGAAAGATGGCATGCTTTCAGCACAGATGGCACAGGCATGTTTTCCTGCTAACTGTTTTGCTATCAATAGTAGAAACAACATGTGGCAAGTTGGCACCATACACATCACGTTTGTCACATTTTATATTGCCCATTTAGAAGGATGTGCCAAAATGAAGACTATCACAAAAAAAAATCCCCATAGAAGTGTATGGTGAAGTCATTCTTTTTCTTAACATAACAAAAATCAGAAAACATAACAATGGAAACTCAGCACCCAAACTTTGACCAAAGCTTACTTTCTCAAAAATGTTGTAGCAATGCAGTTTTAACCCTTACACTACCAAGGTTCTTCTGTAAATTGCATATCCCTGCTGCCAGAGTTTTTTTCACTGGGTTTGTACACCTATCGGTTATGACGTTATTACATAATTTTTTTTAATTCCCTGGTAAACTTTTTTTGTCAGAGTTGTAAGAACTTAAAACAACTATAATTTAAAGTGAAAATATAACTTTTCCAACTGAGACATTTGGAGATATATATGTTTATTTAGTGACATTTCAATTGTTTTTGCGAATTTGTATTCGCAAAAAATATTGAAGTTTGTAAAAACATTAAAATCGGTTGCATCACTGATAAAAATTGTTGTCTAAAATGTAACTAATTTTCATTTTTAGGTTACAAATTCTTTATATAAACACAAATTTCACATTGTTTTCTCACCTACAGATTATGAGAGTGACCAGAACAGACCATCTATGGTAGGGCCATGCTGGCCTATGGGGGGGTATCTATTGGATTATGGGGTACACATCACTAAATCCATTAAGAAAAAGTAAGAAGTAGCCTGTTTCACATGACAGGGAAGTGAATGAGTAAATCAAGGCCTAGATTGTACCCATAGCTACATCCCCAGGGTCACATGACCAAAAACAAGATGGCTGACACCGTTCAGTCATTTTCTGTGTCAAACTGCTAGTGACTAATTTATTGAGATAACTAGATTATAAAAGTAGTAAATGTCAATGGATTACACCTTTTCTTACATCTGCAGGGGCTTGGATGAAATTTCTGATTCCTAATTAGACATTACAAACCCACTTGCAGATAGCTGAGGTGCCATACCCAACCGCCCATGGTATGCTCATGGTGGCCAATGGGGTGTCCCCCTATTGCATTATGTGGTGCATGCCAATAAATTCAAAAAGGAAAAGTAAAAAGTATCCTGTTTTACATGACAGGGAAGGGAATGAGCAAATTAAGGTCCAGACTGTACCCATATCTACATCTCCTGGGTAACATGACCAAAAATAAGATGATGGCTACCATTCAATCATTTTCTGTATCATATTGCTTCTGTTACATGTTTGTAGGGATAACTACATTATAAAAGTGGTAAATGCCAATGGATTACACCTTTTCTTACATCTTCAGGGGCTTGGATGAAATTTCTGATCACTAATTTCACAGTATAGACCCACCAGCATATAGCTGGGGTGCCATACCCAACCACCCAAGGTAGGGCCATGCTGACCCATAAGGGGCCCACCTATTGCATTATGGGGTACATCCCAATAAATTGAGAAAGAAAAAGTAAGACATAGCCTGTTATACATGACACAGAAGTGAATAAGTAAATCAAGGACCAGATTGTACCCATTGCTACATGCACAGGATCACATGACCAAAAACAAGATGGTTACCTTTGTTTGGTCATTTTTTGTGTCAAGCTGCTTGTGTTACACATTTATTGTGATAACTACATTATAAAAGTAGTAAATGTCAATGGATTACACCTTTTCTTAGATCTAGAGGGGCTTGGATGAAATTTATGATCCCTAATTTCACATTACAGAGCCACTTGCAGATAGCCGGGGTGCCATACCCAATCACCCATGGTATGCCCATGCCGGCCAATGGAGTGTCCCCCTATTGCATTATGGGGTGCATGCCAATAAATGCAAAAAGAAAAAGTAAAAAGTATCCTGTTTTACATGACAGGGAAGTGAATGAGTAAATCAAGGTCCAGACTGTACTCATATCTACATCCCCTGGGTCACATGACCAAAAATAAGATGACTGCTACCATTCAATCATTTTCTGTATCAGACTGCTTCTGTTACATGTTTGTAGGGATAACTACATTATAAAAGTGGTAAATGTCAATGGATTACACCTTTTCTTACATCTGCAGGGGCTTGGATGAAATTTCTGATCACTAATTTCACAGTATAGACCCACCTGCATATAGCTGGGCTGCCATACCCAACCACCCAAGGTAGGGCCATGCTGACCCATGAGGGGCCCACCTATTGCATTATGGGGTGTGAATGAGTAAATCAAGTCCCAGATTGTACCCATAGCTACAACCCCTGGATCACATAACCAAAAACAAGATGGCTACTTTTGTGCGGTAATTTTCTGTGTCAAGCTGCTTGTGTTACACAGTTATTGTGATAACTCGATTATAAAAGTGGTAAATGTCAATGGATTATAGCTTTTTTTTACAGTAGTAGGGGTTTGGATGAAATTTATGATCATAATTTCACATTACAGAAACACCTGCAGATAGCCAGGGTGCCACACCCAACCACCCATGGTATGCCCATGCTGTACCATGGGGTGACCACCTATTGTATTATGGGGTGCATGCTAATAAATTCAAAAAGGAAAAGTAAGAAGTAGCCTGTTTTATATGACAGAGAAGTGAATGAGTAAATCAAGGCCCATACAATACCTATATCTATATCCCCTGGGTCATATGACCAAACACAAGATGGTGGCTACCGTTTGATAATTTTCTGTGTCAGACTGCTTCTGTTACATGTTTGAAGGGATAACTACATTATAAAAGGGTAAATGTCAATGGATTACACATTTTCTTACATCTACGGGGCTTGGATGAAATTTCTGATCACTAATTTCACATTATACCCCCACCAGCAGATTGCCCAACTACCCATGGTATGCCCATGCTGGCCCATGTGGTGTCCACTTGCTGCATTATGGGGTGCATACCAATAAATTTAAAAAAGAAAAGTAAGAAATAGCCTGTTTTACATGGCAGGGAAGTGAATGACTAAATCAATTCTCAGACTGCACCCATAGCTACATCCCCAGGGTCACATGACCAAAAACAAGATGGTGGCTATTGTTCGGTCATTTTCTGTGTCAAACTACTTCTGTTACATGTTTGTTGGGATAACTAAATTATAAAAGTGGTAAATGTCAATAGATTACACCTTTTCTTACAGCTGCAGGGGCTTGGATGAAATTTCTGATCACAAATTTCACATTACAGAACCACCTGCATATAGTCGGGGTGTCATACCAAACCACCCATGGTATGCCCATGCTGGCCCATGGCGTGTCTACCTATTGTATTGTGGGATACATCAATAAATCCATAAAGGACAGACAAGTAAGAGGTAGCCTGTTTTACATGACAGGGAAGAAAATCAGTAAATCAAGGCCCAGATTGTATCCCTATCTACATCCCCTGGGTCACATGACCAAAAAAAAGATGGCTGACATGATTCAGTCATTTTCTGCATCAAATTGCCTCAGGTACACATTTCTTGTGCTAGCTAGACTATACAAGTTTTCAATGTCTATGGATTACACCTTTCTTACAGCTACAGGGGCCTTGATTATATTTCTGATGACTGATTTATATTACAGACCATGAAGGAAAGGTCAGAAATGGACCTGATTACACATAAGGAGCGTTGTGTACATTTCAGTTATCATTAGCCATTTGCATTTCAACTCTGGTCAGCTCGCACATGTGACACTTAAACCGTTCACCATCCTATTGTGCGTAGATGAGGGGGTCACTTGCATTGTGATGTCTCTACTAAAGCAGAATGAAAAGTCATTCTGTTTTATTAGTAATGTCACTATTGCTGCTGAATAACATTTTCAAGTGTATGCATGACCAACAAAACAGTGTTCCATAATAAGCTATGAAACCATTATCACGTGGCCAAAAACCCTATCCTTTAACTATTCTAGAACATGTCTATTATTCAGCTCTTGGTTTTACATTCAAATCAAGCAAGCTGTTTCTGTACCTGTTTGGAAAAAAGACTATCTTACCTTATAACTATCATGCCTGTCACTGGTGGTGGAAAAAAGTCCCATCTACTATACCATGTTCATTGTGATGTACATACTAAAGCAGAATGTGAAGTCTTTCTGTTTTAGTAGTGATGTCATTATTGCAGCAGAATTACTTTTTCATGACTTGTATGTATCATTATACACAATAGTGTTCCATCAGATGCTAGAATAGCATAAACCTATGGAGAAAAACCCCATCCTTTCCCTTTTCTAAAACACGTCATGTAGTCTACTCTTCGTTTTATATTTATTTCAAACACACCATTGCCAGTCCTATATGAAAAAAAAAACTGTCTTTCCCCATATCTATCTACCATCTTCGTGCCTGTGACCTGTGGAAATAAATACCTGTCTACTAATACCCTATACTATTATTTTTTGGATCACTATACTGCCCCTGGAAACAGAACGCATTTTTCTTAATTTACCCTATCCTACTATGCCTTGATTGTTATTATTACCATGTTTTTTTCTTCCCACACATTATATAGAATAGTTGGAGGTCGTCAATACATAACAACAATACTCCTTCACCATAAGGTTATAGTGATGTCAGCAAGTAAAGATTTTAAGAAAAGCGTTGTTGTGTATTTAGGCTACCGTACAGTATTTTATATAGTGTATAATAGGAAAAAAACTGAAATGGCTTACTTTTTTTGATTACTGTTAGCATTTACCATTAGTGGTCCACATTTCACCTTCGGTATTTTGCCGTCATGACACTTTGACAGCCTGACGTACCATGTACCGCAATGTTAGGGTCACTTGTAGTGTGATGTATATACTAAAGCAGAATGGGAAGTCATTCTGTTTTAGTATCAAAGTCACTGTTGAAGCAGAATGACTTTTTCAAGTATATGGGTCATCATACCAAAGAGCGGTCCTATCAGACAAAATAATACCAGAAACCTGTGGAGAAAAACCCTATCCTTTCCCTATTCTAAAACCCGTGGAGAAAAACCCTATCCTTTTCCTATTCTAAAACCTGTGGAGAAAAGTCCTATCCTTTCCCTATTCTAAAACCTGTGGAGAAAAACTCTATCCTTTCCCTATTCTAAAACCTGTGGAGAAAAACCCTATCCTTTCCTTATTCTAAAACCTGTGGAGAAAAACCTTACCCTTTCCCTATTCTAAAACCTGTGGAGAAAAATCCCACCCTTTCCCTATTCTAAAACCTGTGGAGAAAAGTCCTATCCTTTCCCTATTCTGAAACCTGTGGAGAAAAACCCTACCCTTTCCCTATTCAAAAAAACCTGTGGAGAAAAGCCCTATCCTTTCCCTATTCTAAAACCTGTGGAGAAAAACCGTACCCTTTCCCTATTCTAAAATCTGTGGAGAAAAAGCCTATCCTTTCCTTATTATATAACATGTTATGTAGTCCACTGTTTGTTTCATATTCTTTCCAAACACAAAATTGCCAATCCTGTAAGGAAAAAAAACTCTTTCCCTATATCTATCTCCCTCCTTAATGCCCGCGACCTATGGAAATACCTGTCTACTATTACACTTTACTATTATTTTTTAGATCACTGTACTGCCCCTGGAAAATGAGCACATTTTTCTTATTTTACCCTATCCTACTATGCCTTATTTCCTTATTTTTCCCCATACATTATATAGAATAGTTGGAGGTTATCAATACACAGCAACGATACACCTTCACCCTAAAGTTCATAGATGGAATACAAGTTATGTAGACCATTGGCCTTTTGTGAACTTGCCACCATTCAGTGTTCTATTGGTGTAAGGAGAATCTTTTGTTACTCATATATTCATTAAGTCTCTTTTTGAATGTATTCATAATTCATAATTATTCTTTGACAGTTTTGTTTGTTTCTCCAATCAATTTAAGTTATATGATCTGGTGCTATTATTGTTTTTATATGTATATCTTCCCAGACCAATTGTTTCTAGAGTAAAGTCTTCCTGGATAACTCTAAAAGTTAGTTATAAGTCACATCTGAGTCTTATATAATCCATAGAAAAAAGACCTAGTTTCTTCAGTCTCTCACGGTTACAGTGAGGGCAGCAAATTAAAAAAGGTTTTAAGAAAAGTGTTGTGTATTTAGGCCACCATACAGTATCTTATATAGTGTACTATAGGAAAGAAGCCAAAATAGTTTACCGTTTTTTGTTACCATTAGCATTTACCATCAGTGGTCCAAATTTCACCTTTAGTATTTTGCCGACACGACACTTTTTCAAGTTTATGGATCATCATACACAAAGAGCATTCAATTAGACACTGTAATAGCTGAAATCTGTGGGGAAAACCCCTATCCTTTCCCTATTCTAAAGCCTGTGGAGAAATGGAAATTACGTACCTACCGTAATTCTTGATCTTCTTGCACAAAGTCTCCACTTCTCATTCACAGTGATCGGATCTACAACGGAGGCACTAGAACCCAGTGGGAGCAAACTTTTTTGCAAGAGGGCCAGCACCAGAGATGGAGCCCTGAGGAGCAGTGCCACGAGCCTCGGCTCGTGCGGCAATGACTGTATCAGCATCGACCCTCTACCGCCTCAGTACCTTTTTTTCAAGAAGGTGCAGCGTAACTAACCTAGAAGGATTAGCCTAACAAAAACCGGACATAAGATAGTCTGAACGACCCATATAAGAAGGGTCAACAAAAAAGTCTTCACAGCCTAAACACTGAGGACATGAAAACCAACAACAGAGAGGTGAACTCTGGGGATGGAGGGTGAGCATATGAATGAGTGGTGGAGACTTTGCCCAGGAAGATCAAGAATTATGGTAGGTATGTAATTTCCATATCTTCCTGGACATAAAGTCTCCACCACTCATTCACACTGATGGGAGAGTGTCAAGCTGATAATCCCCCGAGATGGCAGCAGGAGAAATCAAGAGCCACAAATTTAGGACAGAAGTCTGTTAAGGATAATCCTGCCAAACGAAAGATGTCACCTGGCATGGACATCCAGGGCATAGTGCTTGATGAAAGTATGCACTGAGTTCCAGGTAGCCACATTGCAAATGTCTGCAATGGGCACATTGTGGATCTCCACTAGGGATGCCACAACTGTTCTAGTAGAGTGAGCGTACACTCTGCCCTCCAGCTTAACCTGCGCCATGGAATAACAGTGGCAGAGGCATGCCACCAGCCATGCTGAAATGCATCTGATAGCGACAGGTTGACCCAGCTGGGTCTCGCTGAAGGAAACAGACAGTTGTTGAACTTTGTGAATCTCTTTTGTTCTATCCAAATAGAAACACAGTGCTCTTTTAACATCTAAAGAATGAAGGATATGCTCTCCTTCATTTCAGAAGTTCGCAAAGTAAGTGGGTAGGACCAAAGGTTGGTTTAGATGGAATTCTGAGACAACCTTAGGGAGAAACTTAGGATGGGTCCTAAGAACTACTTTGTACTTATTAAATACAGTGTAGGGTGGTCTGTGACCAAAGCATGTATTTCAGAGACCCTGCAGACCAAGGTGATGTCCTTCAGGAAGGCCGTTTTCCAAGTGAGGAATTTCAGCTCACAGGTAGCTAGGGTCTCAAAAGGCTTTTGAGTTAGCATGTCTAGCACAAGATTAATGTCTCAGGCTGCAACTGGACATCTGATAGGAGGTCTGGTATGCAGAATACCCTTAAGAAACCTCTTAACTACAGGTAATTGAGCCAGTGACAGAAAGTACCAGCTCGTGATAGGCTGAAATAGCACAAAGGTGAACTTTGACTGTAAAGTATTGTAGACCTGAATTTGAAAGGTCTAAGAGGTACTCTAAGACTTTATTTGGTGAGCAGGAAAAAGGATTCAAAGAGGATTTTGTGCACCAGAGATAAAAATGCTTCCATTTGGCTGTGTAGGTTTTTCTGGTGGCTGACTTGAGCGCAGCCAAGAGAATATCTGAAAGTCTCCAAGAGACATTGAACCTGTTCACCTCTATCTCTTCAGGAGTCAAGCGTGAAGGTGAAGCGACATCAGATTGGGATGGACCATGGAACCCTGGGTCAGAAGGTTAGTCTGAAGGGGAAGCGCCTTCGGAGGGGTTTCCGACATACTGTTGAGTAGCAGAAACTATATCTGTTGAGGCCAGAAGGGAGGATCCTTTTGTCCCCAAGACTCAAATTTGAGAAGAACCCTCTGAATTAGTGGAAGAGGAGGAAAGGCATATATAAAGCTTTTTATCCACTGCAGCATGAATGCATCCTGACAGAAAATGCCAGGACCTGGATTTCTGGAGCAGAAGAGAGGCAGTTTTGAGTTGAGTGGGGATGCAAAAAGGTCCAGGTCTGGGGTTCCCCACTCTGCAAATAGTGACTGAACTATGGTTGAGTCGAAAGACCACTCGTGAGGATCTGCCTCCATTCTGCTGAGTTGGTCTGCCAGTTCGTTCTGCACTCCTGGCAGATAAATCACATGAATTAGGGCCTTGTGCTCTAGGCACCATTCCCACACTTTCATTGCTTCCCTGCATAAAGGGTAAGAGTGTGCACCACCCTACTTGTTGATGTAATACATCACTGCTTTGTTGTCCATTTGAAGGAGAATGTTCTTGTGACAGAGAATGTCCTTCAAAGCCCAGACTGCATGAGGATGGCTCTCATTTCCAGGATGTTTATGTGAAGCTGCGACTCAACCTGAGTCCACGTGCCTTGGGTGTGGAGATTCTGACAGTGAGCCCCCCACCCCATCAGGGATACATCCATGGTAATGGAAATCTGATGATCCAGAGGAGCAAAGGGATACCCTTCCAGAAGGTTATCCTCCTGTGACCACCAGATGAGTAACCTCTTCAGAAATTCTGTCACCTTGATGAGAAAGGATTGGGGGTGAGTGGTTGGGGACCACTGAGTACTGAGAGGTTCTCATGTGGAGACGTGCTAGGGGTACAGTAAACACCAAGAATGCCATGAGACCCAGCATCCATTGCATCGAGATAGCTCAAACTGAGTTATTCTCTCTCTGATGCACTGAGGAATCTGCAGGATATCGCTCCTTCTGTCCTCCAGAAGAAAAGCTTTCACACAGGAGGTGTCCAAAAGAATTCCTATAAAAAGGAGCTTCTGGGAGGGCTGCAATTGCTACTTTTTGAGATTTAGTAGGACTCCCATGGATGTGAGAAAGTCTGAAGCCGTAGGTACTGCGTCCAGAGTTCCTTGTCTGGAGGGACTTGCTAGAAGCCAGTCGTCCAGATATGGGAACATGTGTATTCTGATTTTTCTGAGATGCACTGCAAGAATTGCACAACACTTTGTAAAAACTCGTGGCACCAAGGATAGCCTAAAGGGCAGGACTCTGAACTGATAATGTTGACCCAGCACCACAAACCTTAGGTATTTGTGGTGCTTTGGGCGTATAAGAATATGTTGGTAGGCATCCTGCATGTCCAAGGAAGCTAGTCAATCGTGTTGCTGAAGCAAGGGTAACAGGGTCCCTAGTGATATCATTTTGAACTTTTCCTTGAGAAGAAACTTGCTTAAGTTTCTGAGGTCCAGAATGGGGCGCATGCCACCGGTTTTCTTTTGGGACCAGGAAGTAATGGGAGTAGAAACCTGTGTTTTGTTGATCCAGCAGAACTATTTCTACTGCCCTATTGTTCAGAAGGCCTTGTACCTTGGAGGCAAGAAGATCTGATTGAATTGTTGACAGCCTGGGCTGTCATTTGGGAGGATGATCCAGAGGGATTTCTGAAAGGTAGAGGGAGTACCCTTCAGGGATTATCTTGAGGACCCACTTGTCTGATGCTATGGAATTCCACTGGTTGTAGAACTGAATCAGACATCCTCCCACTGCTGAGGAAGAGTCCCCCTTGGGCAGTTGAGGTGGGACCTGATCCAGAAACTCAGAAGGCAGCACTGGGGGCTTTTGGCCCTTGTGCCTTCTGTTGTGTTTTCTTTTGAGACTAGGGGTTTTGGTTTTTGTTAAAACCTCCCCAACCTTTACCTCAAAAGGACTGACTGTTGTGAAATTGACTCTTGTTGACACCCCTCAAGAAGGGGTGGGAGTGAGTCGAGCCATTTTAATGGCAGACTTAGTCTTCTGTGTGGCCTCCAGAGCTTGCTCTACTTGAGGTTTGAACAGATACATACCGTCAAAGGGTAACGCCATGACCTGCTGCTGGGCATCATTCAAGAAGCCTGAAGTGCATAGCCAGGAGTGGCGATGGGTACAAATACCAGCCACCACTACTTGGGAAGCAGTATCGAAAGTGTCCATAGCTGCTTTAACCCACTGGTTGTTAGACTCGATACCCTTGGTTGTGGTCTTAAGTAGCTCTGAGCTAGTGTCTGACTTGGGCAGAGCTTCCACCATCTGTTTGACTGAATGCCAAAGAACATATTCACACTGAGAGCCCTGGTAGCTGGCAATATGCATACCCAGGGTGGATGCAGCAAAGACTGTCTTACCTAAGGTAAGGTAAGGTAATCTTACAAGATTATTTATTGGTTGGGCTGTAGATGCCTGAAGGAAAATGACCTGATCATTCTCTGATAGGACTACAATGGGATTAGCAAAGGCCTGGGAGGCCAAAATGGGTCAATCCTTGGGAGGAGCATACTTCCTGTGTATGGACTTAGCCACAGAAGAGATGAGAGGGGGATTATTCCATATCATGTGAGAGAGCGTTTCAAAGGATGGTTGTACCGCATGAGTTAAATCCATAGGGATCTCCAGGACATGAAGGGATTGGAGTCTTAAAAGCTTCCCAGGATCAATATCTGTAGTCTGGAGAGAAAGAGTAGAATTTAAATTTTTCAGCAGAGTCTTAAAAGGCAGGTCTTCAACCACAGGATCTGTGGCAGGATTAATTCCTGCTCCTTCAACATCATCACCCAGCTGAAGAGCTGGGTCAGGCTCAATATTATCTCCTGACAGCCCAGGAGGGACTGTATGGACAGGAAAGGAGTGAAAGTCAGCAGGAAATGAAAAAGAGAAAGGACTTGGAGTCAAGAATGCCTGAAGGCTGGATGGTGCTGCACCAAACCTCGGCGCCGAAGAGGAACATGGCACAGCAGGCAAGGTAGTCGGTGCCATCTAAAACAGCCCAGCACACAGTGCCAACAGAGACCATGACACCAAAAAATCCCGTGGCACTGAGGATGGTGCTGACAGAGCCCGTGGCACTGAGGATGGCACTGAAAGGCTGCATGGTGCCGAGGATGGTGCCGACAACACCAATGGCACCGAAGACATCACCGACAACACCAGCAGCACTGAGGGAAGTGCCGACAGGTGCATCAGCACCAAGAGACCCATCAATGCTGAGAGTATCCCCAATATTGCTGAAAGCAATCCAGGGCCCCAAAAAATGAGATTTGAAGAAAAAGTAGGAGGAATACCAGGAGATAGAGGCATTGGTGTGGCTCCCTTCGCCGCAGCCATGTGGGGAGGGTAAACACCTGAGCATGGAGTTGATGGCACCTAAGAGGGCACCGCATGACTAGGAAGGTCCAACCACCCTACCTGTTCCCTCAAAAGGCCTGAGGTCCTCAGACTGACCGGGCCAGGCAGCTGGACCAACCTCTGAGCCCATTGCTCCATAAGAATGGCCCACTGATGAAACTGCTCGTCGGAACCCTTTCAAAAGGTGGGGAAGGGCTCCGATGTTGAAGAGGTCAGTCACCGGAGACAGAAACTGGTGACTCCACAGGAGAAGACTGGCACCTGTCCCCAATAACCTATCATCGACATGCAGACATACCAGAAGGCAACCTCGAGTGATGCCTTCTCTTTTTTCAACTGTGGCCCAAAGCAGAGCTTGAGGCCGAATGGTGCTGAGAGTGCGACCATTTTCTTTTATGCTCTAGGGGGGCCCGCCCCTTCCCCCGAGCATTTGACCGTCCGTTGTCAGACCCCCCCTCCGGAGAAGGCAGCGGACCAGACCCAGCCCAGCTGACTGAACAGCTTCCATACGAAGTCTCCCTACCATTACCTGACCCGTTCATGGTTGACTCCATCAAAGTAGGCTGAAGACTTATTTTCTTAATAAGTAAAGATAAAAGTAAGCGGTACTTATTTTGAGATATATTATTAAACAATAAACTGAACTTCTGAATATAGATATCTCCTGATTCTAGATAATGCTCTAATAAGGTCCCCCACCCATTGGGTATAACCATATAGCTGGTCATCCTTCCAATGCTGGACCCCATATACTTTAATCACCATCGCCATCAGCGATACGTGATATTTGGGAGTAGCCCCCTCAACCTGTGAGAAGTCCCCCAAAATACATATCTCCGGAGTAATCCAACAATGGGTCCATCTGCTTCCTAATTTCGTCCCACGGGGGCTGAATTTTGCAACAATCCCACAACATGTGTAATAAGTCTCCTCTTTCTTTTTGGCATCTAAAACATCGGTCTGTCTGTCTAAGGCCTCATTCATACAGTTTCACAGGGGTAAAATATAAGTTAGAAGCAATAAAATATTGCAGATTCCTATATTTAGGTATCACAATATATTTGATACTCTTCCATACATTAGCCCAATCGCTAAGGTGAGACCTCAACTCGTTACCCCAAAAAGGCACGACTATGGGAGGGCTCGTCCCATAAAAACCCAGCAAAATTCTATAGACTTGTGACAAAGCTCTGGTTTTCAGGTCAGCTTCTCACAGGTCACCCCAATTGAAAGAACAATCTGATAGGCCCCATACCTTCTTTAATGTTCCCTCAAGTGCCCGCATAAGCTGCAGTCAGAAGAAAAAGTTCGTTCCATCACATTGTACTGGAAGGGCCACCCTGTCATCAAGGATAACATCCTTTAAGCTTAGTCCCAACACCCACTTTGACCATTTCCCCTTAATGACCCCATTACCTATAGTAACACTGGGGTTGCCCATGAGGGGTTGCTTTTGGGCCCTCATTTGCTCTTTCCTCTGCATCACAGATAAAAATGACCAGGTTTCTACCATCTTCAAAATTGGGTTTCCCTTCTTCTGTTTAAGGCAAGCTGCCAAATTGGCATATAGAGGTGCCTCAAAAGATAGTCCTGCTTCTCTTAATATTTGATTCTCTAGCTGTAACCACTCAGGAACATAGGATTCACCCTCAGCACACCTACCCCCCTTGGCCATTAAGCTCAACTGCCCTGCCACATAATATAAATGGATATCTGGCAATTTAACTCCCCCCAGTGATGGAGACAAACATAGGTCACTGTATTTTTTCCGAGGTGGTTTACAATTTCAAAGAAAATCCGAAATTATCTTCTTAACCAGAATGAACCATTTTTTAGAGATACTATATGGGGTAAGGTGTACCAGGTACAATAGCCTCGGCAGCAAATTCATCTTATTGAGCCCCAGCCTGGCCATAAAATTGAGAGGTAGCTTATTCCATCTCACCAGGTCCCGTCTGATGGCTGAGATTATCTCTCCCATACTTGCTTTGGCCCCTGCTTCATAATCTCTTGTAATCCATACACCCAGGTATCTCATCTTATCTGCCATCCACTGAATATGGAGCTGAGTAAAGTCTGCCTTATAAACGTGTGGCGTCAAGGGTAAAATCTGAGTTTTAGCCAAGTTCAATTTATAGTATGAGACTCTGGCAAATCGCTCAGTTAAACCCCTGATCCTATTAAATCCGTCAGCTGGGTCTGTTAAATGGAGTAGGATATCATCCGCAAAGACTGAAAATTTAAGCTCCCTTCCTCCTATCACCACCCCCCCTTATCTGCTGATCGTTATTGATAGCCCTCAGAAGGGGTTCTAAGTAAATATTGAACAATATCGGAGAGAGAGGGCAACCCTGGTGCGTCCCATTTTTTAAATGTATTTCCTGTGAAATATAACCATTACACAGGACTCTTGCCATTGGAGCGGCATATAAGTTCTTGATACCCCTTAGGAGGCCCTCAGGGAAACCCATCCTCTCCATTGTAGCAAACAGAAAGAAGTGGGAGACCCCATAAAAGGCCTTCTCAGCATTGAGTGATATTAAAGCTATAGGGATCTGAGAATCTTCAGCATGATTCAGAATGTGATGAAGCTTTCTCAAGGCATCATGTACCCACCTCCCTGGCAAGAACCCCACTTGTTCCTGGCTAATTATCCCAGGTGCTATCCACCAGATTCTGTTAGTCAGTATTTTGGTGAGGATCTTAATATCTTGATTCATCAATGTAATAGGCCTATAGCTGGACGGATCATCTTTGGGTTTCCCTACTTTAGGGATTAAAGTAACATAGGCCTGGTAGAGGGGAGAGTGAGGCATCCCTTCCTGCATTATGGTATTATAAAAGTCCTGGAACATAGGTAGTAGAATCTGAATAAAAGTCTGGTAGAACCTCACCGTGAGGTCATCCGGTCCCGGTGTCTTACCCCAGGCAAGGATTTGAATACCTCTATTATCTCTGGAACTCTTATGGGGGCTATCAGTTCCCACACACCAAGCCTATTTCTGTCCTAGCTTTATAAACAATGTTTTGTTTATCCTGAAAGCGTAATGGTTCTTTGCCTTCCATCCTCTATTCTAAGGTCAAAGGCCCTATGAGCTCAATCCAATTCAATTTTTTCATCTGGATATTTCAGACCCATGATTGATGTTAACATTTGCTTTTAACCCCTTCCGATAAGCTACCTATTTTTCAATTTACTCGCCTCGATCTGGACTCCAGATCTTCCACTTTATTTTCTAAGTCATCTACTTCCTTAGTTGCAGCTGACAAGTCTGTGGATACCTTTTCCAATAGGTCTTTCACATTAGATAGGAGTTGTTCATATTGTTCAGTTCTTAAAGGGACAGCATCCAATTGTTCTACTATATTGGTGAATTTTTGATCTAAGGAGGAAATAGCTAGTTTAATATTCCCAAACCCAGCTGTTAGCTCCTCCAATATTGTGTGCTGTGAGAGGACTGAATTAAAACTGGAGTCATTTTTGCCATCAGTGTAGTTCTTAGAGCCCTGGGAGTCATGGTGGCCTAGATTGGGGGGGGAGGGGGATAGGATTCTGCTCAGAGTGCTGCTCAGAGTGCTTTCATTTTTTTTGCCTCCTTATGTTGCAGCCTCTTGAGCTTATCTTGTTTGTCCTGTTTATCTTATTTGTCCATTTATTTAGCAGATCTTGTCTTAGGAAGAGAAGCTATTTCAGTGAATGCCAATACATTTTATTTACAAGTAGGGGACTGTAAATATGTAATTATTGTCTGTTGGAATAGTGTGTGGGGAGTTTTACCCCTTATTTTAACAGAACTGGGCAGTGAGCTTGCTGTCTCAAGATTTAATCCCAAGACAGCAGATGCAGAAGTTTCTCCCTTAATGACCTCAATTTCCTCCTTTCCCTCACTCACAGTCCCAACAAGATTTTCTTTCTTTTGCAACTCTATATCTTCAGAAATATTAGAAACTTGGGGCAAGGGAGTAGTTTCTGAACCTGTTTCATCGATCTCAATAATTTTCTCATGCTCCAAAGTTAAAGAATTCACCTCTACCCCCCACAGTTTGTCTTCCCCATTCAATTGTTCTGTTCCTCCTGTAGACGCTTTTTGAATATCACCCAAAAGATTCTTAACCCCCGAGTAGAAACCAAGAGATACAGTTTTTCTTTTTGCCTCCCCCTCAAGATTTTCCATAAAGTCTTGAAGTCTCGAGTGAGAGCCGCCCAGAGAAGCAGTTACCTGTTGAACCGCCTGCAACCCACTCAGCTCACTCTTCTCAAATGACCAGCATACTCCACCAGCCGCTTCCCTACACGCCTCCTAGTCCAATGAGTTCTTCCCTGAGGAGTCGCTAGACAAAAAAATTGTACCTGGAAACTGTAGTATGGGTGGTTCACCCATTGTTACCTGGACCCAAAAAACATTTAATCTCGGGGGCAGCCAAGGGCGTCCTGAATCCTTCACATGTCCGATGCTCCAGCATCCTCCAGGAGCTCTCTTCTTCTCCCCTCAAGGTAACACAATCTCTCAGGATCTTCTATACCTTTTGGACATACCCAACTACATATTTAAGCCAACCACAAAGAGTAAGGCAATTTTCCTTTTACACCATGATGTTCAAGGTGTAGCAGGGGATGCTCAGTGCACACAGCTGCTGCACTCAGCTGGCCATCTTATTGGAGCTCCCCCTCCTTCAGTTACAAGCATTTCATATATATTAGAATTGTTATTAATGCAGGTTGAGGGGATCATTCATGAACAAATTGAAAAGAAGTAGCACTAGAATGGAACACCGCAGTATGCAGAGTTTGTGTGAGGGAGAGAGCTGATATTGATCAGTTGGTTTTGATCCTTCTGGGACATTCTAGTGAGGTAACCCCATTTTAATTTCCTGCTTCAGATAGTCCCAAGAGATGGAGCTTGAATAGGAGAATGTCTTAATTCATTGTGTCAAAGGCCTTCATTTAATTAGTAAATATCAATGAATAAAGCATTCACTAAGTAGAGAGAGAGAGTCAAGAGCTGATGCAGTGTCATT
The DNA here is from genome assembly GCA_016271365.2 of Neoceratodus forsteri. NCBI lineage: Eukaryota > Metazoa > Chordata > Ceratodontiformes > Ceratodontidae > Neoceratodus > Neoceratodus forsteri. The sequence continues at coordinate 315,412,677 of CM028134.1, forward strand.
GGTGACAAGTAAAGTTTTACGGTAGCCAGTGAATTGTAAAAATAAAAAGAGCAACACCAAGGTCCATAAATGAAGACAGGCAAAAATGTAATAGCAATACAAGTTTTAAACTTCCCCAAGATGCTACGACCTTGGAGTTAGATATATAAGGAAAAAAAAAAAAAAGAGTTGTCATTTTGGTTTTTGCCATTATTTCCTTGTGGTTCTGGGTTTACCCTTCTGTATTCGCATGTATCACATAAAACCCAGTTGTACTGGTGCAGTGTCAAAGAATAGACCTCACAATTATTCAGTCAGCAGGTTGTTGTCCTGGATTTGAGACATTAACTATTTATCGTGTATGGTGGAACCCTGTTATGCATGAAAGTTTATGCCTGGAATATTCTTGTTGTGATGCAGTAGTGACATCATTATGTTGTGCTTAAGTAGTGACGTCACTACTGCAGCACAATAACTTAGAATGCTGCCACACAGCTGCTTTACTTTATTCAATCGAGCTGATGCTGCCTTTTTTAAACTTGACCATATAGAAAAATTAAAGCACACTGACTAATTTGAGCCCACCACCAACTTTCAAGAGCCTTCCCCAAACCTCCTGTTCACTGAAATAAAATCGACTGTCTGAAAAGGGTATAGATATCCATACATTATGAAGGACAATATATGAACATCTATACACATGCCAGCTTGTGCCTTCATCTTGAGATTTCTGTAGCAACCAGTGAACCTCTCAAGCTTTTCTCTCAAGATTCCCCATTGCCATAGAAACCTCTTGAGTCAGAAACAAGTGTCGTGTATATGGCTGCCCATACATTATCCCCCATATTGACATGTTTCACGGTGACTTCGTTCAGGGTCTAAAAGAGGGAGTTACTGTAGAATGATAGAATCGGAAGGGAGGCATTATTGAGTAGTGTGGTAACTATCGCTTTTTCCAAATTTGTGAGATGCAATGTGTGGGCAGGAATAAGCTGCACAAGACTAAGACTGATTATACCAAATGGTCTATTTTGAACCTTAGCAGAGTCATATTAATGCCATCTAAGCAAGTGCTTTTTATTATGTCCTTGCTACATAGTAGCTCTAGGATCTCAGCAAAAGGGGCATTTTGAAAGGCAAATACTTAATTTGAGCCTTGGGTTGGGAGGGAATTAAAGAGCTGCTGACACCTTAAAAAAAGTTGAAAAACTTAATAATTAGGTAAAATTTGGCTTCCATTCCATTTATACTTTAAAGATTCCTCCCCCAGTATTTATTACTAAGAACATTTGTATGAATACATGGGGCCAGATTTTCCAAAGGAGGTGCAGTGTTTGTGTCCAGTCCTGCATCATGGGACTTTAACTTTTGCAGTGTGCCATCCCCCTTTGACGCAACTGCACCAGAATTTCCATTCTCCTGTGCAGTTGCAACAGTTTCCATAATTTATGTCTGCTTGTTCCAATGCTCGGCGCAAGCACTGTAACTTTGTCCTGAAGAGATGGTGCAAGCAAGACCACACATATGTGGTCTAAGAACCTATACTGGGTGCAAGGGATGGAAATTCCCAAATGTCGCCTGGCGAATGCAGCAAGCCACGTAGAAACATAGAAAAATAGACTTTGATGGCAGATAAGGACCGCTAGGCCCATCTAGTCTGCCCATTTCCCTACCTACAGGATAGGCCGCAGATCCTAGTTAACCAACAGCCTATTTCTTCCTACTCCCCACAAGAATTGTCTTATGTCTGCCCCATGCATTCTTGAAATCTCCCACAGTTTTAGACCCCACAACCTCCTCAGGAAGGCTGTTCCATGCATCCACTACCCTCTCTGTGAAATAATACTTCCTCACATTGCCCTGAACCGCCCTCCTTCTATCTTTAAATTGTGTCCCCTTGTTCTTTTAAGTCTCTTTTTCTGAAAGATGCTACCCTCTTGGACTTTGTTAATTCCACTGAGGTACTTAAAGTTTCTATCATGTCCCCTCTCCCTTCTTTCCTCAAGGGTATACATATTAAGCTCCTTTAGTCTCTCCTCATATGGCTTCTGTTGCAGACCTGCACCATTTTAGTTGCCCTCCTCTGGAATGCCTCTATCCTGTCTATGTCTTTTTGGGAGATGAGGTCTCCAGAACTGGACACAAGTACTCCAGATGGGGTCTCACCAACTGTCTGTACAGAGGGATAACAACTTCCTGTTTTCTGCTGCTGATGCCTCTCCCTATACATCCCAGTATACCCCCAGCCCTCCCTACTGCCTTCTCACATTGATTGCTAACCTTAAGGTCATCTGATATGATTACCCCCAGGTCCCTTTCCTTTTTTGTTGTTGTTACTACCTACCCACCCATTGTGTATTCTTCCCCTGGGTTATTGTTTCCCAGGTGCATTATTTTGCACTTCTTTGTATTGAATCCTAGCTGCCATACTTCTGACCATTCCTCCAACCTTGCCAAGTCCCTTTTCATCCTTTCCATGCCTCCTTGTGTATCAACCCTGTTGCAGATCTTTGTGTCATCTGCAAAAGGCATACTTTTCCTTCCAGTCCTCTGCAATGTCACTGATGAAGACATTAAAAGGACTGGACCAATACTGAACCCTGCGGTACCCCTAGTAACCCTCTTTCTTCAGAGTGGACTCCATTTACAATTACCTTCTGTGTCCTGTTGTGCAGCCAATGTTTTACCCAGGCTACCACCCTGGGACCCACTCCCAGGCTGGTTAATTTGACTATTAATCTTTTGTGTGGGACTGTGTCAAATGCCTTGCTAAAGTCTAGGTAGGCCATGTCCACAGTCCCTCCCTGGTCTACTACTTTGGTCACCCAGTCAAAGAAATCTATTAGATTCGTCTGACATGACCTTCCCACTGTGAACCCATGCTGCCTTGGGTCCTGTGCTCCACTGGCCTCTAGGTACACAACTATTCTTTCCTTCAGAAGTGACTCCATCACTTTCCCTACCACAGAGGTCAGACTGACAGGTCTGTAGTTTCCTGCCTCTGTCTTGGTCCCACTTTTGTGAAGGGGAATCACATCTGCCTTCCTCCAGTCCTCGGGTACCATACCATTCTCCCATGATTTATTAAAAAGAGTAGCCAGTGGTTTCACTAGTTCCTCCCTTAATTCTTTTAGAATTCTGGGGTGAATTCCATCAGGACCCATTGCTTTGTCCACCTTCAGTTTTAGGAGTTCTTGCAGAACCCTTTCTTCTGTGAAAGGAATGGGATCGACTCCCCTATCAAGAGTGCTTCTGTTAATTGGATTAGGCACTTCCCCCTCCTCTTTTGTGAATACTGAGCAGAAATATTCATTCAGTTACCCTGCTTTTTCACTGTCCCCCTCTGCCCACCCACCGTTCATTCTATTCAGCCTCACTATCCCTCCCTTTGTCTTTCTATGCTCGCTGATGTACCTATAAAAGGGTTTATCCTCCTTCTTAACTGAGTTGACGATCTTTTCCTCAGTTTGGGCCTTTGCTATTCTGACTTCCCTCCCTGCTTCCTTCTGCCTTAACTGGTACAGCTCTCTGTCCTGCTCCTTCTGTGTTTCCTTATACTTCTGGAATGCTATCTTTTTCTTCCTGACTTTCACAGCCACCACTTTTGAGAACCATAGTGGCTTTTTCTTTCATTTTGATTGTTTATTTGCTTCACACAAAGGCTTGTTGCCTCTGTGATGGCAGTTTTGATGATTCCCCATTGTTGCTCCACACCTCCTTCTAGCCTGTTTGCTAGTGCTTTTCTGAGGCACTCTCCCATCTTGCCAAAGTCAGCCCTCCAAAAAGTCCAGTACCCTCACTTTTGTATGGCTTGCCTCTGTAGCTGAGTTTAATGTGAACCACACTGTTTGATGGTCACTTGTCCCCAGATGGCAACCTACTTCTAGATCAGAGATCCTCTCACTGCTCCCGTTTGAGAGTATGAGGTCTAAGATTGCTCCCTCGCGAGTGGGTTCTGAAACTAGCTGTCTAATGCCTGCCACCTGTAGGGCATCAAGAATGGCCCTGCTCTTGGATGTGGCTGCAGCAAATGTGCTCCAGTTAACATCTGGCATATTCAGATCTCCCATCAACAGTATCTCCCCTTTCTCTGCCATTCTAAGAATGTCTTCTATCATATCCTTGTCCATTCCCTCCCCTTGACATGGGGGTCTGTACACAACCCCTGTGCGGATTGTGGTGCCCTTTCCAGTCTCCAAGGTGACCCACAGTGCCTCCTCTCCTCCCTGTTTACTCTTTTGTTCAGTTGCTTTTATCCCTTCCTTTACATAGAGAGCTACTCCTCCCCCTCTTCTCCCCTGCCTGTCTCTCCTGTAGGTTATGTACCCTGGTATGTTAACATCCCAGTCATGGTTCTCTGTGTACCATGTTTCTGTGACTGCTACGATAACCAGGCATCCCTCTTCCATCAAGGCCACCAGCTCAGGGAGCTTGTTGCCCAGACTACGGGCATTGGTACTCATTACCCTCCACTTCCTGATGGCCTTACTCCCTTTTGCCCCATCCCTGTCCTTCTTGCCTTTGTCACTTTCTCCATTTACCCCTGCCCTTCTCCCTATCAACACCTCTATGTTGGTGTTTGCTGCACTTACTACCGTGATTATTTGGGGGGGGCTAGGATTTTCCTGCTCCTTTCCAGTGCCTCCCCCCTTGGCTAGTTTAAAAGCTTGCCAATGAAGCATTTAAACCTATCACCTAGGATCCTGGTTCCCCTACCAGACAGATGCAGCCCATCATGCCAATATAGGCTTGCATCACTCCAGGTGGACCCCCAGTCCCTAATGAAGTCAAATCCCTGAGCTCCACACCAGTTTTTCAACCACTGATTGAATCCCATGGTGCAGAACACCCTAGCCTCTCCTATGCCATAGATGGGCAGCACCTGCGAGAAGGTTACCGTGAGTTCTACTTGACTAAGGCCCCTCCCCAATTCCATAAACTCTTCCTGCACTTCTCTAATCCCTCTCTTAGCCAGGTCATTTGTTCCTAGCTGGACAATGACATCCAGCTCCCTTCCCTGTGCAGCTGCTCCCGCAATCCTGAGGATTCGCTCCCTGTCCCTCCAAGCCATGGTGCCAGGCAGGCACCTCACCTCCCTCTCCCCTTCCTCCCCCAGTTCTACCTTCCTAACAATGGAGTCCCACGTGCACCATATGTTTGTTGCACTGAGGGCTTGCGGCATTCAGTCACGTTGGAAAATCCAGCCCATGATCTTTATCCCTTAGGGATCATTTGCCCTTTATAGCTGACTCCCTACTTCAAGTCATAATCCTCTGTTGTGATATCACAGTACATTGCCATGGGAGTAACTGTAATGTTACAAACAATGCATTATGACCTCAGGTAGGGAGACAGCAACAGGATTAGATGAACTCTTCAGAAGCAAAGATCCTGTTTTTATGCAGATAACCTAAGTAATGAATACTGCAATGGAGAAATACAGAACTAATGTAAAATACAAGCTGGAATGTGTCTAAATATTATATTTTGGAAAGGTTCTACTGATGACATCAGCTGCTCTTTAAGAACTAGTGGAAACAGATGGATCCTGATTTGTGAAATACCTGCTCAAAGAGTTCACAATGGATCTATTGTAAATGATTAGACAACCACCACATAATAGATGAGAAATGTTTGATGGGAGCTTTTTGCCCAGGATGGAGTTTATGTCTACTCAGATGTTCTTTAAAAAATATAACTAGGGTACATAAACAGTAGTGTTCTAACATAAGGCATGCAATAGTGATATGCAAAATACATAGATCAGGTAAAATACAATGAAATGTTAATTCACATTAGACAGTTAAAAATGGGTAGGGAATGTGATCTGATTTGATCTTATTTGCTTAAACACTTTCTTACCTGTTGACTCACCACAGAAAACAACAATGGGTAAAAACACGTTCTACCTACCAGTCTGCATTTATTTCTAGAAATCAATGTGCCAGTTATTTGGAACTTTCAGAATGTAATCACTTTTTTATTATTAACAAAAAAAATCACATCACTCTGCCTTATTGCCATTTAAGCTGCAGATCTATACACCTTTTTTCTTTTTTGTCTTATAAATCCCCTGCTGTATTAAAACAAAGAACAATGACAAATGGTATATTGCCAGTTTTCATAACAACTACCCCAGTGCACTAATAAAGCTTGACATCACAAGACCTCCATTTTTAGGTGCCAACATCTGCAGTATAGTCAAGTTTAAGGTTATATTTCATCTGAGTGATTCAGCTACATGATGTCATTGATGATGTCAGTGATAGGGCTTTTAGGTCTTTTTTTATTTTAGTCTTTGGTAACTGGGTAAGGTCCACTAGGCACAAGTGCCTGTTTTCAGGTGAGACCTGGGAACACTGGGTGGTTAAGTGACTTGCTCAGAGTCACACAGTATGCAAGTGGAAGTTGTGAAAATAAAACCCAGGTCTTGTCTGCTGGATGTACCAAGCTTATTCACAGCTCATTACTCCAACTTTCAGGCTGTACTGTCAGGTCTTGGCATAGTGTTGCAGACCTACACAAGTCTGGGTTGATCCTCAGTGTGGACCATTCTTTCTCACTCCAATTTAAGTAGCATGAAAGAAATTGCTAGATGTCATTGCTGATGTCAGTGATACATTTTCTGCAAAATTCGAAGCAGACTTTCAGAACAAAGAACTGCTACTTCTATTTTGCAGACAACTTAATTAGTTCTGGATGATGCAATATGATGCAATATGCCTTTTCTACATTTCACTACAACCTGGTGGAAAACATTTCTTCAAGTTTAAAAAGAGTTCTTTACTAAACTCCACTGTAGCCTATTTGGGGGTGGAGTCTGCACTCAGTACAAGACATGATTTCTCATGCCATTGGTGTCCTATCCAGAAACCTTTTGTCTTTCCATGTACTGTAGTGAGACTGTACAGTGACATAGAACCAGAATCATTATGATTTATGTAGTATGAGAAATTTTGTTAAATGTCATTGCTAATATCAGTGAAAAAGTTTTAGCAGGGTGCGACACAGACTTTTAGAACATTGAACTGTTACTTCTTATGTTGCAGTCAACTTAATTATTTATGGCTGTGATGCTGAGGTTGTCTAGATTTGAATGTAACTTGGTGAAAAGCATTTCTTCAAGTTGGCAAGTAGTTTACTACTAGCTACTGCACTGTTTATGTTGGGGGTTTGCACTCAATGCAGGATGTGCTTTCTCATATCAATGGTCTTCTGTTTTGAAATGTTCTGGTTATGTAGAATGATAGAACAGTGGCAGAGCACAATGATAGTAGTTGATGGGGACTGGGTTCTATCCTCTGTTGGAACATGTAAGCAATAATGCATGCCAGGGTGTGTGTAGTGCTTTAATGATGTCCCACCTTGGGTGGATAGGCATGAGGCCACAGGTCTAGTGTGTCCAACACCCAGGAAGTGATGTTATCCAAGCACAACACACACACTGGAGTGTATTACCACTATTTCACAATGGCTCGCTTTTGTTAAAAAATTTAAAAATACAGTTTTAAAATATATTTTCTGAGGTGTTTTTATGGGTAAATATACAGCTTAAAAAGTTATTTTCTTCCTGCTTGACCAATACATGCTGCTGCAGTTATGTCTGTATGTTTTCCTACCACCCAAACCATGTTTGTGCTTCTCATTTTTTTGTCATTCTCTCCCTTATTGTTTGATTGTGTCCCAGAATGTAATTCACCTGGTCCCACTACCTACACTGGGACTGGGTGACTGTTATTCAACATTAGAGTGCTGTTTGAGAAGTGACTGCAAAATGAAGTTGATTAGCTGACTATGTATCTGGGACTGAGGTTTCCAGTGCTTCATATATGATTGGTACGTTGATTGGTTTAACTGCGTGTGTTTCCTTTGAGACATGTTAGTGGAACAGATTCAGAGTTTCAAAGAGATATAAACTGCTGCTGCATGCAGCCTTTCACAGAAATGGGCAGCCAAATGCACATCCCAGGAACTGTTACTGAGAGAGAAATTGTGAAACTGCATGCAGTGTAAAAGGTTTGTGGTTTGGTTTGAAGCAGAAAATAGAATAGCACAACAAAGTAATGAAACTGTAAAAGTGACAGCTTTTTGGGGGGTTTGGTGTTGTGACTCATGATAGGAAACATGAAAGCAATAATACATTTTAGGTATGTACATGTGAAAAGTTCATGAGTAATGGACCTCAATACAGTGATGTTGTGCTGTAAAAACATCACAGTGCAAGGTAGTCACCGACAATCAGACACCACAAAAAATGTTCTTGTTGTTGTATAATTCTTTCTCACACAATTTATGTACAGTGGTGCTGGCCAGGATGCAATGCAGTGTCTCAAGTTACTCCATGACAAAATGGATTAACTGCTTTTGAAATTGCTTTGTTTACTGCAGTAACTCTACTGTAGTATGCTGCAGTTTTGCATTGCATCCCAGCTGGCAACCCTGTAGAAAAATTGTTAGATGTCATTGCTGATGTCAGTGATAAAATTTCAGCAAGATTTGAAACAGTCTTTTAAAAGATTGATCTGTTGCTTTTCTGTTGCAGTCAATGTATTTCAATCCAGGCTGTGATGTTTAGGTTTGTCTAGGTTTGAATTCAATTTAGTTGGAAGCATTTCTTGAAGCTGTCAAAGAGTTCATTGCTTAATGCCACTGCAATTGTTCATGGGGGGGCACTCAACGCAGGATGAACTTTCTCATACTATGGGTTTGCTGTCTAGAACCTTTCATTTGTACCATGTGGTATGATAATACAGTGACAGGGCACAAGGACCAGTACTTAAAAGAGGCCTGGATTCATCCCCACTGTAGAACCTTTTTTCTTGTTGACTACAGTTTATGTAGTACAAGAGACATTATTATATGTCATTGCAGATGTCAGTGATAGAGTCTTAGCAATGCATAAAGCAGACTTTCTGAACACTGAACTGTTCCTGTTGCAGTCAATGTAGTTATTTCTGCCCGAGATGTTAAAGTTTATCTAGATTTAAATGCAACTTGGTGGGAAGCATTACTTCAAGTTGGCAGAAAGCTATTATTCAGCTCCACTGCAGCTGTTTATGGGTTAGGGTCTGCACAAAGTGCAGTCTGTGATTTCATATACCGTGGGTATCCTGTTTAGAAACCTCTCTTACCATGTGGAATGATAACACAGTAGCAGAGCACAACAGCCATAAGTGAAAGAGGTCTGAATTCAATTCCCCCTGGTGGAACATTGTTTATTTCACACTACAATTTATGTATTATGAGAGAAAAAGGTAGATGTCATTGCTCATGTGACTGATGCATTTCAGCAAGGTTTGAAGCAGAGTTTTAGAACATTGAACTATTATTTCAAGTTACAGTGACCTTAATTATTTTTGGCTCAGCCACTTAAGGTTGTCTAGATTTGAATACAACTTGGTGGGAAGCATTACTTCAAGCTGTCCAAGAGTTCATTACAACACTCCACTGCAGCTGTTTGGGGGGGGGGGGACTGCACTCAATTCAAAATGTACTTTCTCATGCCAAAGGGCTCCTATCTCCAAAACTTCTATCTTGCTATCTGGAATGATAGTACAGTGGCATAGCACCAGGAAAGTAGTTAATGGGGGGACTGGGTAAAATCTCAAGTGTGGAACATTTCCTCTTTCTCACTACAGTTTATGTTATTAGTATGCATCTCTCTTTAGACAGATTCTGTTTCACCATGTGGCAGGGTATCATAGTAGAAAAGAACCAGGAAAATAGTTGGGAGGGGGCCTGGGCTCAGTTCTAAGTTGTGAACATTATTTTTCTTTATAAGTTGTTAGCATCAATATTTTTACTCTTTTTATGAGAGTAATTGCTAGATTTTACTGTTGATATCAGTGACAGGGCTTTCAGGACTTGTTGTAGATTTTCAGACCATAGAACAGTTTTTCACCCAGTAACCACAAACATGAACAATGGAGCTGCCCCACTTCATTGAGATTAATCAACCACGAGAGAGCAGCGGAGAATCATCAATCACAGTTCATGAGAGTTTTTTTTATAAAATATCATGATTACTTTAGAGACTCTAGTGCAGGAGCATATCAGGTTTAAAGTTTAGAGTTTATGTGTTTTGTGTTGTACAGTGGCGTGAAAAAGTATTTGCCCCCTTCCTGATTTTCTCTATTATTGCATATTTGTCACACTGGATGTTTTCAGGTCTTTAGACAAAATATAATATTAGATAAAGGGAACCTGAGTGGACAAATAACACTTTTTTTTTTTTACTTATTTCATTTATTTAATGAAAAAAGTTAACCAACACCAATTGGCACTGTGTGAAAAAGTAATTGCCCCTAGTTAAATCAGCCCAATTAAAGGGATAATTAGAGTCAGCTGATTGAACACAGCCAGGCTTGATTACAGCCAGCCCTGCTCAATATAAACCTCACTTATTTTGGCCCTTACCATCAGAGTCACATTGCCAGCACAAAGATTCAACAAGCACATTATGCCATGATCAAAGGAAGTTCCTGAAAAGATCAGAAAAACATTGTGTTGCCCTCTATCAGTCTGGAAAGGGTTACAAAGCTATTTCTAAGGCTCTGGGACTCCATCAAACCACAGTGAGAGCCATAATCTCCAAATGGAGAACAGTTGGAACGGTAGTGACCCTTCCCAGGAGTGGGCAGCCTGCCAAAATTACTCCAAGGGCGCAGTGTAAAATCATCCAAGAAGTCTCAAAGGATCCTAAACAACATCAAGAACTGCAGGCTTCTCTTGCCTCAGCTAAGGTCAGTGTTCATGACTCCACAATCAGAAAGAGACTGGGCAAAATGGGCTTCATGTGAGAGTAGCAAGGCAGAACCCACTGCTAACCAAGAAGAACATAAATGCTCGTCTCTCATTTGCCAAGAAGCACCTGGATGATCCACAAGCCTTTTGGGAAAATATTCTATGGACAGATGAGTCCAAAGTGGAACTTTTGGACAACATGGATCCCATAATGTCTCGCGTAAAGCAAACACAGCATTCACAGTAAGAACACCATACCAACAGTCAAACATGGTGGTGGTAGTGTGATGGTGTGGGGATGCTTTGCTGTCTAAGGACCTGGATGATCTGCCATAATTAAAGGAACCATGAATTCTGCTCTGTACCAGAAAATTCTTAAGGAGAATGTCCAGTCATCCTTCCGTCAGCTGAAGCTGAAGCGTAGTTGGGTCATGCAGCAAGACAATGATCCAAAACACAAAAGCAAGTCCACATCAGAATGGCTAAAAAGTAAATTAATGTTTTAGAGTGGCCTAGTCAAAGTCCAGACTTAAACCCAATAGAGATGCTGTGGCAGGACCTGAAACGAGCAGTTCATGCTCGAAAACCTACCAAATGTTACTGAATTAAAGCAGTTCTGCGAGGAAGAGTGGGTTAAATTCCTCCAGGCGATGTGAAAGACTGATATTGAATTATAGGAAGTGTTTGGTTGCAGTCATTGCAGCTAAATGTGGCGTAACCAGTTATTAAGTGTAAGGGGCAATTACTTTTACACAGTGCCAATTGCTGTTGGTTAACTTTTTCATTAAATAAGTGAAATAAAAAAAAAAAACAAGTGTTATTTGTTCACTCAGGTTCCCTTTATCTAATATTACATTTTGTCTAAAGACCTGAAAACATCCAGTGTGACAAATATGCAATAACAGAGAAAATCAGGAAGGGGGCAAATACTTTTTCACGCCACTGTATATTTGTTTATTTTGTGAGGTGTACATGTTTGCTTGCATGCACATATATGTCTGTATTGTGTAGAATTTGTGTGTACGTTGGTCAGCAAGTCTAAGTGGCTTTTACTATACAATAATGACATATTAATAGCCTGGTACCACTCAGTACTGTTGGTACATTTATTAAAGTTTCCATTACATATTTTAACAGATCTCAGCATGATGTACAACATTCGTTAAGCCAGAGTTGTAAATACCTGACCACTAAAAGTGGGGGCTCAGTGGTGAGCCAGTTAGATTGCGGTTCAGGTGTGGAGGAGGGGTTAGAGGGCTTTCAAATGCTATGCTGTTCCACTGTGCAAGTGATGCAAGTGCCACTCAGCAGAACTATTTTAGTTTTTTTCATCAATCTTGGTAGTTGAATACCTTTTATGCAAACTGAGGGCCTTGGTTATTATGTAGGTAAGGAATGCAATTTAAAGTTGTAATATGTTTTATTGATGTTTCTAAAGCTGATGTTATAGCAATTGTGGATTAATAAGTACATTTATCTGCATATTTAGAGGCTCTTGACATTAAATAGTATTACAACCTCATACAACATATAATATTGTTATATAAAAAAGGGTTATGAAATAGGCTTCTTATACTGTTGCTTGCTTGCTTCTTAGCATGATTAATGAGAATCAATCTGATACCAGGAAATCTCAATAGAGAGATGAGGTGGAGTTTTAATATTTTCATTTAAAACCACCACTTGGGTGAGAGACTTTTGACATGAAGGACCTGTTTTCACTTAATAACAAGTAAATCTAGAAATACAGTTGACCTTGAGTGGGAGACAAGGTGAATTTAGTTTCATTTGAAACATCAAGGAACCCATTGCCCTTAAAGGTGGCAGCTTTGGGTAGGTGCTTTTGTCTTCCCTCCTACATCCCTGCCAGAGCTGCCCCTTCAGGAGTCGCCAATAAAACCCATCCCTGCCACTGACTTACCTGCTGCTTAGGGTCCCTCATCCTACCGTGGATTATCCCCCGGTGGGGTTCGGGGTTGGGCGAAACCCCTGTACCTTAATGTCTTCCTCAGTCCCTGAGACAGTGGCAGTTGGTGGCACATCAGGACTGGGATCAGCGCTCCATCTACCCAGCTCTGGAGGGTGTTTTTTCCCTATTCTGTGGGGACATTGCTAGCCCATGATGTCAAGGTGCAAGCGTTGACATCCACAATGTCCTCCCTCCCTCAATGATGCAGACCCTAGAGGTGATTGGTCCACAGGCTGCCACCTATCACCAATCAAACCCCCAAGGTGCCGACAAGCTGTCATGCCCCCAGCCTCTGCCAGAGGTCACATTCACTGGGATGGATCCCCCAACCTCCCTCCAGAGAAGGTGAGCTGTCATTGGATGCTCAGCCTTTCTCCCCCCTGCCAACCCCCGGTGACCCAAGTATGCTCTTGAACCTGGGTCACCAGCATAGTGTGAGGTGTGGCATCCAGCACCTCAACCCTTACTGCCACCAGGCTGTATATTATTTACTTTTTATTTCTGCGGTGGTTCTTGTGAGGATTAAAAGGAGATAATAGAAGATGAAAGGCAAGGTTTACAAAACCAAACAGAGGAAGTGATATTGAAATTAATGGAGATCTAAAGAATGCAACTGAACTGCAGAATAAAATGGCAAAGTGGCACTTCCTAAATCAATTCAGGTTTTGCAAGAAGCCAATAATTATGAAACGAAGAAATAATTTTACAAATAACTGGAATCAAAATAAGAAAGGCATTTCAAAACTTAATGTATGTTTACAAATGTACCATATGTGGAATCCAAACCACTGCTTATAATTTCTTTTAATAATAAGCGGAGACACAGAATTGAACCTGGGACCCAGACATTTTCCTGCTTTACAAGTAATCCATGAAAACATCCGAAGCCTTACAAAAAGATTGATGCACTAAAAGTCTGGGAGGAGGATGTTAAATCAAATATAATTGGAATCACTGAAACATGGCTACATAATGGTATAGAAGATAAAGAAATGAAAATAGAAGGGCATTTATTGTCCACAAAGGACAGGGGCAAAAGGGGTGGGGGATTTATGTTATATATTAAGAAAACTCTGGGACCATGTAGGATTATTTATTAAAAAAATTTGGAGGGGATGGATTGCCTTGTGGTTGAAATTATATTAAATAACCTTATGGTAAGGATTGTTTAGGCCCCACCCAAACACCCCTGAATTAAATAGGTTCACTTTGATGTTCTTGTGGGTAAGTTATTGGATGAAGTCAAACATGCAGATTTTATATTAATTGGGGATTCTAATGCTGACTGAAATCAAAAAATGGGAAGAAGATTGAAAGATAATTTGGATGTACTAGGATTTAAATAGGTTATACAAGGACCGACCAGATGTACAAGAAGTATTGAACAGAGATTTACTTTAGATCTCATGTTTGTATCAAATAAATTATTGGTTAAATCTGTTGAAATAATGCTATTAAAGCTGGAGAACCATTATCCAACTAAATGTAATATTGAGTGGATGACTATAAAAAGAGCCTGAAATGACATCATATTGGGTGACAAATTGGAAACACTTCAATGTAAATGCTTTTAGGGAGAACATGAGTAGTGTAAATTGGTGTCACCATACCCAGATACCAGACCTGGATCTGGCAGTGCAGGATTTTAACAATACATTAATTTTCATTATTAATAAACATGCTCCTAAAGAACAAAGGACCCTGAATAAAAAACAACTGACATGGATAACAGACAACATCAAAAAGTACATAAGAATAAAAAAATAGAATATGGAAAAAAGCCCAAAAATCTAACATTTCAGGGGATTGGAATATATTTAAAAAGTGGTGAAATAAGTTTTTATATATGGTGCAGAAAGCTAAATCAAAATGTTATAAACTTATATCGCAGAAGTGAAAAACCCCAGGAAATTTGGGTTTTACATCAAGAAATTTCAAAACCTAGTCAATTCAAGGACCCCAATACAGTTGATTGAAAATCATTTATTAATAAATGAATAATGTACTGCAGGATGTGTGTCGTGCTGGGATAACGTCACCCCAGAAGTGATGTTATCCCAGCATGACACACACCCTGGAGTGCATTATTCGTATTATACAATGGCTCAGTTGTAAAACAAAGAAACAAAAAGATAGAAATCTATATCAAAAGTAGATTTTTTTGTCATTTTTGTAATGGGTAGGATTACATTATGAAAAAATAGTGCAGTTCTCCTGTTGAGGCAGTAGGTGGAGTTGTCCTGTTTTGGTGTGGCTTTGTGTTCCTGATAGCAATCTTTGCCACTGCTGCCTGTTTTTATCAATGAGGGTTCCATATTAGGATATCTCATTGGGGTTTTCCTTTTTTTTTTTGCTTTGTTTAATTCCTGCAGTCTCTATGTGTAGGAGAAGGCAGACCCCCCACACACACATTCAGTTATGGCCTGCCATATGCTCTTCACTTCAGAGGATTGCTGTTTCAAGGTAGGGACATGATTCTAATATTGTTTTGGGGTACTTTTGGGTGGTGAAGTTCTTGTTTTGAGGAGAACAGGAGGAAAGTATTTTGTTATTGTAGCGAGCGAGTGAGAGCTGCGCAGTGACAGTTTGAAAGCACGGTTTCTCACTCGATCACTCAGTGGCTGAGGCAAGCACTTCACTGTGTATATGGGTCTCCATGTCCTGTTTTAAAAACAGAAAAACAGGAGATTTTGATCTTTTTGTTTATTGCGTGATGACTGTGGCTGTTTGTTTGTGCCATGTTCGTTGACGGGTCATGGTAGGTTTTGAGGCAGGTTTCCAGTTTTGCGATCGGAGCACCAGCTGGCAAAGCAGAGACCTGGGAAGCTGCTCATAGACAGTGGAGCAATGTTTTTTTAAACTGACATGCAGTCTTCGATGTGCTGGCACTAGAACCATGATGTCATGCTAGAATAACATCATGGCTCCAGTGCCAGACTGACCAATGGGAAAGTAACATTTTTTTATTGCCATTGTAAAATAGATGATAAAAAAAGAGTAGCAAAATGTTAAATCAGTATTTCACAGAGTTGTCTGACTTGGTGCTGGAAAACCTCGGGATGGAAACTTCTGAGATACTACTACAAGAACTCATTCAGAATGTTAAAACAACAGTGATTGGAGATGGACAAGCTTGGTTTAGGTTTAGAATAATTAAAATAAAAGAATTATAAAAAGAATTAAAAATAATAAATATTAATACATTTGGTGGACTAAATGGGGTGGAATCAAAATTCTTGAAACTGGGAACTGAAATTTTCGCACCAGTAATAAAAATTTATTAAACTGGAGTCTTAACACAGCATTATTTCCAAATGTATGGAAAGTAGGAAAGGTGGCCCCAATTTTTAAGGGTGGGGACCCCCTAGTTGCCTCAAACTATAGACCAATAGCTTTGCTCCCTAAATTTTAAAAAATTGATGGAAAGGTTTGCATATAAATAGTTTAGCCAGGATATGGACCGGTGTGGTCTAATAATGAATTGTCATCATGGTTTTAGCATAGGGAGGTCCATGGACTTGGCCCTGGTGAAGTTTAACAATCTTATAGTAACATCTATAAATTCAGGGCATAGCATGGGGGCCGTGTTTGTGGACCTCAGTAAAGCCTCTGATTTGGTAGAACATAGGATTTTGTTATTAAGGCTGCATGAAATGGGGGCCACATAAAAACTTTACAATGGTGTAAATCATATTTAGAAAATAGGAGGCAGTGTATTTCTGTGGAAACAGTAATGTCTACACTGGGAGAGATAAAATGAGGAGTCCCACAAGGCTCATTCTTAGATACTTTACTTTTTAATGTTTATGTATACAGGTTGCCAGAAATCTTAAAACATAGTGAGGTCCAGCTGTACATGGACAAAATTTTGGTGGCATCCACAGACAGCCGTATCTCACTAAAACAAAAATTACAGGAGGATGTTACTAGGATGGAAATGTGGTTTTAAGAATCCAAACTATTAACAAATTTCAAAAAAACAAAACAATGCATAAGTGTTATGACAGGGAACCAATTTAAGATTGATAACAATCTAAATACACTATTCAAAAATGATCAAACAATTTGAATTACTAATACATATACATATTTAGGTGTTGTAATAGATCAGAAACTTATATATGAAGAACATGTAACTTCTTTTGTAAGAAAATCTACTCAAAAACTCAGAGCATTACTAAGAATTTCTTCCTGTCTTGTAAAATCAGTGAGAACTAAGCTTGTTCAACAATTGATGATACCTATCTAAGAATAAGGGGGTCTGGTTTATAGGTGTGTGCCAAAAAAAGCTTTGAAAATGGTGGACCAAACTTGCTATAAGTTAACTAGATTTGTTAACTTTAGTAAATATGTAACACACTACTGTAAAGTTTATGCAGATTTGGGTGGGATGGGTCCCAAACAGAAAAGAGACATTAACTGGATAGTTTGGTGTTATAAATTATTTAACACTAAAAGTGTACATCCCTTATGATATCTGGTATCTACTGGAATTAGGCATGCAACCAAATATCTACTGAGGAAAAATGCAGCTTACATGTCTTGGCCCAGATCCAATAACAGGTTTGGTGATATTACTTTGCAAACTATAGTAGCACAAACATGGTACACTATATCATTAGAATTAAAGGCCAAAAACTCATCATCTGAATTCCAGACAGCACTGAGAAAACATTTTAAATTGCAATGTAATAGCTATACATGATTTTATGGATTGGATAATTATGTGCAATAGTTTTTGTATGTTCAACAAATTTAGCATTTTTGTATTTGGTGTTGTACTGAATGTTGTATAAACTCTTGTATGTCGTATTGTTATATCGTACAAAGCATTCTTTTTGAAAACAGGAATATCATCCCTAAAGTTTTTACCTGGATAAAAGTAACATTTTATCAATCAATCAACACCGTAATAGTTGGGAAGCAGGAGAGAATCAAGCATAGTGTTATGCTGAGATGATTTTACACCTCACTGACACCCATGCAAAAAACCTTCTGCTCTAGACCTCATGCAGAGGACTGCTTCCCCTGTGGATACTTATGAAGGAAGGTAGAATTCCCACCTCTGCTCAAGTTCTTTGTCCAGTTTGGCCAGAATATGTCAAATTATTCAGGGGCCATGGTGGCATCATGAGAGTCAAAGGCAGGGGGAAGGGCTACTTGGCAAGGTCTAGCCCCTCTGGTATTTCCATTAATGCTAAGAGGAGTGATTATGCTCTGGGAGAACCAGAACAGAAAGAGGAATGTGCTGCTCTACGTATAAAGAGGTTCAGATGTCCTGCATCTGATCATGTTCTGGGGCCAGATTTGTAAAAAAACTCAAATGTGTCACCAGTCTTTAAATACCACATCAGTTGTTGGTAATGTCACCAAGGTCACTAGTGGGGAGGGGGTCTTGTGGCAGGACCCTGCCCTTTGGCACCCCCATTGGGGCTCGAACCAAGATCCGTCTCTAGGCAGAATGGGAAGGATAGTTATGGGCACTCCCTCTATGCTGATGCTGCTCTATATGAGGGTCCACTGCACTTCTTACAATCCCACTGGTGGTCTACATCATTATAAGAATATTTGCGGTGACTCAGTGATGTTATAGTAAGTAAGTAAGTTAAAGTTTATTTGTTTAGCACCTAATCCTGGAGGATCTGGGCTCTGTACAGGTAGGCAAACAATTAAACAAACATACAATAATAAAGAACATAAAATGAAGAGAAGGACTGATAAACAACAGTACCATTTAAGTAATCTTATATTATGTAAAATAATAAAGCAGTTAGTATGATGAAAAGTGATAGGAAATCTACAAATGCCTTTTTGGAAAGATGCACCTTCAGCCCCCACTTAAATATCTCCACCCATAGGGCCTCCCTCAAAAAATTTTGGAAGTGTCTTCCACAACACTGTACCCACCACCTCAAATGAACGGTCTCCAGAGGACATTAGGCAGGCCCTGGGAACTGAGGAGGTCCTCAGTGGAGTGAAGAGAATGCATGAGACAGGCAGGAGTCTGAGGTCTTTCAGGTAGCTAGGCTCCAATCTGCATAGGGCATTTTAGGTGAGCAAACCCACCTTGAAGATGATCCTCCACTAACCAGCAACCAGTACAATTGTGCCGTATCAGGGTCACATGACAGGATCTCGGGAGGTCTCTCAACAGCCTTGCCACTGCATTCTGCTCTAACTGCAACCAGTGAAGAACCTCTCAATTGACTCCGAGGTATACAGATTTACAGTAGTCGAGTCATGAAGTCACAAACGCATGTACCAGTGAGGGCAGGTCACCAGGTGGAAATCAAGACTTTTATCTGGGCAACATTCTTCTGGCAATAGAAACCACTTCTGATGACACCTAAGCCTCAAGTGTCAGTCCATAATCAAGGATGATGCCCAGATTTTTCACCTTGGTAGATGCCGCCAAGGGAGTGGGGCCAAAGAATATTCCTGTTCCCATCCCAGCAGCACTCACATCCTGCAGCATGACCAGGCTTAATCACCAGCACCTCCATCTTGTCAGAACTGAGTCTTAGCTATCTAGAAGACATCCAGTCCTGAATCTCAACTAAACAATTATTCAACACCTCCATGGCATCAACCTTCCCAGGTGCAAATAACATGTACATCTGGGTATCATCTGCATAACAGTGACAACCCATGCTGTACCATCTGATGATCTCACCCAGTAAATTCATGTACACCATGAATGACATAAGTAACAGGATCAAACTCTGGGGAACACCACAAGGCAGGGGCTTCAGGCAGGACAAGAAATTCCTCATCACTACTCTCTGCATCCTGCCTGTGAGAAAGGACTCAAACCAGTGGATGACAGTACTGATGAGTCCACAGAGCCCTCTTAGGTGATCAAGCAGCACTGTTTGGTCCAAAGTGTCAAATGCTGAGGAGAGATTGAGAAGAATGACTATTGACCACTTCCCTCTATCTCTTTCCCTGAGGGAATCATTTTGCACTCTGACTATTGCCTTGTCAATGCTATGCCTTGACTAACTCCTGACTGGAAGGGCTTATAGATGACATAGGCCACGAGGTGTGCCTTGGGCTGCAGAGCCATAACATTCTCAATAACCTTACCCAGAAATGGAATGTTAGAGATTAGTCTATAATTTGCCAAAATGTCAGGTCAAGAGATGGTTTCTTTAGCAGGGGCTTCCCAGTGCCTCTTTCAAGGTGCCAGAAAAACATCCCTCCAAAACTGAACTCTGGACTCTCTAGGTGAACACTGGATCAACAGAATCAACACATACCACTAAGAGACAAGTCAGGCCTGGGCCCAGTTCATAATATGTGGACCACAATTTCAAAATCAGCTTGCAAATCTCTGCCACCCCAACTTGTCTGAACTAGCTCCAAACAATAGAAGTGCCTCTGGACACATACGACTTGCCACTGTGAGGCTGCAATTGCCCTATTGGGGAGATCACAACTCTAATGGAGGACACCCTGTCAGACAAGATTAGAGCAAACTTCTCTCACTGAGTGATTGAAGATGCTTTTTTGGCTGCAGACAGACAGACAGGATAGAGAAGCCTATCTACAGCACGAAAAATCAGGGCAGGTCTGTTCCTCCTTGCAGCAATCTTTCTGGAAAGGAACACTGCCTTCTTATGGTTGATTGCCCTTTTGTATTCATTGTAGTGAATTCTTAGAGGCAGTCTCTCCTCTTCAAACCAAGACCTCAGCCAACAGTGCTCCAGCCTCTGACCCCTGGTATCCATCTCCTTGAGATCATAAATAACACATAACATATCAGGCATATTTTTTTATTAGGCCCATGCCATACAACTTATTTACATTTTGAGTGTGTTTCAAAAATACCTGATTGCTAACAACTTACCTCCAAAGTGCTTCATTTGTGACATCACAGTCAGCTGTAATGGAAATGACCATGATGTCACAAATAAATGCACTATTAGGGAAGGCAAAGACAAGCTGCAGCATTCTGCACCACCTGAAAGTGTCTGAACTGGCCATGTTCACTTCAAAACTTGAGACAACATTGGACTGCACCACTATTTTTGCATCTTCAGCTTAAAGAAAGGGTTGATATCTGGCAATTATAAAAGCAGGTTTTAACTGCACCCAGCATCATGAGTTACAGCGTGAGCTTAAACTGATCCCATAAGGATGGACAGCTGCTGTTGCTTCAGCTTCGTGGAAGCAGATGCATTTGAAGACTTTTAATGTTCAAGTGAGTGGATAGAAGTGAAGTAATGTTAATGCTGATCGGAAAGAAGCACACTATATAATGTATGGTAGAACGTTATTATACATGAAAATTGGACATATTATAGTGTTGTTATACTATTAATGTGACATCATAATGTTGTTATGCCATCATGAGTACGTCACATCAATGGTATAAGAACATTGACCTATTTGTGCATATGCGTCCTGTACTCTTTATGTTGATTGCACATGCAATATCTGGGAATGTGACTCCAAAATGACTGCGGTAGCGATAAGAGAAGCACCTCAGAGAGGGACAATTATATTGTAAGTACTATTTTCTGGCTAGACTCCTGGAAAAAGTGTACTATAAACTATAAAAGATAATGTATGGTTCATCGATCGGCAACCAGCTTGTATAACCATCTCGAGGTTGCCATGGTGACTTAAACTTCTTGAAATTTGCTCACAGGGTTTCGTGGGTACCATGGCAATCTCTCTATGGGAAACAAACCGGTTACCAACATATGACCATACGTGATCCTCTATGTAGGGTAAATAAATAATAGAATACTCATTTTCCAATCTGTGTTGTTTAGATGTTGAATTTTGGCATGGCTTTGCTGAGGAAGATCTTCTTTGAGATGTCAGCTGAACATTTCTGGACAAATAATCCAGTAAAGACAAAGAATAATTTATGGAACAAATAATCAAAATGTTTTTTCCACTTTCAGTTATTGTTCTATTTGGCCAAACCATTTAATCCCCTAACCTTCATTCTACAAGGACAATGAACTATTCAGGAAATGTCTCTCACCAGTGGGTACTACTCTGGTTAGCCTTTAATGCATCAAATACCCCAAGCAACAGAAGTAATGCTAACAGTAGAAATTATACTTCTGTACACACACACATGCAATATTTCCTCCTTACTCCTCAATACAATCATCTCATTACTGGAATGGCAATGCCAGAGTGACAAAGCTGAAAACTCATAAACCACTGCAAGCAATCCACATTTAACAATGACCAAAAATTAATAGACCCTTTCCATTTGTGGGTGCAGCTACAGCTAGGAGAAATCTGCATGCTTTACACAACTTTTATACATTTTTCAAACCTTCATAAAATAATGACTACTTCACAAAAATTGACTACATTTCAAAATAATGACTTTTAATTTGAAAATGTTTACTTCTGAAACTTTAAAACAAGGAGGTATAAATACTGTGCACATTGTTTTGATTAATCTTTTATAAAGCTGCATGTTTTTAATATTGTGTATGTCTGGCATGTGCAAATTAGACACTTTCATTGCTAAGAATGTGCACTTTCAAAGCTGTGAATTGTAAAATATTGTACTTGCTGACACATTTTAACACATTCTGTGCTAATTTGTACACTTCTACCATGCTGTAGTATTCAAAAATATGCACTTGAAGTACAATGCTTAGATGATCCAAACCAGGACTTCATAAAGTTTTTGCAAAAATGTTGGGAATTTGCAATAAAGTGGAATAAGCATTTTTTTATGTGCTTCAAAAACAACCCATACCATAGTAATATGGCAAACTAAGGCAAAAAAAGCATACTATTTAGAAACCTCCTGCCTGTGCAGGGAAGGCTGTGCCATCTTCTGAATGGTTTCTTACTGGTGACTGATGGGAAGGGAAGATAGGTGTCAAGGATTCCCCAACCCATAAGTGGTGGCCTTACGTTAACATGCACCCACTGACATGGCAGGGCTTAACCTTCATCTTGATCTTTTGATGTCCTTTCTGGCCTGTAAGTCCTTATCTGTGGTGGAAGAACTCCCAAGGAACAATATCAGCTTTGTCACCAGAAGGATAAAGTAATCTGGTGCACCATGCTCATCAGGGCTCCAGAGGCTCCATGTTTTCCATACCAGTTTCTACTCCTGGCTTCAAATAGTCACCAGTAAAATAGTGTTGGGGTCTGCTTGGGGTCCCACCTATGAAGGAAAGGCCAGGGGTTATTGTGGGGCCATGTCAATGTGCATTAAAGGCTGGATTGGGTTATTGGGACAACCTGGGGCACCAGGAGAGGGACAGGTCTTAGGAAAGATGAAAGGAGGATCAACAGTTGGCCCATGAAAAGAGGTGGCAATAAATAAAGTAAAAAAGCAAGGTGAATATAAAACTCATTTCAGGAGGAGAGATCCAATATTCCCAAAATGTCTTTTAGATTTGCCAGAGTTTTTTTCTGTTATCCATGAACACAAATTAGATAAGTTAGTAATTAATTTTGCAATTTTTAAATATCTGATTGTCAAATAATGAAACACAGTTTATAACTTAAAAATATCTGATTTTAGTAGTTTCTTTACTAAAGTTTTAGTATGAAAGTTTTCTAAGATACTTCTGGTCCTGGGGACTAGTGAGTATTAGTAGTAGATCATTCATGGGCAAGTGGAGGGGCTAGCTGCACAATCGAGCAGACTTGATCAACCATGAGGCCTGTTTCTGCTGGCATTTCATATGTTCTTATGTACATATGTTTGTATAAGTAGAGTAACATTTGCCAAAGGGTTTTGTGCAAGAAAGAGTGTTTCCTTTTTCTTGTAATCTGAAGGCACTCCCAGAGCAAGAGTCATCAGTATGCCCAGGATGTTCAACACTTGTGTCAGGGGTGTGTGGAGGTAGTGACCATGATACTGGACAAGGTTATCAAGCGAATTAATCTAGAGGATATAGAGGTGCAGGTGCAAGGGATAACCAAGGTCAGAACTTCAGAGCAGGGTAGTGCCTGGAGAGGAGACCCCACCTGGGCAGAATGCTCTAAGGAGCATCTGTCCTCACTTGCATGTATGCTAGGCAATATAATGAGTTAACCCAGAAAATGAGCAAGCTAAAAGGTCTGATGAACTTTGAAGTCCAGGACTTTGTGGCAATCACTGGAACCTAGAGAGGAGAAGGAAAATAAATTAGACAACAAGGTAAAGGGATACTGAATATTCTGAAGGGTTTGACAAGAATGGAGGTGGCTGGCTTTCATCATATTTTTGAAGGAGTTATTGTGGAAGACAGGCTTGGCATCAGGGGGCACACAGTGCCACAGAGTCCATCTGGGTTGAGATGGAAGAAAGAGCAAAAGGAGTCATCATGGGGGTGCAAACAGCACAGTTGAACATGATGCCCAGCTGGTTGAGGACATTATGTGAACAGTTAAAAATCAGATGCAGTGATGATCCTGGCAGATTTCACTCTACAATGGATAGACTGGGATTTTAAGAGAGCTAACAGCAGACCCAAGACTGAGTTCATTGTCACACATATGAACATACACATTTTTCCTTCTTTTAGGACTGGTCTACTAGAACGGCATGTCCAATAGAGGACTAGGTTTGAGACCAGCCTTAACATTGTTCTCAGCAGCGGGGCTGGAGTCATCTCCCATATGAACATCAACAAACTGGTTGGAGATAGTGACCACAACCAGGTAACTTTCTCTCTAGTCACAAGGAAAACTAGCCTGGTCTAAGTCATCAGAACCTGGAACTTCACAAAGGTGGACTTTACTACAGCAAAGAACCAGTTGTTGAGGTGTCTACAGTGGTTAAATGACACTGGTAATGCAGAGTACAGATGGACTGTACTGAGTAAGAAGCTTGAAGCAGACACAGAGGCTTGCATCCCTGCAAGTAACTAGAAAAAGGGTGTGGTTATCCGACATGGAGTACCACTAGTATCTTCCACATACATGAACCCATCTGTTTAAGGAATTGTCAGTTTCCAATGTTTGGCAAGGGACCATTTAGTGTTTGAGGTGGCATAGCTACAGAATTAACTTCATAAGAATACATGTGTCAATATATCTCATTATACCATGGACATAAGTGAACAGCCAATGAAATGGTCAGACTGGCAGTTTACCACCGGTGTAAATCCTCTGATAATCAATGGCTGTTGATGAGACTGTAATCCAATATATCCTGTGCAGCATAGGAATAAATGCAATAAAAATAAAAAAAAACAAAGCAAACTTTTGAATATTTGTATTTTATTATAGTAAAAAAATGAACCTTGGTATAATCGCAATAAGCCACTTGGAGGATGTGGGTTATCAGGGGATTTACCATGGCTGGCAAGGATTTACCCACTTAACTGCACCTTGTGGGTAAACCACTCCAGCCATGGTAAATCCCCTGATAACCCACACCCCCCTCATGGCTTATTGCTTAAATATACATCAGTACACCTGAAACCATAACATCACCCCTACCATCTCCACTGACTTGTATTGCTCGTTGTTGGCTGACACAATGCAGACTGTTTTTTGGGTCCTTGTCATGAAGGGCAAACTACAGAGAACCTGGGAATATATGGCAGGTCTGGCTTAGGGAGTGACCTGTTAAATAAGCATGACTGAGAGGTAGCAGTAGCAGCAGATCACCTGAGGGAGAAAGGCCTAAGTACTAAAAGTGAGAGTAGGATAGGATGAAGAATAAATAACAAAACCCTAGAATTGTTCAGTATGTTGATATGAAGTATTTACATGGACAGGACTCTAAGCATTTATTTAAAGAAAATACATTTGTAGCCCTAATGGTTCCAATGTTAGCCAATTTCAAAGAAATTATCTTTAGAAAGTTCTAACTTTGGAACTGTTAGAGATAGAATCTTATTTTTTAAAATGAAAGTTTGCAGTCTAGGTATAAACAAGAAAAAGTCATATCAGTGAGGTTTCAATTATCAGTCATTTAAAGCACCAATAATTTCATAAGTTTATTTTCACAATTATACTGGTTTCTCTAACATTTCCAAAGTTAACCATTTTTAAATACTGTAAATCATACAGTATTTATAAGAGGCTAACCTAGGAAAATTTAGGACTAGAAGTTTTGTTTAAATGAAAGCTTGTGGTCTTGGCAATAATTTATTTATTTAGTTATTTGAAGCTGGTAACTGGGCGAGGCACAATAGGCCAAGGCTGATTTCCAAGTGCATCCCAGGAGGAAAGGGAAATGGGTGGAGGGGAGGGGGTTAAAATTACAGTTACAATTACATGATTAGAATAGTTTACAGGGTACATACAAGCAATGGTAATACAGTAGGTAGGTAACCATTAAGCTGATAATAACAAAGAATAACTCAAACTGGGGCTAGCAGAGGATTAATTATATCATTAAATGACATTTTAGATGAGATGAGCTATATTGCTATGGGGCCAGATTCTTAAAGTCTGTGAAAATTCCTCAGCTGCAGAAAAAACTTGGTGCAAGTGGGTTGCCACTTGTGGAACTGCAGTTTCTCCCACAGCTATGGTATTCTCAAAAGTGGAGCCTGTTTATGACTGGCTCATTGATTTACAGCAGCTTGTGGGCATTTTTTCCCCAAAGCTGTGGGAAAATATTATGGGTGGTGGGACCAGGTGTAACATCTCCCACAGCTGTAGCAGTCTGAGAATATCAATCTCCACAGCTGTGGAGATTTCAGTCTGCAACTGGAGTTGCAGAGTGGTACTTAGTTTCATTACATTTTGAGAATTTCACCCACAGTCTTTAACTATCGATAATCTACATTATTGATAATTCTAAAAGTATATTGATATATATTGCTAGCCCTAACATTGCCATGTTAGCTGTTTTGGAACATCTAACTTTACAACCACTAGAGCTTGAAACATTTGTGTAACTGAAAGCTTGTAGTTAGTTCAATATCATTGCAGAGAAATATTAATACAGTTTACAATTATCAGTTCTTTTCAGTGTTGTTTAAAAAATTATTTTAGAGGATACTTTAATTATCAGATTTTTGTTTCGTATTCAGACCAAATAAATGTGTTCTTACTTATTTTTAGCCATAAAACTTTTGACAAAATAGTTCAATTGAATTACAAAACTTAAAACATTCTTCATTCCATATTCAGTGATCCACATATCATCCTTTGTTTTACAGACTTTTCCTGCAAATATTGTAGAAGATAATAAGGTAGAAGGGCCAGGAAGTATCTCCCTGAGGCTCAACAAAGGCAACTGATCCTGAACAAAAAAAGATCTAGGACAGCAGGAAAAAGATGGGTCGATTAAAGGCCTAAGAGGAGTATTGTGCAATACTGAGACACTGAAGACTAAAATCCAGGTAGCCAAGGAGGAGCTGGAAGGCAATACAGCTTGGTAGAGCAGTGTGCAATAGCAAACTCTTTCTCCAGTACATAAATGGAAGGAGGAAGATAAAGTAGGCCATTGGGCCATTGAGCTTCTCAAAACAGGGGAATTAGGAAGAAATCTATGGGATAGTCAATGCTTAAGGTGCTGAAGGAATATTTCACTTTGGTGTTCACCAAGAATCCCTGAGGGGAAGGAGAGTGTTCATTGGGAGGTCCCATAGCATCAGTCATAGTTATAAAGCAGCCTGTGGACATTACAGTTGCCATGGTAAGTTGGCTGCCCAATGAGGATCAATCCATGTACTTTTTTACTCATGTTTTTTTAGACAGAAGTAGGAAATTGTTGCCAGTTGAGACTGTCTCCCACTCCACATGGGCATATTATCTCCTGTTTATTACTGGCAGCAGGTACTTATCTAATTCTTTTTTAAATTTGTTAAAAGAAGTAATTTCCATGAATTCTTGCAGTACTGTATGTGACACTTCAGTCCTTGCTTATGATTATGGTATGATATCTTTAAAATAAATAACTGGTGTGTGTGTGAAATTTGGCTCACACAATTTGGCAGATTTGACCTGTAACTTCAAAGTGTCAGTGGCTGAAACCAGGAGGTAATTAAACTGACCATTAGGAAAACAATTAACTGAGACATCCTTCCAGAGACAGTTTATTGCCTGCTGCTGCTTTTGAAGTTGGAACTTAAATACAAATTTTATGACGTTTCAAGAGAAAAGTAATTGGGCTAGGTCCTCTCCTTTTAGCAAATAGCTGAAGAATAATAAAATACCTCAGATCTCACTGGCAGGAAATCAGCCAAGGGACATGACAGATGTGGGAATGTTAAGATCAAAGAGAAATGTTTAATTAAAGGATACCATATTTAGGAAATTTTTATTTTTCTTATGATGTATGATTAATTTTAAAATACTTCCAGGTAGGAAATTATGTTTCTAAGAATTAATTCTAAAAGGAGGAGCTAGATGACTCACAGAGGGGGTGGGGAGATAGAGTTGAAAATGTATCATTGTTTCTGAAATGTGACATATCATTTTGGGCTTTGAAAACAGAAGCATCTAACTTAAAACGCACTTACAGAGGTATTACATTAGATAGCAAACATCTAAAGTGTTGTGGTGGGAGTTTTGTTCTATAATTTTCCCTTTTTCTTTTATATGATTGTGAGCTCTTGATATTTGTTCAGTATTTTATTTTACTTATTCTACAGTTTTTGGTAAATAACCATTTTCTTGAAAAACTGCCTGGGTGTCTTCTCAGTTTTTTTTTTTTTGCATGTGAAGTGCCTGTATTTTAAGTCTGACAACTGTTTAAAAGGCTTGATGGTGTTACTAAGCTTGGAAAAGGTAAGAATATACCCAAGGTCACTTATAGAGTTTTAAGGGTTCATTTTGGGACCTGGCTAGGTGCCACTGGCAAAGGATTTTACTGCAATCCCCGAAGAGAGTACATATCTGAACCAGTACATTGGGTATACTAGCATAAGGTTTACAATTTGACTCTCCACAGAACTTAAGACTAACAGGTTACCCTGTCTGTTGCCTGTTCACACTATTGTGCTCTGAGTTTGGAACTGTGGAAGCAGAGGGCCTGACCTGCAGAGTGCATTTGTGACACTGTATTCCACACTTTTGGTGTCAAAACAATAACACAATTATCTTGTTGGTTGGTATTTGCACTAAGTATTGTAAGCTGTATATTATTATGTCACTTAACATTTGCCAGTTTGTCCCTAAATTAAATACCACACTGGACCATAAGATGCAGGTTACTCAATATTTGAAATTGCAACAACATGTAACCCCTTAGTCTTCTCTCCTTCAGTATGAATATATCAGGTTTAGAGACTCTCTCCCCATTTATGTTTTGTTTCTCAGTCTTGGAATTAATTTAGTTATCCATCTCTGAATTTCCTCCAACACATAAATGCCCACTCCCCTCAAATATGTGGGCCAGAAAGGTGATCCATTATTTAAGTGGGTTCTCACATACATCCTATATAGTGGGATGATACATTGTTCAATTCTGGATACAAAATATTTTTTTCTTATACCTCCTAATAGCCTATTTTCTGTAAGGGTGCTTTTTTGCAGAGATTTACAGGGGACAAGTTGTCATTAATAATAATCCATAAATCATATTCACAGTTTGTCATATTTAAAGGGATATTATTAAGTTTATTTGAACTGTGTCTTATTATTTGCAGCCCATGTTTCAGTATGCTTCAGATCATTTGCTAGAGCTTGATATTTAGTCACAGTATCTACTTCATCACCTACAGTATCTTTGTGTCATCAGTGAATTTTAATACATTATTTTTGAGGTGGTAATGCATATCCCATATAAACAGACCAAACAGTGGTCAGTCTAAAACCAGTCCCTGGAGGACACCACTACTGACCAGTCTTTCACCAGAATAATGGTCACTACTCTTTACCTTCTAAATTCTATCCATCAGCCAGTCCTCAAACCATTTTACCATACTTAATCAAAACCCCATATTTAATTTCAAAGGGACAGACTTCATAACCCCTGGGTCACACTGGAGTTAAAGGAACATTTGAAGGGTCACTTGCAGTAATCTATCATGAATCTTATAAGACAGTTGCAGTGATGCTGAAAAGTGCCTGATGTGATCCTCAGTTTCAAGAACTTGATTCTGTGTGCAGCTATGGGCGCCTTGCACCAAAAACAATATCTGGCTAGTTGAGAGAGTACAGAGAACTGCAACATGTAGTATAAGGACACTGCCAGGCAAGTCTCATGAGAAGAGAGTGAGGGACCTTAATTTATCCTCCTTAGAGTATAGAAGATGAAGAGGAGAGATGTGTTTAGTCTACAAAACATTTCAGAATGAAGATCTACTTGAATGTCTTAGGCTGGAGAAGAAAACAAAGGATAGGATAACTAGAATACACAACCTCTTATTAAAAGGTGATCTATATAAAACAGATAAAAGAGCATCATGGTTCAACTAGAGGTTAGTGAACACCTGGAATAGTTTGCCAACAGAATTAGCAGAAATAGTTCACTGAATACATTCTAAGCAGGTCTTGACAAATACATGACTGATAAAATCACTTCCTTTTCCATCTAATGTATGGTGAGTCATATAAGTTTATGGCTTTCAGACTTGTATCATCCTATGATCCTATGAAAGGAGTAATGTCAGACTTGGGTAATTACAGTACATCTCAATCAATACCAGTCAATCTGACATTAGTGCTGGGCAATATCCTAGAATCCATTATAAGGATAGAATATTGAAGAACTTGGTTATGGCCAAGCTTCTTGCCACCCGCATGTCACATCATGCTGGTAATCTTCCAGGGGTGACCACAGTGTCAGACATCAGGGGCATGATCATTGATGCAGTAAGGACATTAGCACCTCCCCTGGCCCTTAATTGCCCCATCTCCTTCCACCTCCAGCAATTTCCTCCCTATACTTGGCTGTGACAGAGGCAGAATTCTTTCAGGCTACTGCGTTACAATCACCTTCTCAGGCATTAAAACTTTACTCAATAATTGTACATTTATATGGAACTTTCCATGCCTTTGTCATTACCAATCCTTAATTGTTGCCTATTGTACTTCCTCAAGTTGATATTATCTGTTAGTGTGCCCTGAAGTCTAAGCTGTCATGGTATTGCTCACTGATGTGGACTGATGTTTTGTTTTCTTGTACTCCTCTCCTCTATTCCCTGGGTACACCTGGAAATGAGCCTTGACTCAGTGTATCTTTCCCAGTTATCCATTTTCAATGAATAAATAAGACATTTGACACAATGGTATGTGAAAAGCCTCTGTGCAAAGTATAGCAGGGTAATATATAATAGGCAGACTGAAGGTGGATTGTTAATGGGACTGGGGCAGGACCAGAGGACTGTGGTGGATGGTCACTACTGCAAGTGAATAGGAGTACTCAGCAGTGTTTCTGGGGACTGATGCTGTGGCAAATGTTGTTCAACATTTTTATCAAAAATGTAGAAACTGGGAACTCCAGCAGACTGATGATGTTCACTGATAACAGTAAGGTAGCCAGAGTGGTGGACTTAAAGATTGGGAAAAACTTCAGGAGGACCCAAACAAAATTAAACGATCGGTTTTGCTTAGGACTTGGCGAAAGCACATTCTGCTATTGTGGAATTTTTGTGAAAGTCTGCAAATTTTGCAAAGTTTTACTGAATTGTGCAACATTTTGCAAAATTCTATATTTGATCATAATTCAGCAATTTATGCAGCTAGAGACCTGAAACTAAACTAGCTTACTTACTGGCAGGAGCTCAACATGAATAACAAACTTCATGATATTTGGATGAGTAGTTTTAAACCTATAGGTGCTCAACTCAGCAATTAATTGTTTTGTGAAATTTTCTGAAAATATTTCTCAGTTTACAACACAGCCACCTTTGGAGCTACAGTTGCAAAAGTTTACATATTCAGATATTTACTGAAATGTCTGTGATATCTACAGAGAAAGTCCCTGCCTGTCTGCAGTACAAACCTCTTTATGAAGACCAGAGGAATCGCTTTAGAAATATTGTGAAATATCTGGATATATCTGACCATGTCAGTTGCTGTAACTGTATATATATGGAAGTCTGCATGCATAATCTTCTTGGAAGGAGCTTTGAAAATAATAGTGGAGAAGAGATTTGGTAATGTAAATATCAAGTTACAGGGATTTAAATATTTGTGAACATTTGTGAAACTAATCCAAAAATGTGGATGTTTAAAGCTCCACTGCTATTGCAGGTGTCAACCTGAAATGTAACATAATTACTCAATGGCACTGAGTCCTAGAACATAATAACGCTGGTAAATCTAGTTTAATAGTCAAAAAATTACAGTGGAAATACTTTAAATTGCTAACTGGCAAAATCTGCTCAAATATCTACTGTATGAAAGCATAACAGATAATGTCAATAGAATTCCACTTGTGGAATTTAACTTTCACCACTGAATCCATTTGCTGTAGCTGGGTTGTGCTTTTTGCAGTCTTGTTGTTCTGTTCTTGTTGACTATTTTGCCCTTCCACCTTGTTTGTTTTCCTCTGACCTTTACCAAATGGATTCCATGGACTTACTTGTCACTCTGACCTCCTGTTTGTTTTTTTTTTTACAGACACCCTTTCTTACAAAAAGACCCATACTTTCCTTTTCTTATCAGAACTATCCCCTTGGAACAACCAGAGTTTGTCCTTCTTGGTTCTTAAGTCATTTTCTTACCCACCAGCGCTCTATGGTTACCTCTAAGTCTTGGACTTCCAAATTCGATAGGCTCTTGGCACAGTCAGTTTTGATGGATGTGATTCTCATGCGACCTGCTGTTGAGTGAGAGTTGTCCTTCTACACTTTCTTGCTCCAACTAGGGATTAACAACTCATATGCTTCCGAGTTCTGATACCCTTCCATTGGTAAACCCTTGCATCTAACACCTGCCAGTGGTGATGCCTACATTAACTATCTCTGTGTCCTTTAGTTTAAATCTCAGCTGACTGCCCTTTCCATTGACATCACTGTGCCACCTCCCTCTTAAAAGAACTGTAGTCCACATTAATCTGACTTGTACTGCAGGCAGGTAAATTGCCTTACTTGCAATACTATCATGGTTCTGTAATGCCCCTTTAACATTCCTGCTATGGTGGTGCCTAGTACAACATTCTATCAAAGATATGTATATACTTCTGCCACAATTACCTCAGTTGCAACTAGTAGTAATGCTAGGTGTCACTGTTTTAAGTGCAAAACCTATACATTGTCATCTGAAGGGTTGTTAAAGGGTCAGCAGGAGTGGATGGGTGCACCTCCATAAGCCATTTAGTCTGTGAGCTCTAGTGGTTAGCTGGTAAAAATTGTGAGAAGACAGGAATGTGCAAAGTAAAGTAATGGTGTTGACTATTCTTGATGATATTGCACTAAAGATATTGATCTTGATGATGCATCACTAAAGATGCTGACACAGCTGTCCACTTTTGTGAAGCTCCCTGTGAATGCTATATAATTACCACTCTACCCAGCCTTTTGCAGTACTTGATGGCAGGTCAAAGTATGGCTGGGCAAAATGTATGGTGATGACTTCCACAATCTTTTCAAATTTTTTACAAAAAACTCATAAAGTTTGACTTTAATTACTGATATTACTTTGCAACTTTGGCTACTTAAAACTCGGCCATCCTTTAATCAAGAAGTTAGAAGTTAACACACACAGCCTTTTTTTTAGGGTCTATGAACATAACAATATTGGTGGCATTGCATTCTTTAGTTTTACAGTAATGAAAACAATGAGACACAATGGGGTGTGTGTTTTTGTCTGCAAATGCATGTCTCAGGTGTGTGCTGATGCACAAGGCGCTTGTGCCAAGTATCTTTAGCACCTGGAACATGCATTTATCAGACAACAATCCACATCACTGGAGTGCCTTACTGCTCTTTTAAAATGGGTCTGTCAAGTTTATATTTTAAAATTAAAAAAGGAACAAAAAAGATCAAAAAGCCTTTCTAAGATGATTTCTTTCTTATTTTAATGTAGATTGGTTTGAGTATTACATTAAAAGTAATGCATTTGTACAGTAGTACAGTACTACTTGATTATCAGTAAAAGGGACCTGTACTGTGACATTTTGCAGGTTGTTAAGTTAGGACACATTACCTCCCCCTGCTCACTGTATATACATGTACTCTGTACTCAGTCCTGCTACTACTCTACCACCACTGCCAGCAAACACCAGTATAGCTCACTGTAGCACACTGTAGTATTGGTCACATTACCTCTCCTAGCCCACTGTACATGTGTATACTCTGTACTCTGTCATGCTACTACTGCCCCCCCCCCCGACACTAGCAATACCAGTGTAGCTGGCTGTTTTTTTTTAAGCTATCTCACTGTGTCACACACAAACTCAAAGCTTTCAGTGGATAAGTTCAGTCACTCAACTCCCCCATCACTGTAAATGTGTGAACTCCCTTCTCTCAGTTGCTACCACTCTCCCCGTGATCCCCACCAGTGACACTAGTGTAGATGACTGTTCTTTTAGGTTTTATGTTTTTAAAAAGGAAAAAGATACCTAAGTCTCTTGTGCTCTCTCACTCCATGAACTCAAAGCTTTTAGCAGTTCAGGGCAGTGGCTTTGGAGGAAAGAGCAACTTCTAGTTTCAGTGATAGGAGCACAAAATAGACCAGACACTGTTGTTCATGTGTCACAGTGCTTGCTGTCACAAATGAAAAAAAATGAATAGTATTCACAAAAGAGATTATCCCATGGTGCCTAGACTCACAGAAGGAAGAGGAGGTGGAGTCAGCTGCAGCAGAGGATGGATCACTGTGCGACAGAAGGAATCTAGAAGTGGATAATGCGA
The DNA here is from genome assembly GCA_016271365.2 of Neoceratodus forsteri. NCBI lineage: Eukaryota > Metazoa > Chordata > Ceratodontiformes > Ceratodontidae > Neoceratodus > Neoceratodus forsteri. The sequence continues at coordinate 315,447,054 of CM028134.1, forward strand.
GCCATCATCTTGGGAATGTGAATTAGAGGCCAGTGAAAAGAAAATGATCAAAACTATTTTCAGCAGGTTAGTATTTTAACAAATTTTATTTTTATTATTTGCCATGTGTTTGCTATTTGTAGGGTAGGGATGCTTAGTAAATATAATGGATGGAAATGGTTAAGGCAAGTAATGGTAGTTACCTAACTAACATGGCTGCCAGGTTTTTTTAAACTTACTGGAAGGTGTGGATATGTGGAACATGCTCCATCCTGCTTGACAGAAAAAGTGTGATCTGTAGGATTGCTGCTTTATAAACACACAAATGGGAGTGGCACCTTGCCAGTCAGGATGCAGCATTTTCCCTACCAATTTTATAAAGGGACTTAAAGGAATACTACACCCTCATGCCTTGTAAATTTTGTTTGTTTCCTTGTCAACAGTCATATATTTTCCTGTAGCTGTTATGGATATACTGTATGGCCCGGATACTCAGACTGCACCTGGCAATGGCGCAAGCATGAGCGCAGTGCATCTGGGATGCACCGGGGCCAGGACCAGGACCAGGACCAGGTGATATTCAATGGTGATGCACCCATGACACAGCACCATTGAATATGGTACAGGCTGCACTCAGTGCAGTGGCACTGTGCCAGCACAAGTCACAGATTGGGAGCACGGGGATGCGCCAGCCCAAACGCAGTTGCGCTGGGTGCAGCACCCATGATATTCAGAATAGGGCATGCAAATGAGGCCATAATATATACATGGCACAGCTGGGGCATTAACATGCTATTATGGTTCCATTTGCATGTCTTGCACATGGCAGTTCGCTGAATTGCACCTGGCACCCTGCACGGCATGATAGTGATCAAGGGTCTCGCAACCTAGCTGCGATCATGGGTATTCATTTAAAAACACAACTCCGGTAGTCTAGTGGTACCCCTCCTTCCCATTGCAGTGATCACCATTAAATTGTACTATTACTATTCTCGGTAGTTCATTTGGTATCCCCACCCTATCCCAATCACCCTGTAAAATGTCATAAAGACATTCCCTAGTGATCCAGTGGCACCTCACTCACCCCTCCCACCAGGAGCCCTTCGTTATCCGCCCCCTATCATCGCGCGGTGGCTGCAACCCACCGCATACCGCTGTCAGGCTGCTCACCAAATGACAGAGATCATAGTATAGTTTGCAGGGGTTATTATTGTACTCAGACAGTCAAAATATGTAATGGCTTCATTCACATATTTGTGATTGTGCCAGTACAGTATGCTCCTGCAAGCTCATTGGTCTACAGTGGACCAATGGCTTACAGCCCATACTGTAAGCTGTCATTCAGCAGGGTGGTCGTCTATGTGGGCAGGTTGCAGTCCCTTCCGGCGATGGAGGGGAGCGGGTGGGCAAGGGGTTCTGTGTGGGTGGAAGGGGTGGGGGAGGTGGGGGAGGTGCCACTGGATCACTAGGGAATGCATTTACAGCATTTTACCAGCAATCAGGGCTAAGAGCAGGGGGGGTACCACTAGACTACCAAGGAATGTAGTAATTACAATTTCACACCAATCGTGGTAACAGGAGGGAGGGGGCTACCACTAGACAACCAGGGATGCGATGGGTGCTTGTGGATGGTGTTCTGGGTGGGTTGGTGGCCACCCATGGCTGGCAGCTGCTGTGTTGCACCCTGCAATACAGCAGCCTGCCTGTGGGTGGCAAGGATACGTTCCTCCTTTTCACAGGCTCAACTTTGAGCCTCCCTAGTGGTGCAATGCAGGGTTGTGCCAGCATATGTGTCGCACATCCTGGGCTGAATATTGGGATGTGCCACATTTGCATGAGCATGCCCCCTGCATCTGTGCTGCATACATTACCATTGCACCCCGGCACATCGGGACTTGTACTGCACCTGGCAACCTTTTGAATATCCTACCGTGGCACAGTGCGGGTTGCGCAGGTTCAACTCTGTTGCGCCATGCACAACTCCTTTAAATATCCTAGCCTATGAGTTTATTTTAGTTTATTTTCACTGTTCATGCTAGTTCCCCCTAACTATCCTGGGGGACTTCATTTTCTAGTTGTTGAAACCATATTGTCCCTGAGAGCTGCTTTAGCAAATGAGAACATGAGGTTACAGAACCCTTTAGACTCTACAATATGCCAGTCTGTGTACCAGGGTCGGGAGTTTCAAAAGGCTTAGATTGCCGCAAGCCCAGGTGCACTGACGATACAGCACATGGGGTTTGTAGGCATGTAACAGGAGTTTCTATTCTGTGCAGCAATTGACACAAATCAGACTAACCTTTTCTGGTCTAACTTGCAGCTATCCAGGGGACCTTTCTTATGCAGCTTACACCAGATTATTAGCACAAGCTGCTGTAAATCATGAAAACTGTTGGAACTGCACCCAAGATTATGGAATCAAGCACAGTTGTGGTGAGGGGGTTGGTGCATCGAAAGAACCAAAGTGTCATGGCACAGGGCTTGGCGAAAGCCTTGTACCATGCATTGAAAATCCTGCCACAGGTGTTCAAATAAAACAAATTACAGCAAAGAGGGAAATACCACGTTTACCTTCAACCAGCGTTGAAAACTGCTCAGGAGCTGTAGTGACCTGATAGAGAAATACAGACAACAACTGCAGAAAATGTCCATTGGCCCATCCAGTCAGTCCATAATATCCCATCAAACTGTGGGACCCAGGCTAGTGCTCTCTCGGTATTTAAAAACTACCTCACTGAAATCCAGGATTGGATGAATTTGAGCTGGCTAAAGTTTAATGCAGGAAAGACTGAGGTGATGGTTGTGGAACCGGGTCACCAGATAGAGGGGTTGAGGGCTGGTCAGCCCTCTGGACTTTATCTGGGGGGCTCCCAGATTCTTACCTCTGAATGGGTGCGAGACCTGGGGGTGGTGCTTGATGATGGGCTGACCCTATGATCCCAGGTGTCGGCAGTTGTCAAGTCTGCCTTTTATCATCTTAGGAACATCACCAGGATCAAGCACCTTGTTCCATCTGGGGATCTGCCTACTTTGGTCCACTTCTTTGTGACCTTGCATCTTGACTGCTGCAACTCCCTGTACTTAGGGCTTCCTGGGGTTGCTATCCACTGCATGCAGCTAGTGCAGAACACTGCAGCACAATTGTTGACAAGGATTTTCCATTCTTCTCATATTACCCCGGTAATTTGCGATCTGCACTGGCTGCCGATTCAGTGGTGGATCACTTTTAAGGTTGGTTTACTGACTTATAAAGCCCTATATGGACTTCTCCCTGACTACTGCACCTGAAAGAGCTTCTTGTTCCCTACTGCCCTGTGCAACAGCTCCGTTCGGCTGATGAGGGGTTGCTGGAGATTCCGAGGGTGACTTTGAAATCCTCCGGGCCCATGCATTTATGTTTGTGGCCCCTATCCTCTGGAATTCTCTACCCCATCAGCTTCAGAAGTGCATGACTGTGTGGGGATTCAAACAGGCATTTAAAACCTTTTCATGGCATCAGGTCTTTCAGTGATGCATAGTTGTATGGATATGTTATTTTATTTATTATTGTATTTGTTGTTTATGAAATTATATTTTAATCTTTGTACAGCGCCTTGATATTTCAAAAGGCACTTAAAAATAAAGCTTATTATTATTATTACTATACATACAGGAATTTATCCCCCAATATCCACCCTCATGCTCATCTATCTTCTGTTACTGCCCTGAGCACCCAAAAAGCCCTTCATTCTGTCCCTGCTGTGCTTGAAAGCATTAATGGTTTTGTCACCCACCACTTCAGCTGGCAAACTGTTCCACAGCTCAACCACCCTTTCTGTAAAATAAAGCTTTCTCACATCCCTCTTGAACCTCCCACTGACAGCTTTCACTCATGTCCCCATGTTCTTTATCTTGTTATTCATACTACACAGTTTCTCCCAGTTTACCTTGCTTATTCCTTTCAGAAACCTTGCTTATTCCTTTCAGAAACTTGAAGGTCTTTATCATATCTCACTTCTCTTGTCTGGCATCCAGCAAGAACATGTTCAGTGCCTTGAGCCAATCCTCACATGATCTGCCCTGCTGGCCCTGAATCATTTTAGCCACCAAAGCTGCACTGTCTCCAGCCTGTCCTTATCTTTCCTGAGGTGAGGGTGCCAGAACTGGGCACAATACTACAGGTGTGGACTCACCAGTGAGCTATAGAAAGGTAGCAATACCTCCTTTCTCCTGCTGTCAATACCCCTTTGCACACACCCCAGTATCCTCTTTGTCTTATGGTTAGCCTTGTTACAATGGCTTGAGTGACTTAGGGAGTCACACATGATGACTCCTAGGTCTCTTTCCTCATAGGTAGGGCCCAGCTTTTCCCTTTCCATCCAGTACTCTGTTCTGGGGTTTTCACTCCCTATGTGTATTACCTTGCACTTTTTGGCACTGGAATTCAACTGCCACAATTTTGGCCACCTCTCTAGCCTCTGTAGGTCCCTTTGTATCTCCGTGATATCCTCCTCACTGTCTACCCTACCACACAGCTTAATTTTGTTTGGGAAGAGATGCATCTTGCTCTGGATGCCAGTAGTCCCCCCTCCACTTGCCAGCCTGTCCAGTAATGTTAACAATCCCTGATGTTAGTGATCCCCCCAATCGCCAGTCTGTCCGCTAATGATGACAATCCCTAGTGCAGGTGCCTCCGATTGCCAGCCCATACTATAATATGAGAAAAATAGAAGACAAATCACTGGTTGGCCACTAGCTCCAGGCACTTCATCATTACTGGATGGGCTGGTGATTGGTGGAGAACCACTAGCACCAGGGATTGTCATTATTACTGAATGGGCTGGTGATCAGAGGGGATCCACTACTGCCAGGGAATTTATTAGTGCATTAGTGGTAGGTGTTTGGAGGGGGAATACCAGAGTCCACAGAGGGCAGGTGTGCTCCCAAGCAGGGAACTGGCTAGGTGTAGGGTAGAAGACTTGGTTTGCTGGCCAAGGCACCTAGCTTCAGCTGAGCTCTTTCTTTCCAAGACTGCTTGAAAGGCAGAGTAGAGAACCTTACCAGAGCAAGGGAAAAGGATTAAGACTTCTTTTGGCTAAGCAGATTTACTGTGTGGTGTTGTTTTTAATTTTTACTCACAGGATTGCTACTGTTTGTTGCTAACATTTCATTGCTTTATTTTTCTCTGTAGCAAACTGTTTCTTACAGTGTTTATCTTCTCTGAAATTATTACAGGTGGTGCTTTACAGGTTTTACAGTTTTATCTAACATTAGGATAAGCTTTCAGGGTTACTGCATTTGTTGTTGACTGATTGTTTCTGCTCTTACCTCTTTGTACTTTCATCTGTAGTTCTTCTTTTTCAGCAGGGGAAGGGCCCAGCCACCCACCCCCATCCCCAACCACCCCACACTACACTCCTTTTATAGGGTACCACAGTTGTGACATTTCCTGTGGCAGAGCAGGAAGGGGTGGATCAGTGGGGCATCCACAAGGTGAGCTCATTTACAGGGGCACTAGTAATTTAACTTGTTATAACAAGTTAAACAAAAACGAAACACAATCAAACCATTACTTGCATTTTTTTCCTTCTAATTACTCTGACTCGGTTATAAACCCAGCACCTTATCTGGAATGGATATCATTAACTGCAGGTACTGTGGAACAATTTTCAGAAGGACAGTCTTACAGGATTTAGGACACTGTCCTACATGCTGGGCCTTTGGAGATCTTAGGGCTCAGCTCCGGGCAGCATGGGCAGAGATTGCAAGCCTCAAATTTCATATTCAATACAAAATACATTATAAGAACCACCCGCCATTTCCCCAGCATCCAACAGGAAAACCTCGACCGCAGAGGGTAGTTGGACCAGGAGGTTGGCAGGTGGTTAGAGGGCAAATCGGTGCCCCATCACCTCTGCTCTCCAACATATTACCTCCAAAACCATATAAACACTACAGCAGGTATCTGCCTCTATCTCTGAAATCAAACAAAGAGGCAGAAGACACTGCAGAGCAGGACACTGTGGCACAGGAGCTAGCACAACAAAACTCACCCAAATCAGGAACCAAAACAAACAAAGCAAAAAGGAAATCCAAAAAACTTCTGATCATAGGAGACTTCATGATTCGGGGAGTTGATACCCATCTCCAGCCAGGGGTAAGGGTCAGATGTCTCCCAGTTACATCAGCATGGAGAGACACTGACTGCATTGCTAAAATTGTTCACAAAGCAGGAGAAAACATTGATGTCCTAGTACACATAGGGACTAATGATCTCGCCAGCCGGTCAGTTGTGGAGACCAAGGAACACCTGACCAGGCTGGGTGACAAACTATCATCCATTTCATCCAGCATCTCCTTCTCTGAGATCCTGCCAGTCTGGGAGAGGGGGGCAGATGGACGGAAGGTCAGAGAAGGGGAGATAGGGGAGCTAAACACGTGGCTCAAGGGTTGGTGCCAGGAAAAAGGACACAGATTTGTAGGGAACTGGCAACAGTTCTGGGAACGAAAGTTCTTTAAATTTGATGGACTGCATTTGACTAAGGAGGGAGTCAGTGCATTGGGGCAGAAGTTTGACGTCTTTGCAGAATGTTTAAACTAGCAAATGGGGAGAGGGGTGCAGCACCCCATACGTCGAATGGGAAGAACACCCCTCCCCCCTCAACTAGTACTCAAACAGGGATTCAGCATGTTTGCAGTTCATTTGCATCACCAGGCAAGAAAAAACATTTGTCTCCCCATACGATGCACAGGGGTAATGCCAAACCTCACCCAACAACTAACACACTGAAATCTGCCCAATAGAAAACCATGTACACAAATGCTCACAGCCTGGGAAATAAGATCCCAGACCTGCAGGCAATAATGCCAGAGGCTAAACTGGACATAGTAGCAATTAGTGAGACGTGGTTTACCAGTAACCACACTTGGGAGACTTCAGTACCTGGCTATGTATTGTTCAGAAGAGACTGAGGTGCAAAAAGGGGGGGGGAGGAGTGGCCCTGTATGTCAATGAAAATATCAAAGCTACAGAAATTCAGAATACACATAAGGAGCCAGAAGAACTGTGGGTCACCCTGAAACAGGAAATGGGACAGCTATAAGAACTGGGGTTGCTCTACAGGCCCCCAGACCAGGGGGAGGACATAGACACATTACTGTTAGAGGATATACAAAACATGACAGCTAAAGGGAGGTCTGATAATGGAGACTTCAACATGCCGGATACAGATTGGTCAATACCAGCAGGAACATCTGCCAGAACTAGACACATAGTGGATTCCCTGCAGGAGGGCCTCAAACAACTGGTACAACAACCCACAAGAGACAGGGCTATCCTAGATCTAGTACTGACTAACAGGGAAGGGATCACAGATCTCCAGGTAGAAGGTCACCTAGGGGCCAGTGACCGTCACATGGTATGGTTCAATTTGGCTACTACATCTAAATCATCCCATTCCAAGGCAAAAATATGAGACTTCAGAGGAGCTGACTTTAATAAGATGGCCAACAGAATTAAACTAGCCCTGGCAAAAAGAAACACAGGTGAGGGAGTACAGGCAAAGTGGGCAAGCATTAAGGATGCAATACTTGAAGCAACATCCCATTGTGTTAGACAGAAAAGGAAGTGCAAAAGAAGAAGGAAACCACTTTGGTTCTCAAATACAGTAGCAGAAAAGGTCAGAGCCAAAAGGCTGGCCTTCAGGAAATATAAGTGAACACAGCGGGATGAAGATAGGGAGGCATACCAAACTGCCCTAAGGGAAGCAGGGAAGGCAGTAAGGCAGGCAAACTGAGGAAACACTAGCACGAACAGTAAAAGAAGGTGACAAGACTTTCTATAGATACATTAGTGAAAGAAGAAAGTACAGAGGAGGTATTGCTAAGCTTAATGGAGCAAAGGTAGCATGTGAGGAGGAGGACCATGTAAAAGCATCTATCCTAAATAGATACTTTTGCTCAGTATTTATTGAAGAGAAGGTAGGGCAGGGCCCACAGCTCAGCACCATGGACACAGGAGGGAGGGAGGTGAGCACTACTCCCTTCACAAAAGAAAGGGTCCTACAAGAGCTTGCTAAGCTCAGGGTGGATAAGGCAATGGGACCTGATGGCACACATCCCAGGGTACTTAAGGAGCTAAAGGTGGAACTAGCAGAGCCATTAGCAGAACTGTTTAGTGAGTCTCTGAGCACAGGAGAGGTCCCAGAAGACTGGAGAAGGGCTCATGTGATCCCGATCCACAAGAGTGGTAGCAGGGAGGAGGCAGGGAACTACAGACCAGTCAGTCTTACCTCAGTAGTGGGCAAGATTATGGAGGCACTCCTTAAGGAAAGGATAGTGCAACATCTGGAACATAGGGCACAGGATCCAAGACAGCATGGGTTTACAAAAGGAAGGTCCTGTCAAACTAATCTCATAGATTTCATTGACTGGGTAACCAGAGTGGTGGACCATGGGGAGCAGTTGATGTCGCCTACCTTGACTTCAGCAAAGCTTTGACACTGTTCCACATAGAAGATTGATAAATAAGCTGGGTAGGCTCGGGTGGGTCAGAAGTTGGTCAACTGGGTGGCAAACTGGTTGACAGGCAGAAAACAGAGAGTGGTGGTAAATGGTATACAGTCAGAAGAGATGCAAGTCACAAGTGGGGTACCTCAGGGATCAGTCCCAGGGCCAGTCCTCTTCAACATCTTCATTAGTGACCTTGCAGATGGACTAGAGAGTAAGGCTTGTCTGTTTGCAGATGACACCAAGATCTGCAACAGAGTAGATGATCCAGATGGGGTGGGCAGAATGAGAAGAGATCTGGATAAACTAGCAAAATGGTCAGAAGAGTGGCAACTGGGATTTAATGCAAAGAAGTGCAAGATCATGCAGATAGGGAAGAGAAACCCTGAAGCCACCTATAGGCTGGGAGGGGAGTTGCTGGCAGTCACAAAGGAAGAAAGAGACTTGGGCATCATCATCACCGATGACCTGAAATCATCCAAGCAGACCCTAAAGCAGTAGGTAAGGCTAGGGGGATGTTAGGGTGTATTAGTAGGGGTATCACAAGTCGTAAGAGGGAGGTAATAATCCCTCTTTACAAGACACTGGTTAGGCCCCATCTGGAGTACTGCATGCAGTATTGGAGGCCACACCTTCACAAGGACATTAACCAAATTGAGGCAGTCCAGAGAAGTTCAACCAAAATGGTGCAGGGACTGCATCAGAAGACATATGAGGACAGATTAACAGAACTCAATATGTATACCCTTGAGCAAAGGAGGGAGAGAGGTGATATGATCGAGGCATTCAAACACCTTAAGGGCATTAACAAGGTGAAAGAGTCTAACAAGTTTAAATATAAGAAAAATAGCAGGACAAGAGGACACAGCATGAGATTAGAGGGGGGCCGATTATGGGGGAATATGAGGAAATTATTTTTCACAGAAAGGGTGCTGGATGCATGGAATGGCCTACCTCAAGAAGTGGTGGCTATGAATACAGTGCAGGGCTTCAAACAGGCATGGGATAGGCATAAGGGAGCAATACAAATGAGTATGAATAGATAGGCCACTGACAGAGCAAAGGCCGATGACACATTTATAAGGTAGAAAAAGAAATGGGCAGACTGGATGGGCCATGCGGTCCTTATCTGCCATCAACTTCTATGTTTCTATGTAGGTGGCTGCATTACCTCCAGCAGCTGCTAGGATTGCCCTGAGTAAGTCAGGATTTTGTTTGGTGGTATATGCGCTGTACAAAAGAACTATGCTAAGCACTTATGCACAGCACAAAACTGCTGAATATGGGGTAGTGTGGCTATTTATGGCCACTCCCCTTCCCTAGCCCTCCATATACATTATGTTTTGCATGGGTACTGAACCTCTTTGCTCACCCAACAGACCCTTTTGAATATGGGGATCCAGCACAAGCTCCACTTTGTGCAGGCAAAGACCCGTTAGCACTTGTGCAGACTTTTGACTATCGGGTCACAGATTGGCAATAATTTTCAAGTTTGGGGGAGTAGGGCAGCCAGGAGTTTTTGATTCAAGGCTTACACATTACCTTTTCTGATGGTGGTGGGAGGGAGTCAGGGATAACAAATGCTGCATTGCATTAATTATGGTCCAGTTAACAGTACTGCAATTATTTTGGTTTATAAATGCAAGTTCCGTGAAAGTCAGTCTATCAGCTTGCTGGGACTTTATCCCGTTGAGAATTTTAAAGTTTTATATACACTCCAGATTAAGTGTCTTACTACTAACTTTGTTAATTTTGTGTGTGTACAGCAAACAGCCAGGAGTAACATTACTGTGGAGCCCACCATGATGAAATGCAGAATACTGCAGAACACTGTAGTTACTGCAGGAAACTGTGCAGGTTCAATAGCAGGTAACCCCTTAGGTTATGCAGAAATTTGTAACCCTGTGTTGCATCCTGGCATACTCCACTATATCTGTAATGATAATTTCTCAGCAATCAAGGACTCAGAATTGTTTGCACTTATTCATATTACTATCAACTCATATTCAGATAAAGTATTCTAAATGGCCTCTCATGTATTCAACAGAAAATAACATTTATGCATTGAGACTTTCCGAATAGAACATTACTACAATTTAGCTAAAAAGAGAAAGAACCTCAGACAAAAAGCACTGAGGCAAGGATTCTCCCAAAGGTGCATTAGCAACAAAGCCAGGTTTCAAAGAAATGCAAAATCACACATACTTCAATAATGTAAAGCATATACAAATCACCATAAAATGCAGAAGCAGCCTAACATTTCATGGTGATTTGCATATACATCACATGATGCTTTAAATTATTGGGGTGTGTGTGATTTTGTATAATTATATGATTATGTAGTACTATAATTTGTTAAAATACCTTTTACATATTCTTTAGGCTTTATCTTCAATGGTGTTTCTAGTTTTGTTTAGGCAGTGTTAATAAGAAATATTAATATAAGCTTTTCTTGGTGCAGGCATTGTTCCTAAACATTTTTCTAGTGATCCTGGTGTTAAAAAACAGGTACTCTGTATTAAAATAGATAAATGCATGACATTTTTCCTCAATAGGTCATGTTAAAAGTAAGTCTGAAGCTTGAACTATCTTGGGCAGGAGGTGTTTTATTAAAGAAGCATCCTTAATAATAATTGGTAATTGTTGTCAGGTTGATGTTTCACCCTTAAAACCTCAGCGGCCCACTAGCTTAGCAATAAGGTTTCTGACTGCAGTGCCATCATCTTGGGTTAAGGAACAGAGGCAAGAGTCAGAGGGCCAGCTATGGGGCAGAAGGATCAAGCATCCAGGGGACTGCTCTCCTCAGGGGGGAGAGTGGTCAAGTGCCCGGTGCACTGCTGATCTTTGTTGGAGACTGGGGAAAGCAGCTACTGGCACCAACGCAGTCACTGAAGGCAGGGACAGATGTCAGCATTCGCGCCTTTGACATCATTGCACATACTGCCTCCTGAGGCAAAAATGGTGGAAAATGGGGCTGAGTGGGATGCTGCCCACCTTGCACTGCAGGTTCTACACCATCCTCATGGCACCACCGGGGATGTATACCGGCATCCAGCAGGGGGGGTAAGCCCCCTTCCCAAGGCTGTACCCTGGTGTGTAAGCCAGGGAATAACCCAGTGATGGAAGCATCCTGGAAACGGATACCAGCGTACGATAAGTAGTTGGTGTCCCTCCTGTGGCCCTGCTCTGGGGATAAGCCAGAGTGTATCTCCAGTGGTTAAGTCTGTGTGAGGTAGGTGACAGAGCTGAGTGCAGGGCTGTGGCAATGGTGGCAGGTCCTTGAGGGGGAAAAAGAATGCAAAACCTAAAAAAAAAAAAATAAATAACCTTTGTGGCCTGATATTCAAAACTTTGCCCTGGCACAAAACCTAGTTAGCCTACACAAACTGGATTTTACACAGAGGGGCAATACTGAAAAGCCCAGTTAGTGTGGGCAAACAGGGTTTGTGCCTTGGCAATATTCAGAGGGGGATGCAATGTAAATGAAGGGTTGGGGACATGAATATCGGTGCAGTCCAATATTCAGAGTATGTGAGCCATGCAGGGCCATTTTGCATGATCCCTTTGCATGGGGCACATACCACGTATCGAAACCCTGACTTACTCCAGCACAACCCTAGTGGCTGGCACAAGAAGCACTGTGGCCCTCTGACCTGCATCACAGCAGTCTCTGCTGTCTAGTGGTTCCCCCCCATGAGAATTGTCAGACGGATACTAAAAAATAAACTGTCCCTTGTATGTAGTGGTCCATTCCCCCCACCCACCAACTGACAGCCCATTGTTTGTTTTTTTTTGTAAACTTTATTTAAAAGTCAGCATTACAATCAAATTGATCAGTTCAGTGCAGACAATGCTACATAAAATAGAAGTAACATCTTTTTTTTTTTCTCTAGTTGTACAGGACATATATGTCATATAAATTGAATCCCAATAAATTAAAAGATAGGTTAGCACGCAGTTCTCCTATACTTAATAATAGTTAAAACTACTGTTAAAGCCCTCAGGCCTACCCAGTATGAAAAAGGGTATGCATTTTAACCTCAGTGCAAGAGTTCAAAATCCCCTTTATCTAGTATATAATAAAATGGAACATCAAGGGTAGTTCCCTATTTCCAGGCTGGTTGCCCAGGTGGTCAGATTGCTAAAATGCGGGGAACCATGGTAGGCGAACAGTCTCCTCCAAGAGTCTCCAAATCTTTTCATACTTAATGGCCTGATTTCATATATGGTATTGAATATGTTCCAATTTCATATTTTGTAGGAGGGATCTGGTCCAGAGAGCTATTGTAGGTGCCATGTCAGATAACCAACTCTGAGCTAAAACCTGCATCCCAACAACTATACCTAAGAGCCGCAGTGGGTGCTGTAAAGGTGATGTCCTCCAACTACCCCTGGGTAGACCCAATAAAACATCCACTGGGTCAACACACAAGTTACACCCCTGTACTTTTGAGAGTAAAGTCAATAATTCTACCCAAAAAATTTTTACTCTGGGACAGGCCCACACTAGGTGGTAGAAGGTTCCCACATTGCTATTACACTTCGGGCAAGTGTTTGGGGAGTTAGGATCCAACCTGTGTGCTAGAACCAGAGTAAAATAGGTTCTGTGCAAGAAGTTACATTGTATAGCCCTCAATCTATTATTTACAGAACAGGTAAACCCCTTCCTCCAGATCTGGTCTCAGTCACCTCCAGTCAATGGGTCTGCGAAAGGTCTGTAGCTCATCTCTGTCTCCCTCTTACAAAGGGGTTCTGGAGGGTGCCCAGCATTGCTCTATAGAACTGCCTGAGGGGTCTCACATGCTCCATACCCCTCAGGTGGAGAACTTCCTCCAGGGGGAACCTAACCATTCTAGGGGACTGCTGGTCCTCTATTAGTTTCTGCAGTTTTGATTTAATATTCAAGCACATGTGTGAACTCAATAAACAAACAGGTTGGCTTCAGCTTACAGGAAGGATTCAACACCAAACCTGCTTGCTAACTAAGAAAGCTTCGCTAGGGCTCCTTCTCCCTGGAACTACAAACCTACTCAACCCATACCGCAACAACCAGCATACTCAGAACTCTGCGAACCAACTCCTCTCTGTCCCAAGATGCCGGACCACCCAGGGACAATGCTCGTTTGCTTATAGAACACCACTCTGGCTTAATGCAATGCCTAATTATATCATAACCCTCCCAGAACTGGGTCCTTTTAAAGGTTCTCTTCACCTATATCTCACATCCATCAGTTCCTGTGAATGTGCCTGCTAACAATGTTGCTGGCAGCAGTCCTTCCTGACCCCAGGGTACCCATCCTCCTGCCCCCTCCCGTTGACAACTGCTCACCTTCAACCCACCTCCCCCTCCTCCCCATTCCTTTCCTCCCTAACCTTACCTGCCTAAGCTTGATCTACCCGTACCTAACTCCCCTGACCTGACAAAGCCTTTGGCTGCTTATTTTCTTTTGCTTTCTCTACGCTATCCTACCCCTGCCAATAGTAACGGCATTTCCATGTTCTTTAACCTACTCCTAACTTTTCCATACTGCAATACCATCCTTGTTTTATTGTTGTTTTTTTTGCCTTCATATTGTTAGTATGTACTGCTTGTCACAATGTCATGTAACAACCATCTTTGTTTGTTTGTCACCCTCTCTTTGATGCGAAACCTTTGTAAAAAAGCTATTCTTGGCTCAAATGTATTGTAATCCGAGAAATAATAAATAAATAAATAAATAAAATAATGTGTAACATTCAGGCCGAACTCTGTAACTAGTAATTTAAAATCTATAATATTTCCGTCCCTGTAAATGTGAGAGACACTGCATATCCCCCTCTGGATCCAGGTCATCAATAACTGATCAGCCTTATCTGGGGCCATTCCCCCCACCCCGTACCACAGAATATTTACCAATGGTCGGGATGGTAAAATTGATGGTGGATAATTAATCATGTTATGGGCTCACATCCATGCCTTAAGGGTTGACCATGTAAAGGGATTTCTTGTTTTCCCCATCTCTTTATCTAGCAGTGAAGCTGCAAAGAGTTGATTATAGAGGGGGAGGTCTCAGAACCCCTAGTCTCCAGTTTCACCCACGTCTTTGTGGACGTACCTTACCCCATCAAGTCTATGAGATGAGAAATTAGAGTTGCCAGGCAGCAAAAGGTAAGGTTAGGTAAATTCAATCCTCCCTCCCATACTGGCTTCCATAGGATCTCTTTTTTTATATGGAGTCTCCGGTCCTGCCATATATGGGAAATGACAGTTCCTTCTAGGGCTTGAATGTATTTAATGGGGACATGAACAAGCAATGTTTAAAATAAATAGAGATACTGAGGTAGGATGCTCATCTTGACCGTATTCACCCTTCCAATAAGGGTGAGGAGTAAGGACTGCCACCTACCACATTCTGCTCATAGTTTTACTATTAAAGGCTTATAATTTAGCTATTGTATCATAGATAATTTTGGGGGGAGAAGTATTCCTAAATATTTGATGGGATGAGAAGGTAATATATCCATTCCAACATGAATACCTGATTTCCTACCCCCTAGTGACAACCATCCACACTTACCCCAATTTATTTTATGTCCAGATACTGGGCCATACACCTCAAATAAATGCATAAGGGCTGGCAGTGCTCTGTCCAGATGATACAGAAAAAGAAACACATCATCTGCAAATAGAGAGATGACATGTTCCATATACCCCCATCAGATTCCTTTCATTTCAAGATTTGCCCTAGTGGTTGCAGCGAGAATTTCTATGGTGAGGACATATAGTAGGGGCGAGAGAGGGCACCCTAGTCTAGTACCTCTATGGCCCATTGTTACTAAATCAGTCTTTTCCTGGTGTCTAGCGGGGCCTCCCCCACCAATCGCTGGCCTGATCTGAAAAATTAAACTGCTCCTCTTGTCCAGTGGTACCTCCCTCCATCCACACCTGTGGCATTCAAGAAATAATGTTCCCTGGTATCCAGTGGTCCCCAATCCACATCCCCTATAATGTAAAGTAACAACATGTCCTGGTATCCATTTTTCCCCAATTCTGATCCCCTGTAAAAACAATTGGAACCATTCCCTGGTGCCTAGTGGACTCACTCCCTATCCCCAATTGCCAGTAAAAGAAACTGACACCATTCCCTGGTGTGTAAAAGACCCCCCCCACCCTAGCAGGTTTTGCCTTCCACTCCACCCCCCATCCTGACCCTGAGCTGTTGACCATCACAGCCCTCCACTCTCCACCACGGTCGCCACTGACTGAGCTTTCAATGACAGCATACTATATACAGTATGCACTGACTGATTGATTGACAGCTTACTGAGCTGCCATTCAGTGATCACATACAGTATATAGTACATGCTCATTCTTGGTGTGTAAAAGACCCCCCACCCTAGCAAGTTGTGCCCTCCACCCGGCCCCCCATCCCGACCCTGAGCTGTTGACTGGCACAGCCCTCCACTCTCCACCATGGTTGCCACTGACTGAGCTGTCAATGAGAGCATACTGTATACAGTATGCACTGACTGATTGATTGATAGCTTACTGAGCTGCCATTCAGTGATCAAGTACAGTATACAGTACTTGCTCATTGACTGGTCAGTCAGTGGCCAGCCGTGGTGTAAAGTGGAGGGCTGTGCCAATCACTGGCTTGTGATTGGAATGGGGAGAGCAGGGTGGTGGGGCACTACCTGTTGCTTTGAATGGTGGGAGTTTGCTAGACACCAGGGAATGGTGTCAATTACTTTTATTGGGGAACAGCGATAGAAAGAGGGATCCAATAGACACTAGGAAATGGTGTCAATTTGAGTTACTGGGGATCAGCGATAGGGAGGTAGGTCCACTAGACACCAGGGAATAGTTTCAATTTATTTTATAGAGGATCAGGATGGGGGAACAATGGATACCAGGATATGGTGTTACTTTACATTACAAGGGATCGGGATGGGGTGACCACTGGCCACCAGGAAATATTATGTCTTGATCAAGCATGAGTGCAGGTGGGGGGAGTGACTGCTAGTCACCAAGAAGTATTATTTCTTGCTTGGACATGGGTGTGGGTAGGGGGAGGAACCACTGGACTCCCGGAACAGTGTAATTTTTCAGATCAGGCCAGCGATCAGAGGGGAGGGACTACCAGACACCAGGGACAGTTTGTTTTTTACCATCAGACCAGTGATATGTGGGGTAAAACACTTGCACCAGGGAAAATATACACTGAACTATTGGGACAGTGATTGGCAGCGGCGGAGACCACTAGTACCAGGGATAGCTCTGTGGGAATGGGCAATTGGGTGGTGGTGCCATGCAGTCTAGCCTAACTCCAAATGCTAATGAGACCATAATGAGCATGCAAATGGACTCTTAGCGCCTTGCACGCCCAATGGGCTCATTTGCATGGGTCCTTTTGAATATAGGACATTTAGCACAGACACAAGCCATTGTGATGCCCTATTTTGGGGGCCATGTTTGCCCAGCAGTAAGTGGCTTAGCACTGTGCTGCAATGGCCCAATTTTCAGTTGAATAACTCTGATGCATTATTTCACTGACTATAGCATTTTTGAACACCTGGGCAACTGAAAGGGGCAGTGTAAATTGTTGCACTCCGCTTTACCCAGTTTTCAATATTGGACCTCTGATATTTGAACAAATTATCTAATTGGACATAGCCTCAGCATGACCTTTACAATGTTAAAAGGCACATTTCCTCCCAAAGGCTAGTAAACCGATAGAATAGTCTATCAGCACAAACAGGGGGCATGAAGGCAGGAAACCCAGAAAATGTCTGCTTAACAAGGAATCATAGAGTATCCTGGGTAGTAGGGTGGAAAAGGAACCCCTTAAAATGAGAACATGTTTGCACAGCATACAATACTTTAGTAATCCCAGCATTATCCCAGATTATGAAGCATGGGTAGTGGGGTGCAGACAAGATGGGCCAAGGGTCCTTTGTCATCTTAAACTACTATGTTATGATATAAATATTATTTAAATGATAAATTATAATTCATGTGACCCTCTCCATTATTGGATCTGTCTTGATGCTAACAACAGGATAGTGTACAGTGTTCTAGTGCTTGAAACGCTGACATGTGAACCAGGGGAGCCTGTATTCTACTCTAACCATTGCCACTGACTCACTGTGTAATCTTAAACAAGTTAATTAAACTCTCTGTGCTTTATCCCTCACAATACTAACATTTGAATGGAAGCAGAAGCCCACTAAAATGACATGCATGTGCTATCCTGGAAAACTCATTAAAGGTGACCTGTAAAGCAGCTATGCAGCCTGCTCCCGTATCCACATACCTTACAATGCTGCTTTGGGAGTAAGGGGCTGCATAAATCATTATTTTTAATCCAGAGGTGAAATTTTAATAAACTGCTGAAACTTTCGGCAGAACACAGTAGTGCCAAGTGAGTCCCAATTGAGAGGGTACAATTGCTCATGGGTATTCCACCCATTTAGTGACATCGCTCCATTACTGCTCTTATTATAGTAGCAGTGGTGATTCTTTATTACACTTATTTCATGGCTTCCATGGATGTATTGATACCTGTAATGTTAATAATAATAATAATAATAAGCTTTATTTCACGTAAGTGCCTTTCAAATACCAAGGCACTTTGCAAAACATAAAAACCAGAATAATAAAATCAATAAATACAGTACAGGATAGTAGCAAAAGTCTGATGAAGTTCATTCATTCATTCATTAATTCATTCATAAGTACAGGAACAGCCTGTCCAGGTGTTGCTGTAGGTAACATTACAGGTATCAATACCTCCATGGAAGCCATAAAATAAGTATAATAAAGTACGACCACTGCTACTGTAATAAAAGCAATGGTGGGAGTGATGTCTAGTACCACTATGGCACGTTGTTAATAATCAGTCTTTTGCTGGTGTCTAGCGGGGCCTCCCCCACCAATCGCTGGCCTTATCTGAAAAATTAAACTACTCCTGGTGTCCAGTGATACCTCCCTCCATCCACACCCATGGCATTCAATAAATAATATTCCCTGGTGTCCAGTGGTCCCCAATCCACATCCCCTATAATGTAAAGTAACACCATGTCCTGGTATCCATTTTTCCCCCAATACTGATCCCCTGTAAAAACAATTGTAACAATTCCCTCATGCCTAGTGGGCACCCTCCCTATCCCCGATCTCCAGTAAAAGAAATTGACACCATTCCCTGGTGTGTAAAAGACCCCCCACCCTAGCAGGTTGTGCTTTCCACTCCACCCCCCATCCCAACCCTGAGCTGTTGACTGGCACAGCCCTCCACTCTCCACCATGGTCACCACTGACTGAGCTGTCAATGAGAGCATACTGTATACAGTATGCACTGATTGACTGATTGACAGTTTACTGAGCTGCCATTCAGTGATCGCGTACAGTATACAGTACTTGTTCATTGACTGGTCAGTCAGTGGCCAGCCATGGTGTAGAGTGAAGACCTGTGCCAATCACTGGCTTGTGGTTGGAATGGGGGGAGCAATGTGGTGGGGCAGTACCTGCTGGTTTGAATGGTGGGACACTAGGAAATTGTATCAATTTGTGTTACTGGAGATCAACGATAGGGAGGTAGGTCCACTAGACACCAGGGAATAGTTTCAATTTATTTTACAGGGGATCAGGATGGGGGAAACACTGGATACCTGGATATGGTGTTATTTTACATTACAAGGGATCGGGATGGGGTGATCACTGGCCACAAGGAAATATTATTTCTTGATCAAGCATCGGTGCAGGTGGGGGGAGTGACTGCTAGACACCAACAAGTATTATTTCTTGCATGGGCATGGGTGTGGGTGGGGTAGGAACCACTGGACACCAGGAACAGTGTAATTTTTCAGATCAGGCCAGCGATCGGAGGGGAGGGAAAAACTAGACACCAGAGACAGTTTGTTTTGTAACATCAGACCAGTGATTAGAGGGGTAGAACACTAGCAGCAGGTAAAATATACACTGAACTATTGGGCCAATGATTGGCAGTGGTGGAGACCACTAGTACCAGGTATAGCTCTGTTGGAATGGGCAATTAGGTGGTGGTGCCGTGCAGTCCAGCCTCACTCCAAATGCTAATGAGACCATAATGAGCATGCAAATGGACTCTTAGTGCCTTGCATGCCCAATGAGATCATTTGCATGGGTCCTTTTGAATATAGGACATTTAGCACAGGCACAAGCCATTCTGATGCCCTATTTTGGGGGGCAATTTTCAGTTGAATAACTCTGATGCACTATTCCACTGACTATAGCATTTTTGAACACCTGGGCAACTGCAAGGGGCAGCGCAAATTTTGCACTCTGCTTTACCCAGTTTTCAATATCAGACACCTGATATTTGAACAAATTATCTAATTGGATATAGCCTTAGCATGACCTTTACAATGTTAGAAGGCACATTTCCTCCCAGAGGCTGGTAAGCCTATAGAACAGTCTATCAGCACATACAGAGGGCATGAAGGCAGTAAACCCAGAAAATGACCGCTTTACCAAGGCATCATAGAGTACCCTGGGCAGTAGGATGGATAATTAACGCCTTAAAAATTAGAACATGTTTGCACAGCATACAGTACTTTAGTAATCCCAGCATTATCCCAGATTATGAAGCATGGGTGGTGGGATGCTGACAAAATGGGCCAAGAGTCCTTTGTGATCTTAAACTACTATGTTATGATATAAATTTTATTTAAATGATAAATTATAATTCATGCGACCCTCTCCATTATTGGATCTGTCTTGATGCTAACAACAAGATAGTGTACAGTATTCTAGTGCTTGAAGCACAGACATGTGAACCAGAGGAGCCTGTATTCTACTCTAACCTTCATCACTGGCTCACTGTGTAATCTTAAACAAGTTAGTTAACCTCTCTGTGCTTTATCCCTCTCAGTACTAACATATGAATGGAAGCAGAAGCCCACTAAAATGACATGCATGTGCTATCCTGGAAAACTCATTAAAGGTGACCTGTAAAGCAGCTATGCAGCCTGCTCCCGTATCCACATAACTTACAATGCTGCTCTGGGATTCAGGGGCTGCATACATCATTATTTTTAATCCAGAGGTGAAATTTTAATAAACTACTGAAACTTTCGGCAGAACACAGAAGTGCCAGGTGAGTCCCAATTGAGAGGGCACTATTGCTCATGGGTATTCTACCCATTTAGTGACATCGCTCCATCACTGCTCTTGTTATAGTAGCAGTGGTGGTACTTTATTACACTTATTTTATGGCTTCCATGGAGGTATTGATACCTGTAATGTTAATAATAATAATAAGCTTTATTTCACATAAGTGCCTTTCAAATACCAAGGTGCTTTACAAAAGATAAAAACCAGAATAATAAAATCAATAAATACAGTACAGGATAGCAGCAAAAGTCTGACAAGGTTCATTCATTCATTCATTATGTCATTCATTAATTCATAAGTACAGGAACAGCCTGTCCAGGTGTTGCTGTAGTTAACATTGCAGGTATCAATACCTCCATGGAAGCCATAAAATAAGTGTAATAAAGTACCACCAATGCTGCTATAATAAGAGCAGTAGTGGGAGTGATGTCACTAAATGGGTTGAATACCCATGAGCAATTCCACTCTCTCAATCAGGACCCATGCAGCACTTCCTTGTTCAGCCAAAAGTTTCAACAGTTTATTAAAATTTCACCTCTGGAATAAAAATAATGATTCATACAGCCCCCGACTCCCAAAGCAGCATTGTAAGGTATGTGGGGATAGGAGCAGGCTGCATAGCTACTTTACAGGTCACCTTTAAGAATGAACTTAACTGCAATGTAAATAAATGACCAAAAATTACTTTAATGTACTGTATAGCAGATTATATTCGTGGTCTGAATATTTTCACTATATTAGCTTACTTCTAAAATCTGCGAAAACAACCTGTACGCGAATACAACTGTATAACTGTATAACTACGGTACGCTATTTGTAAGCTGTAAGTAAGGCTCTGACAACTTTTCATTGCTTTTAAAACTCATATACTTTATTTTAATTACTTAAGTTTTTTTTTGGGGGGGGGATTCAAACAACGAAAAATAGATCAGGTCAATTATTGCTGTGTCCGGCATGAGCGTCTCTGTTTGTCTAGTTCTGTGTTGCATCTGCCACCAAACCCTAAAAAAGAAAGACAAATGTTTTACTGACTGCCCTAAGCCCATACGTAGTAGAAGAAAAGCATACTGTCCCAGGCTTACTGTCACAGGCATACCTGAGTGAGGCAGTTCGTATGCGCTTCCTGAATTCCTGACTGCTGAAATACACAGACAATGTTATCCTGTCTTGCAGTGAGTTGTTTGTAGCTGTTCTGGAGCCAGAGAGCATGGTCCTCTTTTAGGTTTTTTAGCATGAGGTCTGCATCCATATTGTCCCCATTGTCTGCTACCAGTTGGTCTGAAATGATTCCCTCATAGCATGTGGTGAACTGTTTCTTAAGGCAGTCCTTGAAGATTTTAACAGAAACATCAAGGGGTTGGAGTTCATCAGTGCAAGATGCTGGTACGAATATTGGTATGATGCCATTAGCTTCCAGCTGTTTATAGACTACCTCTGTGGTATGGGCTCCATACAGATTCAGGATCAGGACAGCCTTTTGTTTGTCAGGCAGGGAAAGTGCTTCTTTCTGTATTTTTATGTGTGGTACCAGAACTTCATCATTAAATTCGACTGTTGTTTCTGCATTTGCCAAGTGGTTCTCTCTGTGAGTTACGTTCCACTCAATGGGGAATTGGTTCTGAGGGTGAGATGCAGAGCTGCGGACTTTATAAATCAGTTGTGAAGGGAGCATTTTGTCTTCTAAAGTGCAGGCAAGCACCACTGTTATTTGTTTTTTGTCTCCCAGTCCAGTGACAGGTACTTGCCTAGCACCAGTTACCTCCATAATCCACTCTGACACAGGGATCATATTGACCCCTGTCTCATTCATGTTGATCACCAGTTGTGAGTGGATCAGTTCCTTCGCACAGGCATTTGAGATTCTGGACAAAAAAGCAGACTTTAAATTGGGAACGTCACTTGGCATGTTATGCCCTGCTTTTGTCCCTTTTCTTTTACTGAATCTGATTCTGTGATGGTACCCCATGCCCATTTGCTTGACAATTCTAGGTGTCCCCCATTCTCAGTTAGCAACTAAGATGAGTTGGCTTTTACAATGCTGACTACTACTGCCTGTATGACACCAGCATTAATGACTGCTCCCTCGGCACGGAGTGATTTTACAATTTTTTTTTATCTGCTCCTCCAGATGTTCCTCTAAATGCATTGGCCGTCCATGCGGTTTGCGAGGGAGGAGGGGAGACAAGGTAGTGCGGTCCGGTGTCTTTTGGAGCTCTGACATGTAATGGCTCTTGAAACTACAGACAGTACTTTCATCGATCTGGTTGCCTTTGGTACTCATGTAGTGGCGAACAGCAGCCATCACCCTCTGCTCAGTCGCATACTTCCCCACTCGAAATCTAATACCGGGTGCATAATTAACATAAGCAGAGGGTCTGCTCTTCTTTGTCAGTGATGGGGATGCTGCTGCAAGCTCTCTCACAAGAGTCGCTGCTACTCCAAGCTCAACCCCTGTACTCTCTGCCAGATCAGAACCGGAAATGGTGCTTGTATCCACTGGGTTCTTGTGTTTTGTGGGATGAGAGGAGTTTATCCATTTTAGTAAGGACATGCTGCACAACAACAGGGAGTCCGGACAATGAATGGACACTGAGCAGCAACTGAACATCAACCAAGAAAGTAAGCAATACAGGGCATGTCAGGGGAGTGTTATAAGAATGCAGTGATCAATTAAGAGATCAATTAATGGAACTGCAGCATAATTACCTGCTATGCACTTATTACATTATTTGCTGGTGACTGAAGTGTGAATACTAGTAGGAGTGAATGGGTGCGGTAACATAGCATCCACTAAGTATATCAGGTGCAAATTCAAACTGCTATACAGTACTTCTGTTAATCAGAAAGTTCTCAAACAGCTCTGTATTCTAATTGGCTTATACCAAGCCTTAGATTCATAATATTACTTAAAGGATAAACTACATGATACAAATAAAGCTATGTTTTATGGGGACTTTCTTTATATATTTAGTTATTTTTTTAAATAAGATTTTTGTCATCTGCTGCTGTCTGTGCCATCCTCATGTTAAGGGTATACTGCCATTGTGACCACCACAGACCAACCTCCAGAAGCCCCCACCTTCTTCTTGATGGTGGGGGATGCATGGTGCAGGCTGAAGTAGCCATTAGTCATCATTACAATAGCTGCATAGTTTTACCCCCATTTTCTCCTTCACACCACCACAGACACTGAGCTATGCCTCTATCTACCTCACACAGCACAGTGCACTGTGCAAGAGCACCACTTCTCCCAATGAAGAAGGCTGTCCAAACCAAAGGGTTACAGTGATACCAGAACTTGGACATTGCATTCCCTTGGCTGGCTTGTGCTGTACTCCACAGCCCAGGCTACACCCCAATCCCAGCTCTGAGGGTCCACTACCAAACTTGGTCATGGGTAATCCACTTCCTCTGGGTGACTGGGTGGTCCCACGGGAGCAATATTTTTTTAATACCACTGAACATCATTTTTTTATTGTTCAATTATTGATTATGTTTTTTCATTAATTAAATAATTCTTGAGTTGATTCTAATGATTAGGAGGAGTCAGTTTGGAACCACAAGGCATCTGTATTAATGTTGTTTGCATTCCTGTCAGATGATCATACATTGTTCCTGAGACTGTGGCACATAGCTTCAAAGTAGTGACCCAGTCATAATACAAACTTTAAATACATTGCAATTAATCTCAGACTTTTCAACCCATTTCTATCAACTTGGGAATGTTTGGGGATCCCCTGTGTAACTGGTATCTCTTCTCCTGGGCATAATCTTTATTAATATCTTCATCTGGATTGAGTGCTCTTTGTAAAATGGTGTTTTCATTGGCTATGCACAGGAATCAAACCCTCCACTTCCAGGAATGAAATTAGTATCCAGGCACCTCTTGTTATCTACAAGAGCCCAAACCTCTTGTTTCATATTGGATCTCTGCCTACCCAGAGAACCACATTTTCAGCCTCCTATAAAGGGAAAGCATGCTCGTAGCCATTTTCTTTCTTAGTGCAGTGTGGAGCTGCCACCTCATCCCATCTTGGTGCTTAAGGTACCCTTCCTACCAACTGAGGAGCATGGACCCCTCAAGGAGCTTGTTTTGGACCACATCCTGGGCCCTAAATCCCTCCTAAGTTGCATAGGTGCACTTGTGGCCATCTGTCTGTGAAATTCCCAACATGTAAGAGCATAAAATATTTGTACCCTCTAGTCAACTAGATTACTCAGGAACTCTCATAGCAGGGGAAGAGAGAACAAATCTATAACCAGCAACATTGGGAGGGGGTTACACTACAGTATACCATGGTTGATGTCATGGGTTTCCAAAGGTGTCTACTGATGGAGACACCCCTCAGAAAAAAAAGATTACATTTCTAAATATCAATTAATGGTTGAATAATAACCAAACAGGTGTTAGTAACTAGAAATGAACAGTTAAAAGCTTTACTTAAGCAACCCAATGGACAAATGGCAGCACATCATCATGCTTTACTGACAACCCACCTTTGGGGATGAACCAGAGGAGCCACATTGTGAAGCAGGACAGATCAGTGTAGGTAGCTGATGTTTGTTATTATATCTTGGCAAGGAAGGGTTGGTGGCAGGTATCTTCTGCCTCTGGGACCACTGTAGGTGGTCTGGGAAGCTTGACCCACCATGGATGCATGCAGTGCATATGCATGTCATATAGATTGTTATCACCTACACTATGCTAGAGGAGAGAGGGAAGAGAAGGAAACAGGAGACAAAAAAAAACAACAAAACACTAGGGCCCTGTCTAGATAATGACTTAGCTTGGCCCACTCAGAACCCAACCCACAGAGCCCACAACCTGCCCAAGATACTGCTTACACCAACGGGGAGGACTGCCCCCTGAAGAACCCTGATATGGAGGGAGAACCATGGGAGTTGGCAGCTAAGGTGCATTTCCTCAAAAATGGAGGTCAGTGGTCATGACAGGGGGACTGAAGGAAGGTGACATAGACTGACAAGGTAGAAATGATAAGAAATGGCTTGTAATTTCAAGCAACAAAGTCAACACTACCACTAAACTGTACAAATGTTAGTGTGGTATGGACAGACAAAAGGCACACTGTACTGTAGATTTTTGTGATAGGGTGTTTCCTTTCACTGTCTTTTATTTAGTGAAGGGGATGGGGAAGATGTTAGTGATAAGCAGTACTGTCACAATATGGCCTCCCCAAGGAACCAGTTGAAAAGAATAAAAATAAAGTTTGTATGTTGAGGGAGCAAAGAATGAATTTACATTTATTACCAATATACTGCAGGCTATTGAATCTCCCACTGCTGCAGCCCTCCTCTACTGTCAGCAGCCAGAGATTCTGGGATTTGTAGTTACAGAAAATGTCAGGTTGTAAGTCAACAGAAACAGTTTGATACAGTTTACTTTACTGCAATAAGCAATAAGTAAAAAATGTTTTAGCACATGAAGTATAAATTAGAACTAACCCCACCCTTGGGTGTGGGGCTTTTGGCTTAGTGCTGACTGTTCCTCTTAAGAAAAATTGTTTCAGACACTGAGTTTATGTGTTTTCTCATTATTTTTTCCTGTGATATTTATGTAAGATGTGTTTTATCCTTTGTCTTTCTGTAGTTTTAGAGTTAATTTTTGGAAATTTGGATATAATTGTCTTCTCAGATGTCCTTTTAGAGTACAGGCTGAGCAACCTGGGGTCAAACCTGATTGAAGGAGCTGACAGATCCTTCAAGGCTGTTTAAGAAGCATCAAAAGAGTACACTCAGGAGTATAAAATAACAGAAAGAGTCACAAAGCTAAGTACATAATGCCACAAATTTATTATTGATGCAAAGAGGAAAAAGCAGCCACAATGCTTTGACCGAACTTGGCTTTTCTTAGGGGGCATGTACTTTGTCTATCAGCCAGTCCATTTTTACAGCACTATTAAAGGTACAATGTATAAGTAAACACCTCATACAGTTGAAAGACATATTATGCACAAAGCCATTTTGTATGGGGGGAGAGGGTGTGCATTGGAAGTGGGATAGTGACAAAAGTGCTAATAGGACTCATAAATAGCACATACAAAAAAAAGTCAAAAAGATTAACAAGAATTTCACATAATCAGCAGCATCTACAATTCATTTTCTAAAGAGGATTATAACTTGAATTTAACAAGCAAATTTAAAGAAGATATATAAACATCCTAATAGAAAGGTACCACTGTCATTCAAAATTATAAACCTAAAGAAGGAAGCATATCCAATTCATTTAAAGCTGAATCCTGATATAAAAGAGGAAACTGGAAAGATTAAGCATGAAAAGGAGCTCTTTCTTGTTAAACTTTTTCACTAACAGGTTAAATAGCAATCTATCTGCATTACTCCCTATATGATGCACCTTTTAACCTATGAAGAGGCTGGCAATTTATTAGACATTATAAGACTGAATTTGGAATCCCCATTTCCTAATGTAAATGATTATAGGGTTATAATAACGGGTCAGGCATTTTTTCCATAGCCTGATCAAGTTATAATTTGCCGTTATAACCCACAGGTTATAACGGCGTGCATGAGCCAAGTCACTCAGACACAGCCACTCCCTCATTGGCTGTTCACATCCTGTGGGTGGGCTAAATAGTTTTTGAAACATGGCGGCTCCTCACTCGTTTGTGAGGAGCTGCCAAACCGAGTTGTCATCGCTTTTTCTTTCTTTCTTTTTTAAAAACACGCATGTTAGTGTTTCTAATTCTACCTGGTTGATCCTACCGTTAGGAAACCTCAGCACTGAAAAACTCAGACTGATGCTCGGTATCTGATTAATCCTGCCATTCAGCAGCCACACAGAACAGAAAGTGGCAGCGGGAAGGGCTCTGAGGTAAGATCGCAACTGCAAAACAAATCTAAATGGAAAAATGCCTGACCGGCAATTATATTTAATAAAGGATTGGGAAGTGTTACTAACTTGGATTTAATGATCGTCCTCAGTGTGGCATGCTGTAATGAACCCCTCGGGCTTCTCCCTCTGGGTTTATGTAGCATCCCACACCTTGGGCGATCAATAAATCTTCATTAAGAACACTTTCCCATCCATTATTGTATATATTATATTACTGTATTATCAACTTTACCAAAAGTATACCATTGCTGTACCCTATATGAGATATAGGTTCATAGGTTCATTTAGAATTTGAGTGAGCAGGTGGTTAGTGCCTACACTTTGCTGAACTGCCTATGCAATGTTTTATTTGTATCTGTGTGTAATTTTAAATTGTGTGACTTTGTGTTTGGAGCCCTGCTGACACAAATCCAGGAAGCAGGAGGAGGAGCTGTAGTTCCTGATATTGCACCAGAAACTACAAATTGCTCATTATAGTGTTTTTTTTTTCCTCTGGGTTTTCCTGGGGCGTTCCTTTGCACAAATACTGAGATATGCCATTTTTTGTGCTTTCAGCACTGTTTTATTGATTTCACTAGCTTACTAAATCTCCTGACCTGATAAGCACTTCTGGGTCCCCGCAGCACATATTAACTTGGGCTGTGGCAAGCAGGGTGAGCCCGAGTAGGGCAAGCATGTACTGGTGTGTGCGAAGACGTGCAAAAAGACATGCGTGTATGCGCATGTTCTGTGTGCTTGGCAGGCTTAGCGGGAGGCTGTATAGCTATGTTACTTCAGGTACTTAACTATTGCTAGTGACTACCAGTCTTATTGTTACTATTTACTGCAATACCTACAGTTGACAATGAATAAGCCACTTATACTTAAGGATGGTAGGGAACTGTATAAATGTTGCAGTAGTGTCATGTACTGCATTGGAGAGAAGAAGCATCAGGTTTAGCCACTGAGTTATTTTTCCCCTGTCATTCTCTATCAAGTCACTGCAACCAGTTTTGGGAATGAAAGAAGAAGATGGCCGCTGGGCTGAGCATGCTGTCGGCTGCTTAAGCAGTTAGTCTCTGTTTTCTTTTATACTTCACTCTTCTGGTCATTTTATTGTTATTTATCTGCTCTAGTTAAGTTTTAAGCCCCTGTGTTTGTACTGACACTGTCGAGTTAGAGTCTGTCGGTGTGACTGCATTTGGAAAGTGGGAGTGCATTCGGAGTGATATCGGGGTGACTGGAACAATTTCGTTGCGAATACTGGAATCGTTTTGCTCTCTGCCTCTACTGCTCAAAGCGTGCACTTAGTGTTGAGCCTTCTGTTTTGACTTTTATATTTGACTGATTGGATTTCACATTGTGCCCATGGAGACTGCTTGTTTGTGACTTTGGAGTGGGCCTAGAGAGAAGGTGTACTTCCTGGATTCGTTTGGATGTCATGAAGACTGTTTGGATTTAAAGTAGCTGGTGGAAGATGAAGGTGTGGAAGGACTGGTGTGGTGTGACATAGTGAGTTAGTGGTCCTGACCCTGCTGGGCATCTATCTACTAGGGTGTGCAGCTACATGGAGGGCTGAGCTCTGGTCTGGCTGGGTAGCCGGTGGACTGGGTTGGAAGTCCTTTGGGTTCTCTGGGGGTATACTGGTGGGTGTGCCCCGGTGGAGATCTGTAGTGTGGGCCGTGGGTGTCAGTGGTTCTGGTCCATGTTTGTTTTTTTTTGGGGATCCTGCTCCATATGCCTGAGACTTCTGAGAAGAAGATCTTCAATTTCAATTCTTCTGTTGTCCATTTTTATGGTCAGATCTCTTCATTTTACTTTTCCTGTTTGTGGGAAGGCAGTGAGAGTGCTTTGTCATCTTTTCAGCAGTGAAAGTATTTGGGAGACTAAAGAAATTTATTCAATTGCCATCATTACAACTTGGAAAGGCAATGACAGTGCCTTGTTATTTGCCTGGCCATCCTGGCAGTGAGAGTGGATGGAGGCTGGAAAATAAATATATGGGACATATTTTGTCAGTAGGAGTGAGAGTCCCTGACTTTATTTGGAGCCTCGGGCTGTGAGAGGGCCTTGGGGGGCTGAAGATTGCACAATGTCGGCTGACTTATTTCTTGGACCTTAGTAACTGTTTCAATTATTATGAAGTTATTATGTACTTTTTAACTGGTCCTTTTGTGTTTCCCTGGACTTGTAGACAATTTTATTTTATGTTGTATTGAATATTTTAAATGAAATTGTTTTATCTCAGTATATGGGGTGGGTTTTGAAATTATTATAGGATCATATAGTTGCATTCCTTATCCTAGTTCATTTAATAGCTTCATGATTTGTTTTAATTTTGAATTTTGAGATTTCGAAACCTTGTTGCCAGTCTCCTTTTGTAGTGAGAGAGCTATTAGAGATTGAGAGATTTGGCTTTGAACTGGGATTTAGATTGAGCCTGAGATTTATATTTTAACTATTGTAGTTATTATAATTTTGTGTATGTTGGAATTTGTATTGGTTATTTTCATAGTTTAATTTTAAATTTTTGGGTTTTAGGGTTATTATTTAGTCACTAGAAATGTGTTGGAGACCTGCCCCCATGGTCGTGTGCTATTCCTCCTCTGCCTTTCACTCTCTTCACCCCATTGTCTCCCCCCCATTACACTTGTCAACTTACCAGTGCTGCAGAGCACTGGGTATTGTGCGTCGGGGGAGGAGGGGGGTTGGGGGTGCAAATGGCAGAGGTTGAATGAGTGTGGTCATCACATCAGGGTTGTGAGGTCCAGAAGACACCCTGGGGTGAAATGGAATCCAGACCGTGATGCATGTTGTCTGGTTTCCATACCCAAGGGCACTACCAATTTTAGTGGGCATGTGGCCCGGGCAGCCCCGGAAGTTCATCCAACTTGGGCAGTATTATGCAATGCCAGATCCATTAAAAACAAGACTGCAATTATTGCTGATCTTGTAAATTAAGTCGATCTGGCTTGCATCACCAAGACCTGGTGGATGAGAACTCCAGCCCTATATTAGGGGCCTCAATTCCAGCCGGTTACTCAGTGATTCACTGCTTGAGATTGGATCACGGGGGTCACAGTCTGTTTTAAGACTGAATTGGGCCTCTTGAGAGTACCAGTTGAGGAGACTGCGTCATTTGAGTATACTGTGGTAGCAAGCGTAGGTTGTAGGATCATCATCATCTACCGTCCACCCGGGGATGGGAAACAGTTCCTTCAGAATGTTGAAGATTTTATCATCGACTTGGTGTTTGAGTCCCCCACACTGATGGTCCTGGGTGACTTTAACACCTGGGTCAACGATGGACTCTCACAATTTGGACAACACTTCCTCCAGTTAATGTCATCTCTGGGCCTTACGCAGATAGTTACTACTGCTACCCATAAACATGGTCATTCTCTTGACTTAGTCTTCCTCCTGGGTATCGAAGCCTCAGATCTGGGGGTGGAACCAGTGGGTTGGTCTGATCATTACACCGTGGGGTTCAACTTTGGTGCCCCCCCTCATAGGCTGACCCCTGTGGAGATGGTAAAGTATTGCCCTTTACGAGATATTATCTCTGAAGGTCTAATGGTGGTACTTGACCTATTGATTATTCCGGTGGCAAACAGCGACCCAGAGGATCTCGCGGTGGCCTGCAATACAACCATCTCAATGGCCCTGGATGTTGTTGCTCCTGTCTGAGTTTGTCCTCTCTCTCTTTGTCCTCGGTCCCCATGGTTTTATGGGACTTTGAGGGAGATGCGACAATTAGGACGAAGGTTAAAGTGTTGCTGGCGGAGATCTGCCCTTGATGCCACCCACCTTAGATTGATGGATCATTATCAAACCTATCAATCTGCAATCACCTGTAAGAAGGCAGGGTTCCTGTCCAGGGAGATTGTGGCCACTCAGAATTGACCAGCTCAGCTCTTTCTGACTGTGGCCAGACTGTGCAAACCAGCCTGTCTGCAAGTCCGGAAAGTGTTTTTGCAAATAGAGTGTGATGAACTTGCTCGATTCTGTGCGACTAAGGTGGCTGACATTAGGGCAGCTATCCAACCGGCACACTCTATGGACATTGCTTCTGATCAGCACTTGGTCACTGGCCTTCAGCTTTCCTGGAGTGCCTTTGACTGCCCGGAGTTCATGGATGTCATGAGGTTGTCCAGAGTATGCACCCCACATGCTGTAATCTGGACCCAGGACCAACTTCCCTTATTTTGGGTTGTATTGATTCCATTGGTCTGGTCCTTGCACAGATAGTTTGGTGCTCCTTGGAAACAGGTGAGTTTCCTAGCTCCCTGAAGGAGGCAGTGGTAACAACTCTCCTGAAGAAAGCTTCCTTGGACTCACACTGTCATGTGAACTACAGACCTATCTCTAACCTTCCCTTTTTAGGGAAGGTGGTTGAGAAGGTGGTAGCTGTTCAGTTGGAGAACCATTTAACCATCCATGACATCTATGAACCTCTCCAGTCCGGTTTTCGAAAGAGGCATAGTACTGAGACAGCGCTGGTTCGGGTGCCCAATAATCCCCTGATGGCAAGAGATTGGAAAAAATGTTCTATCTTGGTTCTTCTGGATCTCTCCTCAGTGTTTGACACTGGGGAACATGGGGTTCTCAATTGTCTGAGGTTCATCTGTGGTCTGTCTGGTACTGTCCTCAGGTGGCTTACATCTTACCTCACTGGAAGAACTCAGAGGGTGGTGTCTGGGCTTTATTCCTTGGACCCAATCCCTCTGTCATGTGGGGTTTCTCAGGGACTGGTGTTGTCCCCCATGTTGTTCGCAGTGCACATGCTGCCCCTCGGAGACATTGTAAGGAAGTATGGGCTGAGGTTTCATTACTATGCTGATGATACCCAGCTATACCTTTCTTTTGGTTTTCAGCTGACCTCAAATCTGCACTGCTTGAGAGAGATAAGCTCTGGAAAATGGCAAGGAAGACTAAGGAACCAAATGACTGGCTGCTGTTCAGAAAAGCCAGAAATAGCTGCACCAAAAAAAGTAAGGGATGCTAAGGCTGCTTTCTATATGGCCGAACTTGATGCCTCTTATCACAACCCTGCTAGATTCTGGGGCACCATCAAGGGGATCTTAGGGCAGAACTCTAGCACTTCTCTGCTATCTCAAGTGCACCTTAATAAGGTTGCTATCTCCGACAAACGGGAAGTATTGGATGCATTCAACAATCACTTCACAATGGCTGGCCTTGCTTTTGACTCCTCTCCAGCTAATCTACTGCGGGCACAACTTAAATCCCAGTCTACTGAGGCTCAGAGGGCTGATTCTTCATTCTCATTCAAACCAATTTTACTGAAGCAAGTAGAGGATCTATTGTTGCATTTGGACACTAAAAAAAAGCGCAGGTGCAGACTCTCTTGACCCCTATTTTCTAAAACTTGCAATACATGTGCTTGCAGTTCCCTTAACACATCTTTTTAATCTATCTTTAGCCTCTGGGTCTATTCCTTCACTGTGGAAGACAGCACAAGTGTTTTCCTCCTAAAATCAGGGGACCCCATGGACCTCAACAATTACAGGCCCATTTCCATCCTGCCAGTGCTTTCCAAAATGCTAGAAAAATTAGTGAGCATCCAATTAAGAGACTACCTTGATGTTAATAATCTCTTAAACCCCACTCAATCTGGGTTTAGGACTAGGCATAGCACCATTTCTGCACTGGCAAAAGTCACAGATGACTGGCAAACTGAGCTAGACAAAAAGAACAGCGTCTGTGCTGTGTTTCTTGATCTAAGCAAAGCCTGACACAGTGGATCATGAGCTGCTACTCTCTTCACTGCACTCCATAGGCCTACATCCACCCTCTCTTAAGTGGGTTCAGATGTTATCTCACTGATAGAACACAGCAGGTGAAAATGAAGGCGACCTATCCTCATCAAAACCACTCCTAAGAGGAGTACCTCAAGGATCTATCCTGGGCCTATCCTTTTGCCATTTACATTAACAACATTGACTCTAATCTCACCAAAGCCAATGTTCACCTCTTTGCAGATGACACTGTCTTATATGTCAGTAACCCATCACCTTCAAAGGCCTGTGAAATACTACAATCAGAATTCTCCTTTTGCAATACCAACTACTTGAAAAAAACTCCTCCTAAATGTAAAGAAGACAAAAGCTATGTTCTTCTCCACTAATTACTATACTAACACCTTTTCACTAAGCAATCTTCTCAACTATCCACTATCCTTGGAGAAAGCCTTGACTATGTTGACAAATTCAAATATTTAGGGGTATGGATTGACAACAGGCTTGATTATACTCAGCATATTGAAGAACTTCTGAAAAAACTTCACCAGAGGCTTGGCCTTTTCTTCAGAATTAAACATTATTTAACCAGAGATTCAAGACAGAGACTAATGCAGGCCTCATTTCTATCACTTATTGACTATGCAGATTTCCTCTATGGCCACTGTTCTACTTCCTATTTAAGTAAACTGGATACCTTGTACCATAGAGCTCTCAGGTTCATCACAGATCTTCCATTCAACACTCATCATTGCTCTCTCTATGCTGCAGTTGGCTGGACATCCTTACACCTCAGAAGGAACACAAATGCTGCATTATGGATATACAAAACCCTGTCTAACAAACTTCCATCCTATATTTTAGATTGCTTTACACTGGCCACAGCTAGGTTATATGCCCTAAGAGCAACAACCTCATCACTTTGAAGCTACCCAAAGCCAGCACCGGCATGGGAGATCTGCAATCAGTTACTCTCTAGCAATGGCATGGAATTCTCTGCAGAAGACCTAAAGTTGACCACCTTTATACATCTAACATCCTTTAAAAGCTCTACACAAGTCTCTTCCCAGAGATATGCAATTGCTTTCACAAGGCTTAGTCCAATCACATTCATTACCCCCTTTTTCTACTGCAACTTTAGTAGCCCTTACCAAAACCTCCACAGCTACCCCTGTCACTTACTTCTACCCCATTCACTCACTACTAGTAGACTTAGTCCCTATCCAAAACTCCCACCAGCCCCTCTATGTCATTTTTCAGAGGCTGTTTTCAACATTTTAGTAGTCATCAATCATAACTGTCTGGTTTAGCTTGCCTTGGAGCCTGTAATCTCCGGCTACCCTGTTTGTATATATGTTTATATTATTATATCTGTTTATATAGATGTGTTTTGTATATGTCTGCTTTTGTACCTTCAAGTTGTTCCTCGACCTATCAGGTCCATCTTGTAAATGAGCTTTGCTCAATGATGTCCGCCTGAATAAATAAAGATTTTGATTGATTGATTGATTGATTTTGCATCTGACCAGGATGGCGCTCTCTCAGTCTTTAATAACTGCCTCATAGAAATCCAGGAAAGGATGGATTTGAGCTGGCTGAAGTTGAACTTGGGAAAGACTGAAGTGCTGGTTGCGGACCCAGGTCACCGGATAGGAGGGTTGGGGGTAGGTTCACCCTCAGGCTTTTTTCTCGGGGATCTATCTCTCCCAGGCTCTGAACAGGTGTGAAACCTGGGGTAATTTTTGATAAAGGTCTGATGCTGCATGCGCAGGTGTCAGCTGTCATCAAAACTTCCTTTTACCACCTTAGGAATCTCTCCAGGATTATGCACCATGTTCTGTCCTGTGATCATCTTACGTTGATCCACACCTTTGTGTCCTTGCACTTGGATTATTGCAGCTCCCTTTACTTAGGGCTTTCTCGGGTGGAAATCCACCATTTGCAGTTAGTGCAGAATACGGCAGTACAGCTTTTGACAGGATCATTTCAGTCCTGCCATATTTCTCCAGTGCTACATGGCCTGCACTGGTTGCCAGTCCAATGGCGGATCACCTTTAAAGTCAATCTTCTGACTTACAAAGCCTTACACGTACAGGGCTCTGGCTACCTGAAAGAGCTTCTGGTTCCCTACTGCCCTGGGTGATTGAGTCTCTCAGCTGGCAAGGGGTTGTTAAGGATTTCTAGACTATGTCTAAAATCATCTGGGGCCCAGGAGTTTATACATGTGGCCCCTTCTCTTTGGAATTCTCCGCCCCGCCAGTTACATGGGTGTGTAACAGTGGAGGGATTTAAAAAAGGTCTAAAAACTTATCTTTGGTATCATGCTTTTGGTGACTGATTTATCTGTTGTATTTTAAATGTTTATTGTTGTTTTTAAATTAAGTATGTTGATTTGTTATGTTTCAAAACTATGAGGTGCCTTGGTCTTGGAACAGCACCATAAAATTAAAGTTTTATTATTTATTATAGACCCTGGTATCATCATAAATAAAGAGAATAATGGATAGCCAAGTATGTATTACCGGTGAGTAATAGCATTGAGAGGCTCTGAACACTTAGTTACCTTGAGAGTGAAGCTCGAGAGGTCTCTGAGTGTCCA
Source organism: Neoceratodus forsteri (assembly GCA_016271365.2). Lineage (NCBI taxonomy): Eukaryota > Metazoa > Chordata > Ceratodontiformes > Ceratodontidae > Neoceratodus > Neoceratodus forsteri. The sequence goes on from CM028134.1 coordinate 315,482,855, forward strand.
GAACCTTGAGATGCTGAAGCTCACCGGTAATACATGCTTGGTTATCCATTGTTTTTTTTAAAATATGGATACGAGTTGGATTAGTTGTTTGTTTGTTTTTTTGGTCATTTGTGGATGTTGTGGGTGGTCGGCCGCTGTACTGAAGGTGTCTCTAGTGCTGGCTGACCACAGCAGTGTGTCAGAACCAGTGCACTCCCTGCCCCCTCACTACCACTCCCCTGTCAGCTCTGTTAGCTGTCGAAAGCATTTTGTTTGTATTTTCTGCTTGAATCCTGCCTTTCTTCTGTTCTTCTGATGTAAGATCAACCAGGCACTTTGATTTTTGAAGCGAAGTGCTGTCGAGTAGAAACTCTCTCAGTTAGAGAGAGACTGGCCGCCATGTTTTTAAAACTGCTTTTGACCACATAAAGAGGAAAACCAGCCAATTGAAAGGCATGCTTGGGAGATGTAGACAGAGAGACTGGCGCTTGCGCTATTGAGTTTCTGTGATAATACCATTGTTCAGACCCCGAACGATACTATTACTGGGTCTGAACAATGGTATTATCACTCTCAAAGTGTGGTATTATCACTTCGGGACTGATACTATTACTGAAAATATTTTGTATACTTTACAATAGCATTAAATTGAGAATCCATATATTAAAATGCTTTTAAATGTTTTAAATGTAAACAGAATGAGGATATGGCACTCAAAATCAGTTTATTCAATAACAAACTCACTGCTCTGGAAAAGAGCTATGCTGGTACACTTGAGGGATTAAATAAAAGTCACCCCTCTAGTGGTACATCTACACTTATAACCTGTGAAAGTTCAACACAAACATCATATTATAGGGCCCAACAGCAAAATACAAATAATGACTGCCCAATCATACATGTAGGTACCCCTAATAAAAAGCATGCCAGAGTTGAAGATGATCACATAGGAAGTGAGAACCTCTGGTATCAGGTTCAGAGCAACAAAGTTTGCAAAAAAAGAAGGAAAGCTGATTTATTTCAAATACCAACCCCAAATAGCTTTGATCCATTAAGCGATTTATTGGATGATGTTATCTCAATGTCCCCTGCTTGTATTCTTCCCACATTACAACCTATGATTCTTGAACACACTGTTAACAATGTCCTTAGTCCATGCTGCACTAATATCCAGGCCATTTCTGAAAATGTTATGGATTTAACAGAAACTCATGAAGATGAGCCTAGATAAATATATGTCTTGGGGGACTTGATTATCAGAAATTTGGACAGATTAGTCTGTGACCAGGACAAAAGAAATAGGATGGTTTCTTATTTCAGAGGTGCTAAAATGGTGGATATTACTAAAATGACAAAGGACATTTTAAAAAATTGTGGAAAGAAGCCATTGGTAATCATTCATGATGGGATCAATAATGCTTTCAAACAAAATATACAAACCATCAAAGAGGAATTTGTGGGGATGCATAATTTATTGACTGATATTGGTTGCCAAATCACATTTTTGGAGATCCTTCCTGTCCAAGGGCTGACCAGTATACTGATAAAAAAATCAAATCCTTAAATAACTGGTTACATTCCTTGTGCCTCAAGCAAGAAGTAGCTTATATTACCCATTGGGAGGAGTTTGCTTATAAAAGGGAATTAGTAAGCAGTGATGGCCTGCATCTCAGCAAACAAGGTTCTTCGCTACCGGGGCAACATATAAATAACTACATAAACACTACTTTAAACTAATTGGGGGGAATGGGACAGTAAACATATTTACATTCCCTCCAAATAATGACCCTGTAGCCCACTTCATTAGTGCAACTGATACACCTAATTACTCTTATTCCAAACTACATAGTACAGACGTACAAATCCTTTTGGTCAATGCTAGACATTTAAATAATAAAATGGATGAATTAAAATACATCCTGGACTGAGATAATATTGATGTATGTGGAGTAATGGAAACTTGGTTTAACGATTTTGGTGGTTGGGGTACAGAAATCCCGGACTATTCAGTTATTATTAAAAATCACCAAAAAACTAAAGAGGGAGGAGTGACATTATGTGTAAGCCAGAGACTGGTTAGCTTTGAAATCCCTAGCAGTACAAACTCAGATTTTGATTCAGAAATCATTTGGGCTAAGGTACAAAGTGACAGACCCTAAACAATAGGTTTGTGTTATCGAGCTCCCAACCTCAATGCCACTAGTAATGACATAATAATGGAAGTTATTGAAAATCTGGAAGATTATGATGATTTAATATTAATGGGGGATTTTAATCTACCAGACATCTGCTGGGAAATGCTAACTGGGACAAATCTCCTAGATAAAAGATTAATTGGTGTCATATCTCAACATGATCTGGGGCAGATTGTTCTTGAGCCAGCCAGAAAAGATAATATTTTGGATCTTATCCTCACTAATATTAAAGATCTAGGGAATCCACCCCAAGTAATTGAACCCCTAGGGGACAGTGATCATAATATGATCTTATGGAATATCAAATATTATATGTCCAAAAACCATGGTGTGACTAGGAGTAGGAACTTTCATAAAGCAGATTACAATGCAATTAAAAAATATTTATCCGGCTGGAAATGGATGGAGGAACTATATAACCTAGATTGTGAGCAGATATGGAAAGCTATACAGAAAACATTGACTTCTGTATTAATACCTAGATACCTGAATGTATAAAATATAATAGTAATAATAAAAGAGTTCCACCATGGTTTAATAGTAAAATTAAGAGCTTGGTTAAAAACAAAAAAAGGGCTTTTAATAAGTATATATAAAAAAAACATTAGTGGATAAATGGCAAAGGTTCAAGGTTAAATCCAATCAGTGTAAGAAAGCAATAAGATCTGCAAAAAAAAAATCTTGAAGTAAAACTAGCTATACTACCCAAGGATAATAAAAAACTATTTTATATTTATGTTGGGTCTCTGAAGGGGAATGAACCAAATATAGGGCCATTACTTAAGGATAACGTACCAATAGCCAATGAATTACATGTGGTTAATGAATTTAATCAGTATTTCCTCAGTGTGTGTAAACTAAAGGATATTGTCTCCTTGGATAATCTGTTGATGTTACAGATCCATTGATTACACAAGAAGAAGTTCTGACAGCCATTAAGGCCATTAAACCGAACTCCTCTCCCGGTCCTGATGGAATACCTGCTAAATTTATTAAAGAACTAGCAACTGAATTATCTGGGGTACTTACTTTGTTACTCAATGCATCACTCAGAGAAGGGAAAGCTATTTCTGAGTGGAAGCTGGCAATAATCATACCAATTCACAAGTGTGGTAATAAGCAACTTTTAACTAATTATAGGCCTATCAGCCTTACTAGCTGTCTTGGTAAACTAATGAAAAGAATATTACAACATAAAATGGTCAAACACCTCAAAAATATGAATATTACAGACATTTCCCAATATGGTTTCACTCAGGGAAGATCTTGTCAGCATAATTTAATAAACATTTTTGAACCGGTGAGTATGGCACTGGATCTGTAACTCCCAGTTGATATTGTTTTCCTTGATTTTTGAGAAGGCTTTTGATACCGTCTCTCACAGTGCATTAGTTGGGGAACTAATAAGATATAACTTCCATCCAAATATTATTAGATGGATCATTTCCTGGCTTGGCGACAGGAAGCAGCGTGTCAGCATTAAGGGGCAAATGTCAGACTGGAGTTTCATTAGCAGTGGAGTCCCTCAAGGTTCTGTTCTAGGACAGTTATTGTTTAATATCTTAACTAGTATGCAAACTAATGATGGGGTCTGGATACACAGATATGCTGATGCTAGCAAATGTGGCTGTATCATCAATGATTTAGAATATGTGAGGTCTTTACAATCTAATCTGAATAATTTAGCTAATTGGTCAGTAGCGAATAAAATGACTTTTAATGCTACTAAATGCAAGTTCATACACCTGGGCAAGGACAACAAGCTAGCAACCTACAAAATTAACAACACCATATTGCAAACTGTCACATCTGAAAGGGATCTGGGTATTACTATTACTAATGACTTAAAATGTACCTCTCATACCAATAATATAATCAAAAACTGCCATGGTATACCGTCATGTATCCTGATACATAGTAAGAGTAGGGAAGTGGAGGTTTTAATGCCTCTATATACAGGCTTGGCTAGCTCACATATAGACTATTGTACCCCCTTCTGTACACCCACCTCCTTGGGTGGCAAGGCATCTGTTGAAAAGGCTCAGAGAAGAGTCACTAAGAAGGTAGCAGGACTAAAAGACTTAAGAGTACAGTGGCAGATGTCACATTCTTGGGTTATATTCACTAGAATATAGAGCATTGAGGGGTGATCTGTGTCTGGCTTACAGGGCAGTACATGACCCTGCACTATGTGAAGTCATTTGTCTTGAAGTAACTGTATCTGGCTGTATTACCAGATCACATAAATTCCAGTTAAAATCTGAAGTAAATAAAACTACTAAAAGAGATAACTTTTTACCCAGCAACTACCACCTGTTTGGAATACACTGCCAACTGATATAGTTACAAATGACAGTCTGATGGCCTTTAAGTATAAACTAGATCACTATATGGGAGAAAAGAAATTTTACTTTCGCCTTTAGGCAGGAAGTTCAGTATGGGCATGTCTCTCGAACTTGCACAAAACCTGTGAACCTATGAACCTATATGAGATATGTACCTGTTAATTGTTTATTAGCATGAAACCTAACAAACGTAAAGTACACAAAAAAAAGAAAAGAAGATCTGAACAATTAATAATCAATTCTAACCAGCAGCACAGTTTCTTAAAATCATAACCATTAGATTGCTTTCAAACAGGGGATGAAATTGACTTCTTCAGTTAAGCAAAAAGGCTGTACTGTGTTCAAGGAAACCATCCACCTGCTTTTTCTTGTTGTAACATGTGGGCTTAGTCTGTTCCAACTTCACTTGTCAGGTGGGATATGTTCCAGCCCCAAATAAGACTAACATGATGGATCCGACCTGTGTACATTCAAGAAATGTGACCCAAGGGCATTACATTCATTGCCATTAACTATAACTCTGATCTGTTCCTGAATGTAATGTGTACCTTAAGTGGTCTGATTATACAACCTACATAAAAAAGATGGTATGTGCAACAGGCTACAGTATGTACACCACAAATGAGATCACACAGGTTATGAACTAACTGCAATTTTCTGTCTGCTTGTGGGATGTATGAAGCATCTGTTATCATTGGCATGCCTACATGCAGTATAAGAAGAAGACAGTGAATTGGCCAAATTCAGATGGTGAAATATGGGAATTGCCTAAGTCATCCATGAACTGGCCCTTTACATAGATTCACCTTGCAAATTTGGTCATTTTCCCAGGTGAATAATGTAATGAATTGCAATTGTTGGTGAAGCAAAGTTACTGAAATTCATGAATCTCTACTGGTGGAGAACATAAGTAATATTTGAAGCTATTGGGTAGAGAGTTGACATAAACATTAAACAATAAAGGTAAAAGGAGTGAGACTTGCTTAACCCTCTGTGTGATTCTTATCAGTTTGGTTTGTTGAATCGAATACATGTAGTGTTAATGTACAAAACCTTAATTGTAGCTATAATCCTTTTTTCTAAGCCAGTTGAGTGTAATATTTCCCACAATGTTATGATTTACCAAATCAAAAACACTTCTTAGATCTATAAAGGATGTATACAGTTTTTTTAACCCTAGATGTGCATTTATCAATTAAATATTTTAAACAAAGTATGTGATATACAATGGAATGTGCTTTTGCGTAAGCCAGCTTTGTAAGTCTGAGAAAAAATGTGTTTCCCTGTGCTATTTCTCCAGGTGAATTAAAAGACACCATATAAAGATTTTAATATGTATACTTAGTAACAAAGTATATCAGATCCAGTATATTACCCTTTTTGAAAAGGAGTACTATGATATTTGTACTCCAGTCAGATGGAATTTCAAGTGTACAATTTATTTCACTAAACACATTGGCTAGTATCTCAGCTTAGTTGTCTACACGGCAGTGTAAAACTTCAGCAGGGATCAAGTCAGCTCCAGGAGATTTGTTCCTTTTTTTTGCTGCAATAACATCATCTTAACTGGAGTATAGAATAGCAATCAGTCTTGAAGGATGGGGCAGATGTCAATATATTTTTCTAGGTACATTAATCTTTTAGAAATGTCCAGTACTTTGTTAGCTTTATATAAGTTTTGAAAATGATTTACCTAAATGGATTCTTGCAAAGCAGCAACCAAGCTGGCACTATCTGTTTTGTAGCCAAAGGCTACCAAACTCCAAAATTGCTTGGTGTTGTTTTGTAGAACTGCTGTCTCTAAATCATCACAAATCTGAGAGTAGAAAGATTTCTTTTTTAATTATAATTTTTTTAATTTAATTGGCATTTTATATTCCTTTTTTATGTATCTCAGGGCTTGTTTGAATCAGCTGGTGTTTTATTAGCCAGATGGATTAGCTTACATAAATGTTTCCTGTTGGCAATGCAGTCTTGATCAAACCATGTCTTATTAGTTGGCTTATGGGCATTATTTTTTTCTAGGAACTTTAGCTAAGGAAGCGTCAATGGTTTCAGTCAAGTTTTTGCATTCTTCAGTCAGACTACCAACCCAAGCATATTCATTTGAATTAATATTAATTCATTGGTATTACTGTATGCGAATGACTTAACCAAATTTTTATTTACTATAGAATTTCTTCAGAGTAGGAGTACCATGTGACTTTTTTCACTTTTTCTGACAGTTGTAATACAATCTTTCATGTCATCCAACCTTCTTCCAATGGAATAAAGCATTTAGGTAAACATATTCAAAAGGTTTGTGACCAGTGCAAACTAATAGCACTAGTGCTACCCTACTTTGTGCATATTTTGCCATAGTCAGCCAGTAGAACTGCACCTGTCACTAACAGTAGTGTCTAACCACAAAAATATGTATGCAGCACCAGAACAGGTGGGCAGTTACATGCACATTGGGCACAGGGCTATATTCAAAGGTTTAGCACTGTGCTAGTGGCATTTAGCATGGCATATCCCAGTACAAAATAAGGAAAATAAAAAGCAGATTTTAACCAAGGGCAAACCCCAGAAGAGGGGAGAGACACTGCAGCACACACACACACACACACACACACACACACACACACCAGAAAACAAAATTTTACACTTTATGTACCTGATGCAGGCAGTCATGTAGGATGAGTAGCTGGCCAATGCCCCCCCCCGGTACCAGCACAGGCCCCAGAGGCACTATGCTGCAAACAGACTGCACCATCCATGAGTCACATTTGCACTCCTCAGTGATGAATAAACCATGGGTCGGTCTTGGCTCAAGAGACCAATGCTCATGCAGCTGTGTGAGCTGCTGCATGACCAGCTCAGGACAGACACTCACTGCAGATATGCAGTGTCCATGCAGCTCATTAAGACAGCAGTGTTATGCTGCTTCCTGGTCATTGGTACATTCTAGATATTGGTGGGAGACCCCACCAGTATCACACAGTCTGCCACCTTGCACCTGTTGGGACAGTTGCTAGGTGCCCTTCCTGTGCATTCTGGAGAGTTCATCATATTCCCCACTACAGCAGCAGAGTAAACAGCAACCATGCAGCAATTCTGTTGAGTTGTGCACCTACCAGCCATAAAGAGTGACATTGACTGTATCCATGTTGCCATCTGGGCACCCACAGGTAATGGGGTGTAGGCCTATGTGAATACAAAGGGCTTCCACTCCATCAGCTGCCAGATGTTATGAGATTCAACAGGGTGCATCATGAATGCCCTGGCACAGTATTCTGAATATGCCAACAACACCTTCACCTGGAAATATTCCATCATGTACCAGAGATTTGACAGCAGGAACACAACTAGTGACACCTCATCAGTGAGTATAGGCCTCTTTCCCCCAGCCTCCAATGATGTTACTAACCAGTGCCCTTTACCGACACAGGGGAAAGTGCATATCCCCCATGTCCATGGACCCTAACACCTGTCCTATACTCTCCATCCATTGCAAAGGATAGGTACAAAGTGGCACACATCACTACACTCAATGTGATTAAATGGATCTTTGGCATGCTCAAGTTGTGGTTCAGGTGCCTTGACTTTTCTGGTGGTGTCCTGCTATACACCCCTCAGAAAGCCTATGCCATATTCCTTGCCTGTAGCATACTACACAACATGGCACTTATGCTTGCTGGCCCCAGAGAGAAACATTGCATTGGCTACACAGCCAGTGAACCAGGGGATGCAGGAGATGCTCAACAGTTGTGACCCCAAGATGACTGCATGGACACGGAATTATAGAGCCCGCCTCATCGAAGATCTTTTCTGACCCAGATGGTGCATATAGAGCATGCAGGAGACTGTAAAGTTTTCAAAAATGTATTAAGAAAATAAGTATGTGCAAGAAACAACAGGGAATAAACAGAAATAACAAGCTATCCAGGAAGGTGGGAAGGGTGGGGAGGTTCAAAGGGAGACAACAAAAACAATGCCAGTAAGACCGGGGGTTTCAATGTGGAAATGAACAAAATGAAAGGCCATTCAGGCAGGTTGGGGAATACATGTTATATAAGGAATGCATACAGTGGCACATGTGAGAAAGATGTGGAGGGAATGGGCACCATAGGTGCATCTCATACTACCACAATGGACAAGAACATTACACTAGTGCTGTATCTGGGAGGGCAGCAGTGGGGTCATAATCTAGTCAGTGTAGGACAGGTGTGGGAACAGTGTTAGCCACCCATGGCCATGGTCTTTTGGGGTACTGAACTCACTGGGGAGCAGGCCATGGCTAGGGGTGCATGGTATCCTTGGTGTCCTGGGTGTGCTGGTTGTCCTGATGCCTGCACTGCTTGGGCAGTGTGATGTCGAGGCATCTGCTATAGGGTGACACTTTCCCCACTGGAATGGCTAGTGCTGTGACCATCCCCAAGGTGTCAGGGACCATGGTTGCAGCCTCCAGCATGGCAGTAGTAGTCTCCCATAGCTAGCATCTATGCTGGCAGACAGGCACTGCTGCAGTCCACCCAAGGTTGCCCTATGCTCCATATAGCAAACCTCTGTACACTGCACACTGCTCACTGTCCTGCAGCAACTGGCATATACATCTCACTTCATCCTGCACATCCTCCTGTGACCCATGGTTGACTGTAGCTACTGTCTGTTGGCTGCGGCCTGCTCTCTGTATAGACTGTTTCCAGAAGAAATGGGACAGACTGCTCCCTAGGATGTTGTGTAGCCCAGATTTTCAGTGTGGTTGGTGCTTCATGTAGTTCTATTGTCTGGGGAAGCACAGTGGTGGCTGGATTGTTGGGAATGTCCTGGTGGGAAGGACCATGGCTGTGCCAGTGGTGGGGTCCTGAGATGGCAGGGTGGCAACCATGCGGGGGGCAGGGTCCTGGGGTAGCATAAGGGGTGCTGTGCCAAGGGCAGTGGATGGAGGTGACATGGCCATGGTCATGCCAGTGAGGGTGCTGTTTGGGTGCCATCATTAGGGGTCCAGCAGGGGCAGGCAACCCCTTCTGGTCTGAAGTTGACCCCTCTCTCCTCCACTACTACAAATATTCTAATCAATGTCCTCATCATCATCCTCATCTTACTTCTTGTTGCTTGAGTCCAATGGTTCTCCAGCATGGTGGGCCTCAGGGGCAGATGCTGTCATGATGGGCCTGGACCATCCTCCCAAATGGTGTCTTGACCAAGTACTGTGCTGTCGAGAAAAAGATAGAGAAAGATATTGCAGAGTAATGTACATACCTGTGTGCTGAACATGGCAGCATAGAGGCCCTGTGTAAATTGTATCTCCCATGCCGCTCTTGCACTGCAGTGCCCATATACCACCAGTGCTATACACACCACAGACCCTATCACCAGTGATCAGACAAGAGATGACACACACATGTGGCAAAGTAGGTGATTATCCCACAGATGGCCACCCTACCAGGATACCCAGATACCACCATGAGGCCTACACCCATTGTGTAACACATCCAACAGTCAGGGCCTGGCCAGGGCATGGGGGCCCAACTGCAAAGACAATAGGGCAGCCAACCGAGAAATCAACAAGGGAGGGACCAGGGTGAAACAGGCATGTGAATATTCATCATAAATGTGATAAACTAACTCTATGTGTTCCTCCTAAATATACCTGTAGTGCCAAAAATACTGTAGTTGAATAGATGATAAGTGCAAGGAGCTGTAGAGGGTAAAAAGCGACATAAAACCCAACAGTGGTACTGCAACACATGGAGAGACCAAGGCATCTTGGTGGGTCAGTACAAGCCTGCAAACAGGTACACCATTATAGACAGGGCATGCAGCTGTGATGTCCCACGTGCATGGTGTCCCACGGACCATGCAGGATGCACGCTGTTCCTATGGTAGGATGTGAATGTATACTACAAATGTGTGCAGTACATCCTGTGCATGTATACTTTGTTGTCCGTCTGGGATCCACATCACATTCCTTCCCCCATCATGCACACCTCAACACCACCGGTGTATGTACATGCACAAGCCCAATGTGATGGGGCTAACACAGTCATTAATATGTCTGTACTGATCCAACATGGTTCTTGAACCTACCTACAGGGAAAACAATTACCTACTCTGGGCATGGGATGGAGGCCATCACCTTCTCTGCAAGGGATGGGGCACAGCTGTGCTTGGACCACTGTTGTTGGCCTGGAGGTCTCGGCAGGCCTCCACCAACACTTCCTTGGTCTGCCTCTTCAGTTCTTTCAGATGTTTTTTTCCCTCCTGGAGGGATCAACCTCTTCATCTGATTATGTTTACAGACAATTATTTCAGACCAGGTGGTCCTTATCTCATCTCTGGTCCCTTTATCTTGCTCACCAGTCCATCCATTGCCACACAAAGGACTTGACTAGGACTTCTTCTGAGAACTGCCATTTTCTCTGCCTTTTGGCTTCATCCATGGTCCCATTGGAAATGGGAAGGACAAACAGCATTGAGCATTATATACACACAGCAGAACATAGGGCAAAGGTACAGTGGTGTGCAGGCCCAGTCCCCCACCTCAGCAGCAGACATACACTACTGGTCAAAAGTTTTAGAACACCCCCATTTTTCCAGTTTTTATTGAAATTTAAGCAATTCAAGTCCAGTGAATAACATGAAATGGTACAAAGGTAAGCGGTAAACTGCTAGAGGTTAAAAAAAAAGTTTAGGTTAGCAAAAACTACTGTAGAGAAATTGCAAAGAAAGCCAAGGTGTCAGTGAGTACAGTTTCCTACACCATCAAAAGGCACTTGGAAACTGGAGGAAACTCTGACAGGAAGAGGTCTGGCAGACCCAAAGCCACAACAGAATCAGAAGACAAGTTTCTGAGAGTCAACAGCTTGAGTGATAGGCGGCTCACAGGACAACAGCACAGAGTGACTGGCACCCTGAATCAAAAGGGCTACCACAGCATTTTGCAGCACCGTGCAATACCCTCTGGTCTACGCCTAGCTGGTCAGGGGTTCATCCTACAGCAAGATAATGACCCAAAACATACCTCCAGGCTATGTCAGAACTACCTTCAATGAAAAGAACAAGACGGTAGGCTTCAAATCATAGAATGGCCAGCACAGTCTCCAGACTTAAACCCCATCGAGCTGGTTTGGGATGAACTGGACAGAAGGGTGAAAGCAAAGCAACCTACAAGTGCAACACATTTGTGGGAACTTCTGCAACAGTGTTAAAGAACTTCCCGAACAATATTTGATGTCCATTGTAGGAAGAATGCCAGTGTGTTCTGGCGGTTACAGTATATCTGCAAAAGGTGGCTACTTTGATGAGTCAAAAATTTAGATTAAATTTTGTTAAACAAAATGATTCTATGATTTATTTTTTATCTCCAATTGTTTATTTGTTCTATGCTTTAATTTCAGAGTACATTGAGACATTAACCTGCGTAAATTTCAATAAAAACTGGAAAAATGGGGGTGTTCTAAAACTTTTGACCGGTAGTGTAGGTGTTCCTGCATGGCTGTGCCAAACACACAGTTGGCTTCCAGGCTAACACAGCCCTTGGCCATATGTAGGTACAGCAATAGTCTGGTCTTGAAGCAGCATAAACACAGTGCTATAATCTTCCATGTCCCTATTGTAGGCCATCCCACAGTACACATACTGCTAGCTTCCTGCAGTACTTCTGTAGAATATGTGTGGTGCCTTTTGATCCTGTTATATGTTCCAGTCACAATTAGGCATGCAGTTGAAAGAATGAATACATTCCAGTAATGACATGCAAATGTGAAATGTGTCCTCTGGCTGCAAAATTAGCTCATTGCATTCAAAGTTTGAATATAGCAGATTTTACCCAAATGCTATGATATTAACAGATATGCCATGAAAAGAGCAAAGGAATTTGATCAAAGCAATTACGGCGAGTGCAAAATAGTGACTTTCTTTTAGCAACATGCTTTTAATAGCGTATGGTTTTGTCAGAGAAGTAGTAAGGTACTTACTAGCTGTTGTTTGCTAAAAACTAAAGTAGGCTGTTGTGTGCTGAAAACTCAGGGTGCACTGTAGCCTAGTGGTTAGAGTCACTCACTGTGTGTTTGCTTCATGTGCAGACCTGGGTTTGATGCCTGGAATTCCTAGTGTTTCTCTTATTTTGTTTGTGTGTATGCATGTATATGTCTTTCTTTTAAAATCTTGTGCTGTGGGTTGCGGCTCCCCCCTCCCTGAGTTGCATTCCCACTGGAGTCTGAACAGTTTTTCTGCCTCCTCCACTTACTCCCCCTTCCTGAGTTGTGTCCCTCTGTACAATATCCCCCCCCCCCCGAGTTTCTCCTTGTCCCCAAGTTGGGGGGCCACCTGGAGTTGATTATATTAGAAGTAATTTTAGCCACTGTTTTAGTCATTTACGGTGGTTGCTGTTGTGTGCATTTACTGTTTGTGCACTCACAGTTTAGGATTCACAATTTTTGTATGCGGTCTTTTTTTGGGTTGTTTTGACGTGGAACCGTATCAGTGATAGTGTTAACACTGAAATAGTGATAGCACTATGTTCTCATGTGGCACAGATATAATGTCAAATATCAGGGGATCAACGTCATGATGCTGAGAAGGCATGCATGCTACGATGTCATGCTATGGCATTGTGCCTGTGCAGCACAGTCCAGTGCACATGCACCATGCATTCATGCTACTAAGTTCCTGCCACGTGTGAACATCCCCTTCCCACCAGAAACATACATAGTGCTCTGCCAATCAACATTAGCACTGCACTAACACTGAAACATGTTGCATACATGGTAGGGCACACCCATACAGCCAGGAAAATCTCATTAGCTTATTGTGAGGGCTGGTGATACATATTAGGCAGTACACCATTACACACAGGAGGATGAAAGCAGTGCACCAATAGGGCACCCAATTGTCACCAAGGAGCTGTCCAACCTAGTTGACCTGGTGGTGGCCAGGGAGGATCAGCTCCTGGATTAGGAAGTTGATGCACCAGACAGGCCAAGCTGTGAGATCTGGGTTACGGTGGGAAGACACCTGGCATGGTGCACTACAGTCACTAAGATGGAGGACAAGTGCAGGCACAGGTTTAATGACCAGTCCCACAGGGAACCATGGTGCCTGCAGCAGCTCCAAGTGATGGTGAACAGTGGCACTATGCCAGAGCTGGGTGAGTACAGATGGCTGTATGTATGGCTGCTGTTATGTCTTCTGTGTGGTACTGTTTCCATACTAAGGTTCTTCTGGGTTACCGTCCTTGAGGGATTGTGTACTGTACTTGTGTGTCTCTGTTGTGTCCCCTCTATCCTATGGGACTTGCTCCACTGTATGGGCAAATCTTACCAATGCTGGTGTATGGGAACACTGTCCCAATAATTGTTCCCACTGCCTTATACATACAGGACCCACTGTGAATCTCTGAGCCATGCATCTACAATGGCATTAGAAGTGTGTACTAACACATTGACATGGGTGCATTGTCAGGAAGGATGACTATGTCATATGACATGTGATCTACATGTAGCTAGAGTGGCAGGTGTACTGAACAGAACTTCAGAGTCTACCATCTGTTCTGTGTACACTGCCGATGTTATGTAGCATAGGTACCAGTATGCATATACCACATAATGCATAGTATACTACTATATTGGACTGGATGTGCCACCCTTGATACTGGCATTGTGATGTGCTACACATATGGCACAATGTCTTCCCCTACTGTGCCCCTGTTGTATTGACCTGGGGCTACACACATCATACTATGTACTATGAAGTGTCCATTGCCTATAACTGATGTGTGGATATGTCAGATAGGGGTGGTGAGGACAGCTGGATAGGGGCACACTAAGTGGTCCTTGCATACAGGGTTAGGCCATAGCTACAACAGTGATATGTAGGGTTCTGGCTTCACCTGGACCATGGCACATCTGTTTGTGTGGGGTGCCATGGCTGTGTGCAATGGTATGATGTGGCCTGCATAGTCCTTTTCATCCCCACCATGCACATGTGGCTGTTGGTATATAGGTGTGTGTACTGTATAGGGTTTATGATAAAGTGCCATGTGTACCACTGCATTTTATTGATCATGTCCCCTTTGTTCTCCTCTACAGACACTAGGGGCCCAGTAAGGCCAAGCCAGAACCAGGGTGCAGGAGTGGGGCTGCTTGGACCAGTGACAGTGGGAGGAGGAGATGCCCATAGAGGACAGTCTGCAGACATGCAGCCACATACGTACCTTGCATTGTGTGTTGTGTTATCTGCATTGCATGTCTACACTATGCTCCATGCTTCAGCATTGGAGACACATATCCATGTGTGTCTCATCAGGCTACATGCATGCCTGTGGGTGCAGTACCTATACAACTGTGGTTGAGGCACTCACCCACAACCCACAATGTAGTGTGTTAGATTCTGTGCACTCTACTGTTGTGCTCATCTTTGCTACGGGCATGCTGTACTGTTTGTGTGTACTGTGCCTTGGCATTCATTACACCATGCAGTGATGTGACAGGTTGAAAGGTTCCCTCTCCCTGTCCTCTTTTAGGTACTAGAAAAGGTTTTGTCTGAGAAAGGTGTCTGAGTAATGCACACAGAGGCCCCTACATGACACATAAGTAATCAAACACTTATCCTACCTGTTCTGAAAAGCCTGTTGCACAGCAGCACTTCCTTATTTTCTGTTCTTTAATTGTCCCATACTGTCCTGCGGAATGGCCACCTGTAGGGGAAACATTCCCTCTTCCATACTGTCTCTATTTTTTCTTACAATGCATTTCTTATTGCAGGAGCAGGCCGTAATGGGCCTGTACAAGGGTTAAATAGTTGTCCCTGGTCATAAAAATGCTCAGAGTTGTATACATTTAGTGACAAGATGTGAATCAAAAGAAAGAAAGTGCTGTGAACAATGTGTTCTCTTTCTGCCTTGCTATCCAGGGTGTATTCATGAAACAAACAAACAAAACCCTTTGCTCTCCCTTTCCTGCTTCAGAGAGCTGGCATAGTGACAGAGAGTAGGAAGAGCATTATAGCAGGGGATACAGAAAATAGGCAGTCAACAAAAAAGTGACAGCAGAGCAGTTTTTCCTACTGAATAGGACTGTTGTCCTAACATTAGTACTCTGTGGCTTTCTGCCCTGCTTCCTAAACCCTTCACCCTACTCCAGTTACCTGAGCATCTACAGTAGCAGCTCACTCCTGTAGGAAGCAGACAGTCTAATTGCTCCCCTTTTTGATTGTACCCTAGAGGATTCAGAACAGTTGTAGGGAGGAGCCTGTGCTTGTTAGTGACAATAAAGAGTTTTCCCTCTGTTAGCTGTTGAATTATAATATGAACAGAATGACACAGATTGTTACTGCATAAGAAAGCAGAAAGGATAACTGTAATTGTGCACAGTTGAGACTTACATATAGAATGCTATGCTTGTACTAATCCTAATTGGTACTAACTGGTAAAAGGAAGTGGATCACAAAGTATCAGGGAGGAGTACAAAAACACTTGCACGAGATGGGTGTTTGACAGTCTTTGCTAAGTTGCTGAGGAAAGAGGATGTTTTTCTCCTGAACCCAGGGAAAATCTTTCTTAGGTCAGACAGCTGAACTAATTGACCTGCAGATCTGCAGGTGGTGCTGGGGATCTGTGGAACTGGTACTCTAAATTAAAAGTACAGAACTGTGATCCGCTTTGCCTGATAAATACCTTGTTTTGTCATACTGAATGCCTAGTAAGGTCATGCAGCATGCTGACTGTATGTACCCCTAATTAGACTGTAAATAAACCACGCTGCTTGAGAATTGCACCTGAGATCGTGTGTGTGTGTGTGTGTGTGTGTGTGTATGTGTGAGACCTCCTTGACCTCCCATAATTGGTGACATAGGTGCTAGCTGTGGGATCATGGTGCATGTTTCAGCATGGGGGAATGTGAACCAGTGGTACCAGTCCTGGTGCTTAGAAGGTCCACCAAAGGTACATGTTGCAACCTCAGTAGCCAACTACTGGTGAGAAAAAGCAGCAGGTATTGAGTGGTGTGCTAACCTGTATGATGGCAGAGCAATAAGTGGACCTATTGTTTCCAGGTCTGGGCCCTGTAGTACGACCCAAGCTGAGAAAGACCAGTCAGTGGCTGCCATAGAAGAGAAAGAAGAAGAACCTGAGTAGGAAGAGTATTCAAAGAAGGAAAAATGCCAGAGACTATCTCAGAACTGTTTTGCTGATTGACACTGAAACAGGTGGAGGCCGACTGATAGTGACATAGAGCATACTGACTAAAAGAAGAGGAACAGAGGTGACAGGATGCAAGATGAAGAGAGACACCTAGAGCCTTGCAATGTGGTAGAGACAGGGCAGGTGGAGGTGAGTCTGATAGCACTCCCATGGAAGGCATTAAGCTGAACAAATTAGCCCCAGGAGATGATCTAGAGGCATACCTGTCAATTTTTGAAAAGATGACCCAGGTGAGTAACTGGCCTCATGCGCGATGGGTGATATATAAAGCACCTTATACAACAGGGGTAAAGAGATGTGCTATCACTTAGAAAGACATATCTCCACCCCTACTTATAACTGAAATGTGACATGTACACAGAAGAAAACAAGTAAAAATATCACTACTGTGTACATGTCACATTCAAATATCACCCCTGTCTATATGTCACCTCCTAAACCCTCCCCATACATGAATAAAATCACTCATGCCAAAGCTCAACTTCTCCTATATGATCACACTACTAACAACTATAAATGTTTTAAAATTATTTCCAAACTTTAAACAGTACCTAAAATGACTCCACAAGCCAAAGCAAAAGTACCATGAGCAAAGCGACCAGCTAACAAGCAGAGCAACGAATAAGAAAACACAAATGAAACAACAACCAATCCCACACAAACCCAATACAGCATAACCAATCAAAACACATCAGGAAGCATAAAGTCATTATCTATTGGATATCACACCAAAAAAGAAACACCCAATCAGAAAACCAACAGAACACATCGTGGATCGAACCATCCACACACCAAAGACCCAAACAGATAAATTACAAGAATTTAAACTGCAACTTTACAAATCCTATCAACAAACAAATACCCCTATTACATACAATGCATATGTGATGGCAAGGGGTGTGATATGGCATATATCTTAACTCATGTATGAGCTCAGGAAATTAATCACTCATGGCTCTGCTATGTGGAGCCACTCATGATATTTCCTTGAGCTCACTTACCACTCATTAAGATATATGCCATATCACTCCCCTTGCCATCAAGTATCCCCTTACTATCTGACTGATAGGGGTCCAACTTTCCAACAGTCTCATGAACACTGTTGATGCCAGTAACTACAATCTGGTAATGCGTGAGATAATAAAGAGGTTTTACATCAGCTGTGACCCATCCGCGGCAGAGCAAGGTTTAAAGTTGGCATAGTCCTAACTCTACCAATCCAAGTCATTCTAAGACATGACTTTCCTGGGTGATATGACTTCCTCCTGTCCTTGAAAGAACTATCTGCAGTAGTCACCACCCAAGCACAAGACCAACTTTGCCAAACCATAGGTGACATATTTTCATTTGGAGACAGTGATGTATTTGGTGATCCAGGTAAAGACAGAAAGACCAAAATTGAAAAAAGGAAGGCCAGAGTATTTTGTGTAAAGCAACAGTCCAAGCCCAAAACAACTGGATTAGGTAATGACTCATTGCACTGTACCGACATAGGCTCTTAATAGAAGTGAGATACATCTCTAAAGTCTTTGTTTTCTCAGTATTGGACTATCACTATGAAGGATGCATCCCATTATGTTGTACTTGACAGTGCTTCATGCTGTGGCTATACTGATGTTAAATAAGGGGAATTGATGGAGCAAGTGGTGGTTCCTAAGAGATTTAGGCATCAGTTTATATGTCTGACCCATTACATACTTCTTGCTGGGCGTGCTGGTCAGGAATGTATGTTGTCTCATCTGCCACACCATTTTTTTGGCCAGCCATTTATGACTAAGTAGCAGACTACAGTTGGGCTATCACAGGGAAGAAGGAAAAGGTGCCCCTTATGCCCCTACCACTAGTCGCCAATCCTTTCATTAGGGTTGCTTTGGATGTGATGAGCTGGCTGGGGTCCATACCTGAACCCCAGTTTGGATTTCTGAGTTCACTCCATGTACATGGGTTGGCCTTTTGGCCTCATCATGCCCTGCGGGAGTGGACATTCCCTGTATCAACTTTGATAGGATAGGATAGAGTCTAGCAGGAGAGGTTATTATCATGGCTGGATGTTCATTGGGATTAAGGCCTTGAATCCAACCCACATGAATTACATATCCATCTATAGGATGGGCCAGAACTATTTTGTCCCCTAGAGCAAATACACCATATTCCCCATAATCACCCTCATGCTCATGGGCATGTATTTCTGGTATATTGCAATGGGACTGTCCACGGTAATCAAAAATGTTAACCACCAGACAGTTCATTGTTTTCCCATGATGCCTGGGACAATTCACTATTCTACACTGGTCTCCCTTGGAAGGGTCATAATCACACCAACCTAGGTATTTATGTAATAATATATTACACTGTGGGTCTTCACATTGTAAAATATGTTGACAGCCATCTGTTGTAATTTTTTAAGTACCAGCATGAGGAATGTAACAACAATCATGTATTAATTTACCTTTAAGTACATTATCTATGCCTCTGTAGGTGATAAGTCTCTGTACTCTAGGAGCTACACCAGGGATGTCATTTTAATTTTATAATGTTTCAGTTCCTTAATATTACCGGGGTTTGAATGTGATTGGGACAACATCACTACTGAATGCTATTTTTCATAAATTATTCCCCATCACTTAATGAAAATGACTTTTAATTTTCCTGCTCCTTGTTTGGAATAAGTTGTATTTCAATATAAACCTTAATTATTATTTTGTAATTACCATCAATATACTAGCCACACATGTCTACCTTTCTAGGAATTGTATACCTTTATATTAAAATCCTTATAACTGTGTTTGATATTTATAAAAGTACCAATGAATACCAAGTCCACTCAATTTTCTTTTACTTAGAAAGATTTCAGAAAATATAACAATAACTAATCAGCAGTAGCAAGCAAAAGATAATTTATAATTCTCAGTGCAGGGGGTAGCCTCCATTTACTAGAATACAATCTTTTACCAGAAAAAAAAACATACACAAATAAAAATTGTGCCAGGCGCATCCTTTCTTATTCTGTTCATTTAACTGACAGAATGCAGGCTTTCTGTTTCCACTGTTCCAGTACACCGATGCTCAGTTTGAGGCTCTAGGCTAGGTGAAGAATGCTCTCTGGTTCCCACTTCATCTGCCCCGCTTACCTTGACTCAAACAGAATTTGTATTTATATGTTTGAATGGAAGTGACTTGATGTACCTTGTGCTGCACTTCTTGTAGAAGTATGCCCCGTGACACACTTCTTACAGAAGTATGCCCTATGATGCACTTCTTACAGAAGTATGCCCCATTACACATTTCTTGTAGAAGTATGCCCGATGACAATCCTTTTGCAGAAGTATGTTATTTATGCAAGGTGGTAACAATAATATCTGATTTCAGAAGTGGAATGCCATGTCAAATTCTTGCTTTATTGGAACAATGTTTTGTAAGCCCTTATTTGTGCTACAGAGGAAATAGTGGTTTAGCCAGCATTCTGTCAAGCACAAAAATGTGCTCTTTTTCACTTCCTCAAACAAAACTTCACATTTCCACAGTTTAGTTCCATATAAGACATATATATTTTTTTCTTTTCAACTGTAAACTGTTAGTATCATAGAAAAGTTATAATGTATCTTTAATTTGTTTATATGTAATACACACTCAATTTATTATAAGACAAACGGAAAAGTAAGGCTAAATTATGTTTGCAACTTAAAAATACTAATAATAGAGGAAACCATGGTTTAGCCTACAGTCTGGTAAACACAGAGCCTTCTGGAAATGTGCTGCCTTTCACTTCCTCAAAAAATGTTTCCATTCTACAGTTTGTTTCAAATGTTTGCTACTTAAAAATGCTAATGATATAACTTTTTGCTGCAGAGGAAATTGGTTCAACCTGCATCCTTCCAAGCACATAGCTTTCTTGAACTATGTTCTCTTTCACTTCCTCAAATAAAATGTTCCCATTCTACCAAGACATGCATATTTTTTCTTTTGCTCTGTAAGCTGTTAATATCACAAATTCTACAAAAGACATGCATATTTTGCTTTTAAACTGTAAGCTTTTAATATCACAAAAAAGTTTTAATGTATCATTAAACTGTTTATACGTAATACACACTATTATAAGATAAACAGTTCTTTAATTATACTTGGCAATACAGTTTTACTTAGAAAAGTATTCTTCCAGAGAAAGCAGAAGCAAAAATACAAAGCATTTTCAATTATCATTTTTTAATTCAGAGAAGAGGCTATTAGCCAAATCTATTTGTTGGTTTATCTCTGGGAAATATTCAAAGGATTCTTGCTTCAGTATGTCCTCTATTTCTAGGAAAATCTGTTTCTCTGGAATACTTGGATCAGGCAGTCCAAACAGGGACTCAGGGGGATTGAAGACTCTGCAGTAATAAGCCCCTAGGACAAGAGTTCAAGAGGGAACCTTTTTTTTAAAAAAATATTTATTTTATTGAGTTTTCCCTTTTATCAAAGATACAGTGTGACAAGACCTTTTTACAATTCTTTTGGCATTGTCAGTTAACATTCCTTTTATTTACATTTACATATTGATCAGTAGGTGCTGCCCATTTATAGTCATCTTCTCCCCGGACTCCCCATCATCACATTCATGCTTTCAAGGGCAAAATTCTGGGTTGGTTTCTAAAAGACAAGTAATCCATCTTTGCCACTTTATTCTAAATGTTTGCTCTTTGTCTGCTACTTTTGCAAACATAGATTCCATTTGGTAGATATGTGTCATTATCCCTCTCCAATTTTGTATCACTGGAATTTTAGTCATCATCCATCTTCTTGTTATGGTTTTCTTTGCTGCAAGCAAATATGTAGGTAAAAGAGATTTGGTCCAAGAGGGGGAATGATCTGGGTATATATTAAGTAAAAACATTTTGGTTGTAATCTCTACATTCTCTCCTATGCATTTTGATATTTCTGTTTGCAAGAGTATCCAAAATGGCATAAGTAACAGACATTGCTACATAATGTGTGCAAGGTCTGCCAACTGACAACCACTCTCCTCGAGCATCTTTCAAATCTCTCTGGTAGATACTTAGTAAGGTTTGCCAGGGATCAGAAATATCTGAATCTACACTTCCAAGAGAATTCTCTCCAGGAATTTGAGGAAGTTATCTTCAAAGCAGCCAAGGTTGCTGCAGACCATTGTTCATCAGGAACCACCAGGTCTAAATCTTTAATCCAACTTTGTAGTATGGAATTCATAGATTCTGAAATTAGATCCCTCGATATTTTATGAAAGGACCCTATAAGATGCCCCCAGTGGTTCCCACAAACATGGTCAGTGTATATTTTAAGAAGGGGATGAGATGGGTGTGTGATCCTAGCTTGAACGAGTCAGTTTCTCAAAATGTAATTTCTAACTTGAAAATACCTAAACAGATCTGAATTTGGTATTCCATATTTGAGGACCAATTCCTTGAACTTTAGGACTCCTGATGGCCCCAGGAACTGAAACACATGTTCCAGCCCCAACTATTGCCACCTAGAAAAAGTCAAGCCTGCTTGATATGGTAGAAAGAGGTCCTCTTCTGAAATTAGTTTGCAATATTCATATATAGGCTGGAGGGATCCTCTTTTCCTATCCTTAAACCATATCCTCAATACCTGTGATATGATGTTTAAAAAGTCCTTTAAAGGTAAGGTCTTACATGGGGAAGAGAACAGAATCTTCTTGATGTCATCAAGATTGTTTAAATGAAACTCTAATGTTTTCCATGAGGCATGATAATTCCGGGATAGCTATAGAAGATGGAGATGAAGAAATGCTGTTTCAGCATATAGTTTCAGGTCTGGAAAGTTTACTCCCCCTAGTGATAAAGATAACGTTAAGATTTTCAGTCTTATCCTAGGATGGCTATTTCCCCAGATAAATCTTAATATTATGTTGTCCCATGATTTAAAATAGTATTTTGACAGAAAAAAGGGAACATTCTGAAACCAATACAATAGTTGGGGAAGAATATTCATCCTAATAGTTTCTATTCTTTGGAAGAATGACAAGGAGAGTTTCTCCAATTTGTCCAAGTCTTGCTGGATAGAGTTAGATAAAGGTTCATAGTTGATCAATTCCATGACATTTAAGTTTAAGGGAATATATATCCCTAAATATTTTATCTTGGTGGATCTCCATTTTAAGTGGTAGGCTTGTTTAAGGCTTTGAGGAGGGTATAATTGAATAGAACGACTTTCGTTTATGAAATACTTAGTTAAAAGCCTGCTATTATTTTGTATTGTCTCAGAATGTTCCTAGCCTCTGGAATAGATTGTGTGGGGGATACGAGGGTCTACAGAAGATCATCTGCAAAAAGGCTAGCCCTGTATTCTATCTGATGGAGCAGGATGCCCTCAAGTTTTTTATTCATTTTCAGGGCAACTGCTAGAGGTTCTATATATAATGAGAAGAAAAGAGGGGACAGTGGACATCCCTGGTGCATTCCTTGATGTAATGAAAAGGCAGCAGACAAGCCGCCATTGATTCAGACATATGCTTTTGGGGATGTGTACAGGAATCTAAGCCATTTTAATGTAGATTCTGGGACTTGAAATGCTAGTAATGTATCCCAAAGAAAGGGCCAAGACACCCTATCAAATGCCTTTTTGGCATTTAAACTTCAAAAGGCTGCTGAAATGTTCCTATTCTGGATATGTTCTATCAGTATTAGGGTTTTCCTAATATTGTCCGTTGTGTACTGTAGTTTTATGAAACCCTCCTGATCCGAATGAATTATATTTGGTAAGATATTCTCTAATCTTGTTGCCCAAATGGCAGTATAAGTTTTGTAATCTGTATTTAAAAGGGAGATGGGGTGGTATGATGATGGATCTAATTTATTCTTATCTGGTTTGGGTATTGCTGATATTATAGTGTAGCTCCATGACGGAAGTGGGGGGCATGTTCTGCTATTTCCTTGAATAAGGTGTGAATTTTTCTGGATAATTCATTTTGAAAAGTTCTATACCATTCACTTGGGAAGCCACCTGGGCCCAGGCAGTGATTTTTAGCTTGATTTGTTGAAGCCGAGATGATTTCCTCTAATGTTATAAGAGCTTCCAGACTTTTGACTTGGTCATCTGTTATCTTTGGGAGATGTAACTTAAAAAGGTTTGCCTCTGCTCAGATGTGGCTTTCTCATCATGTTTATATAGCTGCTGGTAGTAGCTTGAAAATATTTGCCTTATTTCTTCTTACCTATAAGATGTCTGACCAGTTTTCAGATTTCTAATTTTAAGTATAGTTACTGCACTTTTGGGGATTCTTAGTTTATGTGCTAACCTGTGGGTTCCTCTGACTCCCCCCTCATAGCTAGCCAATTTTAGATAAATTAGGAATTGTTGGATCTTGATATCTATTAGTTTCTGGAGTGCTGCTTTGGTGTTCCTTATTTTCTTTTGAAGCTCACCATCTCCCTCCTATGTAGTAATTGATAGATTTGAAGAAGGTTCGTTAGGTTCACATATTCTTTTTCCCTTTCTTTTTTCTTTGTTGTTGTATATGCTATAATCTTGCCCCTAATAGTTGCCTTCATGGCATCCCATAGCATAGATTCTGATGTAGTGAGGGAATAATTCTCATTGAAAAACTGTGGGGATTCTTTCTTTTATCTGTTCTATAAACTCCCTGTCTTTAAGAATAAATGGATTAAGTCTCCACAAAGTGTATTTTGATTTTTTTCCTAAATCTAACTGCAGGAGGAGGGGGTGATGATCCGAAAGGAGTTTTGGACAGATCGTGATAGCAGCTACTGCAGAAAAGTGTTTGTATGTTGTTATGAAATAATCTAACCTTGAATATGAATGAAACCTATCAGATTGGTATGTGTATCTGGGGAAGGATGGGAATAGTTTCCTCCAAATATCAATTAGGCCCAGATTTTCCATTTGAGTTTTAAGAAGTTTTGCCAGACTAGATTGGTGATATATTGTCGGGTTCAAAGAATCAAAACCTGGTTGCATTATTTTGTTGAGATCTTCTCCAAGTATGAGTTGTCCCTGAAGGGAGTCCAATATTTTGTTTAGTATCTGGCAGATCACAGGTCTTTCATTTTGTGGGGGGTGGTACATGTTCACCAGGGTTACCTCTTTCATATATAGACGCCCCTCCAGGATCACCTATCTACCTTATCCTTCTATATATGTATTTTTTATTTCTAATTGAGTGGTTGGAGGAATTAAAATCACTACCCCTCTCTTCCGACCACTAGGATGGGATGAGGCGTAAACCGTACATCTGTGCCCCCAATTAAGTTTTTTGATGTTCTATCTCTGATAGATGGGTTTCCTGTATAAAAAGAATGTACACCTTTTGTTAATTAAAGTTTTGCATTAAGTGAGATCTCTTAATAGGATTATGGAGTCCATTTATGATTAAGAAGTATATTTTAATCGGCTGTGTTGTCATTTTTTACCAAATATTAGGTCCACTGCATTTATATAACTTTTTTCCTTTTTTTCCCCTTTAGGTTTGATCTCTCCCATCTAATCCAGACCATTCCCCCTTGTTTTCATCCAAGTTGCTAGCCCCTCAGTCTAAATCTGAATTCAGCCCAGATGAGTCGGTGTTGCCAGACAGAGTAGGTCTGAGAAGAGTCTCCATCCCCATTCCACCAACCTGTCCGCTGAATATCTCCTGACAATAATAAAATCTTATTTTTATATTTCTCGTCCTGTGTCTTCTTTCAGTTACATTCTGCAAAATAACTTGAATAACTTGTCTAACTTTTACCCTAACCTGGAATCTTAAACAATTATTTTTCTTAACTATGTACAAAAACGCAATACTTTTAACTGTACTTATAACTAAATACATTTTTGCTTCCAGCTTTGAGATGGTATTTACTAGCCACCTTATGTCTCTCCCATCCATACCCCTAGAAAGAGGCAGGATGTGATCGGGGTGTCCATAAATATCAGGTGGGTAATCAACCCTTCCATGATAAGGAGTATCCCAATAAGGGTTATCCTACTAAAAGGGGAAAAAACCTAGGTTGGTTTGGCATGAAACAGTTGCTGATCATTTCCTCAGAGCTCCCTCTCTCTGTACATCTTAGATTGGTATTCCCTTCCTGCTTAATTTGGTAGATATGCATTCATATCTACAGCCTTAGAGATTACCCTATATTGTCAAGCCCAGTCAAAAAGGGACAAGAAGAGAAAGGGTCCAACAGACAGGACCAGCAAATGGAGCAAACCCTGCATCCCCCTCCCGAGCAAGCAGGGAGGTGTGGGAAAAAGGGGGAAGGGACCCCACCAGGAGATCAGACACCTCCCATCTTGTTCAGGACCAATAGGACCCCATCTGGTTCCCCCTCAACCGTGTTTGACATTGCAAGAATCACCGAAGTGTGGTACATAACTCCCCTGTTTAAGCAGTTCTGCCTGAAGCCAGTCATGGCTAACTGCCAGGGCTTCCTTTGACCCAATCTGGGCATTTCCCCAAAATAGTGAGTGTAAATATATTTTTCCAATTTCAGACCCCCTCTTCTCTTGATATCATATTTAAGGAGGCAGTGTCTCCATGGTTATTCTGGTTTTTGTAAGTATACATAGTCTCTTGAGCCCCCCCCTCCTGATGTCTGACTTAAGCCACCCCAACTTCAGTAAATGTCCTAATAAATGGAGTCATTAAAGTCTACTCTGTGTGAAAGTTTTCAGGCCTCCTTCTGTTAGATTGCTTGTTCAGTCTTCAAGTCTTCTCTGTTGCTTACTGTATACGGACTATATCCCTCTAATCCTATCCCAAAACAGAGGGCTTAGGGATTTCAATGTCTCATAAGGTTCCTTTTAACTTTACATAGTCTATCTTCTCAGGGATGAGTAAGTCAAGCTGATCGATCCGCTCACCTCCTCCATCTCAGCAGAATAACTTGTAAGACCTTTTGTCCCCTCAAGCCTTTTCTTACTGCCTCCATCGTTCCTCCCCCAACCCGGTCTGGTCAGTGTCCTACCCTCCCCACTGGTCCTTCCAGGCCAGGCAGAGGTAGAGACAGAGATGGGAGCAGAGGGAAGAGAATCCCCCGAATCCCAAGCCCAAAGGACTTCATCGATCAGTCTTCCCAGCCTGACTATGTGCCTGCCATCAAAAGACCTGGTAAAAACCCTAAATTGCAATAGGTATATATAATGAGAGAACCTTTTTGTGCTGGTCATCTGTGACTATGCCACAAAGCATCTGGAGGTGGTACCCCTTTGGACAGTAACACCATCTAGGGTGGCCAAGAATTGGCCAAAGTATTCAGTAGCATGGATATCCCCAGGATGATTCTGTCATACCACTGTAGCAATTTTTATTCCCTGTTGTTGCAGGAATTGTATTGGTTGCTGGGTGTGGCGTCAGTAAGGACCTCACCTTATCATCCAGAAACTAATAGGCTGGTGGAATGATTCAAACATACTCTGAAATGGATGATAAGGAAGATCATAAAGGGTGAGGGACAGAACTGTGACTAATATTTGCCACACCTCTTGTTTGCTTGTAGAGAGGTCCCTCAGGCCACTACTGGTTATTCCCCATTTTCATTACTGTACAGCCAACACCTAAAGGGTTCCCTGGATATAGTGCATGAAAACTTGGTGGAGAATCCCAATACCAGCCAGTCAGGCAATGACTACATGGTTCAGCTTAGAAAATGGCTGTTGAAATACATAGACATGATATCACATCAAAATAGTGTGCAGGTTCAACAGGCACAGAAAGCCCAGTACGATACCAGGCTAGGTGCTGGAGCTAGATCATTTTCATAGGTGAACAGGTGTTACTGTAGCTGCCTTTGCTGAGAATAAACTTCTGATGAAATAGATAAGTGGACAGATAAAAAAACATACCGTGTGATCCTCCTGAAGAAGTGGGTAGAGCAGGTACAGGTTCATCCCTCATTAATGGTACTACCTGAAATAGATGAGTATGAGGAACTGGAGGTGGCCCATGACTGGCTAGAGAGACCAACAAATGTGTGATGTGCAGTTCAGTCCTAATCTAGGCCCAATAGAAAGTGAGTGTATAAAAAGTGTACTAAAATTATCAGAAGGTGTTCATGGCCACCCAGAGGAAGGCAAAAGGGGTACAAGATGGTATTCATGTGAAGCAATAGATGCCCATAAGACAGAGGTTGTACTGGTTGCCAGAAAGGGTATGAGGAGATTTTATTAAAGAGGTACACAAACTTCAGGCATTTTGTATTATTGAGCCCTCTAGTAGAGCATAAGTATAGCCAATGGTTATAATAGGGAAAAAGGAAGGAGGTATCAGATTTTGCCTAGATTTCCAGAAGCTAAAGGAAGCAACTAAATTTGACAGCTATCCCATGCCACAAACTGATGACCTTGTTGGTCAATTTGGTAGCACCAGGTTCATTACTATGTCAAATCTGAACAAAGGTTAATGGCAGATACCCCTCTCTGAGGTCTCTTGAGATATAAGTGTCTTTGCCAAACCTGTGTGTTTTTTTCCCAGTTTGTTACCATGCCTTTAGGCTTACATGGGGTCCTGGCTACATTGCAGCAATACATGGACCAGCTGTTGGGTCCCTACGACCCCTTCTGTGCTGCTTACCTGGATAATACTGTGGTATATAGTCCGGATCTGCCAATGCACCTAGATCATCTTTCCACTGTGTTAGAGGCCATACAAGGAACTGGTCAGACCATCAACCCCTCCAAGTGTTCTGCAGCCAAGGGGGGAGTCTAATACCTAATGTAAGTTCTGGATAATGGCCTAGTTAAGCCAGAGGTCCCCAAGATTGAAGCAGTGGCAAATTGTCCAAGTCCAAAGGTTAAGAAACATGTCCAGTCCTTCCTGGGATTAGCTGGGTACTACCACCACTTTATTCCTAACTTTGTGGAACTCGCTAAGGTGTGCTGATAAGGTGATGTGGACTGATCAGTGTGAGCATGCTTTCAAAGCCATTAACACAGCCCTTTGTTCTTCCCTAGTGTTGTGAAGTTCTGATTTCACTAAACACTCTGAGGTACATGCCAATGCCTCTGAACATGACTTAGGGGCTGCTCTCTGCCAGAACATAGAGAGAAATGAGCATGCTATTCTTTACATCAGCTGAAAGATGCATGAGAGGGTGCAGAAATATTCAGCAATAGAAAAGGAATGTTTAGCAGCAAAGAGGTTGCTTGTGACACTGAAGTTTTACTTGTGAGGCACACAGCTCAAGTACGTGACAAACCACAGTCCTTTATGTTGGATGAACCACATGAAGGACAAGAATCCAAGGATCACAAGGTGGTACTTGGCTCTACAGCCCTGCAAGTTCACAGCCTGCCACAAAGCTGGTAGTTAGCATATAAAATGCTGATTTACTGTCTAGATATGGAGCTCGTGTCCTAAAGGAAGTAACGTAATAGACTGACAAACTGTTTAAAAATGTTAACTGCTTAGAAAATGTTAAAATATTACTATGTGTACTTAT
Organism: Neoceratodus forsteri; assembly: GCA_016271365.2. Lineage (NCBI taxonomy): Eukaryota > Metazoa > Chordata > Ceratodontiformes > Ceratodontidae > Neoceratodus > Neoceratodus forsteri. The sequence goes on from CM028134.1 coordinate 315,511,974, forward strand.
AACCTGTCTCATGAAAGTAATGTGACAGGAAGCACAGGGAAAATGTAATTATGTGCGTGTAGTCTCATTTTACACTAATGGGTCCCTGGGTTGGAGTTTCTGTAGTAGGAGGGTGAAAACTCCAATGCTCCTTTGTTGTATGTTAATAGTTAAAGCTTGTCCTGTTTGCCTTAGTCATGTAGGTAACCAGTCTTTGAGGATACTGGTTCCCTTATAAAATGGAGTGTGTGAGAGGGTGAAATGTCCCCTCTCCCTGTCCCCATTTTGGTGCTAAAAAAGGTCCCTGGTTGAGACAGGTGTCTGGGTAGTGTAGACAGAGGCACCTAGGTGAAATGGGTAGCAATCTGAGATAGGTGTCTGATTAATGCACACAGAAACCCCTAGCTAATGCATAAATAAATCAAACACTTATCTTAAATATTGCACAGAAAAATCTCCTTCCTGCCTGTTCTTTCACTGTCCTTCTACTGTCCTGCAAGATGGCCACCTGCAGGGGAAACTTTCCCTCTTCCATTCTTCCCCTAATGTTTGTTACTGCATTTCTTGTTGCAGGAGCAGGCTGTAACCTGTACAGGAGTTAAGAAGTTGTTCCCTGTCATAAAAATACCCCGAGTTGTATATACAGTGTTTAGCAGCAAGTTGCATATCAAAAGATGGTGCACAAGAGAGAGGTGTTGCTGGTAGGTGATGTCAGTCTACTGGACATGGATTGAAGCATCCCTGCAGCAGCAACTGTTAGGAGTAGGAACATCTTGGACTCCCTACCGGGGGTATTCCTTAGACAGCTGGTCATAGAACCCACACAGGAGGAGGCAATACTGAACCTAGTGCTAACTAATGGGGGCAGTGTTGTAGGGGTTACAGTAGAAGAGCACCTGAGGAATAGTGATCACTGATCAGTGTAGTCTGAAATATCTGAGGGGGCGGAGTCACTACACACAGACAAAAATAATAGATTATAGAAGGGTGGATTTCAGAAGGATGGGAAAATGCCTGGATGAGGCACTGGTCAGAATAGAGGAAAATGGGGGTAGGGGAACAGTGGGAGTCTATCAAAACAAGGACTGAAATGGCAACACAACTTTGTGTCAAACAGGTGAGCAAGGGGAAGAGAAGGAAGAGACCACTTTAGTTTTCTAGGGATGTAGCAGAAAAGGTTAAAGCTAAAAAATGGCATTTAGACAATACAAGACAACATAGGAGGAGGGGGACAGGAAGAGGTATCAGGAAAAACAAATGGAGGTGGGGAAGGCTATTAGGGAAGCCAAGGCGCAAACAAAGGAATGCATAGGAAACTCAGTGATAAAGGGGAACAAAACTTTTTACCGGTACATCAGTGAAAAAAGGAAAACAAAGGGGAGGATTGTGAGTCTAAAGGGAGAGGATGGTGAAAGACTGGAAGACAACTGCCAGAAAGCCAATATACTGAACAAATACATCTGTTTAGTTTTTGCAGTGGAAGGGGCAGGAAATGGGCCAGCAATAGGAGATAAGAGCATGCAGGGCACAGAGATGAACACAAGTCCTTTTACAATGGGAAGGGTCCTGAGGGAACTGGTGGCAGTTAGAGCAGATAAGGTAATGGGACCAGATGGGATTCACCCTGGGATTCTGAAGGAGCTGAGAGAAGCATTGGTGGAACTACTGTCGGCCCTGTTCAACTTGTCATTGGAGATGGGGGAGGTACTCAAGGACTGGAGGAGGGCAGATGTGGTCCCTCTATACAAAAGTGGAAACAAGGAGGTAGCAGAGAAGTACAGACGGTCAGCCTGATCTCAGTAATGGGGAAGGTCATGGAAACACTATTGAAGGAAAGAATAGTTGAACACCTGACTGCCAATGGACTACAGGAGCCTAAGTAGCATGGTTTTACAGGAGGGAGGTCTTACCAAACTATCCTCATTGAGTTCTTCGGCTCGGTAACCAGGGAGGTGGAATGAGGGGGTGGATGTAGCCTACCTGGACTTCAGCAAGGCCTTTATCACCATGCCGCACAGAAGATTGCAAAGCAAACTGAAGAACATGGGGGTGGGGAAGAAGGTAGTGAAGTGGGTGGGAATTGTCTGGACAATAGGACCCAGAGGTTGGTGGTAAATGACACTCACTATGCAGAAGGTAAAGTGACCAGTGAGGTGCTGCAGGGATTGATGCTGGGTCTGGTCCTCTTCAATGTCTTTATTGGTGACGTTGCAGAAGGACTGGAAGGAAAGATTTGCCTGTTCGCTGACAACACTAAATTCTGCAACAGGGTGAACACACCAGGGGGAGTGGGTAGAATGAGGTGGGATCTAAAGAAGCTGGAAGATTAGTCAAGGCATGGGCAGCTAGGATTCAATGCAAAAAAGTGTGAGATAATGTATATGGGACACAAAAACCCAGGAGCAACATACCATCTGGGTGGGAAGAAATGGTATGTTCCAAACAAGAAAGAGACCTGGGTGTGATAATCTCTGATGACGTCAAGGTGGGTAGGAAGTGCAACAAGGCAGCAGGTAAGGCTAGCAGGATGCTAGGATGTACTGGCAGGGGAATCACCAGCAGATGAAGTGAGGCAATAATTCCACTATATAGAACATTGGTAAGGCAACACCTTGAGCACTGTGTCCAGTTTTGGAGGTCCCATCTATGTAAGGACATTGATAGGGTGGAACTGGTTTAGAGGAGGGCAACCAAAATGATGCAGGGTATATATCACAAGCCCTATGAGGCTAGGCTGAAGGAACTAAATATATATACTCCCTGGAGGACAGGAGGGAGATGGGGGATATGATTGAGAAATTTAAGTATCTCATGGGGAGAACCAAGGTAGAGGAGAATATTACATTTCAGAGGAAAAGATGCTCAAGGGCAAGGGGGCACAGGATGAAGCTGGGTGGGAGGTTCAGGGGGAATGTAAGGAAGTACTTCTTCACAGAAAGAGTGGTGGACAAATGAAACAGCCTGCCAGTGAAGGTGGTGGAGGCAGAAACAATGACTGATTTTAAGAACACTTGGAATAGGCATAGATGGGATTCTGATGGCTGGGAGAGGGGGGGACAACCTAATACCAGTAGAGCATGAAGAAGCACATTTGATAGAGCTAATAGGGAAGACTGGGTGGGCCAAAGGCCCTTATCTGCTGACAACTTCTATATTCCTATTTTTAAAAGAAAGCGTTGTGAGCACTTTGTTCCCTGCCTGTTAAAGTGACAGGCAGCAGAAACGGGTAAAATGCCAGCCTTGCTCTTCAGTGCATATTACTGTAAGAAAACAACATGCTTTGCTCTCCCTCTCCTGCTTCAGAAAGCTGGCATAGTGAAAAGAGAGAGAGAGAGAGAGAGAAAGAGAGAGGAGAGAGAGAGAGAGAGAGAGAGAGAGAGAGAGAGAGACCATTAAAGTAGGGATTACAGAGGACAAGCAGTCTGTGAAAAGGCTATAGCAGAGCAGCTGCTCCTACAGTGGACTACTCTGCTTATGCTAATACTGGGTAGCTCCCTGCCCTGCTTCCGAACTCCTCCACCCTGCTCCACCTACCTGAGCATCTAGCAGTTCACTCCTGTAGAAAGCAGGTGGCCTACTTACTCCCCTTTTTGTACTGTACCCTGGGGGATTCAGAACAGGTGTAGGGAGGAGCCTGTGTTGGTAAGTGATGATGATAAAGAGTTTTCTCTCTTTTTCCTGTTGAATTATGCTTAGAATGTCAAGGGCTTGTCACTGTATAAGAAAGTAGAAAGGATATCTATAGTTACACACTGTAGAGACTTATAGAATGTTAAGCTCCTACTAACCTTAATTGGTAAAAGGGGTAGATCACAAGATACCAGGAAGGAGTATAAAAAGAAAACTGTATGAGGTGGGTTCTGGCAGTCTTTTCAAAGCTGCTTAAGAGAGAGGACATTATTCTCCTGAGTCCATGGTAAAACCTTCTTAGGTCACACAGCTGACCTTGTTGACCTGTAGATCTCAGACAGTGCAGGAGATCCAAGGAAATGGTTGACCAAATTAAAGATACGGAATTGTAATCTGCTTTCCATGAAAAGTACCTTACATAGTCATATTGAATGCTGAATGTATGTACCCTGTAAACAGACTGTAAATGAAACTATGCTGCTTGCATATTGCACCAGAGCTCTTGTATGTGTGTGTGACCTCCTTGATCTCACATGATCAATGACATGTCCTCTGTGCTGCAGACTTGGTATACCAGGGCATTGGCAGTAATGCTCACAGCCCTGGGTAGTACACCTGTCACTGTTATTTGGGTATGTTGTGACACCTGGTGAGGATTAGGTATCCGTATCCATCTGGAGGAGGCAGGCATGGACCAGTGTTGTACCTGTACACCACTTTGACATGCTGTGTGAATCATACAGTGTCCATGGCTAGTCTGCCCAAATCAGTGTCATCTCCAGTGCCATATGCACAGGTGGTGGTCATGCTAGTGCATCACAACAGAGACGGCCTTACATGGCATGGTGTCAGTTGCAGGTGAGGCATTGACAGGCAGTGATTGTCCCTTACCATATTTGATCAACATTGTGATATACAGTCAGTAGTGTCTAACCAACACAATGATGACCAAAATATGAATATTCCATCTTACATGGGCAACGCCAGGCATATATTATGAAACAACTGGATCTTCACAGGGCCAATGTCCTGCACTAGCTCTTAATGAGGGGAAATCCTTTACCTTGGGTTTGACCAGCATCTACTGGGATAGGGAGTGCCTACAGGCATCTTACATCTTATATCAGTGCTGTGGTCACTGCTGTACAGTGTGTCAGGCACCCAACTGTGTATAACACCACTGCACTGATATGTTAGCCTGCCTATTGCACACAGTGCTGCCTGATAGTGCCATACACCTACAGCCGTACTGTGTGTCATGTGTGTGTGTGTGTGTGTGTGTGTGTGTGTGTGTGTGTATGCACAGACATACCTGTGACTGCCTCTGATGCCAGCCAGTGTGACTCATGAATGTCTGTTATCCTGCATTCCTGTGTTGGCTTGTGTGCTGGGAATCTGGCCAGCAGGGCATGGGATGTATGCAACTCCTAGCCACTTGGGCCATTACAATGTCTATCACACTCTGACTTGACACTGCTGCTGCATGAAGGGCATTTCCACATCTGGCATGCCTGCCAGGATGTCATGTGTCCCTTTCATTAGTCGGTCATACTCCGTTGCAGCATGATACACTCATTGTATGTGTAGTCCTCTACTTTTCTGGTCCACAGTGCTGTCTCTGGTATGCCACACATAGTCCACTGTGGCTGCATGACTCCCACCTATGTGTGGCATGTTGGCCCATGTGTTGGCTGATTGTACTGCTGTTATGCACATCACATCACTCCTTTGTCCCTTATCCTGTGTGTATAGCTAGGTGAGGTCAGTGTCTTTCTTTCCATAGGTGCCTGGAGTGCTGCAAGAAAGTGGCAGGATGCCATGCTGCTGAAGGGCAGGCATGATCTGTTCCAGTACCCAGTTCAGCTGCTGTGCGTGCTGGTCAGGAAGGTGAAAGAGAAACATGGGGCCATCCAGGACCTTTCAGCAGCCATGCAGCAGCAACAATAGCTGGTACCACCACCGCCATCACCTGCAGGCCCTTGAGTCTGTGGGCCTTGGACATTAGCTTTTGGTAATGGGAGGTTGCCCCTTTTTCTTTCATTTGTGTGTTATGGATTGTTGCCCTTATTATGTTGTTCCCTTCCCCCATTTTCTACTGATGAGTGGTTGTCCTTATTATTTTTCCACCCTCTTTTCTACTGATGGATGGTTGCTGTTATTCTTTCTTTTCTCCCCCCATCTACTGATGAATGGTTCCCCTTATTCTTTTGTTCCCACACTTCCTACTGATGAGCAGTTGCCCTTATTATTTTGTTTCTCCCCTTATCTACTGATGGGGGTTGCCCTTATTATTTTATTTCTCCCCCCTTTTCTACTGACAGGCAGTTGCCCGTAGTCCTCTGTTCCCACACCCATTATTCTACAGACTGTTGCCCTTGTTTTTGTGTGCATTTTTGAAGTGTTTTTCTTCATGTGCCATTGGCCATTGTACATAGAAAACTTTATTTCTGATACCTCTGCTGCTGTGGTGTGTGTCTTTCAGTGGTGCCTTCCTGTCACACCCACAGCCACCCCCATGTTCAGCGTTATACTCAGTGTTGTATTCAGTGCTGCAAAAGTAAATTGTGCTGTGCCAGTGCTATGTTACACTGCACCAGCACAATGCATTTGTGCGGAGCATATACACTGCGCTGGAGCCCAATATTCAAAGGTGCTAGTGCCAGGGAAATTTCCTTGGAATATTCCAGTGGCAGTGTATTGTTGCTAGTGCAGTTCTAGGGCAACACAGTCACTGCTGGCTGAATATGGGGCCCATATTATTTAGTGACAGTGTACACAGAACTGTAAGGTGATTGCTTTCTTCCCTTATTAAAATGTCTAGCTCTTTAACACAATAAAAATGAAAGATACTGTATCTATCAACAAAAGATCAAGAATGCTCCACTTGTGGCAAGTGGAGAGGTAACACTTCTACCCCAGCCACCTTAGATCTGCCATTCAGGATTCTATGATTGTACTCTGCTGCAGCAGTTACATAGAAACATAGATTTTGATGGCAGATAAGGACTACCTGACTCAACCAGTCTGCCCATTTCCCTTCCTACTTAACTTCCAATCCTAAATGATCAGCAGCTTACCATCCCTTTCTTACCATTAGGGTTGCTTTCTACCTATATGAAACACAGGTATCCGTATCCATCTGGAGGAGGTAGGCAGGGACAAGTGTTGTACCTGTACACCACTTAGACATGCTGTGTGAATCATACAGTGCCCGTGGCTGGTCTGCCCAAATCAATGCCATCTCCAGTGCCATATGCACTGGGGAAGGCACGTTCTTTAATAATATTTACTTTCTGATCACGTGAGTCTCTCAGAGAAATATCATAATAAGCATCATCTGTTCAGAAGTTTAATTTGAGCTCTGTCTCAGAGCCCACTCTTAGCAGTAAAGTTCCCATTCAAAATGACTGGCATACTTGACAAAAACTCTAAGGCATATTCCACTGACTTTTAAAGCTGATTGTAGACCCCAGCCAGGTTTTACTTTGTCATATTGGGGAGTAGTATGTATTAATCAGAGACATGTTTTTTTGTGTTGTTTAACTACACTTGTGAGGATAATAGGAGTTTCCAAATATAATGAATTGCAGAAATAATTAAAATGAGTTGCTACCATGGCAAAAAGTTCTCCCTTAGCTCTGCTAAATTTATTTCTGTTTACAGATGACGACAGAGCCAGCAGTCCCACTGGAAGCAATGTTTTTGATGAGTTCCATAAGTACTGCTTTATTTTTGATGATTTTAAATAGTTAATTTCAGCAAATCCCAGTGGAATCTACACAGACTAGCAGAATTGTTGAAGGAGAACATTTTAATATCCGATTCAATAAAAATGGTCAAATCAAAAGGGGCAAAGCATAACTTCTTTAATCCGAGGGAAAGACAGCAGAAAAAACAAGAAATGGCAAACCAGACCTTGGCTGCACCAACTCTGACTACAGCAATACTAGACTCACTGCAGCACTCAATGGACATCCTAACAAAGTCCTTACAGAAAATGGACAAAAAACTAGATACTATCAATGAAAGATTAACTACAACTGAACAGCGAGTGGACGTGATGGCTGATGCCATGAAAGACTCAAATTCCATGGCAGGGAAAGCTTTAACTGTAGTGGCAACTGTAGTTAAAGAACAGTCAGCAGTTAAAACACAATTAGAGCAAATTGAAAACCTAATATGGTCTGCTTATGTTAGAATTGTGATAGTGGCAGGGGAGACCGAAGGCATTAACCTGAGGGTATTCCTCCAATGCTGGTTAGCTGACAGAATGGGGTATGGAGGCTTCCAAATCATCAAAGCCTGTCATATTAATCCAAGTTGGGCCAGGGACGCAAATGATAGCCTGAGGACCTTACTGGTCACAACTACTTGACTGGTTGAATGTGATGCAATTCTTCAAGCAGCATGAAGCAAGGTAATATTCAGGTTGGGGAGTCCAGAGTAATGCTTTTCCCTGATGTAGCATATGCTAAGAGATTTAGACACAAGGCTTTTGATGGAGTGAAATGACAGCTGTGACAGTTGTACATGCCCTTTACCTTGTTGTTCCCTGCCCACTTATACTTCACTACTGATTCCAAAAACTTTGTATTAATGAACCCTAAGGAAGCAGGACATTGTCTTCAGTGACTTGAATTCCATCGTCATACAACCAGGGATGAGACAGAAATACCCAAAGGAGACATCTGACTATAACACATTGGGACTTTGACACTCTTTTCAACAAATGACTTTCTTTATGGCTAGTTGTAGTGAATATAATATTAGGCTTGATAAATAATAGCAAATCACAGGCCAGAGGAGATATTTTTTCCTTATGTAAGCCTATATCCAGCTTGCTGCTTAACTGTTGTTCCAGTGTTATTAGTTTAACTGCTTGTTATCTGTTCTGAGAAGACTTGTTTTTTCTCGTTTTTCTCCTGAGGCTCTAATCTTTCTAAATTATATATAGTTAGTAAAGGGGGAGCTATTCTTTTAAGTCTTCAGGATGGTATATCATCAAAATAGCATTTGAATAATAGTGCAGTGAAATGTGTACCGTGGAAATAGCATGAGTGAGAACAGTTACATGTACAGAACAGCATGGAGATATTATAGTGCATGGCTCAAAACAGTCACACACACCCAGCTTTCTCCCTCCCAAAGTTGGGAATCGTAAATTGCCCCCCAACCCCCAAGTTGCCTTCCCACCAGAGCTGTAATCATAAATTGCCATGCTATCATTACTTTTCCCTGTGTTTTTGAAGCACGGTTTGTGGTGTCAGCATTTTGTGTGCACTCTTATTGACCACATTGTGTTTGTTTTAATGGTCTTGTGGTGGCCTCCTTCAGGACATACCTGACTTAGCTTACCATGCACACACTAACAAAAGCCCAACTGCATGGCAGGCACATGAGGGCCAACAAATCATAATACGGGCACCACATGGCACAGCTTCATATTTTACATGTTCATAGACTGGGTCCTAGCTGAAACATCCAGCAATAAGTAGTTTTGAGGGGGATTTTCGAGAGTAGTTGAGTGACCACCCATACCTCATATCACATGGATATATCACCCAGTAAAACTGGCAAACACACAACAGCAGATGAAAGATTGCTCTTAGGTACACAACTACTGAGTGTTCATTCTACACAAGGAACCCAGGAGGAGTAGAATACATTCAAGTCAGCCAGTTATGTTCTATAAACCTGGAGTATGGGATAATTGGGTCAGTTTGAAATGCAGGGGAGACATAGTTAATGATAGGCTCTCTGGGACTATTGAAGGCTTTAATAACAATCAAAACATATCAGTAGGCTTTTCCAGAGAACCTGGAATAAGATTGGACGAAATCAATTTTACTTACATAACTCTTAAAGAGACATTGTCAACATTTTTTACATCATATTATTTCTATATAAAAAATCTAATTTATGACTGCTTACCTTCACCAAAATTCATTAATATAGCTGTTTTCTTTATCTTCCTCCTTTCTTAGTAGAACTAAAATGCATACTAATTGCATAATTATACCTGACGTTCCTTTGATTCAAATACTTGATCTACTCTTTTTGCATACTTCCTGAACATTGCAAATATCCCCAAACAGTGCTGCTACTCATGATACAATAGTATCATCTTCTCTCACTGTATAATGAGTGACTAGAATGTTTTGGGAGTTTTTCCAAGTCCAGAAAAGATATAATGGGAGTTGATCAAGAATGCATACAAACATGTTTCTTGGAGTAATACTAGTATGGAGAGCAGTTTGTTTTTTCTGTTTTTAAAAAGAAAAAAGAGAATCAAACTACCAGCTACATCAGCAGCTTCTACAGAAAGTGAACAGTCATAAAATATATATTTTTTTAAACTAGGGACACCATAAGGCCTAAAGGGATTGACAGTGGCCCTTTAAGTGTTTTTGGTTTTCATATTTATTAGTACTGACTGCTTAATGCTTCTCATATATGGAATTCACTAAGTTATTTTTTAAAGTGTAAAGCCCTCAACAAGATGTAACATGCTGGAAATTATTCATGTCACCTGTATTAATGTACAACCTAAAATGCAATGAACCTATTGTAATGATTCAAAATGCAAACTACTTGTAATTTGAAAAAAATACAAATAAAGTTAGAAAAAATCTGTTTACAAAGTATTTTTGGCTCTCAATAGACCATGTTTTTTTTGCAGCATAATGATATCACATTTTGCAAGCAGCTTTAATGAACATGCATCACCTACTCATGCTTGGAAACCGTGAATATTACAAGACAGAATTTTAATATCCTTACTATTATTTGGTTGGTGTCAATCACTGTCAGCTGAAGCTGCAGAAACATTTAAGGTTTCAAAGCTGTTACTAGTAGAAATTATACATTCTTCAGAAGCCAAGTCCTCTGATTCTGAGTCTGAGGATTCCAGTATACTACTACCATTAATTATCTCTCCCAACTTCCTTCTGCATCTGATCCAGATCTCTCCACCACAATCATTTTCTGAGAATGCTTCAATTTGGTGTTGCTGGGTAGGTGGCTTATTATATATTCTGTTATTTTCATTTGTTTTGTGCTCTCCACTTTCTTATTTCCATTTTGAGTTGTTTTTCTGACTGTGAGTTTTGCTTGCTCATCTCCAGCCTGATTTGTATTTTTTAACCTGTAGTAGGTGAAAAGGTTTCTGCTATTTCTAAATTTACTTTGTCCCAACAGTCTCTCCTTCTTTTGCCAGTTCATTCCAAATGTTCTTATTTCTGAGAGTAGCACAGACCCACCCCCTATTGTGTGTAACTTTGTTTCTGTAACATGTATTGAGGGGCACCCACAAAACTATTTTGCCACAAAGGTCAAACAAAATATTGTTGACTAAAATTCTTAGTGACATTCTACTCTTCTGAGCTGACTAGGCAACACCTTTAAGATACATTATGGGCAGCAAATCTTCATTTTCTGAGCTGTTTAAGTTGTTTTATCCAGTTCTTAATTTGTTTGTATCCTTGTATTAGACTCTACCTATATCTTCTTTTTCCTTTTCTTATCTGCTGCTGTATTTGTAATAATATCTTCCATGCCAATCCTTACATTCCATTTTACTTTATTCTCACTGGCTGACAGTATAGCCTAGTGGTTAGAGGAATGAGGTGTGAACAAGCTTGATACATCCAGCAGGCCAGACCTGAGTTTGATTCTCACAACCTCCACTTGCATACTGTGTGACTCTGAACAAGTCATTTAACCTCTCAGGTCACCCCTGAAAACAGGCACTTGTGCCTAGTGGGCCTTACCTGTTACCAAAGACTAAAATAAAAAAAAAATACTATCCATCCAAATGTTACATTTTTATGTATTCCTCACTATCCATCTGAATGGTACATTTTTCCTTTTTCCGTACTATCTATCATAATGTTAAATTTTTATTTTTCCCCTGCTCTTTGTATGGGACATTTTGTCTAAGTTCAGTTACTAGCTGTTGGATTTCTCCAACTTCCCTCCGTGCAATTTGTTCTATAATTAGGTTGACATTATTATTTATCTCTCTCTCTCTCTCTCTCTGGGTAGTAATAACTTGGTTTCCATTCTTTTTTATCTCATCTTTCTTATGCTGGTGCTCAGATTTATTCTAAAAGTCTTGCTGGGAACAGCATAAATATCTGTGAGATGTGCTTTCCTTCTTTTGATAGCACAACATGCGCTTCTGTGAGATCACATTTAAAATGTTATCCAGCTAGTAGGAATTCTAAATGGTTCCCTTACTTACTGGAATCTAATAGTTCTACCTCCAGCTTTCTGGCATTCATTCCTAAGATTTAACTTGCACCCTTATTGGAGAGAAAGTCTTAGGCTCTGACGAATCCTTCAACTAGATAGAGATATTAATTTTCTTGTGGGGTGGGGTTGCATTCTGTTTTATTATTTATGCATGTATGAATTTATTTATATATTTATTTATTATTTCAAACATTTTACCATGTGGATGATCCGGCTGTGCAGAGAGCTATGGCACGGAGTGCCTTACCTCTCACTGTGTCGGTGACCCGAGTTCAGGAATGAGCTCAGTTGTTGAGGGTTGAGAGTGGGCTGGGAGCGGATCAAGCAGCTACCTAGCAGATTTCCTTTTTTGAATCAGGGTGGTGTGTCAAATCTGTTTTTGGTTGCCACCAGGTGGACGCCTGGTGGTAGCACTAATGCATGAGTGGCAGAAGAAAGGCATGGGAGGGGGAGCTGTGGTTCTGTGATTCAAGCATACCTCCATGTGCATACAGTACATTTATTCTGCTGTCATAGCTTAGGGGAACTTGGGGAGAACAAAAAAAGTGGTCAGCTCAGGATTTACAAAGTTCTTCCTGCTAGCCATCCACCCCACACTACCACCTGGCTTGGACCCCAGCACTGGATGTATGTCTCTGGGTGGGGGAACTGCTTGCCACCGTGTGATTCCACCATAGGGGACAATCCATAGGGGTCACAGTGTCCCAGTCAAGCTAGAATGCCAGGTAGAGGGATGGGGACAGGACCGAACAGCCTGCCTGAGCTGACCTGTGAGAAAAATGCTATATGGGAAAAAATGAAGTTTCACCAGGAAAGACATACTAAATTTGTAACAGTTTATTTCTAGATGCATCCTGGGGGGATAGGGGAAGAGGAGTATACAGTACAAGTATGCAAGTGAAACTGCATAATGTAAGATATGGTAGTAATGAAAACAGAGTACAATAAAATGAAAATAAATAACTGTATGCTGTCACAATTATAGGCAGAATACTTAGGGCGACACAAAATAAAGATGAAATATAATACATATTAAGAAACAACTGGTATACAGTACAGGGAACAAGGTCAAACAGTAGCAGATTATCAACACCCAGACTGCTAAACTGCTAGCTATCAAATCCAATGCAGGAGGAAGTACTCATGAGAATGTTTCCAGATAGATTAACTGATTTAGGTGCAGTAACCTGGGGGGGGTGAAGTTGCTCACAGCTGGTGGGTAGACAATTAATTAGCATTAACAGCTTGGGAGGAAGGAAAACAAGGGTCAGGGATTTGGAACAGGTCCAGAAAGAGGTGGCAAAATCACAGAGAAGGGATCTGAAGAAAGTAAAGGACAAGACTGAGTGGACTGACAGTGGTAGGGAGAACCAGAGCTTAAACAAATTATTTATTTATTTAGTTTTTGTTGACTGGGTAAATGCACTAAACAACAACATTTTAAAATTTCAGGCATGACCCAGGAAAGTTACAGACAAAACCAGCATATTATAACAGGGGTGTTCCAGACAGCATGCAGCACAGAAAACAGTGGGGTACACAATGAGCACATAGTATATAATGAATATACACAGACAGTACAAGGAATTCAACAAGCAATCATCACTGTTAGGAGATAGAAATAGCAGATGTACCTACATAGAGTACCATGAAACAGAGGGTGGGGGAGAATTAACCAAATGACTAATAGGGAAGTCAAGGATAAGTGGCCAAGAAGGTACAGTAGCTTGTCCCATGGAAGTCTTCCTTGGTGGTGGTAGAGGGAATGAGAAACAGTGTTCCATAGGGGGTAGGAGGAAGAATGGGGAAGAAAGGAAGCAGAGAGGTATGGGGGAGAGAGCTAAACCATAATTTGGAGCTGGAGGTGATGCAGTGTGTGAGGCATCTGACACTGAGGTAAGGGAAGGACAGGGAGGGGAAGATAGACAGATCAGTGGTTTATGTGAGGGGGGGGGAGTCCAAGATAAAGTGGTTGAAAGAGCTGAAAAGGGGTGCAGTCTGGCAAGGGGTGGACTTGGGAGTGATGCTGTAAACAATGTCTCTATAGTAAAAGATAGGAAAGATCATCTTCATGACTAGCTCCCTGCTGGCAGGGAGAAGGATTTTGTCTTTGTTTCTATACAGCACATGCAGTTAGGGATGATGCTTGTGGTGGATGAAATCAATGTGCCCTGAGAAGTCAAGGTGCCACTACAGCCAGACCACAAGGTACTTAAAGGATTAGACATCCATTCTTGAGGATGGGCAGTGAAGACTGGGTTGGGGGCAGAAGGAGTGTATAACTTTCCAGAACATGGAGGGGTGATTAAGGTTTTTCTGGAGTGTGGATGCAAAGTAATCAGATTTCACAAGCCTGGTGGCTTTGGTACAAGGCATTGCAAATGGTCTGATAGTTTAATAGGGCAGCAGAGGGAAAAAAAAATATGTTGCAGGTGATATCTTTTAATGAACTAACAAAATTATTCCTGAGACCAGCTTTAGAGAAATAATACTCCCTTCTTCAGTTCAACTGACCTGAAGAAGAGAGTATTATCTCTCAAAAACTAGTCTCAGAAATAATTTTGTTAGTCCAATAAAAGGTATCACCTGTAACATATTTGCTGTTTTTTTTTTCTCTCTGCATTATTGACTAGACTAACATGGCTACCATATTTCCTTTTTTGAAACTGAGCAGCAGAGGAACCAGTGGTCTTATAGGACCACCATGTCTGCTCACAAGCTCAAAGGCAGGCCAGCAGCTCAGCAGAAATCCAAGGTAGGTGAGAACTTCAGAACTTGATTCTCCCTAGGGCAGTGTGGTAGTCCTGGACAGCCATACATTTATTGTGGAAGGAGTCATAGAAACATAGAAACATAGACTTTGATGGCATATAAGGACCGCTTGGCCCACCTAGTCTGCCCATTTCCCTACCTACAGGATAAGCTTCAGATCCTAGTTAACCACCAGCCTATTTCTTCCTACCCCCCACAAGAATTGCCTTATGTCTGTCCCATGCATTCTTGAATTCTCCCACAGTTTTAGACCCCACAACCTCCTCAGGAAGGCTGTTCCATGCTTCCACCACCCTCTCTGTGAAAAAATACTTCCTCACATTGCCCCTGAGCTGTCCCCCCTCTATCTTCAAATTGTGTCCCCTTGTTCTTGCACATCTCTTTTTCTGAAAGATGCTACCTTCTTGGACTTTGTTGATTCCACTGAGGTACTTAAAAGTTTCTATCATGTCTCCCCTCTCCCTCCTTTCCTCAAGAGTATACCTATTAAGCTCCTTTAGTCTCTTCTCATATGGCTTCTCTTGCAGACCCTGCACCATTTTAGTTGCCCTCCTCTGGACTGCCTCCATCCTGTCTATGTCCTTATGGAGATGGGGTCTCCAGAACTTGTTGCAGTACTCCAGATGGGTTCTCACCAACTGTCTGTACAGAGGGATAACAACTTCCTCTTTCCTGCTGGTGATGCCTCTCCCTATACATCCCAGTTTTCTCCCCAGCCCTCCCTATTGCCTTCTCACTTTGCTTGCTAACCTTAAGGTCATCTGATATGATTACCCCCAGGGCCCTATCCATTTTTGTTGTTGTTACTACCTCTCCCCACATTGTGAACTCTTCCCCTGGGTTTTTGCTTCCCAGGTGCATTATTTTGTACTTCTTTGCATTGGATCCAAGCTGTCATACTTCTGACCATTCCTCCAACTTTGCCAAGTCCCTTCTCATCCTTTCCACACCTCCTTGCATATCAACCCTGTTGCAGATCTTTGTATCATCTGCAAAGAGGCATACATTTCCTTCAAGTCCCTCTGCAATGTCACTTGTAAAGACATTAAAAAGGACTGGACCCAGTACTGAACCCTGCTGTACCCCACTAGTAACCCCTCTTTCTTCAGAGTGGGCTCCATTTACAATTACCTTCTGTGTCCTGCTGTCCAGCCAGTGTTTTACCAAGGCTACCACCACTGGGACCTTCTCCTAGGCTGGTTAATTTGATTATTAATCTTTTGTGTGGGACTGTGTCAAATGCCTTGCTAAAGTCTAGGTAGGCCATGTCCACAGCCCCTCCCTGGTCTACTACTTTGGTTACCCAGTCAAAGAAATCAATGAAATTCATCTGACACGACCTTCCTGCTGTGAATCCATGCTGCCTTGGGTCCTGTGCTCCACTTTCCTCTAGGTACTCAACAATTCTTTCCTTCAGAAGTGATTCCATCACTTTCCCTACCACAGAGCTCAAACTGACAGGTCTGTAGTTTCCTGCCGCTGTCTTGCTCCCACTTTGGTGAAGGGGAATCACATCCGCCTTCCTCCATTCCTCAGGTACCACACCATCCTCCCATGATTTGTTAAAAAGGGTAGTCAATGGTGTCACTAGTTCTCCCCTCAATTATTTTAGAGTTCTGGGGTGAATTCCATCAGGTCCCATTGCTTTGTCCACTTTCAGTTTTAGGAGTTCTTTCAGAACCCTTTCTTCTGTGAAAGGACTGGGATCGACCCCCCTGTCCAGAGTGCTTCTGTTAATTGGATTAGGCACCTCCCCCCTCCTGTTTTGTGAATACTGAGCAGAAGTATTCATTCAGTATGCCTGCTTTTTCACTGTCCCGTTCTGCCCACTCACCATCCTTTCTATTCAGCCTCACTATCCCTCCCTTTGTCTTTCTATGCTCCCTGATATGCCTATAAAAGGTTTCATCCCTCTTCTTAACTGAGTTGGCTATCTTTTTCTCAGTTTGGGCCTTTGCTATTCTGACTTCCCTCCCTGCTTCCTTCTGCTTCATCTAGTACAGTTCTCTGTCCTGCTTTTTCTGTGTTTCCTTATACTTCCTAAATGCTATCTTTTTCTGCCTAACCTTCCCCACCACCTTTTTTGAGAACCATAGTGCCTTTTTCTTTCATTTTGATTTGTTTATTTGCTTCACACAAAGGATTGTTTCCTCTGTGATGGCAGTTCTGATGTTTCCCCATTGTTGTTCCACCCCTCCTTATAGCCTGTTTTCTAGTGCTTTTCTAAGGCACTCTCCCATCTTGCAAATGTCAGCCCTCCTGAAGTCCAGTACCCCACTTTTGTATGGCTTCACTCTGTAGCTGAGTTTATCATGAACCACACTATTTGGTGGTCACTTGTTCCCAGATGCCTACCCACTTCTAGATCTGAGTTCCAGTCACTGTCCCCATTTGAGAGTATGAAGTCTAAGATCGCTCCCTCATGAGTTGGTTCCAAAACTAGCTGTCTGAGGCATGCCACCTGTAGAGCATTGAGAATGGCCCTGCTCTTGGATGTGGCTGCAGCAAAGGTGTTCCAGTCAACATCTGACATATCAAGGGCCCAATTGATATCAGTGGCTTTATAGATAAGAGACCAGTTGGTGGCTGACAGGTATGCATGGAAGGAGGATAAACTCAGTGACTTGAAGGTCTGTGGGGAGATGATTTTAAGGGTGGTGGCTTTGGGCCGATGGATCTGACACACACAGCAAGATCATATGATGGTCTTTAATTGCATCTAGGAAACTACCTGCATCCACAATATGGTGGGGCTGGAAG
This sequence comes from Neoceratodus forsteri, assembly GCA_016271365.2. Taxonomy (NCBI): domain Eukaryota; kingdom Metazoa; phylum Chordata; order Ceratodontiformes; family Ceratodontidae; genus Neoceratodus; species Neoceratodus forsteri. The sequence continues at coordinate 315,529,368 of CM028134.1, forward strand.
GAGAGTACCCAGTCCAGTAGAAAGTGGTTTGAGGATTTATGATTAAGATGGGTGGGGTCCAAAATTAGTTGGGATAGCTGGATGTATTTAACATTCTGGCTAGGTTTGTGTACAGAGGGGTGAGCCCATTTGTGTTAAAATCCCCAGGTACCAGCAACTCAGCAGAGGAGGAGTGGGAGCAGATGAAAGTAAGGTGTTCAGTGACTGAAGCAGGGTATTGGCCAGTAGAGCAGCACATTCTTGCAGTGTAATGTGGGACTCTGTGGGAGAGGGAATGTTTGAGGAGGAGCAGCTCATATGCAGAGGGAGAGGAGACAAATAGCAAATGCACAGATTGAATGCTGGAGGAAAGGTGGGTTGCAATGTCTTTGCCTCTCTTGGGGCAATCCTGCTTAGCTATGGAGTAACCAGGTATGGATACTGAAGAGTCTTGGACCTTGTGGGACAGACAAGATTCCAAGATGATGAGAACATCCAGATGGAGGTTGATCATGATGGTCTACAAAAGATTTAGCTTCATAAGGAGGCAATGGATGTTGAGGTGGGCATTCCACAGTCCTATAGGAAGCAGCATAGATGAGGCTGGGGGAAGACCAGGATTAAGCTCAATGTCTCCTGCCACCAGAAGTAGTATGAGCACAAGAAACATAATGGAAATATGGAACTATTTAGAGATGGGGGAGTGATGGTGGCAAAAGGGTGACGAGTAAGAGGGAAGGGTCAGGAGATGTCAGAAATATTCCAAGTGGAGTTAAGGAGCAGGAAAGAGGCAGCACCTAGAGCACCAGGGGTAGTGGGGAGGGAAGGGAAGGGGTGATGATGGGCAGGTGGAGGAGGGAGAGGGGTGGAGTGAGTAGGAGAGAGGAAGGAGGAAGGGAAGAGAGGAAGATGAGGAAGATTAGGATATCTAGGCTGTCAAGCAACACGGTTGTTGAATCTAACAGTGGGAGAAACACCAGGGTGGTACAGAAGAGGACTGATCTGACCAGATAAGGAGTCAAAGGGGAGCAGAGGCCTGACTCAGAAAGGAAGGCTTGTGACTTCACCTGAATAGGGAGGAAGCCTGGATAAACCAATTAGGGTGATGCAGGCTTCACCCTAATAAATAAAGCCTCTCACCCTGGATGTGTTACTTTCCCAGCTAACCTGGATCTTAAATCTCTCACTAACCACTGGCATTTTCCCTCAATGCTGGAAAGCTGCGGTGGTCACCCCAGTCTTTAAAAGTGGGGACAGAACCAGCCTGGCCAACTACAGGTCAATCTCAATTTTGCCCCACCCTCCAAAGCACTAGTAAGGATAGTATATGATCAGTTAGGTACGTACCTTAATAAGTACAACCTTCAATGCCAGGAACAGAATGGCTTTTGGAAGGCGCATAGTACTTCAATGGCATTGGTTGAGTTTACTGGTCATATCCATGAAGCACTTGACCGAGGGCTCTTGGTGGGGCCACTTTCATTGACCTCACCAAGGCCTTCGACACAATCAACCATGACTTGTTCTCACACAACTCTCTAACATTGGTATATCCTCTGTATCTCTAGGCTGATTCCAAAGTTACCTCTCTAACAGGACCCAGCATGTCAAGATTCTTGATGTTCTATCTGACCATCAGCATGTCAACACAGGGGTGCCCCAAGGTTCCATTTTGGGCCCCCTGCTGTTCAGCCTGTTTCTAAATGAACTCCCCAAAGCCTGCCAGAATAAGATCCTTCTATATGCAGATGATGCTTTTCTCTACATGTGTCACTCTACTCCGGAAGAGCAGGAAAAAGGTGTGCAAGATGGCTTTACTGCTGTGGGAAAATGGTTCCTTCAGTCTAAGCTTTTGCTCAACTACACTAAGACTAATACAATGTTGTTTGCCTCCCATAAAAACCGTCATAAGGCCCATCATCTCAATATCTACAATAAGAAGATTGATACACTTGAAATGGTCAACACCTTTAAGTACCTTGGTGTCTACCTTGACAGCTCTCTCTCCTACAGCCAGCACATAGACCATGTAGCCAAGGCAGTTAGTGCCAGACTAGGTCAGCTCTACCAGCATAGGCAGTACCTCACAAAAAGTGCCATCAAGCTTGCAGTTAACAGCTCTGTGCTCTCTATCATAGATTATGGACTGGTAGTCTACGGAGCCGGTATCGATACAGCACTTAGGTGAATCAAGATTGTCCTAAACAAAGCCTGCAGACTAGTCATGGGTGTGGACCATTTAACTGACACTTGTGAACCATACTCAAGTACTTGTTGGTTAAACCTGAATAGCAGAATTCAGTACCAAGTCTATTAGCGAAAAAATCCACCCTAGATCTTGCTTCTCCTGGAGTGAGACAACTGCTAAGAAACTCCACTTCCTCCAGACTAACTAGGGGGTCTATTAGAACTGCCTTCATTATCCCATTCCACCTGACCTCACTAGGCAATGGTCCTTTGAATACAGGGTCCCCTGCTGGCTAAATTCACTTAACTCTGAGCTGACTGAGGAAAAAAAAGTACTCCCATTTAAGGTCAAGCTGCTGCAGTGCCTGGCCACTCTTAGTAATTGTGACTGTGTCACCTGTGCATAATCCTACTACTATTGGTAGCTTATCTGTCCTGCATAGCACCCATTTCCTCCCCACTTCCTCCTTTACCTGTTGTGACCCCACTGAGCACTTACACTCATGTCCCCTCTTTATCCCCCCTACCGTCCTGCTTTCTCTTCACAGTTACTAATCCCCCTAATTTTGACCCTCCCCAGTTTCCCCTCACCTTACCCCCCACACTTTAAAACCCTTTCCCATTCCCTTCCCCCACATCATGCAGCCCTGCCCTATTACCTGCATATGGCAACCTTGGGCAGATTCTATCCAATCCCACCCTCTGAATATTCAAACCACTTATTCTGTCACCCCTTTGTCTCTGCCCCACACCTCCTCCTGCTCTCATCTATTCTGTCCTCCCCTTCCTTTGGTCACCACCACTTCTGACCCTCCCATAACTCTACCTGCATGCTCTAAAGCTCAGCTACCACTAAAAATTGCTTGTCCACCTTAGGTATGCTCTTAATACTGTTACAATAAAGTTGACCTCTCCTACATGCTGTATTTTAACTGTACTTGCTTGAATCTGTATCTGTATGTACCATAATGTACTTGCCTGCTGTATATACCAACTTTTGTAAATGAGCTTTTAGCTCAAAGGTGTTCTCTGAGATTCCAATAAATAAATAAATAAATAGGTGGGGAATGTGAGCTTCACCCAGATGAGGGGGAGAGCCTAAATTAACAATTTAGGAGGGATGCAGGCTTCACCCAGATAGGTTGGAAACCACAATAACACATTTTGCTGTGGAGATGTGGACTGTACCAAGATAGAGCGTGAGCCTGAATTAACAATTTAAGGGAAACAGGTATTGTGCAGATAGGGTCGAAAACTACAGTAATAATTTTGGGTGAGGATACAAGCTTCTCTCACATAAGGTGGAACCCAAAATAATAATTTTAGGGGGGATGTGTGCTATGACCAAAAAGGGTGGGAGTTGAATTAACAAATTGGGCAGAAGTAGGCTAGACCCAGAAGGCAGAAGCCTAAATGAACAATTTATGTGGAATGTGAGCTTTGCACAGATATGGAAGGAGCCTAAATTTCATGGGGTGGAAGGGGGAAATGGGCTAAACACTGAAGAGGTAGGACAGAGCTGCAATGACAGCAGATGGGAGTGGTACAATAGTAAAAACCATTACAAGCAGTACTGTATATAGTGGGCAATTAAAGTCTGGCAAGTAGTAGTGATAACAAGCAGCTACAGTTCATGATACAAGTAGAAGAAACTGTTACAAGGCATATTACCCTACACTTAGTAGAATACAGTAAGCTGAGCAAAAGTAGGCTCCAGTCAGAGGCAATAGACAATAGATAGCTGTAGTTCCCAATCTAGTAGCAGAAGCAACAATTTACAGTTTAGAATAAATACAGTATGCGGGGAGAAAGTTAAGCAGATTCTGCAGGTGTCCACCTCTGGTAACTCTCCTTGAGGACTCCCATCCCTACTTGTCCACTCACACTGGGACCACCCAGCTGTGACCACTAGGGACCTAGGAGCTAAGATGGCAGTTGTCCCTCCTCACAACCAGTGGTAACAACTCTTATTGGCTGCAGGTGTTGAAAAGTTACAAAGCAGCTCTTGCTACTTGATGAAGTTTGGCTGGAAATTGAGGGATTATATGAAAAGCTAGGAACAAAGGCTGGTTCTCAACCCCTAGCTGGTCTAGAACGTCATCCTCCTCATGGATGGTGGGCTGGTTGGTGACTAAGATTGCTCCAGATAGAGTGTGGTAACCTATCCTCAACACAGGTGCTAAAGGTACCGATTGCTTGCAGCTGTTAAAGAGTCACAGATCAGCTCCTGCTAGTTGCTGGAGTTCCACTTGAGACTGGGAGATTGTATGGGGAGCCTGGAACAAAGGCTGGATCGCATCCCTCAGCTGGTCTGTAATGGTATCCTCTTCATCAGTGGTGAGCTGGCTGGCCACTGAGGGAGCTTCAGGTAGAGTGCGGTAATACTATTCACTACAAGTGCAAACAATGCCTTATCTAGAAAATGAGTCAAGAATGTTTCAAAATCTTCTAGATAGTTATTTTTCAGGTGTTGCTTATCATGGGTGATTTCTGAAAGAAAAATAATTCTTCCATGCCTAAACTAATTCTGACATTTTGTGATTCCTTGACCTCTGTTGGAGCATTTCTCTTCCATTGACTAACTTTGTTTGCAGGCTCCATTCCAGCTACACCTTTCCTGGTAAAGTTGGACACATATATTTAAAATACCACCAGTATTACTAGATTCCTGAAGACCTTTTTCCTTTTCTTCATCATGTCATGGTACTGGGGGATCATTTTCCATTATTTTTTTATCTCCTATTGTAAACCTGAGGGGTCCTGTGACTCAATCAGAACACAAGAGTTCTGTGTCCTTAGTGGTTGGCATTTAGATTGATGGTTTAGTGTGTCTTTGAAAATAGATAATGTTAAGTTTATGTAGCTCTGTTTTTTTCACATTATTACTAGGGGCTGGTTTCCTAATACCTCCCATTTTAGGACTAATTCCTTAGACAATACTTAGGCAGATCACAAAGAGTGACGTGGCAGGCAATGATTTGTACCAAAAACTTATATAACAGTAATACACAGTACAACTCATTGATGCTCAATAAATTATGTGCAATTCACTCATAGTATTTTTCAGTAAAGAACAGTGTCCATGAACAAATAATAACTTTTATTGTTTAATTGTTCAAATGTTAACTTCAAACATGTTCCAAAGAAAGAGATGCTGATAATTCAGGTCCTTCCTCAGCACAGGAAAGGTTCTTCCAGCAATGTACAAACTTCTTTTGAGGAAAACTGAAGTTAGACAACTGTGGGGTGTATTCCTTTTTGGGTAGTCTCTTTAAGACCATGCAAACATTCGGCCAACATGAACTCTGCATTTCATAGTTATAATTATCCCTTAGTGCAAGCACTAAGCAAAATCTGCATAAGCAGCAAAAACATCCGGGACTTTAATAACCAATGCCATGCACTCTTGTTATTAAAAAATTAAAAAAAACCTCTGTAAAAAGAACTACTACATGGTAGAAGTCAAATTTCTTAAGCATGTTCAACAGCACACATTTGTTGTATTTCAAGTAAAAAAGTAACTCATATGAGTAAAGCTCTGTCTCTGTTGAGACAGCGACTGCAAAATCCTGCTCTTTCAATTGCCAACACATTCTAGACCAAGAACAAAATGTGTTCACACTCGGAATCAGGAAATATACCTGGGAGCAGTTATTCTAAAGAAAAAAAAAAAGGATTTTATTAAACCAACAGTCTTGTAAACCAGTTATTACCTGAAGGCAAAGGCCTGAAATAATTAAATTCAATGTATAAATTTACCAGCCCAGCTTGAGGATGTTGGTGATACAGCAGCCACTACAGGACTGTATTATCCAGCAAAGATGTGAACAATTTGTAATGTCTCAGTGTGCAGCTGTTTATTAGCTGACATGATGAGCTGTGGTGTGAAAAGGTAACATTCAAAGAATAAAATATTTGAATACTGAAATACAAAATAGTAACACTAACTACTTTGATGATTAAATTATTTTGGATTAGGAGGTAGGACTAAAATTAAAGAAACTTTAGAGTCTACCAGAATTCCCAATAGGAAATATATTCACTAATATTTCTTATTCAAGAGCAATAAGCTAAAACATACGAATTTATGAATGTCTGCATTAATGCAGTTTTTTGCAATTTATATATACATATATATTCATTGCAAAAAAAAGTCATTAATACTTGTTGAGTTAAAAGCAATAAAGTGAAATGTGGCATTGGGGTTTCCAACCTAACACCCCCCACCCTGCAGGCAACAACAGGTGTGGAGTGTGCCTTGGGCTGTCAACCCTAACACTCACCCCATTCCATGAGTAGGTAAGCTGAGATGGGCACAGTATATGAGAAAGGGGTGAGCATTAGGGTTGACAGCCCCAAAGTATATCCCACACCTGTTGCTGCCTGCAGGGTGGGGTGTTATGGTTGGAAACCCAATGCCACATTTCCCTACTTTTGTTGCTTTAAACCTAACTCATGCATTAACAGTTTTTGCAAAGCATTTCAGCCAAAACAGCAACCTGATTGTTAGCATATCCTTGTTATTACTCCACCTCATGAATGCAGGGCTGAGAATTTCAAAATCCCCACCAAAATGTCATTCTGTGCCACTGCAACATTATTCCATGCCATAGGTAAGAAAGCACATTTTCACCAAGATATGAAAACTGACTGCTGTCACATTAATAAGGCGATATAAAAAAATAGCTAATTTGAAAATTTTGGGTGAAAATATTTAAAATTACCAAAGTTACGAGTGAGTGTAGTTAAATTTAAACATATGCACATAACTTCACCATTTTTATATATTTTAACCCAAAATGTTCAACCTAGCCTTCTTATAACTCCACCTCATGAACAAAGACAGTGAACATTTTCAAATCACGCCCAAAAGGTGATTCTTCCAATTGATCATGAAATCACCTTTTGAGGTGGATGTGCAAAATTCCAGTGACATTGTCCATGAGGTGGGGTCCCCAAAAGGCGATGTTGAAAATTTGGCATCAAAATATGCATAAATGGCCAAGGTATGCATCACAGTTGAAAACCCATTTAAATACATTGAACCACGTGTAGACCTGGACCACCCCACAACCCTATACTTACTGCAGCATATGGTACACATACATTTATTCATAATGGGCCCTATGCACGAAGGTGCAGGTGTATCTGCACTGTGTATGTGTGGTGCAGAGACACTCTACATCCACTGCGCCCCCGTGTGGGATTCACTATGGGGGGGCACGCAGCCCCAATGGACCCGATCTCTGGCTCTGTGGACCACAATGCACCAGAGGCAGGCTGGGGGTGTGCTAGCACTATGTGCCATGCACCAATGTGCATAGTGCTAGCCATGGGGGTGCAGAGGAGGGCGCAGCTTATGGCAGGGGTGATCCTGCTGTAACGCACAACAAGCTTCAGGCACATGCCCCACCTGTCGTGGTGGACACGGCAGACATCCACTGTGCTGCCCCAGCCCACTAGGATGATGATGGCAAGGGCTGTGGCAGCTGGATGGGCGATTTACCATACACCCTGGTGCTGCCATGACCATCACTGCTGGTGCCAGACACCCCCCCCAGGTCATGGTAGCCCGACTTGGTTGTGCCAGGCATTTCCACCTAATCACCCAGTACCACTTTTACAGGCATCCCTACCCCACCCCCATACTGTGATGCCAGCACCCACAGTGGTGGCCAGTGTTCCCCCACCTCCATTCATGTAATTAAATATGTCGTGGTCATCGGTACCCAGTCCTGCACACCCAATCCCCAGTCCAGGCCCCCATCCATAGTGACAGTCAAAGTCACCCCCCACTGGCACTGACAATCCACTCATACTTGCAGGTTGGTGTTGCCTGCCGTTCTGTCCCATGGCACTGGCTTGCAGGTGCAGGTGAGGTTACTGGTGCCCACAGAGGGTGGGTGTGCCACTGACAACCAATGAAGGTGGGGGATCTGGACCAGGACCTGGGTGTGTATATCCAGGGCATGTGTATGCAAGGGGGGCTTGCTGCATGGGGGCCAAGGTTGCCTGCCATGTGTTGGTGGGGTGGGGTGGTGAGGCAGTGCGGCAGTGCAGCAGGTAGGGGGCTTGGCCATGTGAGTCAGCACTAGACGGGGCATAGACATGTGGGTCCTGGTGTCTGCTGGTCCTATTCACACACCTGGATCCACACCCTGCAACACAGGGGCTCCACTATGGACCCTGGACGGGCATCCAATTTGATGCCCTGCTGGATTTGTGACTCCTGCCCTGGCTACCCTGCCAAGTCCTGCATGCCAGGGGAGTGGGATCATGGAGAGGTGGCTGACGTTTGTGAATACCAGTGGCATGCACCTATCAGCAGATGCAGAACAACATGGTTAGGATATGGGCCTTTGGTGCGTACTTCCCACCTGGTAGTGCATAGGCACCTATATGCTTAGCAAGGTAGGATATACAGTAGTGTAGTACTATGTGCTTATGTAATAGACATATTCATGTGATTATATTGTCCTAATAGGGTTATGTGACAGCAACCTCTGCCCTGATAATATTAGTACTGCTTATGCAGGCCTGATAGCACAGTTATTTTCCCAAGTTATACAGCTGACATATCTTTAGTTTTGTGCAATACTAAGCATCTTTTGTTTCGTAACCCAAAACTAGTTTCAGCTAGCTCATTCTTATCAGTGTGTATGTGCAGAACAAGAAATAATCTAACTGTCCTAGGTGCTAACTGCCCACTTCTGTCCACCAATAGAATTGCTGTGCTCTGCTTTTTTGCCTTTTTGGAAGTGTCTTTTACCTAGTTATGTGCTTTTTTTATCAATAGTATAAGAATGTCTGTAAGACTGCTTTTCACTGAGTTTACATGATGACATCATGGTGTTAGGAAGTTTCCGAACTCCTAGCAGGTATGCCATTTTTCTGCATGTTTTGTAATAAACTTTTCTCTGTGATATCTGGGCTTCTGTATTGTGTTTTGCCAACAGGTCTAGAATCCTACCAGCTAACAAACTGGTGACCACAGCAGAACTTGTTTGAACAGAACCAAACCAGTATGCTAAAAGGTACACAGGTGTATAAGATTGGAATCATGCAGGTGTTCAAACCTATACCCCTCATTCAACTTGTGGCATCCATCCAGTAGGACCTACACACCAGAACGTGTGGCTTTGGCTGTCTAGTTGTTGGGGTCAAGGTGAACCGGTATACCTTGGACTTTTGGTTAGTGCAGTAAAGGGGAACCTCTAACAGTGGCCATTAATACTGAGTTCAAATTAGACATCTTCAACTTTCTGACTTTCCATGGACGTTGGAATGATTTTGCGCTGGATGTGAAGTTGCAGTCTGACCTGATATAGTATGTACTCAAGTTATATACTGAGGTTCAGTGTAAGAAAAGTGAGGATTTGGAACAAGAAATTGAAAAGCTTAAGAAAGAGACTCAGAATGAACTTGAACATGTACAGGAAAATGAAAAGGAGATTGTTAGTTTGCAAGAGAAAAAGAGAGTTTGCAAGAAGAGCTAGATCACAACAGAATAAAATGCATGTGTTACAGTTAAATGGTGTGGCCACGAGCATGAATGAGACATTGAGAAGTGAGAGTGTGCAGTTGGAACAAGAGTTTGAGAAATGTCTGAATGTATTTGAAAAGCGACATAGAGAAAACTGTAATGTGAGCACCATGTATAGAATTTTGCAGGACCATGTTAGTAAGGGACAGACTGCAGGCAGTGTGGATCATTCAATGTGTAGAATTAAGATGACAAAGTTACAACAGCAGTTGGCAATACTAAGAGGTCATGTGAAAGAATTCAGAAAGCAAATAGCAAACTTGCAAGGGCAACTTCTGGTCCTGAGGGACCACGTTAAAGCAGTGTCATCTGCCCTACCATCAAAATTGCTGTCTTCGGAGGAGAATGGTGAGATGGATAGCCAGCCTTGGGAAACTGAAGGAGCCTGAAGGCAGGAAAGGGCTTGGCACCCAGGGGGACCAGGTCTAAACCTGAAAAAGATAAAAAGGGTGGAAACACTGACTGCAGACATGATATAGTAGTTTTGGATCAGTGTGGTGTGCTGTAATGCCTTTTCCCAGCAGGGAGAGAGAAAATTTGAACTGAATTATGTGCTGTGGATCTGCAGTCCTGCAATGTGCTATGTGAATTTAAACTGTTAATAGTATTTTTTTCCTTTCATTGAACATAACTGTGAGGCTTTGTAATGTGTCCAGCACTTGGATCTTACTCAGCTTCTGAGACAAAGCAGAGGAGAGAGAGAGAAAATGTTTCTGTTGGGCTTGCACAGCCTACATACAAAAATAGAGGTTTTCTTTTTTTCATGATTTGCAATGCAGTTTAATACCTTTCATGAATGTGGTTTCTGGAAAATATATGGGAAAGAGTTCCCATATACAGAAGATGTTTTCAGAAGTAATTATGTTAGTCTAAAAGGACTGATGGCAAGATTGATTTTGTTTGTGATGGTTGTTTGAGTGATAAGATGTGTGTGGGTATCATATGATGTTTCTAACAGTGGAGAATGTGGTAGAATTAGTCTGCACAATTTATAAATGTGTTTATAGCTGATCATACTTGTATGCATTATGAAAGTGTTTTATGAATGAGTTTTATGAAAGTAAAAGAAGTGTTTATGGCCAACAGTAGAGTTAGTATAAACTTATGTAATTAAACTCCCTCCCTATGTGCCTACTGTGAGGGGGTCTGTTAAAACAAAAAGGTTCTCCTTCAGCTGTTAATATTTGTGTATTTAAAGTTGTTACACAAGTACATTTGTGTTATCTCAATTACAAGGGGATCCCAACTTGGTGTACCCCTATTGTGTAAAGCAGCAGGTTGTCTGATGCCATACTAAAAATTAAGCATCACAGTTTTAAAATTTTGTGTTTTCTTTAATCCACCTTCTCTAACAAGGGTGGGTGGGTAACTTTCTGTAAAGGCATTTCTCAAATACAAGAGGGAAAAAATGACTGAGACAGGGTTAATTTGCATTCTCAGTCTCATGGCACATCAGCCTTCACTGGAGAGGGTGTGACCAGCTGGGTTGATATATGCATTGGGATATCAGTGTCTGTGGCTCAGTAGGTACCACACTCACCTCTGAGACCGGGAGATCAGAGGGCTGTGGGTTCAGTTCCCACATCTGGCACTTGGGTTAATATCCCAGTACTGACACTGTAGTGCAGCATGAGAGGGGTGCTGCACTTCTGAGGTGCCATCTTTTGGATGAAACGTTAAACTGAGGTCCCATCTGCCTGGATTGGTGGTAGTTCAGGTGGATGTTAAAGATCGCATGGCACTTATTGAAAAGAGTAGGGGAATTGCCCCAGTGTTCTGGCAAAATTTCCCTCATTCACTAAAAGTACTACCAACAGCTTACTCTGGCTCAAGGTCAGTTGGCATTCATCTGTATCCCCCTCTCCCGGGTTGTGCCTGAAAATAGGCAGGATTTGTCTAGTGCACTTACCCGGTCAACAAAAACTAAATAAATATACACTGTAATCAAAACCCTATCTTTTCAGAAAGGAGAGCCTTAACTCAATAGAAAAATTAAGTTTAATTATGAGGTTTTTGAAATTTTATCAAGCACAAGGTTCCCCTGTGTTATGTGTATATTTTTTTGTGCATTTGTAGAGTGTACAATGTTGTTTTCTGTCTATTTTTATAGTCAAGTTGATTTTATGTGGATGGGATTACGTGGTTAAAAAGCTCACTCCAACATGGCAATGCCAAGCTGAAAGAAGTATAGATTCTGTGTACCTATGCAACATGTAGTAGCTTCCCTGTAAAACATATCAAGCCCATTTACTGAGCAGTTTAACTGTAATAAAAAAAAATGCTTTAAAACAGTTTCTTTTGTCCACTGCAATGTACAAGTTGATCCCTTTGGCAAGCAAGGAGCTCAAAGGGGGGCATGGAACCTCCGTAAACCTCACCCTCATAACTAACTGCTTTCCTGCAGTCTGATTCATAACTGTTTAAAAAAATGCATAAAAGAAAATAGTGGCATGTCCACGAGAGGCAGACAACCATTTTTGAATGTCAGATACATTATCTGTGCTCCAAGTAGCCATTCATAAATTATTTAATGCCAGTCTGTTCTAATTAAGAATAATACTCGGAAAATGATGCCAAATGTATACTGATCCCACAAAAACAAATTTAATCTGGTAGAAGACTCGTTCACGGTTCACCAGAGATTGTGGGTGTGGGTGGTGATATTAACCCTTTTTGATGCCACCAGCATTGGTGTGACTCAAAATGGAAATAAAATGTTAATGAAAAACAAGGCCATGAAATACAACTAGAAGTAGGAGACGTGACATTGATCAGAATTTCATGTAAATCAGTTGAAAACTGTTTTCTAACCTATCAGTGAGGAAGGAGACACCCTTTTTCTCTGTTTTTTTTTATATTTCCAAAGTCAAGTAATGTGTGACTGGCAGCCACAAGGACTATTAACATCCCTACCCTGTCCATGGCATGTTTGGAAGAAGCAGCAGCAGACGTTGGACACTACTCCCAAAAGCACCCATCTGTATAAAAATAATGCATCATCATTTTAAGAGGTCATCACTAACATGCTAAAGAGGGAAGAGCCAGAGGCTCTCCTCTTTGTTTTTCTTTTGTCTTTCAGGAAGATGAAGGTGCCTATCAGTAATGAAAATGGTCTCTGTCCACAGAGGATGCCTTGCTGGAAGTTATGAGATTTCCCATTCTGGGGGAGATATCCATGGATTGTCTACTTACCATCCTTAGTCTTCTGGTGCTGTAGAAAGAACCAATAGGCAAATCATGGCAATATTGTTAAACTTTATCAATGAAAATGCAAAGCATTGGGATGCTCTGTTACCCTTACTCCTAATTGCAATTAGGGTTACCACATCAGCATCTATTCAGTATACACTCTTTGAGGTGATTACTGATTAGCAAATGAGATTGCCAGAACACCTACAGTATATAAAACAGTTGCAGGAAACTTTGATTGAAATTAGCAAATTTGCTGCTCAATCCTTGGGCAATGCCCACCAAATATCCAAAATGTACTTTGACATTATGAACAAACTCAGCCTTTCTGTCTATCAGGCGCAGTTGCTGAACCACAGGAAACCTATTGACAAGTGGTTTCATGCCAATCAGCTGAGTAGTGATTTACTGAGCTGGGGGGGCTGTACCACCACATATTTCTTCTTTCCCTTTTTAGGACAATGCAGTATACTTCGACTGGCAAAAAACAAATGGCTGATGACAGCTTGGGCACAAATATTCAATATTCAAAGAACAGATGAGTTGCAAATGACTTATCAGCTTTGAGGTATCATGGTGCCTGATGGGGTATACTGAAAAGGGTATGTCAGCCTTGACCATAATTTTAATGAAGAACGTACAACAACCAGATTAAGGGACTTGGAGTTTTGAAATCATAATGCAACTTCTTGAACAGTATTGGATTCCACAAGCCCAATTGTATACCCACCATCTACAATTCATCCCACTACTGTGCCCAACATAACTGTTTTCACCACCACTTTTCCACCACAACCTTTACAATGCCCTAAGATGGAACCAGGTCAAGCAAGTGGACTGACTGCTGTATCTATTCCTGGGACTCTGATTAACAATGTTCAATTTATACATGCTCCTGTTGTTTTAAATATATTGCAATGGGACATGGCCTGTCTAGGTTTTGTGCTGCTATGTCATTAAATATTGTCGCAGCTTATCAAGCATGAGCTCAAGACCCAGTAGCTGGTCAGAAAACTGCTCCACATCAAGTGATGTTCCATTCTAAAATGCCCTAAGTGGGATTTGAGTGTAACAGGCCTGGTGGGGAGTATATCAGGTTTATTTGGATCAGTTATGTCAATTGGGAAATAGGGGAGAAATACAACTAATTAAGAGACACATTAGCTATTTTCAAAATCAACAATCTGAAAATGTTCTAAAGCCTGTGCTACATGGTACTGATAACTTAGTCATGAAAAGAAAACGTTTCACAATGTATAACATGTACAATATTGCATGCTTATTTAATGAAACACAAGTCAGGTCAAGTTAAACTTTATTTCTATAGCACCCAATCCCAGAGGCTCTGGACAATTTACACAGAGGTGAAAACAGGCAACACACACAGTCTAACAGTTTAAAATCAGGATCAATCAATCAAATGCATAGATAATTTAAAACCATGCAAATTCATTCTTAAAACCTTATTCTACATTAATTTATAACTAGTGGATGTCAAACACCAGATTAAAAAGATGAGCTTTAATGCCCTGCTTGAACTCTTCCATGGAGGAAGCCTCCCTTAGAACTCTTGGCAAAGAGCTCCATAATATTGGTCCTGCCAATTCAAAGGCGCAGTCCCCAAAGGTCTTTAACCATGCTCTTGGGACCACAAGGAGGCCCTCTACAGAAGACTGGAGTATGCACACTGGGCAGACAGGTGTCAGACTGGTAACCAGGACCCAAGCCATATAGGGCCCACCTTGAAAGCAATCCTCCACCTGACCGGCAACCAGTGGAGATTATGCAAAACCAGGGTTATATGAGTGAACCTAGAAAGGCAAGTCATCAACCTGGCTGCAGTGTTCTGCACCAGTTTCAGTTAGCAGAGGTTACTACCACTGACCCTGAAGTACAGAATGTTATAGTAATCGAGCCTGGACATACCAAAAATATGCACCAATGAAGGCAGGTTCTCTGACGGAATTAAGGGTTTAATCTGGGTGACATTCGTTAAGTAGTAGAAACCACTCTGGACAACAGCAGGCATCTGATTTTCTAGTGTCAAGCCATTGTCAAGGATGATGCCCAGATTGCGCACCTTAATGGCTGCCACCAATGGGGTAGTCCCCAGGAACAACCCTGTTCCTGCTCCAGTGGCAGCCACATCCCTGTGATGACCAGGCTCAATCGGTACCTATATCTTATCCAGGTTAAGCCTCAACCAGTTAGAAGACATCCAAGTCTAGATTTTGGACAGTCAGTTGTTTAACAGCTCTGCATCATCCGATGTTCTGGGGCAAAGGACATATGCAACTGGGCATCATCTGCATAGCAGTGAAAACCCAGACCATAATGCCTAATTACGTCTCCCAGGGGCAGCATGTACACCCCAAATAACACTGGTGACAAGATCGACCCTTGAGGCATTTCACATGTCAGGGGCTTCAGGCAGGAGGAAAACATTTCACACATAGTAAAAGACTCAAACCAGCTGATGACTTTGCTGGGGAGTCCACAGCACTCTGTCAGGTGATCAAGTAGCATCATGTGATCTATGGTGTTAAATGCTAAGGAGAGATAGAGGAGGACGAGAATTGACTGTTCTGCTCTATCTCGCACCCTAAGATAATCACTGTGCACCCTAACCAGTGCTGTTTCAGTGCTATGCTTTATCTTAATACCAGCTTGGAGTGGCTCATAGATGTCAAAGGCTGTCAGGAGGGCCTCAAGCTGCAAGGCCACCACTTTCTCCAGTACCTTCCCCAAGAATGGAAGATTAGATGAAAGGTTGGTAATTCACCAAAATGTCAGGGTCGAGTGATGTTTTTTTCAGCAGGGACATCACCAATGTCTCCTTCAAGGAGTCAGGGAAAAGTCCTCCTGAGAGCGAACACTGGACAATCTCAGCAAACACTGGACTAAAGGATCCACACATCTCACTAGGAGATGTGTCGGGCCTGGATTCAGTTCACATAATGTGGGTCACAGCTTTGAAATCACCTCAATGACCTCAGCCACCTGCACTGACTGAAACTCATCCCAGACAGATGAAGTGCTTCTGTCACTACCAGGCTCAACACTACGGGACAGATCCTGCTCCACTGGCAAGATCCAGTACCTAATGGAGGACACCCTGTCAGAAAAGAACTGAGCAAACTCTTCATGCTGTGTGACTGAAATTGTTCTTTTCAGCTGCAGACAAGATGGATGAAGAAGCCTGTCTACAATCTGGAAGAGCAGAGCTGGTCTGTTCCTTCCTACAGCAATCTCCCTGGACAGGAACTCTGCCTTCTTACAAATGATTTCCCTTTGATATTCACCATAATAAATTCTCAAAGCCAGTTTTCTGTCCACAGACCCAGTCCTCCTCCAGCAATGCTCCAACTTCTAACCCCTGGTCTTCATCTACTTGGGAGCCCCATCAAACCATGAAGGTCTCAAGCAAGAAGAACTGGGTCATATACGGATTGATGCAACAGTGTTGAAAGCCTTGGTAACAGCATTATTGTATGTTGCCACCACCTCATTCAACTCTGTTGTACATGCAGCACTCACACTAGACATGTCTGTCACTGCCAACAGTCCCTCTGGGGACAAACCCCTCAAAGGGTGTTAGTGGACTATCTCAATAGGGGAGGAACTAATGGGGGAGGGGGCCCTGAACAAGAATTATACCGTGCAATGATCCAACTGAATAACTGGATCATTCTTGAGATTTGTGATCTCAAGCCCCAGTGAAAATATTAGGACCAAGGCATGGATGTGGCAATGGGTCACTAAAGCAACCACTTGTGCAAGGCCCAGAGATGTCATTGTCTGAAGGAAGTCTTTTAAAAAATTTGAGAGTTCATCATCAATCCATACATTGAAGTCCCCCAGAAATAGCTATCTTGGTGACTCCAACACACTGTCAGCAATGAAGTCTGTGACTTCCTGCAGGAAATACCCCTCGTGCCCCGGAGGGTGATAAATGAGAAGGATCTTGTAGCCTTCACCCAGACCCCCACACACAGCCACACATTCAAATGATGAAGTAGATTCCACTGGGTGCACTGAAAAATTCAAGTCAGATCTAAAACAGATAGCCACACCCCCAACCCTACATTCCTTCCTTGAGTAGTGCACTACAGAGTATCCTGGTGGGATAGATGCCTCCAAAACCAGACCTGCATCATCCCCCAAATAGGTCTCAGTAATGCATGCCAGGTCAACAGAAGAAATCAAGTCAGCCATAATAGCTGTCTTGCTTCTCACCAACCTGGCATTGCACAGCACTGCCCAATGGGACCAGTGGAGGCTGCAGTCCTGTGGCTACCTACCCACTTGGTCTGGTGGGAAGTATAGTGCAGTGCATTAAGGCCCTGAGCTGCAGACCTGGAGACCTGGGTTTAAATCCCAGAGCTGCCTAGGTGCATACTGTGTGATTCTGAGCAAGTCAGTTAACTTCTTTGGACTCCCAGGTCACATCTGGAAGCAAGCTTCGGCTTAGGGTGCTGCTCCTGGTTAAACAACGTTCCCTTTCCCTAACCCTGAGAATGGGAACCAAAGACATCTGGTCTCTATCTCTCTCTAGGTCCCACTTTACTCCAGGGCACCTCCTGGACCTGACCACAGGATGAGATTAGGTCAGGCAACAACACATATGCAGGGAAATTATGTTTTAATCACTGTTACTAACCTCTTATCTGACCTGAAAGCAGGGCATTTCACTGATGTTTTCAAGGGCCCATGGATGGCCAAATGGTAGTGCCCTCATTGTCAGACCTTGACCTGCACCTTCAAAGGCATGGATGACTCCCTAACGTTTTCTCTCACAACTGCCTGAAACTTATGTCAGTTATGTCACACCATGCCCTAATCAAGGACCTTCCTATTCAACTTGCCATTGCTTCATCCAAAAAGCCATGTATGTTTCATTTACTGTGTTTTTACCAGTGTTTGAAAAGAAATCTTCAGTCTTTGACAGACTAGCTCATGCGCACTTCATTGGATACCTAGAAGAAGACATCTACAGGCAAAGAATCAACCTTCCTCCATTGCTGGTGGTTCATCTTCAGCTACAAGCCTGACTGGCACGTCATACTAAAAGTTGTTCTGTGAAGGGATACCAATATCTGTACAGGTGTAATGTGTTCAACATAGCAACACCTGTGTGTAGCTATTCCATACCCAGGTTACCTAAACTGAATGCATCTGAAACTTCTACTGAGCAATCCTTCTCTACAAATACTACACAAGCAACCAATGCTACAGCAGACTTAATCCAGCCAACCAACAGTCAGCAACATGGATATCTTGTTATTTGCCTCTGCCATGTGTCCAGTACAACTCATTAAGTTAAGTGGTGTCTGCCACAAGTCAAATTAACATACAATATGAATGGACAATATTATGTTGCGACAAGCATCAAGAACTTTTCTTATGGACATCTCACTTCAGGTGTTCACATTCCTAATTTCTGCTTTGTGCCTCATAAACAAACCATTTTTGGTCAATCTGTGATCACTCCTGTAAACACTCCTGAACAGTACTGTATTGACAGTGACCTTGACTATCAGAATACCATAGGCCAGTACATACCAGTTTTTAATGTGCATATCGATATAGTCACCCTGAATTTTAAATCCTGTTAGATAGAAAACATACTTATCTTACACATATCAGCAAAACTACTCAGAAAGCTTATAAAGATTTCAATGATTTAATATATGATGGTGCTTTACAACTTGTTTTAACTCATACAGTGCTAGAATTTTCTTTTAAAGTTTTTTGTCATTTTGCAGGCTAGTTTTTTCTTATTTGCACCATTTGCTACCCATGAAAAACCCTTAGGCATCATCACAGACAGCTATGCTGCTCATTTTGTACTAACTCATCATCTTGTGTTGCTAGTTTAGCAGGAAACAACAGGGGGATATGTAAACCTGTACCCCCCCACAACCCTTTACTCAGTGCAGCATATGGTACACATACATTTATTCATTATATGCTTAGCAAGGTAGGATACAGTGTAGTACTATATGCTTATGTAATACACATGTGCATATGACTGTAATATCCTAACAGGGCTATGTGCTAGCAACATCTGGCCCTAATAGTATTATATTGCTTATGCAGGCCTGATAGTGCAGTTATTTTTCCAATCTATACAGCTGACATATCAATATTTTTATGTAATACTAAGCATCTTTTGTGTTATAACCCAAAACTAGTTTCAGCTAGCTCATTCTTATCACTGTGTATGTGCAGAACAAGAAATGATCTAACTGACCTAGGTGCTAACTGGCCACCACTGTCCACCAATAGAATTGCTATGTTCTGCTCTTCTGTCTTTTTGGAAGAGTTTGTTACCTAGTATCATGCTTTTCTTATCTACAGTATAAGAATGTAAGACTGTTTTTCACTGAGTTTACATGATGACATCATGGTGTTAGGCGGTTTCTGAACTACCAGTAGGTACGCTGTTTTTCTGCATGTTTTGGAATAAACATTTCTCTGTGATATCTGGACTTCTGTATTGTGTTTTGCCAACAGGTCTAGAATACTGAAAGCTAACACTCATTTACCTTTGTTTCTCGTATTGTAGTCAGCGGTTCCAGCAGCAAGACGTGTTTTTGATTACAGCATGAATCTTCACCCTGTCACCTGTCCTGGTGAGTGAGGGTGTGTGGAATTGTATGGAGGGTGGGGTGGTAGGTACTGAGTTGGAGGTGAGCTTAGGGGTCAGATCGTGGAGGGATGTTCTAGAAAAAAACATCAAGGACTTTTTTTTTATGAAGGCAGGAGCAGCGATCAGCAGGTGGTGGTGCTGCTGGACACCAGGGAAGCATTACAATAAAATTGTGACAGCAATCAGAGGGTGGAGGGAGTGCCACTGTATACCAGGGAAATAGAAAAAAGGTAACAGCAATTGGAGGGTCGGGGGTGCCACTAGAAACCTGGGTAAAGGGATAAAATAGGTACAGCGATAGGAGAGTGTGGATGCAACTAGACACCAGGAAAAGGGGAAATAAATAATGGGGATAGTGATTGGAGGGTGGGGGTGCCACTATACAACAGAGATAAAGAGACAATGATGGGGTTGGTAATCCGAGGGTGTGGGGTACCACTACACATGAGGGAAACATCAGGGATGGAGAACAGAGGGTGGGGTGTCACCAGACCCCAGGGAAACAACAGGGAAGGCAGTCAGGGGTGTGGATGTGCCACTAGACACTAGGGAAAAAACAGGGATAACAATCTTAGTGTGGCGGGTGCCACTAGACACCAGGAATACTACAGGAATGATAAACAGAGGGTGGAGGGGTGCCACTAGACACCAGGGAAACAACATGGCCAGTGATTAGAGGGTGGAGGGAGCCACTAGACACCAAAGAAACTATAGAAACAGTGACCAGAGGGTGGGGGCTGCCACTAGAGACCAGGTAAAGGAAGACCCACGTGGTTGGGTCGATATGTAGGGTGTTAGTCCTGATTCAAGATATGCTATAATTTCAATAAAATACAGCTTTTCTTTTATTCTCAGCTAAAACATGGTGTGTGCCCAGTTTCTTTTTGCCTTATTCTTTCTAGAGCACCTTTAGGACAGCTGATGTGCATTCCTTTGCTGCTATACTACATGGTTCATATTAGAGCATCAAAAGTATGGAAATGTGGTGTTAGGGTTTCCAGACCTAACTCCACATCCCCCCCCCATGCTCACAATACACAATCAGTGGAAGGGCCAAGGCAACAGAAGCAACCAGACACAGTCATCATCAGGTAAGATGAACAACATACACAGCACACATCCATCATCATGGTCCACCTACTGTATGATGTACGCTGCCATGCCACTGTCTTGGGGGGACACCCATATGCTGGGCACCATGGGGGAGGGACCACTGCAGGTACCGCACCCCCAAAGTACTCACTAGAGTCCTTCCGGGAGACTGCTTTGATCATGTGTTAATTAGAGACCAACAAGTACAGCAGGTAAATGGAGGACTGGGGAGGGGGCTCAGTTGAGCCACTTGGCTGCACTGGTGTGAGAAATGGTGTGCCTCCATCATGTTTATTTAGAGTTTTGTGCCTGCTGTGGAGCTTATGCTTGACTAAGTTGCCCCCCTACCCGGCACTCAAATCTGGGTGTGCTACTCAAAGCAACACGTGTTCTGCTAATTGGAACCCTTTCCTCCAGATTGTGGTGTTACTACTTTAAAAAAAATGAGTTGTAAATGTGTTATTTCAATATTTTTAAATCTTATTTTGTGCCTTTTTTGTGCTTCAGAATCCTTTTAGAATATGAATAGGGATTCTGTTTCACAAACTGAAAAAAGAATGTGAAACAGATTCCTGTTTTGCAAATTTGCAAAAAAAAAGGAACATAGAAAATGATACAGCCATTTTCTTATAAGTCCATGGTGAAGACACTTTCTTTTAGTCTATGGTAACCAGGTAAGGCCCACTAGGCACAAGTGCCTGTTTTCAGAGGCGACCTGGAAGCACTGCTGAGGTTAAGTGACTTGTTCAGAGTCACACAGTATGCAAGTAGAGGTGGGAATCAAACCCAGGTCTGCTGGATGTATCAAGCTCGTTCACAGCTCATTACTCTGCTAGGCTATACCGCCAGCCCCAAGAACTTGGAACTTTGGTCTGAAATCTTCAGGGTAGGAAGTGCTCCTCTCATAGATGTACCTTTTGTTGGCTTGGTGATACCATGTTTGTTTTGTCTGGAGTTATATGAGCTTCACATTTTTTCTTCATTTTCCACTGGATGACATTATAATGTCAGGTGTTGTTTTGTAAATTTGTGATGCAAAAACAGTTTGCAAGTAAGATGACACTGCACCATCATTTATACACTTCAGCTATGCAGCCATGATGATATAGGGCACAGGGGGTTCTATGATTCAGTACTCATGTATGTTGTCTCCTTAGCTGCTCAGTGTCTTTTATGTTTTAACAGCGTTCAGTAGCACTGCTCTCCCACAACCCATGCATGTTGTTGTGTGACATCCAAACTGTGATCACTGTTTTCACACTGAGTTATGTTCCCCATCTCAGACACTTGCAACCCCCACACCCAGCTCACCCCACCTGAGCTCTGAATGAGCATGTACTGTTTTTTTTTGGGGGGGTACCTTTGTTTTACTAGGGGATACACACTAAGCTGAAAGCTTGTTTACAAGTGTAACCTGGGAGTACAAGGACGTTAAGAGACTTGCTCAAGGTCACACAGTATGCAAATGGGTGCTGTGGGATTCAAACCCAGGTCTCCAGGTTTGCAGCTCAGAGTCTTAAACCACTGCACTATACTGCCTCCTCAAACTATACTACATATATTATACTGTATATAGCACATGCTCAGTGATTGACGGCTCAGTGAGCATGTACTATATACAGTACATGCTCATTCAGTGCTGAGTTGGCAGCTGTCCATGGTGGTGAGAGGTGGGCTGTGCCAGTCGCTGGCTGGGTTATGGGATGGGGGAGCAGTGTGGTAGGTCACTGGCAGAAGGGGGGTCCACTAGACCACCAGGTATTTGTGATTTCACTGCACAGGGGATCTGGGCTGGGAATGTGTAATAATGGGAGATTGGGGCTTGGGGTGTCCACTAGACCATCAGGTATTATTGTCTTTCACTGAGTAGGGGATTGGGGCTGTGGGGCACTAGACTACCAGGGCACTTTACTACTTTAAATAATGGTGATTAGGTATCGTGGCAGGGAGGGAACTATACTATCAGGACACTTTATTAATTTACAAAATAATGATCTGTGATAGAGGCTGGGGGGTGGCGCTACCCAACAAGGACCTCTGTCCATGGTACTCTTGCCACATGGTGACCCCATGGCTTGTGGCACACCTTCACCATTCACAGTCTGTTTGACACAGGGCCAAGGTTGATGCAAGCCATGGAACTTAGTCACTGGGACCCTACACAATTGAGAATTGGGTGCAAATGCTTGAAAAAAGAACCAGAATAAAGAGGAAGCACCTCTCAGCTGTCATGCTGAAACTATGAAAAAAATATTTATAGGACTGCACTTGGAAAATTTCACATTCAACCTCTTAATAAAGACAATCCTATGAAAAAAACAGGGACATAAGTTGAGCTGCATATGAGGCAACCATCTGGTTTTACAAAAGTCTGAATATGAATTAAAAAAAAAGAACAGTAACATTTAATAATCATTTCAAATACATAACAAAACTTTCAGTCTACTAAAAAAAGAATATCCTTATAAAGCAATACCACTTTCAAACATATACTATAAGTAGCACATAAGAAATAGCTCATATAGTTGAGAAAACTATTTACAATGCATTGTCAGTGTAATATTTCTAATTATATGCAACTATAAATAGAAGTTTTTAAGAACAATATCAGTAACAGTTAATGATGCATTTTGAAATACATAATGAACATTCACAACACTAAAAACAGGATGTACTTACTGTACGATATGAATTTCTAACAGATCCTAAAACCAGCACATAAAAAACAACATATGCAGTGAAAAAAAGTTTAATAATAGATTATCAGTATAATATAATGAACGCAAAACACAGCTGAACATGTATATACAAATATAAGTAATAACTTGCAATATGAAAATACTGTAAATATTATTGTACTAGTATAAGTACAGTAATACACACAGTAGTACTAGTAGTAAATGAACATAGTAAAATGTATTAGACTAGTGCTGGCATCACAAACAAAGGAGCTCACTTAATTTGGCATCTCTAACAAACAACACAGAGATACATTTTGCAACTGTAGTTGTGTTAAGTAATTACATATACCATGTTCTAATAGTGAACAGAACACTGATACTGTGCAGTCAGTACTACATTCGTGCAACACCTTAATAAAATATGTTCAGTGTATGCAGTCTTACAGCTATTTGTGAGATTGTCTTTATGGGATGTAGAAGCACCTCATAAAGCCCTACATCTGAAAAACTGTACCATATTGTATTATTTACTTATACACCACAACAGTGTTAGTACACACTACATGAACACATTATACTGCAGTGAATCAGGAAAACACATCTTTCTACATACAACAAATTCAAAAGAAAGACATTTGAAATATATGACAGCAAATGTATATATCTGTATATGCTGACACAAAACTTCAACAGCTGACTGCATGTGTCATACCAAGTGATTACGCGCACAGTCTGCTCCATTTCACAGGCCCACTTCAACCATACATATTGCAGTAAATTACTGACACACCTGTCATAACTTGTAATTTGATTAGAAACTGGTATCATAATTCACATTTTGTTTCCTGTACCTTAGGGAAGAAGCAAAGACATCACAGAGATCATTCAGACAATATATATCTGCTTGTAACCATCATACTAGGGCAGACATATGAGTCACATATACTGCAACTACTCTTCTGCTCAATGAAGGACATTGTAATTCCTCAAAGTCAAGACAGATGCATCCTTAAGATTTTTAGGTAATCTCTGTTTAAAGGGGCATATCAAGTCATTACATTCCACCCAACCAGTACTGTATCTGAGCCAAGTGACATAATGCCCAGAATGCACAGATGGTCCATGGTGAAATATGATAGCATGAGTATCAAAATTGTTATAACCAAACAGGACTCTACCTGTTATGAAGTCAGTGATTGGTGTCACAACTCCTACTCCATTAGAGTCAAACCACTTTAATACAAGGACAAGATACTGACAAGAGGATCTAAGTCTTAGAGACTGAGTACACTCCCCTCCACATCTTCTGCACTGCCAACCCTATTGTGCATAGCTAAACAGCTGTCTGAACATTACAGACCATGTGGGAGGAACACAGAGAGAAATCCACAGCATGTCATCCGTAACTTCTCTCGCTGAATGACCACATGTCAGGCAAGTGTGCTTACACACATAACTGACAGCAAAGTACTGTCGCACTGTGATGTGTTCTTGCTTCAGTGTGTTTATGATGGCCATCATAAACTCAGTAACATCTTGCTGGATGTTATCCGTAAAACTTCTATGGTCATCATAATTATCCAGCACAAGACGTAAAGGTGTCAGAGGCTGAACACTGTTATCATGCTTTTCAGTAGCACTCACAGTTTTCTTCAGTGACATTGACAAAGCAGTCTCTTGTGAAGCCACTATAGTTCAAACAAAGTGAGATAAATGGAGAAACACCCATATTGCAGAGTTTGCATAGCAGTTAACTCCAGTACTGTTATCAAATTCTGAGACAGCCATTAGACTGACTTCTTAGGAGGAGGTGAGTTTCCATGATCAGGTGAAGTACATCCCTTCTCACAAGTTACAGAGGAAAATTCATCTCTGCTTGGTCTTTTTCTCAGTAGTGTTACAAACCTTTATAGCTGCATCATGCTATACTACATCCATAAGCAGTTGAATTAGAGGCATATCTGGCTGGTACAGAGTTTGCAAGTGATTGTACTCTATAATACCCCATTTGTCAGCTTGCAGTTTTTTGGGTGCAATGCAGATGATGTACAATCCAACCAGAGTCTGAACACGTGACAGTGCAACATAGCTCATGCCATCTTTGAAGATGCCATTGCATATATCCACCATGGCTGTATCCAAACTTAACCTTGTGACTTCTGTATGGAAACAGCATATGCAACACAGACAGGGAACAGTTTTCTGGTCTCAAATATGCACTTTACCATTTGTAATTTGACAGTAGATCTGTCAATGGGTTGTGGATGTTTGATATTTTCAACCCTCACAACAAGCACCTCTACAAATGTTTTTGAACATTATACTGAAATTCAAGAATGTGACCCATTGCACCAGTGACTAGTCCACAATCCATGTCAAGGTTTTGATGATGCATAACATGTGCATTCTTACACTCTGCAGGAACTACCTCTAGACCAGCTGTGTGGGACACATCAGACTTCAGCTTATTCAGTCATTCAGTAAGTTTTGCTACCATCTTTTGACTTATGTAAACACCATTGACAGTGCCAACTGCATGCAGTGTGAGGATTGCTTGTCCCTCTCTGTACAACACTGTGTGATTCAACTCAGCACATTACTTAAGATGGAGCATGAGACACACTATTTGTGTAGTGTTTGAGTACTATTTGCTGAACACACTACATGCAACAGAGATAGACATTTCTGCAGGGCTGATCCTGCATGTATTCGACAGAGAAGCATTAGGAAACAACAAATTTCTAATGTGTGTCTCATCCAACGATGCATTACAGGCAACATCAGCACTCTTTCACATGTTTTTAAACAACTCGACATAGGTGAAGAACTCCCAGAGGTTGATGCCTCCAGTGCACCCTATAGTCTTGTCTGCTTGTTGTATGGTCAATGTAGAAAATTCATGTTCTCCATTTACAGGTGCAAGTTGCAGAAGATCTCCAAAAACCACAATATTCTTCCCTCCAAATCCAACACCATCCTCTGTTCCAAGAATTTCTTGGAGATGAAGGTGTATGCAAACAAGCATCACATTTGAGACCATGCTGAAATCATCAATGATCAAAAAGTTTTATCTTGTTAGAAATGGACCAAAGTTCACCTGCTACTTGAAAAGGTAATTTGCAGTACTCACCAGTTTTACCATGATCCACTATCAGCATGAACAGCCTGTGCAGAGTAGCTCTGCCAATATATGCAGGAAGCTCTGTTGGAGCACTAGCAGCAGCAGCAGACATTGTTGTCCCAGTGTGTTTCCTTATCTCAGCACTTATGGCCTCAATTAGAAAACTATTGCCTGTCCTACAGAACCACTTACAAACATCAAGTAATGGTTTGTAGTTATTACAATTACACTGACTGTTTTCATAGAGCATGGCGTGCTTCACTGAGTTAGTAACAGCAGTGTAAACTAAATCATGTTGTTGGATCAACTGTTCCTTCATTTGACATGGATCCACAGCAGTACAGCAACCATGTTGCATTGTACTTCTGACCTCTGCCGTGAGTACTTCAGGATCATTCATTGGAAGAGTTGCTCCAAAAAACCCTTCTCCTTCTGGATCAATGTTCTCCTGTGAATTTACAGGAGTATCTTCCTCAAGCTGTTGCCTAGCCTTTTCTACCTGTTCTTTTTCCAACTGTAATTGGTGAATGTAGACCTCCAACTACTCTGTTTTGAAGGTCTCATATGTCAAGGAGAACTGATCATCATATGTATTGCAGTCAACATTCAGTGAGATTTCATCCTTCCATTGCTTATACAAGAAATTAAGAGCAAAGTAATAATGCTCTGTGCTCTCAGCAGTTAACAGACTTAGCTTACAATGATCAATTAACCAAGGTTTCCATCTTTTCGCAAGACAACCTTCCAAACCCGTAACTTTGAAAATGTCTCTCATTGCATCAGCTGCAATATCAGTTTTGTAATCATACCATTTAGCCACCTTAAAGAGGCACATGTTTTCCATGGCACAATGTTGCTTGGGGTAGTATGTGTCAATCAAGTTATTCTTCAAAATATTCTTTGAAGAAGGTCTTCTAAATACCAGGTCTTTAATCTCTTGATGAGGCTTCAGGACGCACCTGTGTTTGTCTTTGTAGTTCACACTGAGAAACCAGATAGAATCAGATTTCCCATACAAGCATGTCCCAATCAAATGATCACTGGCTTCATACATACCACATTTCCTGTGTGGCAGTGTTTTCAATCCCAGTAACCTGATCCGTGACATAATAGATAGATAGATAGATAGATAGATAGATAGATAGATAGATAGATAGGTAGATATTTTATTTATAAAAACACCTGTTTCAAGGGACTCTGGGTGCAATACAATAAAAGCAAACATCAATATGATAATACAAAATAGTGTACACAAAATGTACATAACAGTTCAACTGGGAGCATATTTAAAATTCATCTATCTATCACTAAAACAAGCCACTGAACAGTCAATAAAAGCTTGCCAGAATGGATAAGCGTTTAGGCTCTTTTTAAAGGTTTCTGCCAATGGAACCTCTCTCAAATAAACAAGAAGGGAGTTCCACAGGGTAGGCGTGGCCACTGAGAATGCCCTGTCCCCAGAATGCTACAATAAAACCCTGGGAACTCCAAGGAGGCCTCCCTGGCAGAATGGAGTGCTTGGGGTGGATGGTAGGGGACAAGAAGATCTTGTAGATAGACAGGTCCCCTTCCATGCAGGGCCTTGTGGGTCAAAAGCCCTACCTTGAAGACAATCCTCCTCCTGACTGGCAACTAGCACAGTCAGCGGAGGACTGGGGTGATATGTTCACACCTTCTCACCCCAGTCAACAACCTTGCAGCCACATTCTGCACCAGCTGCAGCCTGCAGAGGCTGCCTCCAGATAATCCTAGGTACAGGGCTTTGCAATAGTCCAGCCTGGAAGTGACAAAAGAAAGCACCAGTGTGGTCAGGTCCTCAGGCAGGATCAGGGCTCAGATACATGTGATATTCCTGAGATGGTAAAATCCACTCTTGACCACAGCTGACACCTGAGCATCAAGTGTCAGGCAATCATCCAGGATCACATCCAAATCTTTCACCTGTCTAGATGGGGCAAGGGGAACACCTCTCCAACACTAGGCCAGGGAGTGACCCCACACACCTCCTCCACCCTGACTACCTGGATCCAGAACCAGCACTTTTGTCTTGTCTGGGTTAAGCCTAAGCCAGTTATGAGTCATCCATGAGTGGATCTCCTCGAGGCAGGTGTTAAATACAGAAGTCGACACCTGGGTATCGGGCGCACAGGACAAGTACAGCTGGGTATCATCTGCATAGCAGTGAAAACCCAGCCCATACTGCCTAATAATGTCCCCCAATGGCAATATGTACACCATGAACAACAAAGGTGACAAGACTGATTCTTGTGGAACATCACTGCACAGAGGCTTTGCATTCTGCTGGTGTTTGCAAGTTTCTCTCAAAGTTCTTGCAGGCTTGTTTGCTCATGTTTTGTAATGTACAGAGCCACATACTGTACAACAGCCAAAGGGTTATCAGTGACAAACTGAACATCTATGTTAGCCTGCCACATCAGGAGAAGAACAGGGATGTTATCATTAATGTACACCTCATTCTCCTTTATGGGTACCTCAAATACCCTCTTTATACATTTTGCTTTGAGGTGATGGCATATTGCCATGAATAAGTCATTCATGCATGCACCCCATCTCACACACACACCTTGGGAATCCAAAGCAACATCTGATATACCACTGAGCATGACTCTTCACTGGATGGTGACAATATTTGCTACACAGATGATGCTGGAACAACTGTACCACCTTCCATAGTGTAGGGCTCTCATACTTGTCAGGTATCTGACAAGTAATATACTACTTGATGAGGTTGAGAACTTCTGAAGCTTCATTTTCACCAATTTGTGGAGCATCCTTAACTCACAGTAGCAGATGGATATGAGGAGCTCCACATGCCTAATAATCCACCCTTCAGAAATGGTGTTCAACAAGTCCAAGAGGTGGATTTTCTTTTGACAGAAAGAATTTCAAAATGTCATGAGAACAGTAATGAAAATGTTGTGAGACAGACACTGGGTCAAGGGAATACATCTCACTGAGAGTCATAGATGAAATCCAGTCAATAACAGCATTAGCCCATTTCAGTAGGTCTATCAACTAATCTCAGCTGTATTCAGTACAGCTCAGAGTTGCAAACCATGTGGCTATGCTCTGCTCTCGAAGCATGCACATAAACTCAGACTGTCTTTGACACCAGCTTTCCTTAGTACACTAAAGAGAATGGAGATCAGGTTGACTTGCAGTGTCTTAGTCTTCTCTTTCAACTTTTGCAGAAACTCTATAACTGTCAAGCCATCCAAAGAATTTGTCAGTTGTAGTATATGTGCTATGTATGCATAGTATGCTTAGTTCACTGCCCCACAGCAGGTGGAACAAATATTGAATATTCTTCCTGAATTTGCCATCCATATACAGCACTCTAGACACTTGGTACTCAGCACCAGGGACCTGCACTTCATATGCATCTAGACATCCTCCTATGCCTTGTGGGAACAAATCAGGAAAACTCCTTCTAATGTGCTCTCCAAGATACTCACAGGACTACCTTCAACCCGGTTCATCTGATAGAAGTCAGTATTGTCCCCAGCTAAATCCCTGCCATGTAGAGGATGAATTGTGTACTGTTCATACACATTCTTATTTGTGCTGATATTGATCTTCTCAATCATTGGTTTTATTGTCTCCATTATTCCAGACTGCATACCCACATTGGTAAGGTCATCAATATATTCAATGTATTCAGTCTCAGAATGGTCTGGAATGGTTTCATAGTTTGTATGAGAATCCATTCAAACATGTTCAGTCCAGCAATCTCTGGAAGTTTCAAATCAGCCTCCATGTTGCTTAAAATAGACCTAGGAGGCAATTCATTACCTTTTATCTTCTCAAAGCAGTATTTACACATGGTTGCCTTTCAGTCCAAGTTAAAGTTAAACTTTAGGAGTAAGTACGCTACCAAATGACCTCACATGAGACTGAATAACTGAATGTTCTACAGATCAATCTTCACAGTGTGTTCTTTGTAAAACAGTCTGTTATGTAACACAAAAATACAGTCAAATGTCTGTCTCTTTGACAATTCAAACTTTGCAATATGTTTGCCAAAGGTTTGAATAATCTCAGTTTCACTAAGAGAAACAGTAGAAAAATCTTCATCTCTATTATTTTCTGAGACTGCATCAGAAGGCTGTGTGTCTTGTTGTGTTTCTCTGATGAGAACAGCAGCACTTTTCATATCACCTTCAGACAATTAGTGATTGAGCTGTGTACATTTTTCAACAGCATGCCTGACTCAATAGATTTTGGGAACAAATTTATGCATTGCTGTGTTGTGCACAGCAATCATGAGCATGTGGTGGAAAACATTATCATAGAAACTATTGTGCAAACATGTCAAAGAATGGCCCATCAATTCAGAATATGGCTGCATTTCACAATGGTCAATGTTCTCAAACAATTGTTATCAGAAGCTGGATCTCTGCCACCACCTTATTGATCTTTTCTTTCTGGAAACTCACCTCACTATAGCCCATGGCATCCTCCTCCACCCCCCCCCTTGATTATTGGTGCTCTGTATTCTCACTTTCTTTCACTGTCAACCAGTCCTGGATGGACACAACCTACAACCAGATTTGCTCTTTGTCCTCCATGCCTGTCTAACCTCACACCAGTGTGATATCTACCAGTCCCTTCTCTAGTTTACCTCACAAGCCTGATGCTCCTACTTGCTGGCCCAGACTATTGAGGATGCCATCCACAGCCCTTTGCATTCCCCTCTATCTCATCTAATCTGCCCTTAGACTCATGGCTGCAGCATCCATCACTCATCCCTCCTCCAACTTGTCCATCCACACATTACCAATAGGATGGTCAAAGGGTATTCTCCATTGTGGGACCCTCCATCTGGAACACCCCCCCACTGTGCTTCATCGACCCACTGCAAAATCTTCATATCCTACTAAAATCTCACTTCCTGTCCTATATGACTTGTTTCTGTCCCCAGGCTACTGGCACCATTGTGCTTTCTATGTGGCCCCCTGCTTTTTCTTCTTCTTTGAATCCAAAGGGACTTGCTTGCTGGCCAGCACCCTACCCAGGTATCAGCCTCCTGTACCTTGTAAATTGTAAATAGAATGTATATTTTTGTTCACTAACACTCTTACTTGTATATATCAATACCTCTGAGTAGCAGCAAATTGCTGCCAAAATGCTGTATATTTTACTAGGCCACCCTCACTGTTATGTTACTGTTCAATCTCTGTGTATTTTTCTGTCCTCATTGTTACCTTTCTGTATGTTGCCGGTCTCTGGCCTGGCCTGTGCCTGAAAAAGGTCCTTGGATCAGTGCACCGATCCAGTTAACAAATAAATAAATAATGCTTTTTGTCCTTTTTGTCACAATGAAATGATTTACAAATTTCTTGATTTCATCAAATGATATCTGTCTTACATTGCAAGACTCATCACATGGCCATGAGGGACACCTGCGTCTGTGTTGTTTGTCTGTAGACTCAGTGTCCTCTTCTCTATAATTTACAGCATCATCATGAGCAAGACGCAAAACATTATGTACTTTTCCACCTACATCAAGACACAGCATAATGTCTTTTCTACGTGAATGATATGATTCTTCCCAGAAAAATGCCTCAGAAAGTTCTGTGTGTAGCCACTGCCCATCAAAAATGTAGCAGTAGTTGTCTCGGTTCAGATTTACAACTTCTTGCAATGTCATCTTAACAGTAAAAACAACTTTCTGAAATTGTTCAATCTGTTGCACCATTTGTTTCCATGAATGTGCACACACATCACCAGCCATGTTCACAAAAATGTGAACTTTAAGCCTTAACTTCACTAAGGTGAGCTTACTCTTCAGTTTCTTGCCAGCATGTCTCATTACAGCAGATATTATCAGCTCAGTTCTAGCTTTATACTAACATGCATAGGTACTTGACCTTATTCAGATGGCTACTTATAGTAGACACATGTTTCTGCCTTTTCCTTTGCTTCCTAGCAGTTGAATCTGTATTTCTTTTTTTCTTCTGTTTAGATTTCTGCAAAGAGGGAGCAACACTTCTATGTCCCTTTGACAGTGATACACAATTCACCGAAAGTGACATAGAGTACCTGTCTGATGAAACTTTTCTGGACACAGACAGAACAGTACTTTTGAAGAAATGGTCGAAAAAGGGGAGATATTGTTGATGGGGGACCTGAATATGCCTGTTGTTAACTGGAGCACCTTTGCTGCAACCACATCCAAGAGCAGGGTTATTCTCGATTCCCTAGGTGGCATGCCGCAGACAGCTAGTGGTGGAACCCACTCGGGAGGGAGCAATCTTAGACCTGGTACTGTCAAACGGGGACAGAGAAAGGACATCGGATTTAGAAGTGGGTAGCCATCTGGGAACAAGTGACCACCCAGTGTGGTTCATGATAAACACAGCCAAAGAGTCAAGTCATACAAAAGCAAAAGTATTGGACTTTAGGAGGGCTGACTTTGTGAAAATTGGAGAGTGCCTCAGAAAATCACTAGCAAACAGGCAAGAAGGAGGGGTGGAGGAACAATGGGGAAAAATCAAAACTGCCATCACAGAGACAACAAGCCTTGGTGTGAAGCACATCAACAAAACAAAATGAAGGAAAAAAACACTGTGGTTCTCAAAAGAGGTGGTGGGGAAGGTTATCAAAAGAGGTGTTGGGGAAGGTTAAGGAGAAAAGGAAGCATTCACAAAGGATAAGGAAACACAGAAGGAGCAGGACGGAGAACTGTGACAGTTAAAGCAGAACGAAATGGGGAAGGAAGTCAGAATAGCAAAGGCCCAAACTGAGGAAAAGATAGCCAACTCAGTTAAGAAGGGGGATAGAAGCTTTCATAGGTACATTATGGAGTGAAGAAATACCAAGGGAGGGATAGTGAGGCTTAAGGGAAGGGAGGGTGGGCACAAGGTGACAGTGAAAAGGCAGGGATACTGAACGAATACTTCTGCTCAGTATTCACAAAAGAAGAAGGGGGGGTACCTAAATCAAAGAATAGAAGCACTCTGGATAAGGAGGTCGATACCAGTCTATTCCCAGAAGAAAGGGTTCTGAAAGAACTCGTAAAACTGAGGGTGGACAAAGCAATGTGGCCTGACGGGATTCACCCAAGAATTCTAAAAGAACTAAGGGTAGAACTAGTGACACCACTGACTACCCTTTTTAACAAATCATGGGAGGATGGTGTGGTACTTGAGGACTGGAGGAGGGTGGATGTGATTCCCCTTCACAAAAGTGGGAGCAAGACAGAGGCAGGAAACTACAGACCTGTTAGTTTGACCTCAGTGGTAGGGAAAATGATGGAATCACTTCTGAAGGAAAGAATTGTTGCATTCCTAGAGGCCAGTGGGGCACAGGACCAAAGAAAGCATGGATTCACAGCAGGAAGGTCATGTCAGATGAACCTAATAGATTTCTTTGATTGGGTGACCAAAGTAGTAGACCAGGGAGGGGCTGTGGACATGGCCTACCTAGACTTTAGCAAGGCATTTGACACAGTCCCACAAAAAAGATTAATATACAGGTTAGTCAGCCTTGGAGTGGGTACCAAGGTGGTAGACTGGGTAAAAAATTGGCTGGACAACAAGACACAGAGAGTAATAGTAAATGGAGTCCACTCTGAAAAAAGGGGGGGTTACTAACGGGGTACTGCAGGGTTCAGTACTGGGACTGGTCCTCTTTAATGTCTTTATAAGTGACATTACAGAGGGACTGGAAGGGAAAGTATGTCTCTTTGCAGATGATACAAAGATCTGCAACAGGGTCAATACAGAGGGTGGGGTGGAAAGGATGTGAAGGGACTTGACAATGATGGAGGAATGGTCAAATGTATGGCAGCTTAGATTCAATGCAAAGAAATGCAAAGTAATGCACCTGGGAAACAAAAACCCAGGGGAAGAGTACACAATGGGGGGGGTGAGATACTAACAGCAACAAAAATGGAAAGGGACCTAGGGATAGTCACATCAGATGATCTTAAGGTGGGTAAGCAATGTGAGAAGGCAGTAAGGAGGGCTGGCGGGATACTGGGATGCATAGGGAGAGGCATCATGAGTAGAAAACAAGAAGTTGTTATCCCTCTGTACAGAAAGTGGGTGACACCTCATCTGGAATACTGCTTGCAGTTCTGGAAACCTCATCTCCGCAAAGAACATAGACAGGATGGAGGCTGTCCAGAGGAGGGCAACTAAAATGGCACAGAGTGTGCACCAGAAGACATATGAACAGAGATTAAAGGAGCTTACTACGTATACCCTTGAGGAGAGGATGGAGAGGGAGGACATGATAGAAATGTTCAAGTACTTCAAGGAAATCAACAAAAGTCCAAGAGGGTAGCATCTTTCAGAAAAAGAGATGTGCAAGAACAAAGGGGTACAATTTGAAGATAGAGGGAGGACGGCTCAGAGGTAATGTGAGAAAGTATTTTTTCACAGAGATGATTGTGGATACATGGAACAGCCTTTCTGAGGAGGTAGTGGAGTCAAAAATAGTGGGGGAATTCAAGAATGCATAGGACAGAAATAAGGCAATTCTAGTGGGGGGTAGGAGGAAGTAGGCTCTTGGTTAAGTAGGATCTATAGCTTATCCATTAGGTAGAAAAATAGGCAGAATAGGTGGGCCAAGTTGTCCTTATCTGCCATCAAATTCTATGTTTCTATGTTTCTATCTGCAGTCTTTGCCACATCATACTCCATAGCATTACAGAACACAGAACTAGTATGACAGTGGAAGGTCAGACGTCATCCTGCCACCGTGGTTTTTCCTCCATTTCAATTCCCTTTCCCTGTTGCTGGGGTGCACCCAGCCAGATGTGCGTGAGTGGAGGTACATGCACATCAGTGGAAGTCCTGCAGTACCCTCCCCTTCCAGGTGCCCAACAGACCCATACCAGCTGCAAGCCTCCACCTGGAGGCAGTCATTTGGCAGGATCGCCAGTCCTCCCTCTCAGTCCTGTTTCACAACAAGGGACTCTGCATCATGTTTATCCATTAATTACAATGGCATTGGCACAAATCACAGTCCAGTTTCACAAAAGAGGATCCTTGATCGTATTATATCATTCACTACAATGGGCTGAGCGCACAGCACAATCCTGTTTCACCACAAAGGATCCTTGATCATGTCTATCCATTCACTACAATGGCATTGATATAAATCAAGTTCAAGTAATTTATTCTTCCAAAATACAGTTAAAATTTTGGATATTACATAAATAAAATACAAAAATCAGTGAACTGTACAACACACATTCCAACCTCCTAAAATTTCATCAACATTCATTCATAATATAGTCTAGTCTGGTACATCTTTTTTATACTAATTACAGTTGAAAAAAAAGTTAAACCATAATATTGCATCAGACACAGTCCCAGGGTGAAATAAAATAAATATAGGATCATAATCCAAGTTTGAATAACTTTGTAAAAATTCTGCTAAAATTGAATTTCTTCTCATGTTATACAGAGGGCACTGTAAAATTATATGATGTAAAGTTTCCTTAAACCTTCTGTTACAAAGACATTCCACATTGTTATGATTTGTGGTTGTAGAATAGCGATTATAATATGTAAATTTAGAATTGATAATTCCAAATCTAGCCTGTGTTATCACTTTTCTGATGTTTGGCACTATAGGAAGGTACAAACACTGTTCTATTAATGAATCTATTTTGTTCTTACCAAGCCAAATGGCTTGTTTTTGAAGTCTGACCATTCTTAATTGGTTATTCAAGGCAGCCTCAAAGATTATTTTTTTATTTTATCTCTATAAGTACTAGATATTAAAATACCTGCCTGATGATCTCTCCAGAGGTGGATGCAATTTAATTTTTGTAAATTAGTAATTAAAGCTCTTAACCATGGAGAAGTAAAGCCCAGCATATCCCATAACTGTTTTTCTTTCAAGCAATAATGCAATAATTTGTTATTATGTTTGCTTAGAATTCCAAGCCAGAATGAAAGAAGTCTAAAAATAACCAAGTCCGCCAGCGGAATCCTACCTAATTTGGCTTTAACTAATACATTGGCCATAGACTGAGGAAGTTGTAATAATGCTTTGTAAAAATAAGATAAAGGATATTATACTGTAGCTTTGGGTTATACTTAGTACCTCAGATTTCAGCACCATATAATAGAATTGAGGTAATTTTTGATTCTTCTGCTTTAATAGCCAGAACTATTGATAATCCACCATATTTGTAATTAAAACTAAGAAGTGCCTTAGCAACAAGCTTTGCTTTATTAATTTGGACATCATGATGTAAATTCCACAAGCCGTTTGAGGAGAATTTTATGCCAAGATAACAGTCTAATTTGACTACTTCTATTTGTGTATTGTTTAGCCAAAATTTTGATTTTGTTGTTTTAGGGCCAGTTACCATTATCTTAGTTTTTTTATGTTAATTCTCAATTTGAATTTTCACATTTATGTCTTAGCTAGTAAATTTTAGTTTGTAACCCTTTTGAGATAGGCAAACAAAACCAAATTGCCAGCATAAGCCAAAATATGAATATGGTGATTATTAATTTTAAGGCTAATCCAGCGAAGGAAAATCCTCTAAAGGAAAGCAACGAGTCAATATAGATGTTAAACAGGAGTGGGGCCAATAAACACCCCTGCATAACCCCTCCATTTGTTTTAAAATATTCTGAAACATTACCTATAGTATCATATCTAATCGCAGTACTAGTTTTCGAATATAATAAAAAAATAGGGGTTAGCATACTAGTAGGTATGCCATGATCTAATAAGATCTTCCAGAGGGTTTCTCTATTTACAGAATCAAATGCTCCAGAAAAGTCAATAAACTGAGCATATAAGTTAATTTTCCTATAAAGTTTATACTTTTCAACTAAATGGAACAAGACAAAAATATGATCTGTCGTTGAAAAACCCGCCTGAAAACCGGCTTGGAATTCTGAAAGAGGGCAAAATGATATGAATCAAAATACTGTTTCACAAAAAAGGATCCTTGATCATGTTGCACCATTCACTGCAATGGGCTGAGCACAAAACACAATCCAGTTTCACAAAAAAAGGATTCTTGATCGTGTTTCACCTTTCACAGCAATGGGGATTGCCAATGAAAGGCAAGTCAGGTTGTTCATTGATCCTCCACCAGGAAGATGTGAATAGGAGGGGGAAGGGATTAGAGGGGGAGGGGCCTGGTGACATCATCAGGCAGGAAAGGGTAAAATGACAAGGTCAAGCCAGAGCCTCAGGGATTGGCTGAGGGGCGGAGCCCAAAGGGGGTCCTGACCAGGGGCCTATTAGGGGTATATTAGGCCAGGTCTCAAGCAGGATGGCCTCTTTTGCTGGTAATTTTTCTTGAAACAGAACTCAGCACATCATTTGACAATTCAGGTAAGGCACAAAAAACTACTAGGCCTGTAGCCATGTGGCTCAAATGAACGGCTTAGGTTTGCTTTTGTTGCCTCTCATCTATCACAGTGAGCAGTTTACATAAGAATAAGGATGATAATATGTACTGCGAAGGCATTACTGTGGTTTGCAGTAGGTTTGTGATGGAGATTGAGAGAGAGCAAGTGCTTTGAAAAGCTAGGATGTTGGCCACATGGTCTTAAGGCTAAGGTTTGTTTTTGTAAAAAAAAAAAAAGAAAAAAGATTACATATAAATAAAAAGAAAACTGTTGCTGGGCATCAGGCTGCAAGAGACTAGCTTCAGAAAATTTTGATAAGTTTATAATGCAGAGAGAAGAAGTTTAAATGCCACATACTTTCAAAGATGGCTGTGCAGCCAGTCGCTGCATGATGTTAAAGAACTGACCACCGTGGCCAGTTAGTGTGAAAATTTGGTTTGCAGTCATTGCAACAAGAGGTAGGGCCTACCCCAGGTAGGCAATGGCTCGAAGTAGTTGCAAAGGCAGAGCAGGTTGGTGGTGCTTTTGTGGCATGGCATGGGATAGGAGGCAAGTTTAAAAAAAAAAGAAAAGAGAGCAACAGAAATACTGCAAATCCAGGTTGTGTTTAAATTCGAGAATGTGCCAGCCATTTGGAATGATAGGCATTTGTTAAGCAGAGAGGCACAACGCTGAGAGCCGGGTGGTGATCAGGACAAGGACAGCGTCTGTGATGGAGGCCTGGTTTTGTGGGTATGATGAGTGGCAGCATGGGAAGGCAGGTGGTGGTGGAAGACACCCCTTTGGCAGAGGCAGAGGGTTTTTTGCCTTTTTTTGGTAATATGAAGCAAAATACATATTGGCTGGGGATGTTGGTGGCACAGTGCAAGCACATACTTCAGGATGGAAGACCATATGGGGCCTTTGTGTGGAATGCCCTGGCATCTGGCATTGTTGGGGGGCCTTATGAGTACTCAATATGATTGGAGGTTCTTTTTTTGTGGGGGCAGCATGGGGGGGCAGGTAGGACCCGTGTGTTTTTCCTTGGCATCTCGGGAGTTGCTTGGAATTTATGGCCAGACATGGGGAGGCCTGGAGCAGATGGGGGTGAGATATGAATGCAGTTTGCCATACTGGGGCGGGCAGGCCTCGGGCATCGACTAATGTGGGGGGGGTTTCAAGTATTGCTCCCGTTGCAGTGGGTCCAGGCAAAAAGGAAGCAGCTGTTTCTGCCTCACGGTAGCTGTCTCAGAAGGGAGGTCAAGGACAAACTGGATGTTGATGGCAAGGCCTAGGAGGCCGCGGGGTCTGTAGATGGGGCTACCAGTGCAGCATGATGAGCGGGGGGCAGCAACAGGCCGTTCGGGCCAGAAACTGGTGGAGCTATGGGGGAGGGCAAGGGGATTTGGGAGGAGGGTGCAGGTTTGGCATAAGTGGGGAGTGAGGAGGCCAGGAGGCCATGTGGCTTGGCTCAGCTTAGGGGGAGTGTTTTTCTTTTCTTCCTTGCTGTGTGCAGCTTGTGCAATCTAGTAGGCAGCAGAGCAGGAGATAGAAGCTACCACGGGCAACAGGTTGTGGGTTTTGATGCTCGCAAAAAGGAGGATTTTAGGGGAAGTTTCCCTGTTTCACGAAGCCTGCCAAACGGATGAAGGTTTCGGTCCAGCACAGTAAGAGGGGTGGTGGAAATGCACATGAAGGATGGAAGGGACCAAGGGCCTCCAGCCACCTCATGGTTTTTAAGGGGGGATCTGCTTCTGGGCAGGAGTGGGAGCATTGGAGCATGGAGGGTGTGCTGAGAGATCCGGGCAGGTCCAGGCATAAGAGGGCCAGGCGCTGGTGTGATGAAGGCCCCCAGATCAGGGAGGGGCCATGATTGTGATGTGGTGGGGGTGATCCCACAGGGGGCCACAGGCATTCAGGCATGAGGAATCATGATACCACAGCCAGGGGGAGCTGGTAGTGTGTTCGAGTGGAGGGAGGGATACCTCAGGTGCGAGGAACCTCAAAGGCCTCAGGTACAACCTGGGCAAGAGCCAGCATTTAAGAGTGGCCTGACAGACAGTTTTCTTATCAAGCTGCTCCCATGGGGAGTGGCTAGGGCTCCAGCACACGGCAGAGAAGGAGACCCAGGACCACGGTTCGGTTCCCCCAGTTCTCCAGGTATTACAACGATGGTGTGTGTTTTTCATTTGTGGAAGATGCATGTATGGCTGAACAAGTGTTTTCCCTCCCCCGAACACAGTGATATAGGAAGTAGCATGACACTTAAGTGAGCCCAACTGTCCAGTGAAAAATTGATGCAAGAGGCATCTAAACTGATGGGGCAAATGTCAGAGCTGGTGGTGGTGGCAAAGCAAAGGAAGGCAGAGGAGGAGGCCTTGGAAAAACAGAAAGAGCGAGAGGAGCGCCTGGGCAGGGGAATGGGGGCAAGAGACCCAAATGGGAGGCACCAAAGCCCACACCAATCCCTGCAACACTGCCTTCACTGAAGCCACATGACGGGAACCCAGATGGCGGTAAGAATGGCAGGGATCTCTCAGATGAAAATGGGCTATAAGAGTACTTGGAGGGACTTCTGGGGGATATGGGTGACGCAGGGTTGGAGAAAATGGAGCAGGCCATGCAGGCCTTGAAGAACAAAGGGGTGGGGGTGGAAAAGGGAGGGGGACAAGGGGGCAACAAAAAATTTGTATGATTGGCCCCCGGGATGCTTGGTCATGGACCATGTCCCAGTGTCCATAAAAGAAAAGATCTGGAAGGGGGAGTATGTGGACATCTTCAGGCTGGTGGACGAGGACACGGCCATGAGGTACGAGCAGAAGGAGTTGTTGGGGAAGTCAGAAATGGCAGTGGCCCTGGCAATGGTGGGCCACAAGATGGAGGAGGCAAAATACAAAGGGGAAACCACTGAGAGCTGGCAAGGGTGTTTCATCATATGCAGCATGCTGGTGCTGGACAAACAGTCAGCGCTCACCATTCCGCTGTTGACATACATGCCCATTATCAGGGATGTTTATAAGGCAAAAGTCAGGTACGGGTGGTTAAAGTACGATGAGGCATTCCAGAAGAGAATGGTGGCTAAAGGGGATTTGAGGTGGGACTGCACCCACTCAGAGTTATGGGTAAGGATGCTATCTGGGGAAGGGAGTGGATCTGGGGAGCAAGCAAAGAAGGCCACATCCACCGCACCGGTCAGGGCATGTTTGGGCTACAACAAGGCCACATGCATGTGAGGCAATTGTAAGTTTTGACAAGTCTGCTCCAAATGCAGGGGGTTGCACCTGGTCTCCAGCTGCCGGCAGGGAGCAGACAGAGGGGGGCAGCAAGGGAGCAATACCATGATCAGTTCTTAGGGTGTTCAGGGGCAGGGCAGCGGCGGGGTGGGCAGCGAGGACAGCACCACCACGCCCCGGAGGATGGTGCTAGATGGAATGCAAAGGGGGTGATGGGGTTACACACTGGCACGCACTCCCATTGCCCAGGCGGTGGTACAGAAGTGGACCACAGACTACCAGAATAGGGCAGCAGTGGAACTGGTCAGGGCAGGTTTCAATGGGGGTTTCCCTTTGGGTTTTAAAGGAGAGAGAACTCAAATGTGGGCCAAAAATCTAGGATTAGTAAAAGGGAAAGAGGAAATAGTGAGGGCCAAGATTGAGAAGGAAATAAGGGCGGGCAGAGTGTAGGACCCACTGGGGGGTCCACCATGTGAGAATTTCTGGGTGTCCCCACTGGGGATTTCCCCAAAAAAGTGGCAGGGTAATTCCACTTGATACATCATTTATCCAACCCTGAGGGCTCAACAGTGAATGAGAGCATACCCGACCACCTTAGGGTAGTGTCATATGCCTCCCTGGAGCAGGTGGTAGGGTTGATCAGGGCAACTGAAGGAGCATGGTTGGTCAAGACAGACATAGAGGCAGCTTTTTCGGCTGTTATCAGTCCAGCCCAAGGATTGGGACCTGTTGGATTTTCAGTTCCAAGGGGGCACGTATTTTGACAAGGCCATGCCCATGGGGTTCTCAGTAGCGTGTTCCACTTTTGAAACATATAGCAACTGGGTGCAGTGGGTGTTTGGGGCCTGTTACGGGCACAGGAGGGTGGTACACTACCTGAATGAATTCCTCTTCATTGGGGAATCAAAGACTGAGGCACAAGGGATGTTAAGGGATTTTGGGGTAATGTGCCGGCAGGTGGGGATACCGCTGGAGCAGGGCAAGACGGTGGGCCCCACACGTAAGTTGGAATTTTTGGACATAGACGTGGACACAGAAGAGGGCTGTTTTTGACTACCTGGGGACGAGGTGGCGTGCCTTAGGGGCCTGCTCAACCAGGTTGTAGGGAGATGGAGGGTGCCACTGGTACAGATACAGCAACTGCTAGGGCACCTTAATTTTGCCTGCAAGGCCATCAGCCCAGGCAGGGCCTTCACAAGAAGGTTGGGGAGGCAACAGGGAAGGCCCAGCTACCACACCATTGGGTGGATGTGCCAAGAGGGGTGAGGGAGGACCTTCGGGTATGGGAGGAGATTCTTGAAGGCTACAATGGGGTGACATTCTGGTAGGAGGAATGGAAAAGGAGCATGGATCTGGAGCTATTCACAGATGCATCAGGGTCCCTGGGAATGGGGGTATATTTTCAAGGGGATTGGATGTTAGAGCCTTGGCCAGCATCATGGGATAAAAAGGGGTGGTTGAAATATATCACATTCTTGGAGATTTTCCTGATATGGGTGGCTCTGGAGGTATGGGGGCATAGGATGCAGAGTAAGTGCATTTTGTTTTGGTGCGATAATAAAGGGGTAGTAGAAGTCATTAATAGACAAGTGGGGAAGACAGAGATGGTGGAGTGGCTACTCAGACAACTGGTCCTGTTGGGACTATGGTTGAACATATCTTTCAAAGTGCAGCACATTGAGGATTTGTAGAATGAAGTGGCTGAAATCTTTCCCACTTACAGCTCAACAGGTTTTAGGAGCTGATGCCTGAGGCAGCACCACACAGGACCAGGATACCCAACCAGATATGGGAAGCTGGAGGGTCATGGCCAGGGTGCTGTATTGGGGGGGCCTGAGCAGCCAACACATTGAGGGCATACGAGGCAGGATGGGCAAGGTTTCAAGAGTTCAGAAGGAAACATGGGTGGGACAGGGCTGAACTGGCCCTGGTTGAACAGGTAAAGAGTTAGTGGTGGAAATGTGGGAGGAAGGAATGGCCCATGCCACGATGGTGGTGCACTTGTCTGGCATCAGTTGGGTATGTCAGGACAAAGGATGGCCTGATGTAGGGGCCGGTATGACAATAAATTGCATGGTGGCAGGTT
This sequence comes from Neoceratodus forsteri, assembly GCA_016271365.2. Taxonomy (NCBI): domain Eukaryota; kingdom Metazoa; phylum Chordata; order Ceratodontiformes; family Ceratodontidae; genus Neoceratodus; species Neoceratodus forsteri. The sequence goes on from CM028134.1 coordinate 315,572,464, forward strand.
GGCAGAGGGGCCAACTGGCCAGGGTGGACGGGAGACAACTCAAAAGGGGGGGATTTGCTGGTAAGGGTCTTAGGGGCTACCCAGAAAGTATCCACATCAGCACAGGAAGGGGTGCTGTTCTGGGTCGTGTTTGCAGTTATGACAGCAGGCGCATTCTGAGTGGGGGAGGTGGTGGCCCCGAGAAAGGCAGTCGTCGAGCACGTGTTACATCTTGAGGAGGTCCAGTGGGGACAGGATAAGGTAGTCATCACCTTGGCCAGGTCCAAAATGGATGAAGGGGAAGATGAGGACCCAAGTGTCACTGGTAAGATCCCAGTCAGCCAGCTGCACTGTGGGTGCACTAGAGGAATATAGGAGGTTTTGGGGGAGGGCTGGGGGTGCTGTTCCAGCATGGGGTTCCCCAGTCACAGGGTTTCAGGTAGGGGCAGTCCTGAAGAAGGTGCTGGCATTTCTGGGAGAGGACCCCAACAAGTTTGCCCCACATTCATTTCAGATTGGGGCAGCCATGAAGGCAGCAGAAAAAGGGGCTGCAGTGGTGGACATACAAAAGGTGGGGCACTGGAGGTCCAGCTGCTACAAGAGATATGTGAGAAAAAAACAACAACAACTCACACTGTTTATTTTGTTTCTATGACAGGTTCCAAGAGAAAGATTTGGATAGTGGGGCATTCTTTCATATATTGGGCTGAAAGGTTTGTGGTTGCCACCTCCAGAGGAGCGGAGCTGAGATACAACACAGAGCACACCAGGGTGCTATGGAAAGGTATTAGGGGGATGAAATGGGCACAGTTCATGCCTTTGATGGAAGAGTTAAAATTGCAGTGGGGTACCCCAGATTTCTTCATTATACTCCTGGAGGCAATGATCTAGGGAGCCTGCCATGAGGGGCATTAGGGAAGAACATTATGGGAGATTTAGAAAAGTTAAGAGGGTGGTGGCAGAGGGTAATAATTGGCTGGTCCGAAATCACTTCCTGGAGGTTATGGGGGGGTTCAGGGGACAATGGGGATTGTCTAGTGTTCCTCCACCAGGAAGGTGTGAATTAGTGGGGTAGGGGCCTGGTGACATCATTAAGTAGGAAAGGGTAAAATGATAAGTTTAAGCCAGAGCCTCAGGGATTGGCTGAGGGGCACAGCCCAAAGGTGTTCCTGACCATGGGCCTTTTGGGGTATATTAGGCCAGGTCTCAGGCAGGATGGCCTCTTTTGCTGGGAATTTTTCCCACCTTGCCACCCTTATTAAGGAAGGCATTGGGGGGCCCATTGTGGCACAAAGGAAGATTATGGAGGGCAGGCTGAGTGCCCTAGGGGCCCTGGGCATAGGGCCAGGTGTGTCTATGGCTGTGGGGAGGCAGCAGAGGGCCAGGGGGCTAGGGCAAAGTCCCCTGGTGGAGAGAGGCAGGTATGCCAATAGGGGAGAAGAAAGAAAAAAGGGGGGAATGGGGGGAGGAAAGAGGGAGGAGGTAGGATACATGGGTTGAGGACAAAGAACCCAGACTTTGTGGTAAAAGTGGGGAAGGTGATAGGTCCAGGTGTCGGATTCAGAAGTGTCCGGGTTTGGAGGGTGAAAGCCCGGGTAAGTGGAACTGGCCTGGTTCTGGTGTGGAAAAAGGGTCTGGATTCACGGTGTCTGGGCCCTGAAAGCAAGATGGAAGAAACATCCAGAAGAAGGACAGAGGCAGGATCCAGAAAATTGGAAATAAAATTTGGATGTAAATTTTGAATTGTGAATTCTAAATTATATGAGTTGTAAATATAGTCTTTGTGCCATGAAAAAATTTGCCAATGAGCAACCAACAAGTAAAAATGATGTGGCATCCATCATTCCTTGGGGGGATTCATGGGACAGTGGCATTGTCATGAATCTGAATCCTGAACCACGAAAAAGGATCATAGTTTGAGCTTTTCCATTCTGTACAATGGCATTAAATAAACCAGAATAATGTTTCACAAAGCAGAACTCTGTGTTGTGCCACCAGCAATGTATTTCAATGGAAGTCTCGACTCAGCCAATTGCAGAAAAGGATTATATGTCGTAAAATGAAACATGAGCAAGGATGATATAGCACAAAACAGGATTCTGTTTCTTGACAGCTCCAATGCCTGTCAATAGGCCAGAGACTCGTGGTGATGGTAGCAGCACAATCAGAGAAGTGAGAGTGATAAGAACAGCAGGATCAACCAGATATAAAGCAAAGCAGGATCAACCAGATATTTTCACTTATAAACATGCATACAAGGCAGGATCAACCTGATATTTCAAATGTTTTTAATAAACCAAACATTTCCCTTGCTAATGACTGCAAAGTTTTTTGTTTTTTTGTTAAACCCTCCCAATCCATTACAGCAGCCAATAAAACGGCAATGCACAGTAAAACAGACTTGTGCAACATAACAACCACAACATGAATCTTAGCAACCAGCCTATAGCAACAGACAAGAATGAAGAAGTATAATTTGTTTTTATGGGAAATAATTAAATAATAAAATCCATTTAAACACCACTTAACAGTATGGGAAAGCATATTTTAAAAGAGAGAATATAGTACAGCATATTTATGAAAGGAGTTTGCATCATTTGAAAATGAGTCAGAACCTTAACAAGTAATGCCACAAATCAGCCACTCACTAAACATCTTTACTGGACAGGAACCAGGAAGTTTGCCATATTGTTTCATTACTGTAATGAAGAAAGAACTATTGCTGTAAGTACTTCAATTTCACAAGTGATTTATAATCTTACTAGAACCAGTTATCTTGACAAAATATAGTTTTTCAAAATGGATTTTATCCAGTAACACCTAATATCACTAGTACTGCTTTCCTATCTGTTAACAGCTACATAAAATCACATTTGAAACGAGAAGCACAAGTGCACCCTGCCACCAAGAATACCAGCTCAAAAAGAGGGAGCACTGAATGTATATGTATAGATAACAACAGTCCCACCAACAGAATTGCAGAATGTTATAATGTTTATTAATAGTAGCCTATAAGGCATCAACAAATTCTCTTCTGAAAAGCTCTACTAGTTTACAGTATTGGATCAATCAAACGTTACACACTGTACAGTGGAAAATATTTTTTTCCAATGGTACAGACATAATAGTATCAGTCAATTAAACTTGCTAAAAAAAACTGTTGCTACCTGACTCAGCAACTTTCCTCTGTACAGTGAGAAAGAAAAACTCTGTCAGTCATTTTGCTCAGGCTGCTGAGCGATGCAGACATATTCTAGAGATAGCTGTCACTTGATCTGTCTACAAAAAGACACAGGATGGCAGAAAGCTCCAGGACAATTGTTTGAATGGCTGGCAGTTACTTTATCCAAAGGGCGAGCAGTTTGCTCAAGCTAGTCATTTTGGGAATGAGTTGCATCTGCCAAACTGCAAAGTCTATTGGTTTGGTAGGGGAGGCATGAGGTGGGAGCAGCTTATGCCAACCATGTACTGACTTCTAGACACCGACCCTTGGACAGACATACTGCTCATCCATCTCAGAGGTAAAGATGTGGACCACAAAAGATGGGTAGATTTGATAAAAGAAGCTAAATCTGATTTGGCTTCACTGGTGAGAACTAAGGGGAGACCTAGTGACACCACTGACCACCCTTTCTATCACACCATGGGAGAATGGTGTAGTACCTGAGCACTGGAGGAGGACAGATGTGATTCCCCTTCACAAAAGTGAGAGCAAGGCAGGGTCAGAAACTACAGACCTGTTAGTTTGACCTCAGTGGTAGGGAAAATGATGAAATCACTTCTGAAAGAAAGAATTGTTGAGTATCTAGAGGCCAGCGGGGCACATGACCCAAGACAACATGGATTCATGGCAGGAAGGTCATGTCAGATGAATCTAATAGACTTCTTTGACTGGGTGACCAAAGTAGTAGACCAGGGAGGGGCTGTGGATATGGCCTACCTAGACTTTAGCAAGGCATTTGAAACAGTCCCACACAAAAGATTAATAAACAAGTTAGCCACCCTGAGAGTGGGTCCCAGGGTGGTAGCCTGGGTAACAAATTGGCTGGACAACAGGACGCAGAGGGTAACAGTAAACAGAGTACACTCTGAAGAAAGGGGGGTTACTAGTGGGGTACTGCAGGGTTCAGTACTGGAACTGGTCCTCTTTGATGTCTTTATAGGTGACATTATGGAGGGTCTGGAAAGAAAGGATGAGAAGGGACTTGGCAAGTTTGGAGGAATCGGAAAATGTATATCAGCTTACATTCAATGCAAAGAAGTGCAAAGAAATGCACATGGGAAGCAAAAAGCTGGGGAAGAGTACAAAATGAGGGGCGGAGGTACTAACAACAACAAAAATGGAAAGGAACCTGAGGTTAGTCATATCTGATGACCTTAAGGTAGGCAAGCAATGTGAGTAGCCAGTAAGGAGGACTGGGGAATACTGGGATGTATAAGGACATACAACACCAGCAGAAAACAGGAAGTTGCTATCCATTGGTGAAGGATGGCTTGTACTGTTCACTGGCTATAGTACTTTTATTTTCACAAGATGTAGTGCATTTTTGCATGTAGGGTCACATACTGTACAGTTTTTTTTTTTTTACAGAGGTCTGCTGTGTTCACAGGAGCTACTGTCATTTCACATGTAGGGTCACATAGAGCCTACTGTATCTTCACAGCGCTCTGTTGTGTCCGTCATCTTGTTTTCCCATTAGCGAGAGAACCAAAATAAAGAAAATACATAAAAATGAATGTAATAGAAAAAACAAACATCAAAACTTAACTAAATGGTGGTAATATTGCTGTAGCACCAGCTGTAAGAGTGCTAGTAGCGTACTGCTCTTTGCTGTGTATGAAACTTTGCATTTGATAGTGTTTCTGTGTCTACTCACTATCATGAGTCCTTGGAGCCCTGGTCACACTCTGAGAACCAGGAAGAGGCATGTGTAGTTCCCTGGGAGTGTCTAGGGAACTACAGCTCGTGTTATAGGAGATAGTTTTAAAATTCCAACACTGTTGGGGACTTACTTTGATAAGTTAAGCCACCTTCTGTGGCAGTTTTAACTTTTTCTGGGCAATTTTAACTTACTACCTCATGGAGCTTTCCATGACCCCTGGGAGCACTTCCAGGGTCACAGAAGCCCATATAACAATGTCCTGTGGTGAGCAGGGTGAGTGTGCATCAGCGCATGAAGACTCTCATAAAGGCACGCGTGTCTGCATGTCTTAGGCATGTTTGGCGGGTGCAGGTGGGGCTAGGCATGGTACCTACATGGAAAGGCCTATGGTGGAGGTAGGTGTAAGACTCATATCCGCCAATAAGAGCCTTTAGTAGTTTCCTTATACTGATGTCATGGCTGTGACTATTATAACAACAGATGGCAGGGTAGGTATATTATGTACAGTGTGCCATATGTATAGCCTTAACATAATGGATAATGTTGGCAATCCATATAAATGCAAGAAATGTGTACACAATGAGCTTATGGAGGAAGAGATAAATTGATTTGACACCAGATTTCCTGCTCTATAGCTCAGTCAGCTTGAGACTTCAAAATGTTTTCAAATGTCCATTACACCAGTTAACCCACCTCAAATGAAGTGGTTAACCTAGGTAGTGGAACGTCGACCACTACCCACCAGAAAAAAAGAGTTAGAGAGGACGATGACCCAGATATTATGGATAATGACTGGTTTATGATTCGGAGCAAAAAACCTGCCAAAAAAGATGGGAAAGCCAGCTGCTTTGAACTGCCTGTCTATAATAACTTTGATCTATTAATTAATCTTAATGATGATCAGGACCCTACTCTTAACACCTCCCCGGAGACTAGCAGCCTCAATCAGGGGATGTCCAGCATACCCCTTCCTTCCGTCCATATTGATAACACTGAGAATATAATGGTAGATTATATGGACACAGACATTCCATCCACCCAACCAAGACAAGTTTATGTTCTTGGGGACTCTATGATAAAACAGTTAGATGCCTAGTATGTAATAGGGATAAAGCTAATAGAACTTTATCAAGTTTCCAGGATGCACAAATTCAGGACATTAAAAAAATGTCAAGGCAGATACTACGTAACTGTGGGGATGATCCTCTGGTCATTGTGCATGCAGGTGTGAACAACATCAGGAGTAAAAATATCCAACAGATTAAGGAGGAGTATGTCTACCTGACTAATATACTCTCAGACATAGGATGTACCATAGCCTTTTCAGAAAAGTTAACAGTTCCCAGAGCTGACTCTAACACTCAGTCTAAAATTAAAAAGGTAAATAGCAGAATCTAAGTTGTATAACTCACTGGGAGCAATTTCAATATAATGGTGAATTATTCGCCAGGGATGGTTTACATCTAAATAGGAAAGGCTCAGCCTTATTAGGAAAACATGTAAACTTACTTATTGAAAAACATTTAAACTATGTCATGTGGGGGGGATTTGTACGTTTTGAACACTTATTGATTAATACCCCCACCATGTCTCCAGAACCTGGAAACATTGATCTTCAGTGTTCTATACCTTCCTCCAGTTTTACAGATACTGAACCAACTACTACTCATTACAAACCCAACATACTACTACTTAATGCAAGGAGTTTAAAAAATAACATTAATGAGCTCCACCTTATTCTGAATAAAGAAAATATTGATGTTTGCAGGGTGATTGAGACTTGGTTCACAGACAATGAGTGGAATCAGGATATTCCAGGATATGCTAGATTTGGGAACAACCATACCACCTCTAAAGGTGGTGGTGTAGCTGATTTTGCTAAAGAGAGCCTGGATTGCTCTGAAACTAATCTCAATTACCTATTAACTGAAAGCATTGAGTTAATCTGGGTGAATGTTATCCCTGGGCAAAGGCCTATAACAATAGGACTCTGCTATAGACCATCCTCTCTGGACCTTGATAGTAATAACAGAATACTTCAGCATCTACAAAATATGAATATTCTAGAGGACATTATCCTAATGGGTGACTTTAATTTACCACATATCGACTTGAGCACTCTAGAAGGCAAAAGTTTGTTGGATAACAGATTCCTACAAACTATTGTACGGCTTGGGCTGGATCAATTAGTATTGGAATCCACTAGACAGAATAACATTCTGGATCTAATACTGACTAATATTAGTGACTATGGGGATCCCCCAATGGTCTGCGAACCGCTGGGAGACAGTGACCATTGTATGGTTTTCTAGACTCTTAATTATTATAGCTTAACCCCAAAAGGTGTTACCAAAATCAGAAATTGTGCCAAGGCTAATTACAGCAAAATTAAGGCCTACCTCAATAAATGGAATTGGGAACAAGATTTGAGCACTCTAGATGCTAGTAGTACCTGGGTAAAAATGAAAGAAAAAATTGAATACTGTATAAACAATTGAGTACCTGAATGCAGAAAATATAGTAATCAAAGGAGGTTCCCCCTATGGTATTTGACTAAGATTAAAAGATTAGTAAGGAACAGAAAAAAGCCTTTAACCAATACAAAAAACATAAAATTGATTATAATTGGAGTAGGTTTAAAATTAAAGCCAATAGCCGGCCTGGTGGTGCTGAGGGTTGAGGCGCTGGACACCACACCTCGCTCCACACTGGTAACCTGGGTTTGGAAATGAGCCAGGGACATCGTGGGTTGGCAGGGGAGGAGACAGATTGAGCATCTGTTGGAATGCTCTGCATCTCCGGGGAGGGGGGATCCTGCCTAGGTGCCTTAGCGGCCTCTAGTGATGGCTGGGAGCATTGCAGGGCACTGGCAGACAAATGGAGGGATCTGCTGTGGTCGACGCTGGGAAGGAGTGAGTGTGGTAGCACACACGCTCCTGTCCCTTGGTGTCATTGTATGCCATGCACAAGGGGAGAACAGGGAAAAATGGGCTTCAGTCATGGCGGTATGATGGCTGTTTTCAAAGGGAATTGCTTGGGTAAGGAACGTGGCACTAGATCCGGTCTGGGTGGATGAGTGTTGGAGGGCTCTCCACCTCCCCACCGCAGGGGGTAATCCGCAGGAGTACCCTGCGTGCCGAGCCGAGGGATCCTCGAGACAGTGGCCAGAATTCCTGCTGGTAGCCTGGGTGTGGTTAAGGTAGGCAGACTAGTCGTCCTGGGGAGAAAAAGTATAAGAAAAAAAAAATGAAAGCCAATAAAACTAAATTGGCAATTAGGACAGCAAAAAAAGAACTAGAGTATAACCTCGCCGCTGTTACTAAGGAAAATAACAAACATTTTTTTTAACTACATTGGTCCCTTAAAAAGCAATATGCCAAAGATCTACCCTATTAAAATAAAGGACAAGGTGACTTCTGATGAGCACGCCATGGCCCAAGAGTTTAATGTATACTTTACAGGCATTTATAAACCTAAAGAACAAACTGGGTACCCAGGACTAAACAATTATGATCCGTCACTGAAGTTCACTATACCAGAAACATGTAATGTCATTAACTCTTTTAAAACTATTTCATCAAGCCGGCCCAGTGGTGCTGAGGGTTGATGCGCTGGACACAACACCTCCCTCAACACCATCGTCCCAGGTTTGGGAATGAGCCCGAGTCATCAGGGGCCAGCAGGGGAGGACTAGGAACAAGCGTACAATGACAGCTCTCCTAGTCCTGGGGAAAAGGGTGGGTGCACACCACGCTCTGGCTGTCCCTGGGGATGCCCGGAGGAACTGCTGTGGCGTGGGTGCTCATCACTATAATTTTTCTCTCCTCACTGCAGCACACTTCAGCTTAGGGCATCCAGCCGCCTGTTCCACACACCCAGAGAGCTGGGTAGCTTAAACTGCACCCAGGAGAACCTGGGACTGCCATCATTCCTTCCTGCTGGAGGGCTTCCCTCTGCCTCTACCAGCCAGGACAGCCCTGGACCCTCCCCGACAGGACTCTGCCAAAGTCCTCCAGGCAGCTGGGAGCATGGTCATCAAGCTGCAAGGTCATGCACAGCCATTTTTTTCCTATGGTCCCTGGAGCACAATGCAATGACATCCAGGTACAATTTGCTGATGTCTGCCATGCTCACCCTTGTTGTCACCAATGCTAGTAGTGCCCTAGGGCATCCCCAGGGGCCGCCACAGCATGGTGAAGTTCCCCAGACCACCTCAGGACCAGGAGAGCAGTCTACAGAGCTCAATCCCAGTCCTCCCCAGCCGACCCCTGATGGCCCGGGCTCATTCCCAAACCCGGGTCACTGGTGTGGTGTGAGGTGTGGTGTCCAGTGACTCAACCCTCGGCACTACCGGGCTGGCCTACTATGAATCTTCCTAAAATAAATTTCATATGAGATTGCACGTTTACTCACTGCTCTACATAATAAATCACTATCAGAAGGAATGGCTGTATAGGATTGGAGAGTGGCCCCAGTTATACCCATCTATAAGGGAGGATCTAAACTAAGTGTGCCCAACTATAGACCTATTAGTTTAGCTTCATGTATAGGCAAAATCACGGAGAGCCTATTACTACAAAAGATTACCAGTCATATTCTGGCACATAATTTATTCGACATTACTCAGTATGGTTTTACTCCCGGGAGATCCTGCCATAATAATCTCATAAATTTCATTGAGCTTATCAGTGAAGCCTTAGATAACAGACTGCCTGTTGATGTCACTTTCCTTGACTACGTGAAGGCCTTTGATTTGGTTTCCTACAAAGTATTACTTGAACAATTAACTAAGATAAATCTACACCCGGACATCATAAAGTGAATTAATTCTTGGCTAACAGATAGGCAGCAGCAAGTTAACATTAGAGGGTATAAATCCACCTGGAGTTCTGTAACTAGTGGGGTGCCTCAAGGCTTGGTGTTGGGTCCCATACTATTTAATATAGTAATTTCCAGTATGCAAAATGCAAATGGAGTGTGGTTAAACAAGTTTGCAGATGACAGCAAATTGGGCTGTATTGTTAATGATCTCAAATCTGCTGATGCATTACAGGCTAACCTGGACAGCTTGTATAACTAGGCTTTAGAGAATAAACTGTTGTTTAATATTGCAAAATGCAAGGGAATGCATCTTGGAAAAAATAATAGATCAAGAAATTACTACATGAATAATATAGCCTTGCAGAAAGTTAGCTCAGAAAAAGATCTAGGTTTACATATTTCTAATAGTCTGAAGTTCACAGAGCATATTAATAAAACAGCAAAAACTTGCCATCGACTGCTGAACTGTATTCTTAAAAACATTAAAAGCAGAGAATCTCAGGTATTTCTGCCTATTTATTCCAGCTTAGTAAGGTCTCACTTAGATTTTTGTTCATCTTTCTGTGCACCTACTTCAATACAAGAAAAAACAACTGTGGAGAAAATACAGAGAAGGTTGACTAAGAATATCACAGATTTGGATACAATTTCTTACCGAAATAGACTGAGAGCATTAGGACTTTACTCTTTAGAATATCACTCTTTAAGGGATGATCTCTGCTTAATTTTCAGAGCTACTTGTTCGAGACCATCTGCCTGGACTGGCATGTATCTATAAGTAAGACCAGATCACACAGGATGAAATTGAAAACAAATAAAAATAAAACTGTAAAAAAAATTGTATTTTTCACCCAAAGAGCTACTCCAATCTGGAATGTCCTCCCTTCAGAGGTAGTATTTAGTACTAGGCTACAGCAATTCAAGACAAATCTTGACATACATATGAGGGATCACAAATTCCACTTCCACCCTGGTTAAGGGTGGCCAGTTCATCATGGGCTGGTCCTACGAACTTGTATTTTACCTATGAACCTATGGGACCTGTTTAGCTACATTCTGGTGTTTATTTTTTACAACTGTGGCCAGATACACCTTTTCTGGATACCCCAAATCTCATATGTAGAGCTTAGTGAGAGGACTGCTTCTCCCATGTTCTCTGTATGAGAACAGTGGGATTTTCTTGACTTGTGGAGCCACAGCATTAACTCATGCTGCCAGCTGCACTCTCATGTGTGAGCCACTGTTCCCCATGTGTCTACTGGCACCACCCACCTGCCAATCACTGTCCGCTATCCCTGGTGTCTAGTGGCAGCCGCCCTCCATAGATTTCCCTGCTGTATAGTGGCAGTTTTCAACTTCTGATTCTTTTTTTTTTACTCTTTTTTTATCCCTCCTACTTTCTGCCATTGATCACTCTCTCAGAGCTCCCCTTGTAGGTCCTCTTCTGCAGCTCCCCTGAGTAGTCTGTCCCTAGAGTACTAATGCTGCCCACATACCTGCAGAGCCTTGGATTACCCTATAGGCAGGGTGGCAGAGATCCCCCATATCTCCCCCTAAACAACGATTGGGAGCATGTATATTGCAATCTGCTGTCTTGGGTGCTGCCTCAGGACTGACGCTGAGGCTCATCGCCTAGACAGGGCAGGATTTTTTTCCTGATGTTCTGGTGCATCCCCCCAACGTCGGCGTACAATGAGGTCAAGGCTGCCGGTGCGCGTGTAGATGCACATTGAAGCCAGTCCCCTGCCAACATCTACCCTTACATGGAACATCTCCCCATCTGCACCGACCACCCAGAGGTTCCTCCAACAGGTGGCCGTAATGCAGAAGATAGTACGGTACCCCCTTCCTGGAGAAGGAGAGCTGCCATTGGACACTCAATCCTTCTCCCTCCCTGCCTATCTCTGTCGACCCGAGTCTGCTCCTGAACATGGGTTGCCGGTGTGGTGCTAGGTGTGGCACCCAGAGCCACAACCCTCAGCACCACCCTCTGATTCTCATTGTTTTTTATTTGTTTACTTATGTAATCTGACACCAAGATGTCCACTCTCAGTGTCATATGTCCCCCAATGTCCATTCTGTTCTATTTGCCAACATTGGGGGGCATAATCCCTGTGTCAGCACTAGAAGCCTCCCCAATAGTGTGGGACACTGGGGAGCCCACACCCAGTGTTCCCAGATATGTATTTCAGTTTTACCTGTAAAGAAAAAACCATCCACAGATGTCTTTTTTTAGCTGTAAAAAAGAAAATGGTCCCTCCTCATCCCCGTTCTCACTGTCTCTCCCATCTTGACCCTCCCACTGAGCATCCACCACCCCACACACACCCGCCCAAAACTTACCTCCAGAAATTTTACACTGTCATCTTCTGTGGACCAGGACAGGATCACTGTCTTCTATGAAGTGCATATTCATGTCCAAAAATGTGATATGTGCAAAAATATGTATAGCTTATTTTCACACATAATGCATTTTCAAAAATGAAATATAACTTGTAATCAAGGATGATTGACACATTTCATTAGTAAAGAGAAAAAGCACTGTGTTGGCTATAGTTCCTCTTTGGTACGGAGAACAAAGCACAGGGATGGGACATCCAAGGGTCCATAGTTTTTTTTTTCCCACCTACAATGAAGGAGAAAAAAATGAGGCAAAAGTTGCCTAGAACCCAGGACCTTTGGGCTTGCAGCTGTGTGCCCTGTCCTTTGCACAACAGGACAGGTACAAAAGGGCAAGTGTTTTTTCCTTTACTTATGAAGTCTGTCAATGATGTGTGTGTCTTGATTGCAAGTGGATGTTTATGTATGAGAATGTGGTATGTGTTAAAAAAATGCCTATTTTTATACATTAAACATTTTCAAACATGAGCTATCCACTTGTGGTCAAGCATGCAGATGATTAGCAGCGTAATTTCCTTGACTTGAGGAGCAGAGGTGGAACTGTTTGCAGCTATTTGTTGGCTATTTGTTCTGTGAGCTGAATTTATTGCTTTCTCCTTTGTGGTGGCAGCCTCCCAACCCCTTTCATGTGTTTCACTGGTGTCTAGTGCCCCCCACCCTCTGACTCCCATTTGTTTTATGGCTGCCTGTTTGTTTGTTTGTGTGATCCCCTCTCCATGATCATTGTGCAGTTTGCTGACATTGGAGGGCCCAATCCCCATGTCAGCACTAGAAACACTCCCCTTTCCCAGCAGTGTTTGATACTGTGGAGCCCACTCCCAGTGTCCCAGAATAGTTGTTTATTCTTTCGCTGAAAAGAAGAAAACCTTCCCCAGAAATCTTTATTTTGTTTAACCTGAAAAAAGAAAATGGGCCCTCATTGTTCCACCATCCACCATCCCCACCCTCCCACTGAGCACGCACCACCCCGCACTCCAGTTACCCTATGCTTACATCTGGAGGTCATCCACTGTCACCTTCTATGGACTGGGACACATCTGCACTCTTCAAAGCCGAACTGCAAATTGAGGAATCAAGGGAAGTGCTGTATAATGTATTTCAATGGCATTTTGAACTTATGTTCATAACTTTGCTATGTTTGGGTATTTATTCACTAAATTTACCACATGGGCGTTCTGGCACCCCACCTCATGAACTGTCACTGTTGTTTCATTAATCAGACCAGAAGGTGATTTCATGGTCACTGCATGAAATCACCTTTCGGGATGGACTAACAAAATAACAATGTCAGTTTTCATGAGGTGGGGTCCCAAAAAGGAAGGTTGAAAATGTTGTGAACAAATTCCTAAAAATGGCAGCATTATGAGTGTTTGTTGAAATGTTAGTATGCACAAGCATAACTTTGGTAATTTTTAATATCTTGACTCCAAATTTTCAACATAGCCATTTGCTCACACGACTTCACAAACAGTACAGCTGTCATTTCTCACATCCTGACAAAAATGTGTTTTTCTCATCTGTGGCATGGAATGGCATTTTAGCATGGATTTGTACATTTTCACCTATGAAGTTTATGAGGTGGGGTCATAAGAAGACTATGTTCAAAATTTGGAGTCAAAATATGAAAAAATGCCAAAGTTATGACCATTCATTGTCAGGTCATCAAGGCTAACTCTCACCCCATTCTCCTATACTGTACCATGTCAACTTGTTTACATATGGAATGGGGTGAGAATAAGCACTGATTACCCCATGGCACACCCCAATACCTGTTGGTGTGTGGAGGGTGGAGTGGTGGGGTGGAATGGTAGGGGTGGGAACCCTGGGGGTGGGGCATTAGGGTTGGAAACCCTAATGCCCCATTTCCCTATTTTTGTCACTATAGTATTCACCCTAACTGATGCATTAACTGTGTTTTTTGCAATGAATTTCCCTTCTTTTTCAGACAGCATAATTTTATCCTCATTTTACTGTGGGAGTGCAAGGTCTGGACCCTGTGCTCCCATCCCTCCACCTAGATAGTATAACAGTGTCTATATGTCATGGTGGGAGTGCGGGATCTGTCCATCCAGATAGTACAACAGTATCCATATGTCATGGCGGGAGCACAGGTTCCTTTGAATCCTGGGCTCCCATCCCTCCACAGATGTACATATGTATCTACCTGTGGAAACACAAGGGTCTCTGGCTCCTGCGCTTCCACACATAAAGTTATGAGCAGGCACAGCGAAATCACAATAAATAATCATAACTGTGCCATCTTAAATAATTTTCACCCCAAACACTCAACATAACCTTCTTATCACCTCACCACATGTACCCAGTACAGAAAATTTTTAAATCCCATTGAAATGTAGTTCTACGCAACTGTAACGTCTTTTTGCACTACAGGTGCAGAAAAACATTTTTGGCAGGATTTGAAAAATTACAGCTGTACTATTCATGAGCTGGTGTGAAAAATGGTAATGTTGAAAATCTGGAGTGAAAACATGAAAAATTGGCAAAGTTACGAGCGTGCGTAGAAACTGTGCAATGCAGACTCGTAACTCAGTCATTTTTTGGAATTCTTTCACCAGATTGCCAACATAGGTTTTTGGAACCTCCCCTCATGATCAATTGCACTGTGATTTTGTTAATCCATACGGAAAGTTGATTTCGTACAGCAGCCACACCATTCCCTGAGTAGGCACAGCAACATCATCCCCCCAAGCTAAGGGACACTGGGTAGTGCACTCCCAGTGTCCCCAAATTATGATATTTAACTGCTGACATTGGTGTGCCCAATCCCCAAGTCAGCACAGTGACAACAACCCCTCCCAACTGTAGGACACTGTTTAGCCCACTCCCAGTGTCCCCAAATTATATTTTTAAACAGCCGACTTTGGGGAGCCCAATCCCTGAGTGGGAAACAATCCCCACCAACTGTGGGACATGGAGTAACCCACTCCCAGTGTCCTCCAAATTATAATTGTTACCCTGTAAAATAAAGAAAACCATCCCCTGACATCTTTTTTTAACCATGAAAAAAGAAAATGGTCGCTCATTGTCTCTCCCCATCCTCCTCCTCCATCCCCACCCTACCTCTGCACACCCACCTCTCCACCTCTCCTTAACCCATACTTACCTCTGGAGGTCAGCACTGTCATCTTCTGTGGACTGGGACATGTCTGCACTCTTCAAAGCCTAACAACAATCAGAGGAACCAAGGTAAGCTGTATAATGGGAGTCAATGGGGGGGTCAACCTGTGTAAAAACAAGGTGCTGCATCAGCATGTGGTCTGAAAACAAAACAAAATGTTTATATTAAATGCACACTGAAATTAGAAAATAGAGTTAAAATTTGATGTTTCATCCATAGGTCTTCTTCAGGAAATATCTAAAAGAGAAAAAACTAAATTAGTGTAGAGGAGAGGTAAAATAAGGAATATATATATATATATATATATATATATATATATACACACACACACACATATATCTATATATATATATATATGTATACATATATATATAGAGAGAGAGAGAGAAAGGGGAGGCTCTGGGAGAAGAAGATATAAATGGCAAGATAAAGACAGAATCTGGAAATCAAAAAGGTGATGATTGGAGTGACAAGGCATAATAGCAGTGAATGAGCTACAGAAGTCCCCAGGTGTGGACTAATTAGTAGGCCCTAGTAAAGAGGCTGAACAGTGACAAATGTGGGAGAAGTAGACATAGATGGAGACATCTGTGGAAAAAGAAAATAAATGTGTACAGATACAAACAGACTTTAGGGAAAGGAAGAAGGGCTGAAATATATTAATAGAAAAGAAGTTTATTATTTAAACCAGAGGGCTGCTGGTAACCAAGGCAGATGATCAGCTTGGTTTCCATGTTTTTCCTATGGTCAGAATTTCCAGAAGCCCTGCTGAAGGACACAAACAGAAAGAACATTGACACTGTGGTACCTGGAGATAAAGTGGGATTCAATAGGTGTATTAGTGTTTCCATTCTTGACTGCCCTGTAGCGCTCCCTGAAACAGTCACCAAGGTGTCTACCAGTTTCTCCGATGTAAATAGCTGCACACTTCCTGCAAAGAATACAATATACCACATTAGTGGAGGTGCATGAGAACTCCTTGGTGATGTGAAAAACATCTGTGGGCCCCCAAATTTCAGTCACACTAGAAATAAATGTGTAGGTGTATCAGTGAGTTCTGTTGCAAGATTTGATACCTGGTAGGAAGGAACTGTTAGGAGTAGGTAGGCTGCTCCTAACCAGGAGATTCTGCAGGTTGGGTGGCTGGTGGTAGGAGGTAATAGGTGGTTCTGTAAAGGAAGCACCAATGCTGGGGTCAGTTTGCAAAATAGAAAAGTTACTTGTTATGATCCTGTGAAGAGAACATGTACTCTGATGGAAAGGAAGCACTAGTGGAATTTGTCATTGTTCTTGTTTAACAGTATCATTCCTACAAGGGTCAAGGTTATGGGGCAAGTTTTCTGACCCGGAAGAGTGTTCTATCCACTGTGCTTTCAGGGTATCCCCTGTTAATAAAAATAAAACTATGAATTATTTGGGCCTGCTCAGCAAAATCATCATTTTCACTGCATATCCTGCGAAGTCTAAGAAACTTTGAATATGGCAAACCATTCTTGACATGTTTAGGATGGAAGGAGCTGAGGTGGAGGAAACTGTGTGAGTCAGTGGGTTTGTAATAAACTGGTGTCTTCAGACCAGTGTTCTGCACTGACAGTTTAATATCCAGAAAAGGTAGTGTAGAGGAGGATACTTCAACAGTGTACTGAAGGGAAGGATGGGCCATGGTAAACTTGTCCAAGAATATTTGGAAGGTCTCTTTGGAGCAGGAGGTAGCCCCCACACAGTCATCGATGTAGCATTTGTAGAGTTCAGGCACAGTCCCTTTGAATGAGAGAAAAAACTGTTCCTTCACCCAACCCACAGATTGGCAAAGCTGGGACCCATCTTGTTACTCATGGCAACTCCACTGACCTGCTGAAAAAAACTGCTCTTGAAAGAAAAAGCATTGAGTTTAAGAACAACTTATGTTGATATCTTGGCCAATTTTAGGAATTTTGGCCCCAGATTTTAAGCGTGGGGTTCTTGGGACCCCACCTCATGAACACAGTCACTGTCATTTTGTTTCTCAGTCCCAAAAGGTGATTTTGCAGTCACTGCGTGGATTCACCTTTCAGGACTGATTAATGAAACAACAGCGTCACTGTTCATGAGGTGGGGTCCCAAAAAAGCCTATATTGAAAATATGATGCAAAAATTCCAAAAAATGATGAGTGTGCATTGTGCAGTTTCTATACATGCTCACAACTTCGACACTTTTTAATATTTTCACCCCAGATTTTTAACATTGCCATTTTGTAACACCTCCTTATGAACAGTATAGCTATCATTTTTCACATCCTGCCTGAAATGTGTTTACGCACCTGTGATGCACAATGGTGTGGTCACTGAGTGAAATCAACTTTCAGGATGGATTAACAAAATCACAGTGCCACTGTCTATATGGGGAGGTCTCAAAGAGCATATGTTGAAAATTTGGTGAAATAAATTCACAAAATTACCGCATTACGAAAGTGTGTTTCACAGTCCCTACGCACGCTTGTAACTTTGCAAATTTTTTTATATTTTCACTCCAGATTTTCAACTTTGAAATTCTTTCACACCTCTTCATCAACAGTACAGCTGTCATTTTTTAACATCCTGCCCAAAATGTGTTTTCGCACCTGTGCTGCAGAATGTTGTGGTCACTGTTCGAAATCAACTTTCGGGATGGCTTAACAAAATCACAGTGCCAGTGTTCATGAGGGGAGGTCCCAAATAGCCCACGTTGAAAATTTGGTTAAACAATCCCCCAAAATCACCACATTATGAGTGTCCATTGCTCAGTTTCTTGTAAAATTTATCACAGGATGACACTGTAGCGCTCATGGTGCCTTTCGATGCCCGTATCTTAAAAACAGTTTGAGATACAGATTTTTCACTACTAGCAGATTTTTCCACCATGCATGGAAGTTTCAAAGTCATGAATACAACCGCCATGGAATTTGTTTCTTAGTTGCTATGGTTACTGAAATAGTGGCAAATAAGTGTTCCAATGGTTCATTTTCATGACTCTAGGCCTTCGTTAAGTCCCTGTACTTATGTATAATGGGAGTGCAGGGCCAAGAGGGTATGTGCACCTACATATGCATACCATTACACTCAAATTGGCAGCATTAGGAGAGCGCATGGCCTGGAGGGCCCTGCACTCCCACAATGACATACCACTTACCATTTACATTACACTTTGTTAAAAAGAAGGGAAATGTATTGCAAAAAAATCCATTAATTTATCAGTTAGGGTTGATAGTATACTGACAAATGTTTGGAAATTTGGTGTTAGGGTTACCAACCCCCTACCACCCCACCACACCACCCTCCACACACCAACAGGTGTTGGGGTGTGTGTTGGGGTCATTGGGCCTAACTTTCACCCCATTTTCCTATACTGAACCACCTCAGCTTATTTACATGTGGAATGGGGTGAGAGTTAGGTTGATAACCCCAACGCACACCTCGACTCCTGTTGGTGTGTGGAGGGTGGGAGGGGGTGGGATGGGGTGATAGGGGTTGGTAACTCTAACACCAAATTTCCAAACTTTTGTCAGTGTACTAGCAACCCTAATTGGTGCATCACTGGAGTTGTCTTGCAATGAATATCTATCTATCTATCTATCTATCTATCTATCTATCTATCTATCTATCTGTCTATCTATCTATATCACCACAATAGTTAGGGGCGAGTAGGCAGTTTAATGTTAAACCTCAAATTTTGCACTTCAATAACTTTGTGACTATTCAACGGATTTGCACAAAATTTGTTAAGCGCTGTCCCATGTGGTAGATCTTTTGACATACCAAGTTTTGTTTTGATCGGTTGTGCAGATTTCGTGCAGCGTATAGTGAAAAAAATGGTAAAAGTTGCCTTTTTTATTGCCTGTTTTGGCTGTTTTTTCCTCACTGTGCTGTGGCTACACCATTTGGAATTTTTGTCTGCCCTTTTCAAAGTATAAATAGCTTGCCCCAAAGAACAAGGCAGCATTGGTTTGGTGAAAAAATATTAATCCGTTCAAAAGTTATTTTTGAAATTTCAGGTTCTGAGCATGCTCAGTTCAGGCTTTTGGATAGCTGCAGGATATGAAAAGGGATTTAGGTATCATGAACAGGGAGTTTGCTAGCTCATGAAGAGGAATTCATTAAATCCCTCTTCTTGAGAAAAAAATTTCCTCTTCACGAGCCACCATTTTGTTTTTAATTTCTGTGCCCAAACAAAATGTTGTAACTTGCCCCAGGGATGTCTTCTATAGACATCCAAGTATGGGTTTCATTCATGGGGATGTCCTGCATACTTCCTTGCCTTTGGTTTACTTTAGCTTAGTCAAAAAATGGGTAGTTTTTAAGTTTAAAAATCCCTTTTCGCGTCTCGCTTCCGATCCCTTTTCACAAGCTGTCTAAATCCCTTTTAAGTGAGCCGATCCCTTTTCATGAACTGTCAAAAATTCCTTTTCATGAGGGGCAAATAAAAGATGGCCTACCTCGCGAAAAGGGATCATTCGAAAGGATTTTGACAGCTGTTGTGAAAAGGGATTACTTTTTATAATCCCTTTTCACTAGCTGTCAAAATCCATTTTCGGGAGCTGTCAAAATCCCTTTTCGTAAGCTGTCAAAATCTGTTTTCATGAAAGGACGACCAGATGGCGCTACCTGATGAAAAGAGATTTCTCAAGAAAAGGGATTTTGACAGTTTGTGAAAAGGGATTCGGCTCACAAAAAGGGATTTTGACAGCTCACAAAAAGGGATTACTGGCAGGGCCATCTGGTCTGCCCTACTAAATCCCTTTTCATGAGCTCTCAAAATCCTTTTTCATGAGCTGTCAAAATCTCTTTTCATGAGGGGATGACCAGAAAGCCCTACTTCTTGGAAAGGGATTCGCTTCTGAAAAGGGATTTTGACAGCTTGCGAAAAGGGATTTTGACAACTTGTGAAAAGGGATTTTTAAAGGTTACTGTTTCTTTGCCTCTTCACTGCAAAGAAACGATTAGGACTTTCTCCTTAAAATTTGCAGGGTACAAAGGGGTTGCCCAACAGATGACAGTTCTGTTGGTTTGGTGAAACAATTTACATTTGATCAATACTTATAACATTTCAAAGTTTAGAAACTTCCCATAGGATAACATTGTGACATACACGGTACCTTTTGGCACCTAATATCTATTTATTTATTAATATCTCGGATTAATACCTTTGAACTAAAGGCTCATTTACAGAGGTTCCACATCAGATGAACATACAGTACATACATCATATAATAAAACACAAACTTAAATGAGTAAACACATACTTAATTGAGTAAACTACCATTACAAATGTAACAAATGACATACATAGTTCCTGCTACCTTGAGTTAGCTGATAGGGAATTTTCAGATAAGTACAACCATATCAAGGATAACAAGAGAAGAGATTGGGGGGGAGAAAGGGGGAGGAGAGGAAGGTTGCAGTAGTGTTGATTGATAGGATAGGTGCAGGTTGAGGCAGTTTTCAGACATATTGGTGGAGATAGGTGGAGGGGGGGAGGAGCAAGCCAGGCTGGCCTTGTCAGTTTATGGGAGAAATGGAGGAGTAGTGAAGGAGGGTAGACAGAGAAGGGTGGATAGCGGTGGGTGATGAAGTTGACCATGAAGAGGGGTAGCTGACAAGGGCCATAGGATTGAAGGGGTGCATGGAGTGCAGAGGGGGAAGGTGGGAGATGGTAGGAGAAGAGAGAGGTGGGTGGCAACTAAGAGCAGCTGAGGAAGGCAGTCCCAGGGACATGGGGTGAAAGCATCAGTTGTTACAGTCACACATACTGGTAATACTGAGATTTATTTTATTTATTAATTTATTTAAGGATTTGGAGAAGACCTTTGAGCACAAGCTCTTTTACAAAAGTTCCACATCAGGTTGGCAGACAACAGACATATTACATCAAGCAGGTATAGAACATACATAGGTTACAATATTATAGTGTTATCACTAGTACCATGGAATTAGTACAGTGTCAGTAAAGAATATAGAACAGCAGTGGTGAGCAATGTGGGGAAAGCAGGAGAGGACCCCCTTTTGAGTTGACAGGAGACTTAGGAAGGGTAAGCAGTCTCGTGTTGGTGCTTTGTCAAAAATAGGAGGGTGAAATAGTGGCTGGGGGGTGCCAGGGAGGAGGGGGGAAAGGGGAAGGTGGCTTCTGATGGGAAAAGTGCTTGACTAAATGGTTATATGGGAGAAATGGGGAGGGAAGTGTTACAGGATGGAGTTGTGATGAAGGGAGCTATGCAGGGGGAACAGCAGGGGCAGCATGTTGAAAGCCAAATGGGAGTGGGGTTGGCCGTAGGCATGTCAGAAGAGGTGAGGGGCAGGAGGGACCAAGGGGGTGATGGGTGAAACAGAGTGGATGCCTAGTGTCAGTTCAGGGGGCAAGGTATAGGTTAATGGGGGGGAGAGTACTAAAGGAGGGAAAGAGTGGCTACTATGGAGAGCAGACACTAGCTGTACAGAGGAGTGGGGTGCAGAAGGGCTGCCATATGAGCAACTAGGGAGGCTAAGGAGGAGGAGGGATGAGCCTTCAGAGGCAGTTTCACTCTTTGATTGATTTAAGTGTAGCCTTAGTCCAGTTTTGAAGTGTGATAGGCAGTTGAAGGTTTTAATGGGCACAGGGATTTTGTTAAGCCACTGGGGGGCCCTATAGATGAAGAAGCATTGTCCAAGCACAGTACGATGGAAAGTTGTTGATAGGACCCCCTCATCCTACCCCTGGTGTCATAGAGGATAGCAATCGGCGAGAGGATGTTGGATACATGGGGGGGGGTTGCCAATAACACCTTCTTACCCAAAAGGCAGGTTTGGAACTTGATCCTGTTCTTTAGAGGCAGCCAATTAGTCTGTTCATACAGAGAGCATGTGTGCATATGATGATCTACAGCCATGGTGAGCCAGCAGACTTTATTGAGAGCAATATGAACACTCTATGGTGCCATATCAGTTGTCTTTCTGTAGACCACCAGGCCTTAATGAATGGTTGATAGGACGGAGCTGGAGACTGAGGAGGAGGAGGACCTCAGGGGTGAGATATTTCCTGTGTCTATAGAGGACACCCAACTTGGTGTTTACTGCGTTATCCACTGAGTCGATGTGTTGGGTGAAGGTGAGGGTGTCATCGAGGGTGATCCCTAGGTACTTGAACAAGTGCACCTGTTCCAATGGTTCACTGACTGTGTTGGAGAGGATGAGGGATGGGAGCCTCTTTTTGTACTGGGGATTGGATATAAGCATGGCCTTGGTCTTTTTATAATTTAGTAGAAGTTTATGCCTGCAGAACCAGTCCTCTAGTTTGTTGAAAGAGTTCTGTAGTTTGGATTGGAGGGCATCATGGGATGTATTGCTGTTGAGAAGTACTGCATCATCAGTGTATAGGATAAGTTTAGTATCACATGCTTTAGGAAGATTGTTTAAAAAAGGCTGAAAAGTAGGGGCCCCAGTACTGACCTCTGGGGGATCCCTAATGATTCTTTTCTGGAGCTAGACACTGTTTGTCCAACTTTGACACATTGGCTTCTATGAGTCAGGTATTCCTGGAATCAGCATGTGGTATTGGCAGCCACACCCAGGTTCTGCATCTGTGCCAGGAGAAGGGAATGGTTAACAGTGTGGAAGGCTTTGGTGAGGTCAATGAGCACTGACCCCACTAATTTGCTTTCGTCCAGTGCCTTGTGCGTGTAGTTCATATACTCCAACAGGGCAGTGGTGGTACTATGGTTCTGTCTGAAGCCATGCTGGTTAGGGCATAATAGTTGGTATTTGTTGAGGTATTTGGTGAGTTGTGCTGCCACGATCTTTTCCAATGCCTTGGATGGGGGGGGGGAGAGGATGGAGATTGGTCTATAATTGGATACACATGTCTTATCTCCTTTTTTATGCACAGGTGTCACAAGGGCCTCCTTCCAGATCTCTGGGAATTTAGTAAGAGCTTTATTGAGAGCAATATGAACCCTCTTTGGTGCCGAATCTTGTGGCATGCTGTGTCCAGTGATGTACTGAACAGGTCTGCCAGTGGTCCCACCATGATGTCTGCTAGCCCCCTAAGTACCCTAGGTGCATGCAATCTGGCCCCAGCACCTTCTCCACCCTTAGTGCCCTTAGACCCTCCAGCACCATGTCCTCTGTCATTCTGATTTCAGTGGCCCCCACCCCCCCACTCCTCCACCCTTCCCATGGGGTATCTGCCCCCTCTTTCATTCATGAACACAGAGCAGATGTACTCATTCAGTGCCTCTGCCTGGTCCTCCCCCTTCTCCACCCACCACCCCATCTTTCTTAATCCTCACAATCTGGTCTTTGTTTCTTCTTCTCTCACCAATGTATCTGAAGAAGTCCTTTTCCCCGTCCTTGATTCCCTGTTCCAGTCTCAACTGTTTGGAGGCCTTGGTCACTCTGACTAGCCTGGTAGCCTCCCTGGACTTCTTCTTGTTTTCATCATTGTCCCCTTACCCTCCTGAAATCCTAAGCCTCTGGAATGTTTTTCTCTTGGCCCTCACCCTTTCCATTACCTCCAGAGTCAGCCAGCTTTGCTTCTTTGCTCTCCCCTATCTTGCTCGGTGTCCTGGTGCAAGTTTTAGTAGCCACTGCCAGTCCTTTCTTAATGATATTCCATTTTTGACTCACACTCATGCATGTCTGAATTCCCATCAGATGCTCAACCAAAATTTTGCAATTCTTCTAAAGTCAGCTCCCTTAAAATCGATCATACCGCTACCTATTCCTCCTGTTACCCTTCCCATATTGAGTGTGAACCACACTGCAGGATGGTCACTCCCAGCAAGGAGGTCCTCCACTCTCAGATCCCTTACAGCCTCCCCAGGCCCTACACTCCCACTTACACATAACACAAACACACAATACCCTCTAGGGCCAAATAGTACAGATTGATGGGAGCACAGGCCCTCCAGGCCCCATGCTCCCACAAACCTATCTCTTTCTGCATAACGGTATATTTGTGTGGGAGTGCAAGCCATTCGGGCCCTGTGGTCCCACTTACACAAAACAACACCAATACACAATACTCTATGGGGTTAACCTCAGGACCCTTTGCTCCCACTGACCTATCCATTTCTGCATAACAGTATATGCGAGTGGGATCATGGCCCTCCACACCCTGCACTCTTACTAACACATAACAAAGGCACACAATAATCTCTAGGGCTAACTAGTACATGTTGGTGGGAGTGCGGGCCCTCTGGGCCATGCGCTCCACTAACCTATCCATTTCTGCATACCAATATACATGTGTGGATGCACCGGCCCTCTGGGCCCTGTGCTTCCAGTTACACATAACTACACAGACAGACAATACCCCATAGAGCTAACAAAGCAACTCCATAGAGTGTGCACAAGGATGTGGTGCTGGGAAACTCAGCAGAAATCACCTGCAAAAGGTTTCCTGCACACACTAATCCATGAAGGAATGCCACAACAGTTACATGCAAAGTGAATTTTATTTTTAGAAAGCAAATAGTGCAGATAAATTGCCTGACATGTTTCGAACCTCAGCGGTTTGAAAGAGCCTTTGAAAAAGAACCACTGAGGTCTGAAACATGTCAGTCATTTTATCTGCACTGTTTGTTTTTTAAAAAATAAAATTCATTTTGCATGTAACTGCTGTGGAGTCCTTTCATATATTAGTGAGTGCAGGGAACCCTTTGCAGATGACCTCTATAGAGCTAACTAGTACATCTTGGTGAGAGTGCAGGCCCTGTGCTCCCACTAGTCAGTCCAATTCCCAATAACAACATTCGTGTGTGGGAGTGCAGGCCCTCTGGGCCCTGTGCTCCCACTTACACATAACAACGGAGCTATGCAATTGCCCTGTAGGCCTGAAAAGGAACTCTTATAACACAAATTTGCCAATATCTCAGTAACCGTACAACCTATGGAATAAATTCCACTGCAGGTGTAATCTATGACTTTGAAGCTTCCTCATGGAAGGGGACTGGCTCGCGAATGGGGATTCTGACAGCTTACAAATGGGGATTTTGACAGGTCCTAAAAGGGGATTCAAAAACCCAATCCCTTTTCACGAGCTGACAAAATACTCGTTTGAAAACCAATCCCCTTTCGTAAGCTGTCAAAATCCCCATTCGTGAGTCAATCCTCATTCGCGAGAATGGGCATCTGGTCCCTAACTCTCAGTCAATGATTTTGTGACCTCACGAAAGGGGATTGCTCATGAACAGGGATTTTGTCAGCTCATGAATGGGGATTTTGGCAGCTCAAGAAAGGGGATTCAAAAAACCAATCCCCTTTTGCAAGCTCACAAAATCCCCGTTCATGAGCCGATCCCCTTTCAAGAGCTAGCAAAATCCTTGACCGTGAGTCAATCCTCATCCGCTAGAATGGCCATCTGGTTTCTAACTCATGGTCAAGTGCCCCCCCATGTGCATTTATTTATATTTGTTGTTTATATCCCTGGTAGTCTAGTGGCCCCTACCCCAGATCTGTATTTAATTATTATTAATATCCCTGGTAGTCTAGTGACCCCCCCATCATAATGAAAAATATAAGCATTTGCTATTTCCTGGTAGTCTAGTGGCCCCCTGTACCCCCACCCAGCCATGCCAGCCCAACCAACACACCCCAACCCTTCCACAGCCAGCGACTGGCACAGACCACCTCTCACCTCCACAGCCAGCCACTGACTGTGTGTATTACCAGCGCTAATTCAAACTGGTGCTCAGAAATCATTTCTCTTTGAATAAGCACTCCTAATCCATAAAGTCAGTGGCTGGCCATGGAGGTGAGAGGTGGGCTGTGCTAGTAGCCGGTTGGGGAAGGGTGGAGGGGTGCTGAGTGGGTTGGCACAGCTGTGTGAGGGTGGGGGTCCACTAGACTACCAGAAAGTAGTAAATGCTTATCTTTTTCATTATGATGGGGAGGCCGCTGGACTACCAGGGATATCAATAATAATAATTAAATGCAGATTGGGGGGGACACTATACTATCTGGTATATAAAGAACAAATATAAATAAATACATTTGGGGGGATGCACTAGACTACCAGAGATAAAAAAAAGAGATATGAATAAAATACACATTGGGGGGCCACTAGACTTCCAGGGATACAGACATTGTTATCTATATTATCATGATCAGGGGGAAGGGAGCCACTAGATTACCAGGAATATTGAAAATGTATGTTTTTTTATTCAGATGGGGCAGAACAAAGCCCTCTGAGCAAAACCCACCCTCATATACCTTTTTTAGAGCACCCGTGGGCTACAAAAATCAATTAAAAAATCTGGCCATCTTGTCCCTCACTCACGATGCATGATCACGATCAAAGAATCTCATGATCAAAGATTTTGCAGGCTTGCGATCAAAGATCATTAGCAAACCATGAATGAAGATTTTAAATGCTCAAAATTCTATTTTTTGACCAATTTTGGTAAAACCAAAGCCATGGCTCGATAGATTGGGGTACCTTGAGTAAAACCCATACAAGTTTTACTTCAGAAGTGACCCCTGAGACAAGATATTTGTGTTTTTCCGATTGGAAAACTCAAAACAATATGGCGGACCTCGCGATCAAAGAATTTGAAAAATCCTCAGGGACAAACATTCTTAAACTGCTAGGCTGCTAATTCTTTGATTGCCAAGTGGGACCAGATGGCCAGAACCCCCATTCTTTATTCGCAAAACATACACATAAATTTTCCCATTGACTTATAATGATAACTTAAAAGTGGCAAACTTTTGAATGCCTTAATATTTTTTCACCAAATAAAAAGCAGCATGTTCGGCCACCAAAGCTCTTTCAAATGAGCCATCTCATAGAGCAGCATACTATACAACAGCCGTGCAAGGCCACATTCAAAATCCCAAAAGCTGCCTCCAAAAACGGATAATTTAGCATTTTTCTACGCAAAGACTGTAAGTCCGACTAAAAAGCAATTTGGCAAATCAAGTGATCTACCATGCACCACTGCATGTACTAAATTTCAGGCAAATCTGTTGAACAGGTCTAAAGTTATTAATGCCCAAACTTTTGACTTTAGTATGTAACTGACCGCTGAACCATAACAATAGTGGCGCGACTGCGGCATTATAATATGTATATGTATGTTTATATATATATGTATAGATATATATATCTAGAGAGAGAGAGAGAGAGAGAGAGAGAGAGAGAGAGAGAGAAAGATGTGTATATGTGTATGTGTGTATGTGTAAATATGCATAAATATAAATATTTATACTGTGTATCATCCCGCACCCACAGAGGGTCACTTCCTTGATCCCACAACACGGAGGGAAAGGCTAGGAACAGTAAAAGGCATTGCAAAGAAAACATTATGCATTTCCAACTAATAGACTGGTAGAGAAATGCCTCAGTCCAAAGTCCGTACCCATACAAATCAGGAGGCAGGCAAATAAACCTATATCAACTATGCAGTATCAAAAAGAGAGGAATCCACCATCCAACTTCCCAAAGGTCTGACGAAAAACCTCAAAAAAGTAACAGCCTTGGAGTGGTAATGAGTTCCAATGTAAAAGAATCTCCTGCAATAAGAAACAAAGCCTCTAGGGCAGTAAAACACCATCCAATAAGATGAACCTTCCGACAAAGCCAGAACCAATGTGGTAGAAAGCTGGTAATCACCTGGATTGAAAAGTCTCTACCAGAAGGATGAAGATGAACATGTCCTTCTATAAGTGGCACAAATAGCAAAGCTCCCTTTAGAAGCAAGTCAGCTTGGAGGAGAGGGGAAGAGCTGTGGGAAGTGCTTCAGGAGCTCCAACTGGGCTTGATCTGCAGCAGCAAATTCAGTCATGCTACTAGGAGTAGTAACAAAAAGACAAGCAGGGCATTTCATATAAAAATTAACTACTACCTAGAGCACTTGCTTAATGTTTCTGTACACCTGCTGCCATTCTCTGACCAGTGGGGGTGACATCACTAAAGATATGGAAAGGTCGGCCATTCCACAAAAGGGGTTGCTTAGTGCAAGCCTTTTGTTGAATAAACACTTTGTCCTGAAAGTTAAGGCAGCAGATTATAATGGCTCAGAGCTTTCCATTTGGTGATAGCTGGGGTTTTAAAGAATGATGAGCTTGCTAAATTAAAAAGGAAGAGCAATGGGGGGGGGTAGTCCGGCCACTTACTGCAACAATTCCTGGATGAAAGCTAGCATGTTGGACCCCTCTCCCCATTTGGGTATACCGACTAAATAGCAAAGGTCCCTTTAGAAGCAAGTGAGCTTGGAGGAGAGGGGAAGAGCTGTGGGAAGTGCTTTAGGAGCTCCAAGCAGGCTTGCTCTGCAGCAACAGATTCAGTCATGCCTCTAGGTGTAGTAACAAAAAGATGAGCAGGATATTTCATATGAAAATTAACTACTGCCTTATACAGCACTTGCTTAATGTTTCTACACACCTGCTGCCATTCTCTGACCAGTTGGGGGGGAGTGACATTATTAAAGATATGGAAAGGCCAGCCATTCCTCAAAAGGGGCTGCTTAGTGCAAGCCTTTTGTTGAATAAACACTTTGTCCTGAATGTTAAGGCAACAAAGTATAATGGCTTGGGCTTCCCATTTGGTGGTGGCTGGGGTTTTAAAGAATGGTGGGCTTTCTAAATTAAAAAGGAAGAGTCAAGGGAGGAAGGGAAGGTCTAGCCACTTGCTGCAACAATTCCTTGATGAAAGCTAGCATGTCAGACCCCTCTGCCCATTTGAGAATACCCACTAAAATTAAATTGTTTTGGTGGCTTCGGGCTTCTAGATCATCCACCTTTGTCTCCAATTTGGCTACCCATCACTTGAGGTCTTGTAAATCTTTCCCTTGATGAATGTATGCATCCTCCAAGGAACTGATCCTCATTTCGGCATACCCTAGACAGCGATGGAAAGACTCCAGAGTCAGTTAAATTAATTGAAAACCTTCTACCACCTTTGCTAGTGTTAATTTAATGCCCACCATATCTGCTAGCAAAAGGTCTAATTTGTCAGATTTGGGATCTGCTTCTGGAGAGTTGGGAGTGGGGCACTTGTGAGGCAGCGTGATCTAGCTTGTTGAATGACCACCTCAGATGTACCCAAATGATCGGAGGCAACAGCTGATTCTGCAAAGCCAGGCTGGTAAGTAGCACACTCCATGGCAGCAGAAACACTCACAAGAGCACAGAATAAAAGACTGATAGGCTGAAAACTGGCTGAAAAAGAAATTAATACTGCCAAGAACACAGAGCAAGTAGAGACATGGCCGTTCAGCATGACAGCATCACGTGACTCCCTAGGTAGGACCTTTGGCACCCTTAAGATTATTTTTGCAGGTATGTCTAAGATGTCTGTAGGTGTGCCAGTCTGATGACAGGCCTGATTTCTTATACTGTTCTCAGGACTTTTCTTGAAAACACATGGCCCTCCACTGGTCACTACTAATCCACTTGGCACAGAGACCTTTGGCCCTGTGTCTCTTTATAGGGATTTTGGGCCCTATGCATGAAGCCAGTGTGATGTGTGTAGGGTGCATGCATAGGCAACATGGGAAAACACAAATGGGCTGCATGTAATGCCACATGCATGACTGGCATGCAAGGCACTGTGCAAGGCAGCAATGCACAAGCACACATCCCACAAGCATTCCAAATAAGCAGGAGCATACCCGCATAAATGGCATGAAGCAGAACACTGAGCACATGCACGTATGTGTGTGTGGTGCACAGACATGAGGTGGATGTTGCATAAAGATACACATGCCACAGGGCAGCCATAAACCAGCACGCATGCCAGAAGTGGAAGCAGAGACACAGGGCCCCACCTGCTGGGATGGGCATAGCACCAGCATGCCAACCTGCACAGTCCCAGCCTGCCCCTGTGCACACAACAAACAACATGGCTGGCAGGCCAAGCCACACAGCCCTGTTACGTAAGGGCCACAGACAGCCGGAGTGCAGTCAGTCCCGGTAGTTGAACCATGCCATGGAACTGTATCCACAGCCACCTTGACATATGCAGGTGACTGCACAAGCCACCCCATGCCCAGGGGACCCACCCTTTCACCCATCAGCCCTGTGGGATGTCCCTGCCCGTGGACACCCTCAAATGGCCAACCACTCCATACCACCCACAATGGCCACACCGGCCATGACTGTGCAAACCCCAAACCCATGCACTTCACAGCCAGCCGTGCCGTCCCCCATCCCACAATATGACAGGCAGCCAAGACCAGACCATGCATGGCCACCCCCAAGGGGCCACCCCATGCTGCATGCTGACTGCAGCCAAACACTGGGGTGTGCCCCCCACCCCAGACCTGTGAACAGCATGCCCAGCCAGCAACTCCCCCCACACATGCAGGCACACTCACGCTGGACAAGGACCAGGCTGTGTAGTACCAATAAGTGTTTATCACAGTAGCAACAACAAGGTGAACAATTACACAGGATGGCAGAGGTCATCCACCAAAGGCCCTCCCAACCCCTCCGGCAACAGCCAGAACAGTAACAAATATTGGTACAGGAGTCCACTATGCAGAGCACAGGCCCCCCAATAACATAGTGCAAGCCACCCCTATCACCACAGTCCAAGCATTTCAAAAAGCAGCATCAATGGTCGATGGCCCTGGTAGTCCTGCAGCCATCCTATCCACCAACTTATAGATCTCTATGTGGTGGCACTTCTGCCATGGCCATAGCTCCCCATCAGTGCTCATCTTATCCTCTGATACCTTTGGCCACTCCTCCCTCCACAGCAGCATCTGGCGCACAGATCCCCTGTAGCTCTGTGGAGAGAAGGGAATGGTAACTCATGGGCGAAGCACCCCTCACTGGGACAGCAGTCCCCAGATATGTGCAGGCATGCAACACTTACCTGTGATGGGACGGTGACCTGCCACAAGGACCAGGGCTCGGCATCCCCATGCTGCTCTTCATAGCAAGAATGGCCATCCCTGTAGGTCCACCAGAGGTATCTCAGCATCACGTTCTGCCAGCATCGGTAATGCAGGCCACGCAGGTGCATCACCATCACCTTGGCCCCATCTGGTTGTGGTGTCTGGTGCAGCTCCATGCAGCTCGGCATGCCTATATCATCCTGTATGGGATAGGGTAGGGAGACACAAGGCAAATGCAATGATCAGTCAACATGCAGACATGGAACAGGCAGGAGAACAGCCATGGAGAGCATGGTGTGGCATGGCCATAATACTCACCGGGTTGATTCACTGTGTGGCTCAAAGGGTGCCATATCCACAGCAGTCACTGAACTCCCACTCAGTGACATGCCACAACATTCTTGGGAAGCATTCCATCCTGCACCACCTCGACCAGCACACTGGATGCATGCCTATATACCCACGTCCATGGACGTAGTACACGTGGCACATGTACACACATGTGCTGGCAGCTGAGGCATGCAGTGACACATGCAGTGAGCCCCTCCATTCGCAGTGGCACTGGACCTGTGAGACACAGCATCCCGATATGCCAGCATGTAGGCCAGCACACATGCATGTGCATGCCCTGAGTGCTCTGTCTGTCCCCACTATCAGGACAGGCAGTGTTCAGGTACACAGTGGTCTCAGGGTGTACCACCATGGTGGGCAATCACATCAGCAGTCATGATACGGCTGCACCAATTCACACATGGACAGGATGATGCAGGGACCATGGCGATGCATCCCTGTGATCTGCAAGGCCCATGGATGCCTACATGGTGACAGTGCTACCTTGAGAACTGTGCACCATCCCTGCCACACAGCACTGGTGGACAAACATGGAGGACCACAATGGACACTAATACAGCTGGTGACCACAGACATGCCTGCATGCATACCCATGTCCAGTACACCTCCACCTAACACAGTATGGCAGTGTGACATGCACATGCAGAGCATGCCTCACGGGTCTGCAAGCAGCAGCCAAGGTGGCCCACAGCCATGTGGTGCGCATGGTGCATGTGCTGACTGGTGGTGGGCCATTCACAGGCACAAACATCCGGCGGATGGTGAGCCCTACATAGGTGATAATATCATACCCGTGCACCATACCATGTACACACTGTTTGCCGTTCAATGTCAGAATGTGTCCTGGACTACTCATGAATGTCTATCTGCAGCATGCAGAGCATGAGAGGGGGTGGGCTGCCATAGCCATGGGAGCTCGTGTTCATACTAAACATGGACAGTAGTGTGCTTTGTGACATCTACTGCCTCACATGCTTCTGACTGCCATGGCACATGGTGCTGCAACTGTGCAACATCATATGCAATGCTGTAGCACTGCAGACATGCCCATCCTGGGTCATGTCCATTGAGATGAAGGTTATGTACACCCTGTCATACTACATCACCGGGGTCCTTCCAACGTGTGCCGGGTGATGGAATTGGCATCAGCCAGTCATCAGTGTCCTGTGCCCTTGCACAGGTCATTGATTCACTGGTGGTGCACACATGAGACCATATATGCACCCCAATGTCCGACAGAGGTTCGTGCCACCAAGCAGGCATTCTATGGCATGCACGGGATGCCTAATGTCCTTGGTGCCATTGATGGCACACACATTGCACCAAAAGGGCACCAAACAGCCATCCCTGTCCCAATCCATAGCCGAGGAGGCATACCACAACCACAAGGGCTTCCACAGCATGAACTGTCAGGAGGTGTGTAATGCAGATGGACTGTTCACAGACGTGTGTGCCAACTTCCCAGGCTCATGCCATGATGCCTACAAATTCGATGCCTTGGGGGTTGGAGCATTGCTTCGTACAGGTCACGTGGATGGCTGGCTCTTGAGTAGGTGTGCTGTGCCCATGGCCGGGTGTCTGTAGCAGTGTGTGTGGTGCCCACATTGCATTCATGTTATGTATCTCTTCCCACAGGTGACAGCGGATATCCACTGTGGCCATACCTGAAGACACCCATCCTGGAACCTGCGACTGTGGCTGAGGAGGCGTACAACAGTGCACATCAATGAACATGCTCTGTCGTGGAGTGGAGCATTGGGATGCTGAAGATGTGCATCTGTCATTTTGACCACACAGTGGAGACCATCATGCTGGCACCACAGCATGCCTACCATGTATTTGTCATCTGCGTCATGCTACACATTATGGCCACATGCCGCAGGTTGCCAATGCCTGACAATCTTTCTCTGGACTATCCATAAGGCCAGCAGCAGGATGACCAGGCACGTGGACAGGAGACAGTGGCCAGATGCACTGCATGGACAGTGGTGGTGAATGGGACCTTCCATCATTAGTCACCACACCAGTGCCATGACATGTGACGTATGCATCGTGCGCTGGTATCCTGCATGCACCACCGGTCTGCATACGCATTAGTCCCCTCACAGTGCTGCATCATAGCAGGATCTGTGCATCCAATGATGTCACCAACTGAGGACATGCATTACCCCCAGTGCGGCTGTGCTTTTGGGGGGCTCAGTGATGGCTATGGCTGAATTTTGGTGACAGGGCATGTGTACCTATGTTGTATGTCCCTGTACCACATCACGGTCAGCAGCCAGCCATGCAGGGGTTCCCCCTACCCCCTTTCACACTGTCAGATGTGTGCAGCCCTTGTGACCACTGCTGCCTACACATTTCATCACCCTGTGCATGTTATGTTTCTCCACCATGTCTGGCGTGTGTGTGTGTGTGTGTGTCTCTGTGCATGTGTGTGACCCTGCATGTGTATGTGTGTGTGTCCCTGCATGGCACTGTCTGTGTGCCACTACTGCTGCATCGTGCCACCGTGGTGCCCTTCCAAGTCCATGCTGGCCTCTGTTCCTCATGGCCGTTGTGGCATCTGATGCAGCCGTGTCCCACACCATTGACTGTGTCTTCCGATGGTGGGTTGGTCCAAGGACCAACCCGCCCCTCTCCCTGCGGGGTGGTGCCTGACTTGCACCCTACAGCTCCATCTCCACACTATTAGTGGCACCCTCCAATTCCATATCGGCGATGCCTGTGACCCAGGATTAGTGCTCCACAATGATCATGCAGACACCATCGGCACTTGTTGTCAACTCCATATTGTGCACTGGGTGGTGCATGCTGTCATCCCCCAACATCCCGGGTGGATGCATGTCACTGTCTGCCATGGTATCCGGTTAGCACTGGGTTCCAGTGGAGGTCATGCCAGTGGCCACCTTACCCTGCCCTATGGTTGCTGCAACACCCGCTTGCCATGGTGGGGTGCCCCAGCCATCTGTGATGTCGGCCATGCATTCCAGAGTCCATGCCATACGTGCTACATCACAGCCCAAGTCTTGGATGGCACCTGCCTGTTCTGTGATGGCCTCAGTGTTGTATCGCTGCACCTTAAGGTGGTCCCGCTCCAGCTGCCACAGGTCCTTGTACTGTGGATCAGGTAGGTCCATGCCCCATCACAGCCTTGTACGTCCTGTTAGCCTGCTCAATGGGCTCTCATCCAAACTGTCTTGTCCACCTCACATAACCAGCTGCACGGCCACCACTGGACGTGGTGCACTACTGCCATGGGCCACCATGCTGCTTCACATTGGTGGCCTACTTGTGTGCATGGGTGCCGGCCCACAGTGCCGTGCAGCACAGGGGTCCTCAGCTGCATCACCATCAGTCAGCTCCATCGCAGTGTCCATGTCATTGCTGTCCATGTCTTGGATAGCTTCCTCAACCAGATCTTGCAGGATGTTCACTACCTGTCCAGGACCTGCAGGTGTTTGGTCAGGAAAGGGTAGTTATTGCCATGACCTTTGTGCCATGCCACTGTCTCAGTTCAAGCATGGGGGTACTCACCTGTGGTGCTGTCCTATGTCCTCTGTCCTTATTGTGTGACTGCTGCAGTCCTGAGTGAATACCCCTTTGGCTGGCCGGCACTGTGTACTCCACCTCTGGCATGCTCTGTTGGCACAATAAGACACAATTAGCTGTTGTGCGTGCAACCATGGTGCTGCTGGTTTTGGTGTTACCAAACTCCATACTTACTGGCCAGCCTATCCACTTCCTCTGACATGCTGTGGATTCTCACAGAGCTGAGGATATCCACCACCATCCTCTCCATGGGCGCAAGCTGGGTGTCAGGCCCCAGTGACCCTTTGCCCTGCTGTGCCCATGTTCTCTCCGCTACCTTGCATTTCATGGTGGTGCGTAGGTCATGCCATTTATGATTAATTGTGGGCAGGTTCTGGGCATCTGGTCCTGCAGCATTTACAGCTGCCTGAACCTCCAGTCAGATCCATGCCTTCACATCAACAGGGGTGGACAGCAACAGGGCACCAAACAGCCGTCCATGGTTGGTACTGATCTCACTGACCATGGTTACCACTTAAGGTCCTGTGAAGTTTGTGGACCTGGACCATCCAGTTCCATCATGGCCTCCACCAGCTGCTGGTCCTGCCACCTCAAGTGGTGTTTCATGTGGCATGTTGCTGTATGTGCCACTGTCCATGGGTGCATTGCTTTCCACCATCCTGCACGTCTTGCTCCAGCATCCTGCATTCACTGTGGTGGGAGGCACTATTGCCCTTATATGGTGATGTCACAGGGCAGGGTCATGGTTCTGGGGCTGTCCTCTTCCTCCTGCGTGTCCTGTTCCGTGCTGTTCATGGCTCCACCCCCTGCCTCTGCACATGGTGTGTTTCACTTTGTACATGCTGCATATTTCTCTGCCCTTCTACACAGCACAGCTGCACAACGCATTTCTGTGTGTTTTCCGCATGTTTCACGCCCATTCCTGCATATGGCCCCCTGTTTGTTAACCACGATTTTGAAGTTACTAATAAAATAGTCAAGTGCTTGGTCTGCATCTGGGATATCTTTTATTGGTCACCAGTTGATGGATTTTAGATTGTGGAGAAAGGCAGCTTCTTCAAAGTGGGACAGGTCTTTAGCTTCTATTACTTTAAGAGTGGTATTGGAGAAACATTTTATCCTGATACAATACAGTGGTGAGTGATCACTGAGGAAATCTGATAGGATCCCAGCAGTTTTAATCCTTTCTGCTCTGTTAACAAGGATCCAGTCAAGGAGGGTGTTATTCCCCAACTTACAGTTAAGTCTACTGGGTTCCTATATTAGCTGAGCAAGGCGAGCATCAGCATGAGTAGATTTGTACCCTTTCTGGTCCAGGCTGAGCCAGTTTAGGTTAAAATAAGCACATGCTATCAGTTCACCAAGGAAATGATCAGCAAGACAGGATGTGAGGGAGGACAGCACTAGGTGAGCAACTCTAGGGGATTGTATATACACTCTATCCAAAGAGAATTTACCCCACCCATGGTTATGGGCATGAATACAGATCTGCCTGTGGAGTTCTTTAAGGTATTCAGATCCACTTCTCTGGTGGACAGAACAGATTGAACATAGAGAAGGACACCCCTGCTCCACCTTTACTCTGAAGTCTTTCTCCTAAAAGCTGTGAAACCTGGAAAGTCAGTTTTGTTTGACCTGGATACTTGGTTTAAGCCAAGTTTTAGAAATGCCAATTATACTAGTGGCATAACGCTGGTTCCAAGCTTCAATCTCATGCAAGTTAGTTCTTGGACTGTTTATATTTATGCGAACTATTTTCAGTCCTCTACTATTAGCACAGCCAGGAATAGGTGGGTGGAATGCTCCGGAGTTAGCTATACCAGGGCCAGGATTTAGCTCAATATCACCTGGTAGCAACAGAGTAATTAGGGGCATAACCCAGGAGTGGAGCAGAGGGGTTAAGGGCCAGACAGCTATACAGCATTGCTGCATGTCTGTTATGAGTTTATAGCAGCTATAAATTTTGTAGAAGCCATGCAATATAAGCATGCTAGAGGTACTAAACATGTTAAAGGTTAATTACTCTACTTATGTTGTTATAGGCTGTGTCTTGTCTGAAAAAGCATTTCTACTGCGATAACAGGACATCATTTAATGTCATGGTTCTTGTACACGTATTGTACATGCCATGTCCACATCAAGTTTGCCTTTCAAGTAGCTAAGAAAACAATTAAGTGCCACTGGCCTACCCTGGTCCAGGGCCATCATCACCCAGTCATAGAACTTAATAAGATTTGTCTGGCATGATCTCCCCATGACAAAGCCATGCTGCCTATCATCCAAGTACCCAGTTTGCTCCAGTAACCCCCCCCAGCCTTTCCTTGACAATACCCTCCATCACCTTGCCAACCACTGATGTCAGGCTAACGGGCCTGTAATTTCTTGCCTCCTCTCTCGATCCCCTGTTGTGGATTGGCACGACATGGGCCACTCTTCAGTCTTGGGGTACCCACTCAGTTCTCAGAGAGTTGTTGAAAAGCTCCACTAGAGGGACTTCCAGGGCATCCACCAGTTCCCTCAGCACCCAGGGATGTATCTCATCTGACCCAGGTGCTTTCTCCATCCGAAGGGACCTGAGGGCTTCCCTTACTCTCTCTACTGTGATTTCAGCCTCCAAGTTCTCCCACTTTTCACTACACACTGCTGGGCCCCCACATGTCTGTGGTGGCCACTCATTTTACACAGAAGCATCAGGGCCCTTGATCTCTACCGGTCCCACCCCTTGCTCTGGCTTGCCCCCGCTCCTCTCGCAAGACATAGCCCCTCCATCCCCCCTGGTAAAAACTGAGGCAAAGTACTCATTAAGGACTTCTGCCTGTTCCCCCAGCTCCTGTAACAAACCATCCCCTATCCTTATTTTGCTGATCTGCTTCCTTACTTTCCCTTTTCCCCTATGTAGCTAAAGAACCCCTTGTCCCCCCTTTGGATCCCACTGGTCAAGTACTGCTCCTTTTTTGCCTTAGTTGCTCTCACCACCCTGGTGACTCTCTTGGCTGTCAGCTCATATTCCTCCTGATCCCTTTCACTCCTTGACCACTTGAAGCACCTATAGGCCACCTTCTTTTCCCTCACCACCCACTGTACCTCCTGAGTCCACCAGCAGGGTTTTCTGGCCTTACCAAACTTATTCCTTTCCCCTGCACAGGATCTGATAACCTCTTGTATTTCCCTCCTAATGATCCCCCACCTGCTGTCAGCATCCTTTTCCAGCCCTATCCTGCCCAGAGAATCTTTAAGGATCCTTCCCATCTCCCTGAAGTCTGCACCCCGAAAGTCAGTTACTACCATCCTGTTTGGCTTCCCCCCAGGTCCTGGAAGAACCAGACTGTGGCATGATCACTCCCAGCCAATGAGTCCCTCACCTCTAGGCCCCTAATCTGATCACTGTCTGCCAAGACCACGTCCAGTGTCTAGGCCTCCCTAGTTGGCTCACCCACCTGTTGTGTCAGAAACTAATCCTGGAAGACATCCAGCAGTCTCTGCTCTCTGGCCACTGGTGATGTCATAGTCCCCCAGTCTGTTCCTGGCATGTTGAGGTCCCCCATTACTATTACCCTTCCCTTTCCTAATCTACAGTGTCCCTCAAGATTTGCCACCAAACTTTCTTCTTGGACCTCTGCTAGTGCTGGTGGTCTGTATACCACTCCGACCTTTACTCTCTTACCCCTCTGCATCAGCAAGGTGACCTAAATAGCCTCCACATTCCCCTCTGACTCCTCTACCCCTCTAATACCCATGCCATTTCTGACTAACAGTGCTACACCACCACCCAGTCCCTCCCCCCTATCTTTTCTGAACATAGTGTAGCCCTCCAGATTTAGGTCCCACTCATGTCCTTGAGTGGCCCAGGTCTCAGTGACTGCTGCCACATCTACCTCCCCTTCAACTAGCATCGTATGGAGCACAGGCATTTTATTTCCTAAGCTCCTGGTATTTATCAGGACCACTTTCCACCCAATTTCCCTCCTCTCCTTTCTCCCCCTTGAGCTCCCATTTCTCAGCTCCTGCACCCTACCTTGTGACCTATTTCCACATCTCCCTAGCCCCCTAGAAGAGTGGGAGACCATATCCCTCATTTATCGTATCTCCTGGCACTGCCCCTTTTTGATCCCTCCCCCCTTCACAAGTTTAAACCCCACCTTTTGCTGATGAACACAGCTAGTTTGAGCTTTAGGATTTCCTTCCCCTCCAAATTAAGGTTAAGCCTGTCCCTAGCATACAGCCCCTTATCTTCCCTGGTTGCCCTCAGTCCCTCACCATGCCTTACCGCAATTCCCCACACCACTCCCTAAGCCACTGATTTATCTCCCTAATCTTCATCTTGTTTTCCCCACTAGTCCTTGGCACCAGCAGGATTTCTGAAAAGGAGATCTTACAGCCTATGGAAAGGCATACCCTGGCAAACTCCCAGAACCTTGCCTGAATTTCTAGTTCACTATTACCATTTATGTCATTTGTCCCCAAGTGCACTAGAATGTCCGGGGCCTGCCCGCATTCCCTTGCCAGTGAATACAACTCATGCTTGGCTTTGTGCACTATCTGGCCTGGGTGGCATTTGGTTCTGATCAGACAGGTTTTAACCTCCTCCTGCCCCTCCCACTGTATGTCTCAGATCATGGAGTCCCCCAATAGCAGTACTCTAACTTCCCCCTTGCCTTCCTGTTCACCCCGCATAGTCCCCCTCCTTCCATGCCCCTCCTCATCTCTTCATCTGGATTCTCCTCCCAACTGACTCCTTGCGCCTCCCACAATCTGGGTGTTGAAGGTAGCCCCTTCCCTATTGTTGCTGGTCACCTTCTCTACCCGTATCCTGGCCTTCTTTATCCCCACCACTCGAGTATCCTTCTCTGTATCTCTTTCACCGCTCCTTACTAATCCATCCATCCTATACAGTTGCCTATTTGACTTTCTGCTCGCTATTATCCCATTTACATCCTGCGCCTTCCTGCCTGTCATGCTGTACTGTTCCGTACCATCAGCCTCCTCCTTGTTCCCCTGATCCTCCATTTTCTCCCCCCCACCCCTATTCCCCCATCCTGTTGGAACCCCCTCTATTGTGCCCTTGACACTTTCCCTCTATACCCGTTCTATCCATCCCTTCCCCAGCTACACCAGCAGCAGCATCATCATCCTCCTCCTGCTCTTTCTTCCCCACACACCCTTCTTCTACCAATGGGCATAGAGGGTTAAAATGATTTCTGAGCCTTAGCCCATCCCCCAGTGCCCACCCTGTCCCTACTGCCTCTCTTGGTTTCCTTTGGACA
The DNA here is from genome assembly GCA_016271365.2 of Neoceratodus forsteri. Lineage (NCBI taxonomy): Eukaryota > Metazoa > Chordata > Ceratodontiformes > Ceratodontidae > Neoceratodus > Neoceratodus forsteri. The sequence continues at coordinate 315,612,680 of CM028134.1, forward strand.
CCCCCAAACTCTTGCCTACTGCTGTGGAAATTTCCACTTTTTGGGCCCCATCTGCCAGGGTCCCTGAGAGCCCTCTGTGTCCTCCCCTTCTCTCCTTTCCTAGTGTGAGCACCTCTCTTCACTCCTCCCCAGCTTGAGAGGCCCCCGCATTTAGTGCTTCCATGTGGGTGATCGCTTGCCTCTTACCTCATCCTCCCCAGCCCCCCAGCTGCCTTTGGATCCCCTCTACCTCCTCCTTATGCTGTGCCAGCTGGTAGCACACTGGGCATCCCCCAAACTTCCAAGCCCAGTCCAGTATCATGGCCACACTACACCCCGTGCATCCAACCACCTGCCCAAAGATACCTGCTCTAGTGATATGCGGTCACTTCCCCATCATCACAGCAGTCTTTTCTAGGCCAAATTACCAACTCAGTGGCTCTACAGTTTCTTGAGCTACCATTACCTATACCTAGGTGATTCCCCCCCATATAGCATGCAGACTTTTAAACTTGCAACACTTGGGTGGCTGTACTTTTCCCCACCAGACTATTTGCCTTAAGAGTTAGTTTACAGGGGAAGATTACAACTCCCTAAGGTCCTCTCTCCCAGCCTTTAAACCCAACCCCCAGTGGCTAGAACTACATGAGCTGCACCCGAACCCTTTTTCTCTAGTTGCAGGGCAGGTGTTCCCCTATAAATGAGCTGTGCTCTGGGAAGGGAGGGGTGGGAGGGTGGGATTTGGGCCCACATCCCACTCTCATGAGAGTGTATCGGCCCTGTGTCTGCCCCTCATTGCACCTCCAAGCACTGCAACCTCTTCCGGAGGAAGGTCCACACAAAACAACACTTATTAAACAAGTCAGCAGTCCTGCCCTAAAAGTCCACAGACTGATAAGAATTTAAAGCTTATCCAGCTACTAAAATCCTTTCCCCAGCTGCTCTGCAAAAGCAAGTTCCCACAACCTCTACCAGCCCCAACTGTTTCTGCAGTACTGCTATGTGAGAAGCCCTAGTATTTAAGCCTCTAGGAGCTGTAAATTGATCCTGGCTAAGAAAGACAGAAAGTTCCAGAAGCTGCTCACAATACCTGTAGAAAAGATAAATGAATCTCCAGCTTCCTTTATGGATCCCCCACACAAAACAACATTTATTAAACAAGTCAGCAGTCCTGCCCTAAAAGTCCACAGACTGATAAGAATTTAAAACTTATCCAGCTACTAAAATCCTTTCTCCAGCTGCTCAGCAAAAGCCGGTTCCAACAACCTCTACCAGCCCCAACTGTTTCTGCAGTATTCTTTCTTTCCCTATGGAAATTTGTTGCGCAACAGCATCTTCGTAAACTATACTTTATCTTTTTTTGGCCCGGTATAGATTGGACACCTATGTCAGTATCTTCTATCTCTCACTAAACTTTATCCCTACTACTTTTAGTTCTAATTTCCATATTTCCATCCCTCACCAAGAACTCCATAAAATAATGCACCAAGCTAAGGTAAGCTGGCAGGAATGAAATAAGGTGCATATATGGATTTAATGCCAAAGATATAAAGTACCTTTAAGTATATAAGGTGCTGGTGGAATAAAGAAAATTTAGTGCCATATCATGAGTTTAAAGTGCTGCAGTACTTAATTAAATTAATGCGTATGCCAGTTTTATGTATATGGTGCAGGAATGTTTAGAAATGTTTAAAATGGCAGTTAAATACAAAATAACGTCCACTCTGTTAGGTGGAATATGAGTATAATGGAGTGGCATTATGTCTCCCTTGTTTAAATTATTTTGTTACCACTCTGTTGTTATGTAGAATGTTATGCCAAAGAAATCCTGTATAGAAGCAGAAACTGTTTGAATCGAGCTGCAAACTTTAAGTTTTACTATTGCTGCCGCTCAGTATCTGTGTAAATAATTACTGATGCCCCTGTATTACTAGGACTCCCAGCTGCTGACTTTGTATAAAGTATGCTGTAGAATTGTGCCAGATAGTCGTGGAGGAGTCCATGGCATGTGTGCAGCCACTGCAGGCTGCTAGACAGGCAGGCTTCCATGGAGCGGCAAAACTTTCACTTTCAGTCGCCCAGCTTTCATAAGTAGTCTGTGCACTCTGAAAAGTGAGCACTTGAAATAAAAAGGGGCTTTCAAAAGCTATGCAGAGCCCCAAAGCAGAGCAGCTAGATGGTGACTGCATAGCAGTCTGCCACTCTTCTACAACAGAGAAAACACATGATTTAAAGGGACAGGAATGTCCCTATGTATGTGGAAATGCTATACAGTTGAAGTAGCCCTCAGAATAAGGAGAGGGATGCAAGATAAATTAAAAAAAAATAAAGAAATTAAGCAAATTGAAGAATAAAGAGACACTTCAGGTCTCTAAAGGATTCCCATTATGTATAGAGCCCTGAGATATAAATTAAAGGGCTAGTGTCCATATACCATAACAATACAGCACATGTATAAATGAAATCGATGTTTGCACTGTTTGCATATACAGAAAATAAGGTGCTGACCTGTTAGCAAGACCTCAGGAAGGGGATTTCCTATAGAGGGACTTCCTATAACTAAAACCTCATTATGTAATAGAGGAGGAGTTTCCCTATTTAGGGATTATTCTAGAACTAATTGGAAGTTATGGGAAAGACTTTCCGATAAGTGGGAGGGCTATATAAGCCCTCCTCAGACACCAAGAATCAGATTAGCTGCATAGCCGGTCTCATTTACCTGGAGAAAGGTAAGCAGAAGGACCTGTGCCTGAACCAGAATATATTTATCTCTAACAGCAGGAAAGCTGATGAATTGTTTTGAGATACCTGATGTAAGGTGGAATAGCCTTGATCTATTGTTTATGTTCTTGTTCTGTTTGAACTGTTTTATTTCTATTTATTTATTTTTTTCTACTTTTGTATAAAATAAACACACTGCGGGTATGTTGTACCCTATCACTGTGTCAGTGTTATCTTTATACTCACGTTCCTGCAACAGATATATTCTTAATCAGTCAGATTAGTTGGGATATGTTTAAATCATCAATTCACAATGGCTTACACTATCTGACTTGTATTCTTCTATGATCCTATTATCCTATGATATTGAGACATACAGGATGGCTCAGCTGAGCTTGATTTACAGTAAATAGAAAGTTAAATTATTATATTTGCTCTTTAGTTATTAGAACTTAGAAATGTGAATCCATATTCAATTTAAATTTGTATTTGTTTGTTTTATGCATTGTAGAGTAAGTATTCTGTGACAGTTTGTGCTATGTCATTACATGACATGACGTGTCAGTAATTAACTCTCTTTAACTCCATCAACCATGGCTAATTGTATCAAAGTGATACATTTTAAACAATAGCAATTCCTATTGCTATAACACATTAAGACTATGGCAAGTGGGGAAACAGTATCACAATGTCTTCAGTTATAATAGGACCTATCTCTGAACAGTGATTATTACTCTGAGATGCCCATTGCAGACTTGCCCAGGAAGGTGTCTATTGAATTAAAATTGAGTATAATGATGGTTGTGATGAGGACTGTAATGAAATGTACCTTCATATTCCTAATTCCATACATTAGAAAAATTAGCTTGTGACTAGTGGGGCAAAAATATGGATGACATTCTTAAGGTCTACACTGAATAAACCTTTGCACTGAATGTTTTATACCATCAAGAAACTGTTACATCACACCAGAGATGCTTATTCTTTCCATTTTGAGGCATGCACATTTCTCTTTTCTGTCTTCTATATAATGTTATTTAATCTCTTCCCTTCTTTGGAATGCAAAATAGTCATTTTTGGGCAAGCAATTTAATGAATGTTTCCCTTCTTTTGTCCAAGCAACACAACAGGAAATGAAATTGCAATGGTTCAGTGATTAGTTACATCCATTATTAGTGTGTGCCATTTGTATTAGTTATTAGGAATACTATATCTTTGAGAAAATATAGAGCTACTAAGGTTGAGGCTCTGTGCAGATTCAAAATGCTATCACATTATTGGCAATGCCACTTGGGTTTCAGGTCCTAAATATCCTTCTGAAGGTTAACAAAGGCATTCAACCTTTGAAGAGATGATTCATTCCTCAACTTCTATATTCTCAGTATGGGTTTGAGACAAAACACAATGATCTGAAATTCAACATGAAATTTTAATCTAGCCACAGCATTTTAAGATATTTTCTTATATTCATTGAATCCCAAAGAAAAACAATATAGAAATTGCATTTCCAAGGGCAGAGCTAAAGACAAAAGGCTTCATAAATTATTGTTGCCCAAGTCATTACATTTCATATTGTGCATGGAATATAAATACACCACTCTGTTATGTGTGACAAGCTGAAAGTGAGCATTCATACATTACTCAGCCACTTAAGTGCCTGGGATATTTGCAGTTAGCAGAAACTAATAAGGGACTCAAATTTAAATTCAAATCACTCCTTGGGGTACTTCACTGCACAAGCCAAGCTTACAAGAAAGATGTCTGGTTAAATGTTTAGCTAATCTTTTAGTTATATACTGCTGACTAGCTCTAATTGAGAATAAAGGATATAGCAAAATAAACAAATCTGTTTATATCTTCATAACTTTCATTTATTATATACTGTGTTGTCTTTTGTCTGTCATAAGACATATGTCTTTGAAGGCTTTATCAAGGGATAAAGCCAGTTCTCCAGAAAAAGATTTGGCCAGTTGCAGAATTTGAAAATGTTTGCATGTTAGCAATAAATCACACTTAAAATGCAACTGAATAGTGTCACAAATTTGGATCAACTTACATACTAGGATTCATACTAGGAAAGAGAAGATGTGCAGAAGACATAAGCCCATTAATGTACATCTCCTACAAGTGGAATTAATCCCATGCTATCTGGTGTAGCAGGTACCTATCTAGATTTATTTTGAATGTGGTTAAAGAGTACACTTCCAATACTTCTCTGGGAAGGGAATTCCATAATGGTATGATTCTCTGGGTAAAGAAACATCTTCTTGAATTCCTTTCTGGTTTAGTTAACATGAGTTGATAATTATGGCTTCTGAGAGAAATCACCCTTCTATTGCAACTGAGATCGAAATCAGACATTACTAAAGTATCCCTCGAAATTCTAAACATCAGCAACAGATCACCTCTAGTTCTTCTGAGTTCCAATGGGTAGAGGTTTAATTCCCTCAATCTGTTTTCATAGGGCATATATAGGAGGCCATCAATCATTCTTGTAATTCTCCTCTGTACCCTTTCAGTTTATTAATATATATATACATTGATATATATATATATATATATATATATACAGTTTGCCTGCATGAAGTTGGCCATTATAAATCATTAAATAATTTGTGCTGTACTCCAGTTTAATTCTTGAAGTACCATCACACTCCTGATGATCTTTGCAAGAAAGGTAAGCAGGAGAGAGGAATATTGAAACATATTTTTGGTGACTGCATTCAGACTGAGACACTGTGGCAGGAAATTGAGGATAGATTAGACCCCCTGTTAGGACGACAAGAAGCCTTAGAACCCTAACTTTGTCTCACTGGACTAGGCATTTAGAAGTTATTTGGGTCAACAAAGATATCATATGGCCCATCACAACATATATCGCTAGGAAAATTATTGCTTGGCATTGGGTTGATGATGATGTTCCCTCCTTTAAAGAATGGTTCACAGCTATTTTGGAAGCGCTGTACATGGAACATATGTCAGCTAGCATGCAACATGCTGAAACAACTTTTTATGAAATGTGGGAAGCAATGCAGTGATGTGAGTGGAGTCCAGTGGAACCAGGATTAAGTCGCTGGCAGCATGGTGAGGAGCAATGGTGGCTAGGCACAGGGGCTCCATCATCCAGAGTGCCCCTCAGAGTTTTATCCCCTGTTTTCTGGGAGGCAGGGATGTGCAATGGTGTCCTGCATCCGCCCCACCTCCGGAATCTAACTAATGCTGGATATGTGGGTATTCCCAGCCTCCGCTAGGAGTCCCTCACTTGTAGAGCATTCCCCTCACACTCCCCCCAGAGCCAGAGAGCTGTCCATGGGACCCATCATCCTTCTCCTCCCAGCTGCGCCTCCTACAACCTGGGTCCATTCCTGAACCCAGGTCGCTGGAGTCATAAATGGAAATCCTACCACTGTGCTGATGGGTGGGCTAAATTTTATTTCATTTCATGAGAAATGCAACTGAATTTTTATCACTTACCCCAAAGGCAGGGTAAAGTATGCTATATCACTGCTTCAAGGTCGGTACAGTATATAACAACAAAATACCATCCTACTATGGTTGATGTCAAACCAAATCTAATCATCTTGCAAGTCATGCATGATTCCCAGTACTGAGTCTGCTAACCATCAGTAACCATTTAATGATGATTAACTCATCATTTCCCTCTTTGTAGATGGCAGCATGCAATATAACTACTCATAGACCTCCAATCTACAATCACAATGCTTTGTAGTGTACCTTGCCATAAAGGATTTGTGCATGGAGAAACCTACATGGCTAAGTATAACATTTTAAAACAGTACATGAAAATAAATCACTGTTAATTATTTTTAAATGAATATTCTGTATCAAAATGTATTTTTATGAAGGGAAAACCACACATTTGGGCAGAAGCATATTTTAAAGTTCTTTGCTGTGTTACAATATCACATTCTACTCCTCTACCTCAAGGCTGTCTCTGTCATGGAGCCCCAAAAGCTCCTTGCTGGTATCTCCCCTCATACTGGAGCTGGGCATGACAGCCTTGAGCCTAAACTGCTCTGCCTGGGGGCATCTCTCCTAGCCTGGCCTGTCACCCACATCTTTAACTCCTCCCTAACCTCAGGATCCATTCCTGACATATGGAAAGTAGCTAAAGTTGTCCCAGTCTTCAAACAAGGTGATGCAAAAAATCTAAAGAACTACCGGCCTATAGCAATCCTGTCTGTGATCAGTAAGCTACTTGAAAATGTAGTTGCCTCATAGCTCACCCACTACCTGCAGAGCTATGACCTACTATCCCCAGCCCAACATGGCTTCAGAAAAGGGCCCAGCACTTCTACTGCCCTAGCCGTGGTCACCTCTGAGATCTGGTCTGCTACTGATCAAAGCAAACTGACCAGAGCCATATTTGTGGATCTCTCAAAAGCTTTTGACAGGGTTGACCAATCACTCCTGTGCTCCACTCTCCAGTCTCTTGGCTTCTCCCCCCACACTCATCTGGTTCACTAACTACCTCACTGGCAGGCAGCAATACACTAATTACAACAAGGCCCTCTCTGATCCCTCTTCAGAGGACTGCGGAGTCCTCAGGGATCTGTCCTTAGACCCCTTCTGTTCTCCATCTTCATAAATGAGCTGCCCTTGGCCCCAGTCCATGGGCTTCCCACCCTTCATGCAGATGACCTTGTCATACTGACCAGCTCCCAGGACATCTCCATCATAAACACCAGGCTAAACACTGATTTCAACCTTATCCAAACCTAGCTAAAGGGTCACAAGCTTACTATTATCCTTCAAAAGACTCAAGTCATGCTCCTTGGCTCCATGACCAAAACAAAAGATTGCCCCTCTCCTCTAATAATCACTGGAGCTGATGGTTCCGTCTTACATGTTGCAGAAGCAGTCAAGTACCTGGGGGTAACCCTTGACCCACAACTGTATATTACTCTACATATTCACAATGCATGCAAGGCCACAAACGGCAAGCTGGGCCTGGCATACAGGGCCATAAGCTGTCTCACTGCTGCTGTTTGACTCACTCTAGCTAGGGGGGGTCCTACTACCCATGCTCTGATATGGACTTGTCTTCTTTGCCCACACCCCTAAAACCAGCATCACAAAATTGGATACAACATATAACAATGTATGTCACTTTGTGCTCTCGGCTCTTCACCTCACTCATCATTTTGAGCTATATTCTCAGCTGGAATGTCTCCCCAGAAAAGCACGCATCTTTGTCCTAGGCAATTTCATTGACAACATTGTCAAAACTGCCACCCTGCCTGCTCTCACCTCATCCCTTAAGCCAGCAACCCCCCCCATCACCTTAGATCCAGTGACTCTCAGGTCCTCCTGGTTCCGAAAACCCACACCCAAGTCAGTGTTCCAGGCCTTCGCCACTTATTCGCCCAGACTGTGGAACTCCCTTAGCACTAACACTCACTCCTCCCCCTCCCATCTATGCTTCAAAGCCTCCCTCTGGGGCTTATTAAACTCAGACTTCTCCTTTCTCTGCACCCAACCATATCCCCCCTAGACAAATCATGGCAGCTGAGACTCTTAATACAAAAACTCTGCTCGACTGCAGTGGAGACATGTATCCTGACACAGAATGCACTTTGCCCACTGGAGAGCTCTTCATTTTCTGATGTATAATAAGCACTGAGAAAAATCTCTACCATACTGTTCAAGTAAAGAGCACCCACCCTTGATTATGGCTGACCCTATATGTATAATACTGTCGTCAATGCCTGTACTTATACGTTAACTTCCCTTTTGCCTGTATGATTATGCCTGATGTATGCTCCTGATGTAGTTGTATTGTACCTTGATATTGCTTGTATGTTCTCCTATGTACATTGCCTGTATCTTCTCCTATGTACCATGTAATCTCCCGGGTCGCATGTGAAAATAGGCACGTGGCTGTCTAGTGTGCTCACCTGTTAAACAAAAGCAAATAAATAATCACGTATTATATACAGTTGACAATATATAAACACAAGTTTTCTACAGATATACAAGCTAAAAGCTATTTCGTACATGCATCACTTCTTTAGAAATTGGTATTTTAAATTGTTCTAGAGAGGTTTTATTACTTGCTTCAATATTTCTTGCATCAAAACAGTTTGTTCCATGATCTTGGTGCAGTAAAGGACATTATCCTCTCCCCAAATTGTTTTTATTCTTGATACCACTAGATTGTCAGAAATTGTAAGGTTTAGAATTATTCTGTTCTGCTTGTAGCAAATAACGCAGCGGATGACTGTTATTAGTGTGGATAATCTTCTATAACATTATCACCCATTACTTCTCTCTTCTAACGCTTAATGATTTCCTACTCCAACTTCTTATATAGTTTGCAGTAGTGCATATTCAGTTTCTGCTTCAGAATAAATTGAGCCAGTCTATTACAGGTTCTGTCTAACTTCATCAGATCAAGCTTCCTTGTGCTCCTACACACTGTTCTATTGTACTCCAACATGGGTATGATCACCTTTTGTGCTATCCCTTTTCTTATTTCTTTGCTCAGACAACCAGATCTCCTCCTCAAAGCATCTAATTTTTATTTATCTTTTAATAATGGTTGGAGTATGCATTGAAATATATAAACTTGGTTCAGCTACCAATCATAAATACTTACATTCATCTACATCAGCCATCTTAATTCCTTTGATATAATTAATTTTTAATCCCTATACACTGCTCACATTTCCAGTTTTTCTACATTAAGAACTATACCTTGTGTTTTTTACACTCAAAACTAACGCTGACTTCTTGAACCACTCCAGTAATACCACAAAATATGCTTGATGTTTGTGCCACAGCAACTCTCTTGATGCTGTGGAGGCTACTATCACTGTGTCATAGGTGTAAATCCTGACCTCTGAGTGCTCCAGGACCCCAGGCAGTTCATTTGTAATGACTATGAACAGGAGGAGCCCCCTGATAGACCTCTGGTGGACCCTTCTGTCCAGATCTCCTATATCTGCATAAGGATAAATTCATGAAATGGGGCCGAGGTACCAATGTGCCCCATGCTTTGTATGTTGATTTAAAAAAAATGAACAGCCACTGCAGTCATGATAAGTAAATTTAAAAGATAGTCACAAGTACAGATACATTTCATAGTTTGAGAAATCTAGGTGGACCCATTTTATTTTTATTCCAAGTTCAGCTCCAAAATGTCACAGATTTTCCCTAGCAAAATGTGACATGCAAAACCACAGTACATTCCATTGCTTCTTTGAAGACTTTATTTTAGTTGCACTTCAGTAAATTTATGTTGAAAACGGCCTTGGTGTTATCTTTTTTTAATGAAAACATTTTTACCCTAGTTTTTCAATGCATATAAAATTTCTTGTTCACTCAAAGTTTTGCGTGGCTCATGCAACTGTGATGTCCACGCAAATTGCATTTTTTGCATGTTCTGAAATTTTCAGCAAAAGCATCCAGCTTTTTTTGAGTGGGTGATTTTCTTTTGGAATGGGCTCTTAATTAAAAGTACTGTAGGATATTGGTGACAGGGGGTGCAGGTAATAGTTTTTTAAACGTAAACAGTTATGTAGTGTCTGCTGTTGCACATGCAACATTTGGTGTCCCCGTTGCATGTGTAACACTGAAGGTGAATTTCTCTCACGTCTGATATGGAGTTGTCCCACAACATAGTACCTTTTTTCACTCTTGGGTCATAGTGTCTTGAAATGCTTAGTAAAATAAAATAAAATAAAAAGAAAAGCAACATTTTTTTTTCAAGTTAAACACCTGCTGCATCCACTGTTGCATGTGCAATGTTTGGTGTCCCTGTTGTACATCCAACACAGAAAGTGCTTTTCTCTCAAGTCTGATATGGAGTTATCCCACAACATAGTCCCTTTTTCACTCTTGGGTCATAGTGTCTTGAAATGCTTAGTAAAATAAAGTAAAATAAAAGTTTTTTTTTTCAAATTAAACACTTGTTGTGTCCACTGTTCCATGTGCTACGTTTGATGTTTTTTCTCAAAACCCTGCTAGAGCATTATCTCATAATCTTGTTTCCTTGTTGACTCTTCAGTCACAGTGTCTTGACAAGCTTACTAAAATTGATCTATTGTGGATTTGAAAAATTGACCCTTATGTCATACGTTGGTAACCCCTTTTCATGAACTTACCCATATCCATCTTTTAATTGAAACATGTTTCCAGCCTATTATTTATGTCCTGATCCACTCCAGAGACTCAGGATGCATGCCAATCCATGCAAACTCCCCAGCAATAGAAATATAGAAATATAGACTGTGAAAGCAAATAAGGTAGTTGAGCCCATCCAGTCTGCCCTTTTTTAATCTCAATTTTTTTCCTGTAGACCTAACTTGATCTTTGGTGCCATCGCTTACCCTCCTTTTCTTGCCCTATGATTCCCTTTTGCCTTGAAGTGTTTCACACAGCACCTCTCTTGATACTGTGGAAGTTACTATCACTGTGTCATAGGCCATATCCTGCCCTCTGAGTGCTCCAGGAACCCAGGCAGTTCATTTGTAAAGTCTATGAAGAGGAGGAACCCCAGGGTAGACCCCCCTTGGGAACCTTCTGTCCAGGTATCCAGGGGGTGGTCCACAAGATCAAAGACTTTTGCCATGTCCATGAACACTGCCCACATTTGTCTTCTCCCTAAACTGTCAGCTACTAAATCTTGAAATTCAATATGGGCAGTGTCCATGGGGGTGACCTTTTCTAAAAGCATGTTGCTGTTTCATGATCAACCTATTTACTTCTAAATAACCATAGAATTGTCTATGCATCAAATGTTCTAAAACCTTGGAGATGGTAGACAGAAGAGATATCAGGCTATAATTTGTTGGATCTGAGCTATTACCACCTTTCCTCATAGGAATGACTTTATCTAATTTCCATTTGTTTGAGAAAATCTCCTGGCACAGACTCCATTTAAAAATATATGTCAAAACTGAAGCTATTTCTGCAGGTGCCAATTTTTAAGATCGTAGCTCTGATGCATGAACACCCACAGAGCTCCACACCTGCAGACAGGTGTGCACCTGGCAGCATTCATTACCACCTTCTACCTGTCCATGGCCCCACCTCCCAGCATGAAGGTTCACATAGGGAAGATGGGGTGGAGCTGCAGACCCAGGTGGTCATGCAATCAGATGCCCCTCCCAGGTCCCACAGTGGATCCCTTATGTGGCTGGACGTGCATCAGCAGCACACCTCTGTGTATGTTGGACAGCTGCCAGCCATAGAGGTGTGTAGGGTCAGTGCCACCAGCTGTCCTGAGCTGTGACACTGACGGACCCATCCAGGGGTTGTTGGTGCTGCAGGTGAGTGAGGGGACCACTGGCAACTGATGTATGGTTCAGGGATGGGGTCACAGAGCACATCTGTATGTGGGGGGGCTTGCACTACCCTGGTCAGGGACCCTCATTGGGTTTTTTTGTGGACTGGGGACTGGTGCTGCAAGGAAGGTGCATGTGTGCTGTGCCCCTCTGTAAGCCTTGCCAGCACTGTGTCGGGCAGTGGGCAGCATGGGCCCCACAGTGCAGCCCTGGTGTTGGGGATGCTGCATTGGGGGATGGAGCTGCACTGTGTGTGTGGGTGTGTCTGCCTCTGGGGTATGGGGTTAGGGCTGTCCCTCACAGTGGGAGATGCCCACCTGCCAGGGGGATGTTCCAGTGTCCAGTGTGTATGGGGGCAGGGTGTGTAAGAGATTTACAACAGGGTTCTCCCTGGCATAATGGGTGCCTTCTTATGTAGTGCAGCAGTACTCACCTTGGTGCATGGAGCGTAGTACTGGTGAACCTCAGCATTCCTCCATCTCATCCCCAGTTCATTGCTGTCCATGCAGCCGGGGGATTGGGTGCATAGGAGCAGCATGCCCCTGTTTGAGCATCCTGCACTGTGCGGGCACAATGGGTGTGGAGTAGCTCTGCACCATGGAAATGTAGCATATAACCACTCCACCTATTTGTGCATAGGCCCCTCTGATTTTTAACAACCTAGCCTCCAGTCCATGTTAACCCCCCTGCTTTATTTAAATTCAGGTTTCTTAAAATTTTATAGGCCTCCCTTGTCATAACTGTTTGAAAAACTTTATTTAATTTCTATTTGTCTAGAAAAACTCCCTGGTCCATATTTCAATTAAAATTATATGTCAAAACTGGAACTTTTTCTGCAGCTCCTGACTTTAAGATTCTTGCTCTGATTTTTGAGAACCTAGCCTCCAGTCTATCTGAACCCTTTCTTTACTTAAATTCAGGTTTCATAAAATTTAAAGGCCTCCTTTCATAACTAGTTGAATAACCTTCATCCATTGGATATCCCTTGCCCCCTCCATCATCTCTCTCACAGGCTTTTGAGGAGTACATATCTTCCATTTTGATGTCTGGTAATGATGAAAAATTTATTCAGCATATCAGCTAAAGTCTTAGGATTTTTGGTAAGATTCTGCATATTTAAGTTGAGATATTTATGTATGTATGTATGTATGTATATATGTATTTAAAAGTTGGTAACTGGGAAAGTCACACTGAGCAGAGGCTCATTTCCAGGTGCGACCTGCGGGAAGGAAAATAAGGAGGAACAACTTTCATAACAAAACATGGATACAAATTACATATCACAATTACGGATACAGGAATAAAAACACAATGGTAGTAGCAAATGGAGTGGAAACATAAAGCAGCAGCATAAATACAGCCATGATATAGTGGCTAGACATAAGCAAAGCAAAGTCACAATGCATGTTGGGGCAGGGACTATGCTAAAGAGCCTCAAACGAAGGGGAGCTGACAGATTTCCATGAAAGAGGATATGAGATTAGGAGGGGGATTTAGATGAACAGGAGAGTGCAAGGAGTTGTCTTAATCGATATCTAAGGGTAGACAGTGAAGAGGAGAGGTGGGGGGGAGAGGAGGGGAGTAGATTCCAGAGGGAAGGGAGGCAGTAGGAGGAAGCAGCTTGACCACCAGATAAGTGAGGGTGTGAAATGAAGAAAGTGTGGGAATTCCTGAAGTGGAGGCAGAAGGAAGAGGAGGGAACAGGGGAGATCATAGAATCATAGAATCATAGAAGCTTGATGGAAGAATAGAACCACAATGGCCCATCTAGTCTACTCTATTTCCCCCACTGCTCCTCTCCTTCTGCTGGCCCCACATTCCCCCAGCTACTCAGTCCCATATGTTTGTCCCTTGCCCTCTTGAATCCCTTCAACAATTCAGCTTCCACTACCTTTACTGGTAGTCTGTTCCAGGCCCCCACCACCCTCTATATTGAGAATTGCCCTCTCACATTACCTCTTTATCTTCCTCCCTGCAGTCTGATACTATTCCCTCAAGTTCTAGGCCCCTCCTTCTTCTTAAGTAAACACCCTTCCCTTACTTTGAGAAGCCTCTTCACATATTTAAAAGTTTCAATCATGTCTCACCTTTCCCTTCTAATTTCCAGAACGCACAGATCCAGCTCCTTACACCTCAGCTCATATGTCGTCCCTTGCATACCCTGCACCATCTTATTTGCCTTACACTGAACCCTCTCCATCCCATCTATGTTCTTGCAGAGGTGTGGTCTCCAGAACTGGACTCCATACTCCAGATGTGGCCTCACCATGGCTTTGTAGAGGGGCATCATTACCTCCCACTCTCCTTCTACTAGTAATGCCCCTGCTGATGCGTACCAACATTCCATTGGCCTTTCCCACCATCCTGCTACATTGATTTCCTACCTTAAGATTGGATGAGACTATAATCCCCAGATCCCTCTCCTGTTCTGTTACTTTGATTGCCTCCCCTCCTAGGCTGCATCTGCTCAAGTGTTCCTCTTCCCCAAGTACATCACAGCACACTTTTTAGCATTAAATTTCATTTGCCACATCTCTGACCACTCTTCGAGCATCATCAGGTCCTGTCTCATGTCCTCCATCCCCCACCTGGGGTGTTCACCCTATTGCAGATCTTTGTATCATCAGTAAATAGGCACACCCTCCCCCTCAGACTCTTCACTATATCGCAGATGTAAATGTTAACAAACTCTGGTCAGAGCCAATATGGCTGTGGAAAGCTTTTAGAAGTGGCAAGAGTGTGGAAAAAAATATGCAGTGCTTTTGCTGAAGCAATAAGTAATACTGCAGTGATTACAGTAATGCACATGTATGATACTTGTACATGTGCTGTTTGCCCTGTAGTCAGCGCTGCTCAACATGGTGGTGCTGACATAACTATGCATGCACAATAGTCATGCATGTGCAATTTAAGTTAAGGTCACCCTGTTGCACATGGTGGCTTGTCACTGCTGCAGTTGTGGAATGGAAATGTAGTGCGCCGGGAAGTGGGTATGTTTATGCAGGCCGTGGAGGGGAAGGGCTGCATAAACAGAATCACTGGAAACTACTGTATGTCAGAGCATAATGAAGCACATCAGACAGCAGTCCAGTTATGTGCTTCCACAGTGCTCTTATACAAATCTGATGATGGCATAACATCCGTGGAGCTTGGCCCACGGACCCGTACAAGTCAGACTCAGGAAGAGTCTATTAACAAACTAGATATCTGGTCTGGGACTTGCTCGTCATCACAGTCACTTTGTTATTCTTTTCTAAGCAGTAATTTCTGGTAAATGTGCCATAACCAAATTGATCTCAGTGCTGGTAGACTACTTCTGTTTTTCTCCTGATTGTATTAGGCAGGGGTAGTAGCAGTCTTGAAGTGGTAGCTGCCGGTGGTGGCATGCACTGAGAAAAAAGTGGTCTCCATGCTCATCTGCACATTTTAGAAATGATGCCTTTCCTTGTTTTTGCTGTTAAGAAACTGACCCTTTTAACACAAAAACAAGGAGGCTTCATGTGAGGAACATGATTATGGGTTTGCATCTGATATACAATGGCAGCCATAGATGCAGAATGTTGTTAAACAGTAATCAATTGTACGTAAAAGCTCTTTTTTTTAATGTGTGCTTTCTTAATCTTGTCAATACCACTCCACCCATTTGTACTCTTCCCCTGGATTTCTGTGCTTCAAGTGCATTATTTTACATTTTTGTGTTTAGGACAAAACGTCCTTTCAAATGAGGGTAATCACTAATCAAAATTCTTTATAGTGTTTTACGTTTCCTTGTGCGTGTGCAAGAAACACCTTGTGGTAGAATGACATTTCAGAGGTGTGTCAGGGATGAGTCCAATGCACAGCAATCTACAGTAGGCTTGTCCCTGACAGACCAATGAGCATGCAACCAGTCTTTCACACTAGTCACAGTTTCACAGCTGGAAGCCATTCTCTAGTTGAAAGAAATGAAGCCCTCCAATGAGAGTGCTTAATTCCTTTCATTCATCCCCTTAGTGATCTTACTATTTATCTCCACACCCACATTGCAGATGTCTGGGTACCCAGCCATACACTGCACCCCCCCGTGCCATAAACAGTAAACAGTCCTAGCAGTCAAGAACAAGTAAATATAATTTCTCTTTTCCCCCAACAGATGTCTGTGTTGAACTTGTTTGTGTGTCTGTGTGAATGAGAGTGCATGTTCTTTTCCCTGAACTTCTCTTTCTCTCCAGTGCTTCATCTGTGCCACAATGCCAAGCCTGATCATTGCTCTCTGTGATGGTACACACTGACCCACCCCGTGGATCACAGTGAGAGTGCTGAGAAGTGAGGCAGCATTACCTGCAGAACTGTAGCGCAATCCTGGACTGCGGGGGGAGAGAGACATGGGCTGCAGGGACAAACACTGAGAAGGAGAGGCAGCAGCACTCCCCTCCCCCGAAAGAGAGCACAGGACTGAAAGAGATGGTGAATGGAACCAGTGTGAGGGAGAGAGCAGCGAGAGAGTCCCCAAATAGTGACAGCAACATGCTGAGATGTGGTGAGTAAGCAGAATGAAGATGATCCACAGGTGATAGGCTGTCACTATTGCAGCACCACCGTGGCAGTGTGACATTGGGAGTACAGTGCAATGTAATGACAATAACCACGATGACTGGTGGCTCCCAGTCCTGCAACTGAACAAATGTTCATTTCAATGGGTGGCCCTTCCTCTAGCAGTGTCTTTGCCATCCCACCCACTCACCCCCAACCCCACCCCCTGAGACAGACACAGCAACAGTGAGAGCTGCAACCAGTGCAGCATATATGTGCAGGTCCAAACCATTCCAGTCAAAGACAGTGTCAACCCCCACACCACTCACTCTTCCTGCACCTTGCTGTTGGTCTGACTCTCTGTTTGTCTTTCTGAAGCCCAGTGGAAGTGGACATCACATACAGAGAGGAAGAGAAAGTGGCAGCAAGAGTGCCATAACCAGAGCAATGCTGCAGAGTTTTCCTTTCACCGTGGGGGAGCGGAGGTCAGAGAGAGAGAGAGAGAGAGAGAGAGAGAGAGAGAGACTAGGAGAGACACAGCATAAATCAAACTTGGTGCATATATTCCACCACTGCACAAGAGGAGCACACAAACAGAGACAGATACAGATATGTGGGTCACATATCTGCCCCTTCACATTGACTAGCACAGTGTAGGGTGGGCACTGGATTGGCACCCCTGGAAAGTTGCTGTCCCCTACACATTCAGTTCACATCAGCACATATGGAACAATGTACATTAGCCAGAGACTGATGTAGGTTACTCATCTTCCCCTCCACACCCATCCCACTCCACACAAGTTGGCACAGTGACAAGGTGACCTCCAGGTGGACAGTCCAAGACAAATAGTGGACTGTGGTCTGGCAGAAGTTGATTATTGGTGCCCCCTCCACAACCATCCTCCCACCACTGCACATTGGCTGTCCCAGCTAGAGACAGAAATGTGAACTGCACATATGTTACACCACACCTGTTTCTATCTAACCTGGTGGGCTCCAGGTGTGTGGAAATGGGGCTGTGGTCCATATCCATTGACTGACCTGAGGCCCTTGGCACCAAACATGCCATTCTGCATCTCTGCACATGTGAAGCATTTTCTCCTTCCATTCCAGCTCCTGCACATGAGGAAGTGGTTCATACACCTGTCCATCTTCACCCATCTGAGTTCCATGAAAGCTGGAACTGGCATTACATGGGCTCCAGGCAGGTGGCTCTGGAAGAATGATGCCCCATCCCCCCATCCCACCTCCACACAAGGGTAGCACCCTGCAGCAGCCATGTATAGAGATGCAAATTGCACATCTGCCCTTTCATATCCATCCATGCTCCACCAGGGCTAGCATGAAGGTTGAAGTGGGCTTTGGGTGACTGGCACTTCCTCACCCTATGTCACACCTCTACACTTTCAGAACACTCTGCTTCAGACAGAGGCTCTCCCACCTAATGTGCTTTGCCCATGGACAGCACTCTGAGGTACTAGATATAAAAATGTGGATACTGTATCTGCCCTCCACAACTGTTCCCACTCTTCTGGGTGGGTGGGGGGCAGATACAATGAGTACTAATGCATGACTGGTGCCTCCTCTTGCTCACCCATCTATCAACCCAATACTTTACTGCCACCAGAGAAGAGATGTGGGTTGCACATCTGCACCGTCATATACTGTCCCCATTTCAAGCAGTTTTACACACAGGCTATAGTGGGGTCTAGGATGGTGGCCCCTAAGTGACTGTACCCCCCTTTATCCCACCTCCACACAAGGGGAGCACTCCCTCCTGTTACACATTTGCAAATAGAGAGAACTCCTCCCCCTCCATGCCTTCTTGCAAACGGAGAGCAATTCTCCTCCAGCCCTCTTCCACATGGTGGACATAGTGTCTTATGCAATCATATTTGGTCTCAATCCTTGCTGAATTAATCATTGTACATATTCTGCCGGGGAGGCCTCCTTGAAGTTCCCAGGATTAGGTTGCGGCATTCTGGGTACAGGGCATTCTCCGTGGCTGTGCCTACTCTGTGAGACTCTTTTCCTGTCAATTTAAAGGAGGCTTCCTCGGTAGAAGCCTGTAAGAAGGGCCTAAAAACTTACCTGTTCCAGCAAGCTTTTATTGATTAATTGTTTGATGTTAGTGGGATAGATAGGTGCATTTTCAATCTGCTCTTAGTTGAATTTTACAAACATTTTTGGCGTATAATTTTATATTGCTGTTAGTATTGTACAGTGCACAGAGTCCCAGCAAATGGGTGCTTTTATAAATCAATATCTATCTGTCTTATCTATCTATTGTATATCTATTGTATATACTAATGTAAAGAAAATTGTTTTATTGTAATTTATATTATGCGTCCTTACTTTTTGTTCCTCACACCATGTATTGTCTTTATCATTGCTTGTATAAGGGACCTCCTTGCAAATGAGCTTGCTTAATGGATGTTAGCCCTTCACAATAAACTTGAACATGGAGACCACTCTACCTTCCATTCCATCTCCACACATAGGCATAATTGGTCCACCTCCATCCCACCTCCATACATTGTGAGCATTGATCCCCTTATCCTCACGGTGCTTCTCCCACTACATTTCACCTCACCCACATGGAGAGCACTTCTCCCATTGCATACCACCTCCGGCACATAGGGAGCACTCCTCCCCCTCCATTCACTCTCCACACATGGTGAGCTTTTCACCCACTTCATATCAGCTCTGTACATGGGGATCGATCCACTCCTTTATCCCACTACCCCTTCATGGGGAGCACTGCTCCCCATCCATCCCACTCCTATGCTGGGGACACCTCCACACATTTGCATTACTCCCTCTGTACCACATCCCACCTCTGCATATAGAGAGTACTCCTATCCCCATTCCACCTTTGCACATGGGATCACTCTGCAACATTCAGTGACAAAGATGTCAGTCAGGCATCTGCCTTTCCACACCTATCCCACCCAACATGATAAGCTTCAAGTTGGGCAGAACATCGGTGGGGTTGAGATGTAATGAGTGGGTTTCCCTGGGAGATGATAGCAATACCCCTCACCACCTCTCTGAATGAGGGAAGTCCCCTTCCCCAAATCAATCTTTATTCTTTTTTCCACTCACAACTTTTTTGCTGATCAACCTTCTGTTGGCTCGCCTTAACAGTCACTCTCCTCCCAAGACAGGATGACAGGCCACTAGGCCAGGGCTCATTTTTCCTCAACCTCTCCTTTTTTCTCTTCAGACCATACCACCAGTCCAGCTAGTGTCCAGCCCACTCAAGAAGATGCACTGCAAGTTACTCACAGCTCGGTCCAGGACAGGTCTGTTCTTTCTGTGGTAGACCATACTTCAAGTTCTCCCACAGTTCAACTGAGGCTAGAGAAGAACAGCACACAGTCATACTCTAGTACCATGGCAGTCAATGAGATGCTGCATCTTGCTCAGCCATGCACAGATAATGTAGCACAGCAGCATGCTCACTAGTCTGTCTCATCAGGCTTCTCCTGCTTTCCCTGTTAATGATGTGTCTATCTCCCCTAGCCATCAATGATCCCATGCATGCTCACTGTCTTGCAGCTAGCTCCAGCTGCTATGGAGACTGCTGAGACACTGAGGATTTTAGCAGCTGAGCCTGAGCCAACCCAAAAATAAAATACAGGAATTTGAAAATTTCTGAGATAATTTTTTAAGGGGCGGTTGAACACCCTGAGCACCCCCCCGCCTATGCAGATGCAATCCACAACAGTTCAGACACATGCAATCCTTACACTTAAAGGCACTCTTCCCAGCCCAGCTAGCCCCCCTGCCTGCCCTGGCACACTAATGAACACCAACTGCTACCCCTCCCACTTCCTTTGCAAGCAGCGAGGATCCCTTGCTCTCAAGTGGTCAGTCCTATACAAATAGCAGAGTTGGGGGTCCGGGACTGCAGTAGGACCTGTTGCTGTAATGGAGCTTTAGCCTGCCTGAATACAACAGGACAGCTAAACTGAGTCCCCTTAATCCCTACAGATGGAGTGATGCTGCACAGATGATTGCTACAGCCACTCAGGCACCACCAGGGATTTAAAACAAGAGCTGGACTATGGCAGGCAGCCTGCCAACTGCCTCCTCCTCCTACTATGCTGATTGCTTGCAGCACTTTCCCAGCTCCTCCTTTGCTACCAGTGCCCACCAGTGGTCAGTAGTGTCAGTGGGTGGCCCTTCTTGGAGTGGTCAAGCGAGCTCCTTGACTTGCTACTAGCCCCCACAACAGATACTCTCTTTTGATATCTTTCCATATCTGGTTGCATTTGCCTGTTTCCAAACACCCAATAAACTTTTTATTCTAGTGCTTACTTAGATACAGAATATTAAATACATCCAAATAAAATATAATTGCTTTGAAGAATATAGAATCCTTTATTATGGCTCGGCTTTAATGTATGGTTGGAGAATGCTGAAATCCCAGCTTGATTGTTTTACTTCCTTGTTGCTATTTTGAATAATAGACAGACCTAGGCACTCCACTAAAGGTCATGGAAGGTGGTGCTTCACAATCTCAAAGCTAGAACCACCACAACAAAACATTCAGAGCACCCACCGAAGACCAAACTTTAAGAAAGATGCTTAATTAAATAAAGTATGAGCCAAGAAACAGTTTTTAGAAAAATGTAACTTTGTATTTATTTATTCACTTATAGCAAACACTTTATAGAACATAGAAAATCAAAACAGCGTCTTAAAACAGCAAAATTTACAACATCACCAGTACCCAAGGAGGGAGAAGCAGGCAGACTACACAGGTAGCTACAGCATGCCCAAAGGCATACGAACCTTTACGTTTCACTCTGACTAGGCAGGGTTTCTTCAGTTATTTTGTATTTTCAGGTTAAATCAAATGTAATAAAATATAATTTGTTTTGAGAAGATAGAAGCTTTTATTATGGCTCTTTTTGGTTTGATCCATGCACACTGAAGCGTTGGTGCAGTGAGATCACCACAATTTTAGCAGCCTTGCACCATTCCTCTGATCCTAAAAATATGTACTGCAATGGTTGTATAATTGTAGGTCTATATTCAAATGTCATCATTATAATTACACACTAAGAAAATGATCTTAATGAGTGCATTTAAGGTTTCATAATTTGACCTTTTGCCATTTTAATGACCTCCCAATCATGGAGTCATCAATTTGTTTCATCTAAACATTTCTTTGCACAGTAAATCAATAGTCCAATAAGATTTAGAATAAAATTACTTTAGAACAAAAACTATACAATCCTTGGATTTGATTTTGCACAACTATTAACTTCTCTTTGAATTGAAAATGCATAGGAGATTATTTGTACATACTTCCGTATTTCTCCACACTTTTACTTTGGGAATGTGTTAAAAAATATGAAAAAATAACACTTGACCTTTTGCAGAGGTCTTGACATCCCATAAAGGGAATGGTTTAAAACTTATTTAGGAGTCATTCAAGAGAATATCACAAGGTAAAAATTTAGTAAACTATACATTTAATGCATTTTATTAATAGATGCTGCCAAAGAGGACATAATAAAAGAAAACATTAGTGGTGCAGCATAGATGCCTAAAATATATTACATCATTTGCTTCTAAAAGTTTCACAGACATACAAGTCTTCTTTACTGTTTGTGTGTGAGCATTGTAAAATTAGTCTGCTGCTTTTTTCCTGAAAAGATTTGTTATGATCCCTTGCTGAAAAGATCTAATGTGCCCCCAATAAGCAGATCATTTTGTTCAAGCTGTTTGTTTTTTTCTTCTTCATATTAAGAACTAAAGAATTCCATTGACATGTTCTACATTCCTAGAATAACTTCAGGCTCTGCTGGTAAATTAGCCATGACAAGATATAAACCATATGATCTGGTGCTAGCATAGTGGTTTCAGAAATCAGGCTGTCAGAAATTCAATAGCAGTTATCCCAAACAAATGTAAATATCTCTAAAAGTATAGGTGTTACTCATAACTCATCAATATGAAAGTCATTCAGACAAAAATAGATTCCAAATGAGCCTATTCATTTATCTGCACTAATTATATTTTTTAAACTATGGCCATCTGATTATATGAATTTTCAGTTTTCTGCACAATTTTCTCCTTTCAGATGGATATATTTAAAAAACACTAATGAATTCAGATTAGTGACTATGCTTATTTGAAGGGTCATTTTGTCCTGATTAACTTTCATATGGTTGTATATTGGTAGCTTGTATACTTTCTGAGATATTTACATTTGATTGGCATGACTCCAACTGTGTTCACTCAGAGAAAAAAAATGAGGTTGTTTGGAAGACCGTATTTTAAAAAATATAAAGAATTCAGATAAGTGATTACCTTCATGTGAAAGGTCTTTTTTGCCATGAACAACTTGCGCACTGGTTGATTTTGTGCACCTTGAATAGTTTTAAAGATATTTAGAATTGTTTAGAAGGTGTGCACATTTGCTGTCAGAGAAAAGCAGCTTGGAGTTCTGTGTCCATCATTCTAAATAGAAAAAAGGGAGTATTTTTTTTAAGTGCCATAAGGATTTGCAGTGTTATGGAAGGATACACTGAAAACTACTAAAAACTCTGTTCCACAGAAACCCCTTTTCAAGCTAAAGTGATATGGCTGTGGGCTCTGCCCACATCCATAAAAAGGAGAGATTCCAGTACTGGCCACGGGGTACTCCACTCTTCACCCCCCATCCTGGAGTACACCCCATTTAGCACCACCCTCTGGGTTCTTCCAGTCAAGCAGGCCTCCACTCACTTTGTTATTTTCCCAACCACCCCTAGACTTTCCAGCTTACTTACCAACCTTCTGTGAGAGACAGTGTTGAAGGTCTTACTGAAGTCTAGCTAGGCCATGTCCACTGCCCCCTCCCTGGTCAACCACCTGAGTCACCCAATCAATCAACTCAATCAGGTTCATCTGGCATGACCTTCCCTTCATGAAGGCATGCTGTCTGCTATCCTGCAAGCCAGGAGGAAGGATATGTAGGATGGAATAGATCTGAGCCAAATATTTGGCAATGAAGGTGGCATAGTGGTACTGGTGATGTGAAGGGAGAGGGAAGATGGAGAGGGATTAATAAATGCAACAGTGATGAGTGAAGAGGGAACAGTTTGGGGTGAATTGGCAGAAGGCATGACAGAGGGTATCCAGTTTGGCAAGGGAGGAGGAAGGGGCAGTACCATAGACCACATAAGCATAATCAAAGATTGGCAGGACCATTTCGTTATCAGCTCCCAACAGATCTGGAGGAGAGGCAGTCCTTGTTACAGTCCAAGTCAACAAGCTTTGGGTGTAGTTTGGCATGGATGGCATTGATGTGGATGAAGAACTATAGCTTGTTGTCAAGCCAGACTCCAAAGCACTTGAAATCAGGGACAACCTCCAGAGGGGTGCCATCGAGCATACAGTAAGCAAGGGGAGGTGAGCACCTAGCCAGTTTATGACTGGTACTGACGGTAATAGGGACAGTCTTCTTTGTGTTGACCTTGAGTTGGTTGGCTTGGACCCAACACAGGACATTGCAGAAGTCCTTTTGGAGCTGATCTTCCACAGCTGAAGCTGAAGGGCTGGCGGTGTAAATGACCATATCATCAGCATACATTTCGATATGTGAAGAGACACAGGCAAAGGGGAGGTTGTTTAGGAAAATGGAGAACAGAAAAGGGCCCCGGATGGAACCCTGATGGACACCAGCTAGTATGGGGAGAGTGGGGGACAGGACACCACTCAGTTGTACTGACTGCTGACAGCCCATGAGGTATGAGTGGAAACATCCAACAGTGGCCACTGAGAGTCCTGCAGAGTTCAACTTGCTGAGGAGGAGAGGGTGGGACACCAAGTCAAAGGCTTTGGGCAGATCGATGAATATAGCTGAGGTGATAAGTCTCTGATCCATCCCAATGAGGATAGAGTCAGTTACCCTCAGCAAGGAAGATACGGTGGAGTGGTGTTTCCTAAAGCCAGACTGAAAGTGGGATAGGAAAACTGATGAATAAAGGAAGTTAGCAAGTCTGGAGTAGACAAGGGTCTCTTGAATCTTAGCAAGAGAGGGAAGACATGATATCAGCCAGTAGTAGCAGTAGTAGTATTAGAATTACAATTTTATTCTGATTTCAGAAAAGAATAACCCAATTGAGCTGAAGCTCATTTACAATGGGGTCCCAATGTGCGTATTATAACAGTTTCACAATTAGAATATTATTTATAAAACATATAATAAAGCAACAATACAATACATTACACAGTGAGATAATATAACTTAGTCACAACAAACTCTTGGTAGCTTAGTTGCATTTACAATCCAAGTTTTTATAGCACTCCAAGATGTTATACCTTTATGCAATCTGAGATAGCCAGGTAAGCTGTTCCATAATGTAGGACCCATACATGTGAAATTAGGGTTTCCCTTTACAGTTTCCACGACTGGCAACATATATTCAATTGCCCCAATGTACCTAAATCCTCTTTTACATTCCATTCCCTTTCCACTTCTAATAAGTAAACAGCCATTTTTTTTGAGATAGCATTCATAGATCATATGAATCATATAGAGTTTTCAATGCTCTGATAGTTCAATCCAATTTAGAGCTCTGTAAAGAGCACAATGATGCATATCCTGTGGGGCATCTAGGACGCATAGCGTAAACCTGTTGGTAGTTGCCAGGGGAAAAACAGTGGTTCCCTTTGTGCAGAGCTACACTTTTGCTATCTTCCAGGTAGAGATGTTGCAAAATTAAATTTTGCCAGCTAAATTGCCACAAAATCATCAATTTTGCCATGTGAAACATTTTGCTAAATTCTGCCATTCCACGAAACCCGCAAACCGTGAAATTCCAAAGAGATGTGAAATTTTTCCAATTTGGGGGTGAAATTTCACATTTCATGGTGTAATTTCACATTTCATTGGTGAAACTTTGCATTTCACCCATGGAATTTTGCATTTCACGGGCAAAATATTTTGCAGAATGAAATTTTCTAATTTTCCACATCTCTACTTCCAGGTCTGAGAGACAGCACAATGGGAAAAGAAGAGGTTCGAAAGGTGAGCAAGTGGAGTGGCAACAGCTGAATCCATGATTCAAAGAAGTTTGGGTTCCAACCCATTGGTGCTAGACTTTGATGGGTTATGTGATGTTAGGGCAAGGAATACTTTGTGGGGGGAGAAGGGGGGAATGGAATCTTTCAGGAGACAGGGGTAGGGGAGATGCTGGAGATGATAGAGGAGACTGCGGGAGGGAGTGACCAGAGGATTGGTATGAGGGAAGAGCACAGGTGGTAAAGAATTTGTTAAAATGTGTTAAAATGTGTGGCAACTGACAGTGGGTCAGAGACCAATGAACCATCCACTTGGAGGATGGGGGAAGTGGACTGGGCTGTAGGATCAAATTGGGAATGAATAACCTTCCAGAAACTGGTGGGAGAATTAAGGTTAGACTGGAGATTAGATTTGAAGTAGAGGGCCTTGGCAGAGAGAACAGCCTTCGTGCAAGAATTCCTGAGTGACATGTAGGACTGCAGGTCAGGCAGGGATTGTGAGAATTTGAAACAAGGCCATGCTTGGTCATGGGAATTATAAAGATTAATAATTTCAGGGATAATACGGGGTGATAGAAGAGACTGATTCTAGATTTATATAGGGTGTATGGACATTCCATGTGTAGTTAAAAAGGTGAGGAAGTGAGAGAGGGTGATGTCAATGACATTGGCAGAATAGATCAGGGACCAGTATCACGACTCAAAAAAAGATTTATAATCTTGAAAGAAACACCATTTAAAGGGCATTTCTACAACAGTTAAGTGTAGAATCCAGCTTACGGTCTCTCAGTATGGAAGGTACATGTGCTGCTCATTCTCATGCATGTCATTTTCGTGGCATTTCAAATTATATTTTTAAGGGAAAAATGGAAAACAAGATGGTGGCAAATGAAAAAGAATTTTCCTCTCATGCAAAAACATTTAGCCCAAAAAAAAAAAAATTTTTCATTTCGTACAGTTATCTAGATGTACTTACTGAGCATGCTCAGAACTGATTTTTAAAAATTTCAAAATTCAATAACTTTGGAATGGATTAATATTTGTTTTCACCAAATAAGCAAAAGACACATCTGTGGGCCAGTCCCTTTCCACCCTGAACATTTTAGACCAAAATTCCAACTTGTCCATTCAAGCCAAAGGGAAAAAAGTGTGAAAATTCACTTATTGCACTCTCCAGAAATCATTATCCACCAATTTGATGGAACGAAACTTGGCACAACCAGAGAGCTACCCCACAAGACCATGCATTTAAGGTTTCATGTAAATCTTCTGAATGCTTGCAAAGTTATTGAAGTGCAGACATTGGGATTTAACATAGAACTGGCAGTACAACCCTAAATATAGGGGCACGACTGTGCCCCTATGATGTATGTATTATATAGTGCCACCTCCTTTATCTGCCACCATTTTATCTGCCTCCCTCACTTAATGCCAGTGTGAACTCCTGTCCCATTTTCCAGAAATGGTATTATCCTCTTTAACTGTCACCCTCTATTATCCACCACCCTTTTTTATCCACCACAATTTAGGCTGTATGGTGATTGATGGATAAAATATGGTGCACTGTATCTATAGATAGCCAAGTCAGCTAGGATGCAATGCAGTAACATGCACTATATGACATACTGTAGCACACAATACTGCATGATAAAAAGGCTTATTAGCCATTGAATTACACTGTTGCACTGTTCCCTGTACTATAGTGCAGCATTGCTGTGTTGCATCATGGTTGGTGCCAGTGTTTGTGTGTGTGTATGTGTGTGTGTGTGTGTATCTTTATTTATTTAAAGGTTTTACCAGGAAGGCATACTGAGCAGACTACTGCTTGATTTCAGATGCACCCTGGGGGAGGGGGGAGAGGGATAATAGGCAAAGATTACATATTTACATGTTTAGACTGTTACAATAAACACATCCACATACACATTTTACAGTATTCGCATACAAGTATTCACAAAACTGCAGGAGAAGGTACAATTCATATGACAGTCAGGTAAAGGTACATGATAACTTAGAGTGTAAGGTAAATATAACAGGACAAAATTTGATGGAACAGTGCATCATAAGAGTACCCCCCTATGCAAGGTGTACCTGGATCCCTAGTCAGAGGCTTGCAAATGTACATGAGCAGATAGGGGAGAAGTGTTTATTGAAGAGGGATTTGAGGTGTTGGCCAGGGGGGGTGCATTCTGGATCTCTGAGGAGAGTGAGTTCCAGAGTTTGGACTTGCAGTACATGAATGCAGATTGGTCTGCTGAGGTTGATGTGAGAGGAGTAGACAGTAGCCGCGAGTCGTTATTCCTCAGTGCACAGCCCTGGAAGGCAGAAGCCAAGAGGACAGAGGTGAGATATGGGAGGACGGACTGCATCCAGAATTTGGCTATGAGGCTGGCATAGTGGAAGTGATGCTGGTCCTGCAATGAGGGGAGGTCGATGCTGTGGTATAGGACACAGTGGTGAGTGTTTGGGGGACAGTGAAGGGCAAAGCAACAGAAGGAGTAGAAGAGTGGATCCAGCCTGGCTAAGGTGGACTTAGGAGTGGCACTGTACACTACATCCCTGTAGTCAAAATAGGTAGAATCATCTTCTGCACTATTTCATGGTGAGCCAGCGATGGGATGCATCCACGGTTATGGTACAGTGTGCCTAGTTTGGGGTGCAACATTTTGTGGTTGGCATCAATATGTGCAGAAAAGTCTAGGTGCTCTTCAAGGCAGACCCCTAGATATCTGCAGGATGTGCAATTCTCTAGAAAAATCCTGTCCAGGGTGTGGAAAGAGGGAGTGGATGGTAGCCTTGACAGTCTCTGTCTTCTGCCAAAGGTCATTGACATGGTTTTCTCGGTGTTGAGAAAGGGCTGATGTGAGCAAGACCACCACTGAACTGCATTGAAGTCCTGCTGGAGTCTGGTCACTACATCTGATAATGTGAGGCCAGATGTGTACAGAACTGTATCATCCTCATACATGTGAATGGATGTGTGAGGGCAGACAGAGGGCAGGTCACTGAAGATGATGGAGAACAGAAGCGGGCCAAGGACTGAGCCATGCGGAACATCAGAGGTGACAGGGAGGGAGGCAGAGGTAGTGTTGCCAATTCTGACAGATTGGGATCTGCCTATTAGGTAAGACTGGAACCAGCTGGTAGCCATGTTTGAAAGCTCTGCAAGTGAGAGCTTGGATAGAAGAAGGGAGTGGGAGACAGTGTTGAATGCTTTAGCCAGATCGACAAAAATGGCTGAGATAATATGGCCTCTATCCATACCAGTGAGGATGAAATCTGTGAGTCTTAGGAGAGAGGTGGTTGTGGAGTGGCACTTCCTAAAGCCAGACTGGAATGGTGTGAAAAAAGAGGAGGAATCAAGATAAGAGGAGAGTTGTGTGAGAACTAGGTGTTCCTGGATTTTAGCCTGGATAGGAAGTAGGGAGATCGGATGGTAATTTCTGGGGGCAAAGGGGTCTTTGCCTTTGGAAAGAGGGATGACTGTATTGTGCTTCCACTCATTTGGGATGGTGGCTAGAGAGAACAAGATGTTATAAAGAGAGGCCGGGTGGGCAGCGATGGTGGGTGTGGACAAGTATAACAACTCTGAATCCAGGCCTGTAGGGCATTTGCCCTTGGTGGGATTGAGGGAGAGTAGGGCTTTGTAGACATCAGCCAGGGAGGTCTGATGGAAGGTGAAAGCAGAGCCAGTTTGGGGCACTTTGGGGTGTGGCTTGGTGTAGAGGGGGTTTGGGGATCTGGATCGAGGGAGTCCAGAAGAGATGCGGTACACTCCGTAAAGAAGGAGTTAAAGTGAGAGGCCACTTCGAGGGGGTCAGTGATCATGGAGCCTCCTATGTTGAGGGCAGAGGTTGTGGTCTGAGAGGGAGGGGCGAAGAGAGATTTACCCACCCTCTAAAATTTAGATGGATGGCTTAAGTTGATGTGGAGGATGTCATTGAAGTATTTAGCCTTTGCCTTGTAGATCTGCCTGGTTCAGGCATTATGTACAACATGATACTTCTGCATATCCACCTGACAACTGGAGACTTTGAACACTTTCCAAGCCATGTCTCTGTCTTTGAGGAGTGTCATAATGCCCACTGTAATCCATGGTAGGTGGGCACCCCTCACCTAGGTACATTTGAGGGGGGCATGTGTGCCCCAGATAGTGGAGAACCTGGCCTTGAAAAATTTCCCAGCTGAGTCAACAGAAGTGGCCCTGGGGATGTAGGACCAATCAGTGTTGGACAGATCTTATAGGAGAGGAGCGAGGTTTAAGGATTTGAAAGGTCTAGTAAATATGGATTGGGAGGTGGTGCCTTATGTCAATGGATTTTCCTAACTGAGCAGATCATGTGGTGGTCGCTTAGGGAGTCCTGTAGCAATTCTGAGATGACTATACAATGGGGATGTGATATAAGGGACCAGTCCAGGAGAGATTGGCTAGTAGAGTTGTGGTTTAGGTGAGTGGGCTCAGTGATTAGTTGAGACAGGTTTAGTCCTGCCACTGGGTTCCATAGCTTGGAGCTATAGTTTGACAACCAGTTTTAGTTAAAGTCACCAAGGATATGTAACTCACTTCTGGAGGCCAGTGTGGTGAGGGTGCATACGTGTTCAGAGATGGTGGGCATAGATGCGTCAGGAGAACAGTAGGAACCTGCAATCAATATGGGGCAGGTGTGATCGAGGGAGAGTTCAGTTAGTAAGGCATCAATGATGGGTACGGGACTGGGCAGTGGGACTGGTATGAATTGCAGAGGTGATAAACATGGCAATGCTACCACCTCTTTTGGTCCCTGGATGGTCATGGCAGATGGCAGAGTAGCCAGGTATAGCAAGTTCTGTATCCTGGTTTTGTGGTTTCAGCCAGGTTTCGGTAAATATATCAGGTTTTAGGGATAGAACAATTGGTTGCAGCAGGCTAATTTTGTTAATGATGCTGCTTATATTCAGTTGCAGAGTTTGAGGCCACAGGACAATGTGTGTGGGGGGATTGGGCGGTGGGGTGGGTAGTTGGGCCGGTGTTGCGTTCGATGTCCCCAGATAACATGAGCAGCAAGGTTATCAGGTGTTTCCAATTATGCAAGGCACTTAGGTGTTTACGTAGAGAATACTAAGTCACGAAGTCAGTATATATTCTTAGCTAACATAAAAAAAGTAGGGAAATGTAGCTTTAGGGTTTCCAACCCTAAAACCTGAGCCCCATCCCTAAAATAAATCAGGAGGGATCTTCCTAGGGTTGTTAACCCTAATACTCACCCCATTAGGTGTGTATGTTTCTGCAGTGTATAGAATGGGGTGAGCTTCAGGGTTGACAACCCCTAGGAAGACTCCACCCTTGATTTGTTTTAGGGGTGGGGTTTTGGGTTTGAAAACCCTAAAGCCACATTTCCCTACTTTTTTTTTGCTTTAGTCTGAACCCTAAATGTTGCATTAATGCAGTTTTTTGCAAAGAATGTCCTTACTTTTTGAGACAGTATAATCTTATCCTTATTTTCCTGCTGGAGTGCAGGGACCGGATGGCCTTGCACTTCCATCCATCCATCCATACTTTTTCAGATAGTGTAATCGTATCCTTTCTAGTCTGATGGAGCACAGGGCCCAATCTCTCCATGATGCATGTGTGCTTATATGGAGGCCCTGAGCTTACATCAGTAGGACAACAGTAAACAAACTGTCAACGTAGCTTTCTTATTACCCCACCTCATGAACCCAGTAGTAAAAATTGTGAAATTCCTGCCAAAACATTCCACGCCACTGCAGTGCCATTTTGTGCCAGAGGTACAAAAAGATACTTTGGGCAACATTTGAAAAATGACAGCTGTCTTATACATGAGGTGGTGTAAAGAAATGGCTATGTTGAAAATTTGGGGTGAAAATATTGGAAATTATGAAAGTTGCAAGCAAGCGTAGTGAAATGTCAGCAAATGCACACAACTTTACCATTTTAGAATATTTAAACCCCAAGTTTTCAGCATGCCCTTCTTATGACCCAACCTCATGAACGAGTAAAGAAACATAGAAGCTGATGGCACATAAAGCCCGCAAGGCCCATCCAGTCTTCCCATTTTTTCTACCTTATGAATGTGCCATAGGCCTTTACTCTGTCAATGGCCTATCTATTCATACTCATCTGTATTGGTACCTTATGCCTATCCCATGCCTGTTTGAAGCCCTGCACTGTATTCATATCAACCACTTCCTGAGGTAGGCCGTTCCATGCATCCACCACTCTTTCTGTGAAAAAGAGCTTCCTCACATTACCCCTTAACCGGCCTCCCTTTAATCTTGTGCTGTGTCCTCTTGTCCTGCTAGTTTTCTTATATTGAAATGTTAGACTCTTTCACCTTGTTAATGCCCTGAAGATGTTTGAATGTTTAGATCAAATCACCTCTCTCCCCCCTTTGCTCTAAGGTATACATGTTGAGCTCCGTTAATCTGTTCTCATATGTTTTCTGATGCAGTCTCTGCACCGTTTTGGTTGCCCTTCTCTGCCCTTGTGCAGGTGTGGCCTCCAGTACTGCTCGCAGTACTCCAGATGGGGCCTAACCAGTGTCTTGTAAAGAGGGATTATTACCTCCCTCTTATGACTTCCATACCCCTACTAATACACCCCAACATCCCTCTAGCCTTACCTACTGCTTTAGTGGTCTGCTTGTATGATTTCAGGTCATCTGTGATGATGATGATGCCCAAGTATCTTTCTTCCCTTGTGATTGCCAGCAACTCCCCTCCCAACCTATAGGTGGCTTCAGGGTTTCTCTTCCTCTGTGCATGATCTTGCACTTCTTTGCCTAAAACCCCAGTTGCCACTCTTCCGATCATTTTGCCAGTTTATCCAGATCTCTTCTTATTCTGCCCACCCCATCAGGATCATCTACTTTGTTGCAGATCTTGGTGTCATCTGCAAACAGACAAACATTACCCTCCAGTCCATCAGCAATGTCACTGATGAAGATATTGAAGAGGACTGGATCCAGGACTGATCCCTGAGGTACCCCACTTGTGACTTGCATCTCTTCTGACTGTATACCATTTACTACCACTCTCTATTTTCACCTGCCAACCAGTTTGCCACCCAGTTGACCAACTTCTGACCCAGCCTGAGCCTACCCAGCTTATTAATCAATCTTTTATGTGGAACAGTATTGAACGTTTTTCTGAAGTCAAGGTAGGCAACATCAACTGCACTCCCTTGGTCCACCACTCTGGTTACCCAGTCAAAGAAATCTATGAGATTAGTTTGATAGGACCTTCCTGTTGTAAATCCATGCTGTCTTGGATCCTGCATGCCTATGTCTTCCAGGTGTTTTACTATCCTTTCCTTAAGGAGTGCCTCCATAATCTTGCCCACTAGTGAGGTAAGACTGACTGGTCTCTAGTTCCCTACCTCCTCCGCGCTACCAATCTTGTGGATCGTGACAGCATGAGCCCTTCTCCAGTCTTCTGGGACCTCTTCTGTGCTCAGAGACTCATTAAACAGTTCAGATAATGGCTCTGCTAGTTCCACCCTTAGCTCCTTTAGTACCCTTGGATGCTTGCCATTAGATCTAATTGCTTTGTCCACCCTGAGCTTAGTGAGCTCTTGTAGGATCCTTTCTTTTGTGAAGGGACTAGTGCACACCTCCCTCCTCCCTGTGTCCATGGTGCTGAGCAGTGGGCTCTGCCCTACCTTCTGCTCAGTAAATACTGAGCAGAAGTATCTATTTAGGATAGATGCTTTTCCTTGGTCCTCTCCACATACACCCCTTATCCTCTTCGATTTTAGCAATACCCTCTCTGGACTTTCTCCTTTCACTAATGTATCTATAGAAAGTCTTGTTTCCTTCTTTTACTGTTTATGCCAGTGTTTCCTCAGTTTGGGCCTCTGCCTAGCTACCTTCCTTCCCTGCTTTCCTTAGGGAGCTTTGGTATTCCTCACTACCTTCGTTCCGCTGCGTTCCCTTATATGTCCTGAAAGCCAACCTTTTGGCTCCGACCTTTTATGTTACTGTTTTTGAGAACCAAAGTGATTTCCTCCTTTTTTTGCTCTTGCTTTTCTGTCTAACACAATGGGATGTTGCTTCAAGTATTGCATCCTTAATGCTTGCACACTTTGCCTGTACTCCCTCACCTGTATTTCTTCTTGCCAGGGCTACCTTAACTCTGTTGGCTATGCTATCAAAGTCAGCTCCTCTGAAGTCCCATATTTTTGCCTTGGAATGGGATGATTTAATTCTAGTGGCCAAATTGGACCATACCATGTGATGGTCACTGGCCCCCTGGTGACTTTCTACCTTGCGATCTTTCATCCTTTCCCCGTTAGTCAGTACTAGATCTAGGATAGCTCTGTCTCTTATGAGTTGTTGTACCAGTTGTTTGAGGCCCTCCTCCTGCAGGGAATCCATTATGTGTCTAGTTCTGGTGGATGTTGCTGCTGGTATTGATCAACCTGTATCTGGCATGTTGAAGTCTCCCATTATCACTGTATTCTGGCAAAAAAAATCACTACTTGGGCTCTCCCCTTCAAGGAGTTGCAGCATCCCTAACATTGACCTTCCACTCCGTCGCCACCTGAAGTGCAACCAAAGCCACCTTCCAGATCCCGAGAGCCAGGACCTCTCTCGACCAAAGATCATTCCACGACAGAGCCTCCTCTTGGTACAATTCCCTCCCCACTCATATCACAAACTTCCCCAAAATTGGCCCCTTCAAAATCACCCTGCAAAACCACCTCACTGACACTCGGAGCTGTAAAGGTCCCTGACTGGCCCATACCTAGAGCTCCACCTGGCCCAATTTACAGACAACGTCCTTCTGGACTACCTTCTCCCCCAGCAACCACCCCTTCCCCCCAAGGCATCGCTCCCTAGAACCCCTAGCGGTACCTTATTATTTATATACTAGTCTAATTATAACTAATTGAAGCCTTTGTACACCTTTGTATTACTAGAATTGCTGTTGTATCACACCTGTAATTGTTTCCATTGTTGTACTCCACCACCAATTGTTGTCTACCCTTCCTGCGATGAGGTGCCTTTGTAAATGAGTCTTTGACTCAAAGGTTGTAAATCAGAATTATGAAATAAGTAACATAAAATAAAATAAATAAATAAATATTAGAACCTCCCCTTTAGCAGTCATGTTTTGTATATCTTCTAACAGTAATTGATCTATGTCCTCCCCCTGGTCTGGAGGCCTGTAGACAACCCCAGTCTGTATGGCTGTCCCATTTCATGTTTCCATGGTGGCCCACAGTTCTTCTGGCTCCTTGTGTGTATTCTGAATTTCTGTAGCTCTGATATTTTCATTTACATCAAGGGCCACTCCTCCCCTTTGCACCTTGTTCTCTTCTGAACAGTACATAGCAGGGTACTGAAATCTCCCAAGTGTGGTTACTGGTGAACCATGTCTCGCTGATGCCCATCATGTCCAGTTTAGCCTCCATGACTGTTGCCTGCAGGTCTAGGATCTTGTTTCCCAGACTGCAGGCATTTGTATACATGATTTTCCATTGGACAGATTTCAGTGTTTTAGTTGTTTGGTGAGGTCCAGTGTTCCCCTGCATGTCGTATGGGGGCCAGACCTTTTTCCTAACCTGGTGATGCAAATGAACTACAAACATGCTGATCTCCTGCTTGATCATTAGCTGAGGGGGGGAGAGGTGTTCTTCCCATTCGATGTATCGGGTGCTGCACCACTCTCCCCATTTGCTAGTTTAAATATTCTGCAAAGACGTCAAACTTCTGCCCCAATGCACTGACTCCCTCCTTAGTCAGATGCATTCCATCGAATTTAAAGAACTTTCACTTCCAAAACTGTTGCCAGTTACATACAAATGTGTGTCCTTTTTCCTGGCACCAGCCCTTGAATCACATATTTAGCTCCCCTTTCTCCCCTTCTTTGACATTCTGTCCATCTTCCCCCCTCTCACAGACCAGCAGGATCTCAGAAAAGGAGATGCAGGATGAAATGGATGACAGTTTGTCTCCCAGCCTGTTCAGGTGTTCCTTGGTCTCCACAACTGACCAGCTGGTGAGATTATTTGTCCCTGTGTGTACCAGGACATTGATGTTTTCTCCTGCTTCCTGCATGATTTTAGCAATGTGGTCAGTATCTCTCCACGCTGATGTACCTGGGAGACATCTGACCATTACCCACTGCTGGAGGTAGGTATCAACTCCCTGAATCATGGACTCTCCTATGATCAGAAGTGTTTTGGATTTCCTTTTTGCTTTTTTTGTTTTAGTCCCCGTTTTGGGTGAGTTTTGTTGTGCTAGCTCCTGAGCTGCAGTGTTCTGCTCTGCAGTATCCTCTGCTCCTTTGTTTGATTTCAGAGACAGAGGCAGATACCCATTTGTAGTTTTTATATGATTTGTGGAGGTGATACATGGGAGAGCACTGAGTGACGGGGCAGCCTATTTTCCCCTTCTAACCACCTGCCAACCTTCTGGACCAACTACCCACTGCAGTCGAGGTGCTTCAGTTGGATGTTGGGAAAATGACTTGCAGTTCTTATAATATATTTCCTCCTGAATATTCGATTTGAGACATGCAGTCTCTGCCCATGCTGCCTGGAGCTGAGCCCTTAGAATTCCAATGGTCCAGTATGTAGGACAGTGTCTTAAATCCTGTATAACTGCCCCTTTTAAAAGTGTTCCACAGTACCTGCAGTTAATAATATCCATTCCAGATGAGTTGCTGGGTTCATAACCTAGTCTGAGTAACTAGAAGGAGGAAAATGAAAGCAAAACTTTATTTTTTTTTGTTTTGTTTGTTTGTTTTTGTATAACTTGTTATAACAAGTTAAATTACTTGTGCCCCTGTAAGGGAGGTCACTGTGTGGATAGCCCTCTGATCCTTCCCTTCCTGCTTTGCTACAGCAAATGTCACAACTGTGCTTCCCTATAAAAGGAATGTTGCATGGGGTGGTTGGGGATGGGGATGGGTGGCTGGGCCCATTCCCTGCTGAAAGAGAAGAACCACAGATGAGAGAAACAAGGTGGTAAGAGCAGAAACAATCAACCAACAACAAATGTGGTAGCTCTGAAAGCTTAGCCTAATGATAAAATAAAACTGTAAAACCTGTAAAGCACCACCTGTAATAATTTCACAGAAGATATACTCTGCAAAAAACACTTTGCTACAGAGAAAAATAAAGCAGTAACAGAAGATATACCTTGCAAAAAACAGTTTGAATCAGAGAAGATTACAGCAGTAATCTGTAAGCACTAAACAGTAACAAACCTGTAGGCACACCCTGCAATAATGCAGAATAAAGTATACCCTGCAATAGCAATTTGAATCAGAGAACAATAAAGCAGTAAAATGTTAGCCAAAAACAGTAACAAACCCTAAGAGTACAACAGAAAACAGTAAACAGTAAATCTGCCTAGCCAAAAGAAGCCTTAGTCGTTGTCCTTACTCTGATAATGTTCCTTGTCTTCCTTACAAGCAAACCTAGAAGAAAAGAGCTCAGGTGAAGCTAAGTGCCTTTGCCAGCAAACCTAGTCTTCCACCTCAAAAACACCAACTAACCTGACCTTTTAACTCTTCCTTCTGTTGGAAATTACCAAGAATTTGTCAGCTCCACCCCCCAGTTACACACTTAATCTCCTGTAAGAGCTGTGGGAGGAAAGCAATTCACTCCATCAATGTGAGAAGGAGACTGCAACACCTTTGAGACCAAACCAAAAACCTTTCAGCAAAAAAATAAAATAAAATAGTAGCAAACAATAATTTTGCTTAGCCTAATGATAGATAAAAAAAATCACAAAAATGTAAGCACCACCTGCAACAATTTTACAGATATACCCTGCAAAAAAAACACTTTGCTACAGAGAAAAGTAAAGCAGTAAGAGAAGATATAACTTGCAAAAAACACTTTGAAACAGAGAAGATTACAGCAGTAAACTGTAAGCACTTAACAGTAATAAACCTGTAGGCACATCCTGTAATAATGCAGCAGAAAGTATACCCTGCAACAGCAACTTGAATCATGGAACAATAAAGCAGTAAAATGTTAGCCAAAAATAGTAACAAACCCTGAAGAGTACAAAAGAAAACAATATCACACAGTAAATCTGCCTGGTCAAAAGAAACCTTAATCTTTTTCCTTGCTCTGATAATGTTCCTTGATCTGTCCTTATAAGCAAACCTACAAGAAAAGACCTCTGGTGAAGCTAGATGCCTTTGCCAGCAAACCTAGTCTTCCAGTATGGCGAAAATCTTGAAATCCCATCCAAAAGGTGATTTCCCCAACCAACCGTGAAATCACCATTTGGACAGGATTTGCGAAATTACACCAACATTGTCCATGAAGAGGGATTTTAGAAAAGGTATGTCTAAAATATGGTTTCAAAATATGCAAAAATGGAAAAGTTATGCATCAAAGTTGAAACCCCATTAAAATACATAGAACCCAATAGTGGAGAAAATTATGGCATCACTACTTAAAGACAGGATTGTGGAACACCTTGAATCCAACAGAGCACAAGATCCAAGACAGCATGGATTCACAGCAGGAAGGTCATGTCAAACAAATCTAATTGACGTTGACTGGGTGACTAGGGAAGTGGAGCAGGGGGGACCAGTGGATGTGGCATACCTGGATTTGAGTAAGACCTTCAATGCTGTTCCACACAGAAGACTTGTGAACAAGCTGGACAGCCTGGGAGTGGGTCAGAAGGTGGTAAACTGGGTTAGGAACTGGGTGAATGACAGAAGACAGAGGGTGGTGATAAATGGAGCTCAATCCAAGGAAAGTAGGGTGACCAGTGTGGTGCCACAGTGACAGTTCCCAGGCCAGTCCTGTTTAATGTCTTCATAAGTGACATTGCAGAGGGGCTGGAAGGGAAGGTGTGCCTCTTTGCAGATGACACTAAGATCTGCAACAGGGTGGACATTCTAGGAGGGTTGGAAAAAATGAGTATGGAACTAGGTAAGCTGGAGGAATGGCCTAGAGTGTGGCAACTGAGATTCAATGTGAAAAAGTTCAAAATCATGCATTTGTGGTACAAAAACCTGCAAGAACCCAGGAAGGATTACATGATGGGGGGGGATACTGACATTCATCAAACAAGAAATAGATTTGGGGGTGATCATATCTGATGACCTAAAGGTGGTCAAACCATGTGTGAAGGCTGTGGGGAGAGCCAGTGGGATGCTGGGGTGCATAGGGAGAGGTATCACCAGCAGAAGAAAAGAGGTGGTGATGCCACTGTACAGATCATTGGTGAGGCCTCATTTGGAGTACTGTGTCCAGTTCTGGAAGCTGCATCTCAGTAAGGAGATAGACATGATGGAGGCAATTCAAAGAAGGGCAACAAAGATTGTGCAAGGCCTGCACCAAAAGTTAAATGAGGAGAAACTGGAAGACCTCAATATGTATACCCTGGGGAGTGGAGAGACAGAGGAGATATAATAGAAACCTACAAATATCTAATGGGCATAAATAGGGTACCAGAGGGTAGCATCTTTCAGAAAAGAACATGTTAAGAAATGAGGTGGCTTGACATGAAGTTGGAAGGGGGTAGACTAAGGTGTAACATGAGGAAGTATTTCTTCACAGAAAGGATTTTGGACACATGGAAGACTCCCAGAAGAGGCGGGAGGGGGAACACAGTGGGGGAATTCAAAAATGCATGAAACAGGCATAGGGGAACCCTAGTGATAGGAACAAGAAGGTAAAGCCAGAGATCAAGTAGGGTCTGCAGCTTTTGCAGTAGGTAGGGAACATGTATAGACTAGATGAGCCTTATGGTCCTTATCTGCCATCAGTTCCTAGGGTTGTAGCCTGCATAAAACATTGGCTGGACAACAGGATGCAGAAAGTAATAGTAAATGGAGTCCACTCCAAAGAAGAAGAGGAAGAAGAATCAGCATTTATATAGCACTTTTCATACATAGTGTATCCCATAGCACTTTACAAGCAATGCTAGACTGGTAGTAAAGTGACTGAATGTGTGGGGGTTAAAGGGGGTTACTAGTGGGGTACCGCAGGGTTCAGTACTGGGACTGGTCTTCTTTAATGTCTTCATAGATGACATTGCAGAGGGACTGGAAGGGACAGTATGCCTCTTTGCAGATGACACAAAGATCTGCAACAGTGTTGATACACAAGAGTGGGTGGAAAGAATGAGAAGGGACTTGGCAAGGTTGGAGGAATAGTCAAAGGTATGGCAGCTTAGAATCAATGCAAAGAAGTGCAAAGTAATGCACCTGGGAAACAAAAACTCAGGGGAAGAGTACACAATGTGGGGGAGGTACTAACAACAATAAAAATGGAAAGGGACCTGGGGGTAGTCATATCAGATGACTTAGAGGTAAGAAAGAAATGTGAGGAGGCAGTAAGGAGGGCTGGGAGAATACTGGGATGCATAGGAAGAGGCATCACCCGTAGAAAACAGGAAGTCATTATCCCTCTGTACAGACAGTTGGTAAAACCTCATCTGGAGTATTGGGTGCAGTTCTGGAGTCCTCATCTCCACAAGGACATAGACAGGATGGAGTCAGTCCAGTGTAGGGCAACTAAAAATGGTACAGGGTCTGCACCAGTAGCCATATGAAGAGAGACTAAAGGAGCTTAATATGTATACTCTTGAGGAAAGGAGGGAGAGGGAGGACATGATGGAAGCATTTAAGTACCTCAAGGAAGCAATAAAGTCCAAGAGGGTAGCATCTTTCAGAAAAAGAAATGTGCAAACAAGGGGGCACAATTTGAAGATAGAGGAGGGATGGCTCAGGGGGAATGTAAGGAAGTATTTTTTTACAGAGAGGGTAGTGGATGCATGGAAAGGCCTTTCTGAGGAGGTTGTGAGGTCAAAAACAGTGGGGGAATTCAAGAATACATGGGACAGACATAAAGCAATTCTTCTGGGGGTAGGAGGATGTAGGGTGTTGTTTAACTAGGATCTGCAGCTTATTTAATAGGTAAGGAAATGGGTAGACTGGGTGGGCCAAGTGGTCATTATCTGCCATCAAAGTCAAAGTCTATAAACAAGTCATGTAACCTCTGCAGTGCTCCCGGGTCATACCAGAAAACAAATGATTGTTCCTAGCGCGCCTTACCCAGATAACAGAATACAATAAATAAAGTTAAAATTATGAAAGAGACAGTGATTGGAGGTTTGGGGGGTGCAACTCACTTTCGGAAAGGATTTTCCCATCACAAAAAAGGATCCTTTTTTCTTATTCGTGATGTGAAAAATAATCTTTTTTTTGTATCACTAATCATTAAAACAGATTTATAATCTAAAACCAAAAAAATTCAAGGGCATTTCTGCAACAGTTAAGTGCAGAATCCAGCTCAGGGGGTTCCCAATAAGCAAGCTACATGTGTTATTAGGTCTCCAGAATGTCATTTTGGGGATTTTTTAAATTTAAATCTTAAGGGAAAATGGGAAAGCAAGATGGTGGCAAATGAGAAAAAAGATTGTTTCTCTCATGAAAGAGGATTCCCCATGCGAAAACTTCATACAGCTATTTTTTTAGGCAGACAAAGCATGCTCAGAACCCCCAATTTTTTAATGTAATAACTTTGGATCAAGCTATTATTTTTGCACCAAACCAGAAATAGAAATCCTTCTGAGCCAAGCCCTTTCTACCCTGAAAATTTTAGACTAATATTCTAAACCAGCTGGGTGCTAGATGATGGGGGGAAAAAACAGCAAAAAACTGCGATTTGTTTGCATTTTTTCACTATCGGCTCAGAATCTGCACATTCAACAGAAATGAAACTTAGCACATCAAGAGATCTACCCCACAATACCACACATACAAATGTCTGTGTAAATCCGTAGAATGGTTGCAAAGTTATTAAAGTGCAAAATGTAGGGCTTAGCATAGAAACCCCTGCTCATCCATATAGTGGCACAACTGTGCCACTATGATTCATTACAAAAAACTTCATTAATGCACTAGTTAGGGTTAAAGTGACAAAAGTAGGGAAATGTGTCATTAGGTTTTCCAACCCTAGCATCCCACTCTCACCCTGCAGGCGGCAACAGGCATGGGGTGTGTCTTGTGGTTGTCAACCCTAACCCCATTCTCATTTACTGTACCCATCTCGGCTTACTTATTCATGGAAACATAGAAACATAGAAGTTGACAGCAGATAAGGACCTCAAGGCCCATCCAGTCTGCCCATTGTTTCTACCTTATGAATGTGCCATTGGCCTGTACTCTGTCAATGGCCTATCTTTTCATACTCATCTTTAGTGCTCCCTTATGCCTGTCCCATGCCTGTTTGAAGCCCTGCACTGTATTCATATCCACCACTTCCTGAGGTAGGTCATTCCATGAATCCACCACCCTTTCTGTGAAAAAGAACTTCCTCACATTCCCCCTTAATCGGCCTCCCTCTAATCTCATGCTGTGTCCTCTTGTCCTGTTATTTTTCTTATATTGAAACATGTTAGACTCCTTCACCTTGTTATTGCCCTTAAGATGTTTGAATGTTTCAATCAAATCACCTCTCTCCCTCCTTTGCTCTAGGGTATACATGTTGAGCTCTGTTACTCTGTCCTCATATGTTTTCTGATGCAGTCCTTGCACCATTTAGGTTGACTTTTTCTGGACTGTCTCCATTTTGTTAATGTCCTTGTGCAGGTGTGGCCTCCAGTACTGCACGCAGTACTCCAGATGGGGCCTAACCAGTGTCTTGTAAAGAGGGATTATTACCTCCCTCCTATGACTTGTGATACTCCTACTAATACGCCCCAAAATCCCTCTAGCCATACCTACTGCTTTAGTGGTCTGCTTGGATGATTTCAGGTCATCTGTGATGATGATGCCTAAGTCTCTTTCTTCCCTTGTGATTGCCAGCAACTCACCTCCCAACTAAAGGTGGTGTCATGGTTTCTCTTCCCTATGTGCAAGATCTTGCACTTCTTTGCATTAAACCCCAGTTGCCACTCTTCCGACCATTTTGCCAGTAAATCTAGATCTCTTCTCATTCTGATCACCCCATCTGGATCATCTCCTCTGTTGCAGATCTTGGTGTCATTTGTAAACAGACAAGCCTTACCCACCAGTCCATCTGCAATGTCACTGAAGAAGATACTGAAGAGGACAAGCCCCAGGACTGATCCCTGAGGTACCCCACTTGTGACTTACATCTCTTCTGACTGTATACCATTTACCACCACTCTCTGTTTTTTACCCACCAACCAGTTTACCACCCAGTTGACCAACTGTTGACCCAGCCTAAGCCTACCCAGCTTATTAATCAATCTTCTACTTGGATCAGTATCGAAAGCTTTGCTGAAGTCAAGGTAGGTGACATCAACTGCTCCCCCTTGGTCCACCACTCTGGTTACCCAGTCAAAGAAATCTATGAGATTAGTTTGACAGGACCTTCCTGTTGTAAACCCATGCTGTCTTGTATCCTGTGCTCCTATGAATTCCAAGTGTTGCATTATTCTTTCCTTAAGGAGTGCCTCCATAATCTTTCCCACTACTAAGGTAAGACTGACTGGTCTGTAGTTCCTTGCCTCCTCACTACTACCACTCTTGTGGAGTGGGATCACATGAGTCTTTCTCCAGTCTTCTGAGACCTCTCCTGTGCTCAGAGACTCATTAAACAGTTCTAATAATGGCTCTGCTAGTTCCACCCTTAGCTCCTTTAGTACCCTGCGATGTATGCCATTAGGTCCCATTGCTTCGCCTACCCTGAGCTTAGTGAACTCTTGTAGGACCCTTTCTTTTGTGAAAGGACTAGTGCACACCTGCCTCCCCCCTGTGTCCATGGCGCTGAGCTGTGGGCCCTGCCCTACCTTTTCCTCAGTAAATACTGAGCAGAAGTGTCTATTTAGGATAGATGCTTTTCCTTGGTCCTCCTCCTCACACTGCCCCTTAAACCTTTGATCTTGGCAATACCACCTTTGGACTTTCTCATTTCACT
Organism: Neoceratodus forsteri; assembly: GCA_016271365.2. Lineage (NCBI taxonomy): Eukaryota > Metazoa > Chordata > Ceratodontiformes > Ceratodontidae > Neoceratodus > Neoceratodus forsteri. Next base: position 315,656,090 of record CM028134.1, read on the forward strand.
AATGTCTCTATAGAAAGTCTTGTCACCTTCTTTTACTGTTCATGTTAGTATTTCCTCAGTTTGGGCCTTTGCCTGCTTTACTGCCTTCCCTGATTCCCTTTGGGAAGTTTGATATGTCTCCCTATCTTCATCCTGCTGTGTTTCCTTATATTTCCTAAAGGCCAGCCTTTTGGCTCTGACCTTTTCTGCTACTGTTCTTGAGAACAAAGTGGTTTCCTTCTTCTTTTGCTCTTGCTCTTCTCCGTAACACAATCGAATGTTGCTTCTAGTATTGCACACTTAATGTCTGCCCACTTTGCCTGTACCCCCTCACCTGTATTTCTTCTTGCTAGGGCTACCTTAACTCTGTTGGCCATCTTATCAAAGTCCGCTCCGCTGAAGTCCTATAGTTTTACCTTGGAATGGGATGATTTAGTTCTAGTGGCCAAATTGAACCATACCATGTGATGGCCACTGGCCCCCAGGTGACCTTCTACCTGGAGATCTGTGATCCTTTCTTTGTTAGTCAGTACTAGATCTAGGACTGCCCTCCCTCTTGTGGGCTGTTATACAAGTTGTTTGAGGCCCTTCCACTGCAGAGAATCACTATGTGTCTAGTTCTGGCAGATATTCCTGCTGGTACTGACCAATCTGTATCTGGCAAGTTGAAGTCTCCCATTATCAGAACCTCCCCTTTAGCAGTCATGTTTTGTATATCTTCTAACAGTAATGTGTCTATGTCCTCCCCCTGGTCTGAAGGCCTGTAGACAACCCTAGTTCATATGGCAGTCCCATTTCTCTGTTTCCAGGATGACCCACAGTTCTTCTAGCTCCTTATGTGTATTCTGAATTTCTGTAGCTTTGATATTTTCATTGACATAAAGGGCCACTCCACCCCCCCTTTTTGAATCTCAGCCTCTTCTGAACAGTACATACCTGAGTACTGATATCTCCCAAGTGTGGGTACTGGTGAACAATGTCTTGCTAATGGCTACTATGTCCAGTTTAGCCTCTATCATTGTTGCCTGCAACTCTGGAATCTTGTTTCCCAGACCGCGAGCATCTGTGTACATGATTTTCCATTGGCCATAATTCTGTGTGTTAGTTGTTTAGTGAGGTCCGGCGTTTACCCTGTGCATCATATGGGGAGCTGTACCTTTTTCCTTATCTGGTGATGCAAATGAACTACAAACATGCTGAACTCCTGTTTGATCACTAGCTGAGGGGGGGGCATTGTTCTTCCCATTTGATGTATCAGGTGCTGCAACCTTCTCCCCATTTGTTAGTTTAAATATTCAGCAAAGACATGAAACTTCTGCCCCAATGCACTTACTCCCTACTTAGTCAGATGCAGCCCATCAAATTTAAAGAACTTTCACTCCCAAAACTGTTGCCAGCTACCTACAAATTTGTGTCCTTTTTCCTGGCACCAGCCCTTGAGCCACATGTTTAGCTCCCCTATCTCCCCTTCTCTGACCTTTGTCCATCTGCCCCCCTCTTCCAGACCTACAGGATCTCAGAGAAGGAGATACTGGATGAAATGGATGACAGTTTGTCACCCAGCCTGGTCAGGTGTTCCTTGGTCTTCAGAACTGGCCCGCTGGTGAGATTGTTAGTCCCTATGTGTACCAGGACATCAATGTTTTCTCATGCTTCCTGCATGATTTTAGCAATGTGGTCAGTGTCTCTTCACACTGATGTACCTGGGAGACATCTGACCATTACCCCCTGCTGGAGGTAGGTATCAACTCCTCGAATCATGGAGTCTCCTATGATCAGAAGTGTTTTGGATTTCCTTTTTGTTTTGGTCCCTGTTTTGGGTGAGTTTTGTTATGCTAGCTCCTGGGCTGCAGTGTCCTGCTTTGCAGTGTCATCTGCTCCTTTGTTTGATTTTGGAGATAAAGGATACCTGTTTGTAGTTTTTATATGGTTTGTGAAGGTGATATGTTGGAGAGCACTGAGTGATGGGGCAGCCAATTTGCCCCTTCTAACCACCTTCCACCTTCCCAGACCAACTACCCTCAGTGGTCGAGGTGCTTCTGTTGGATGTTGAGGAAATGGAGGGCAGTTTTTATAATATATTTCCTCCTGAACATGCTATTTGAGGCATGCAATCTCTGCCTATGCTGCCTGGAGCTGAGCCCTTAGATCTCCAATGGTCCAGCATGTAGGACAGTGTCCTTAATCCTGTATAACTGCCATTTTGAAAAGTGTCCCACAGTACCTGCAGTTAATAATATCCATTCCAGATGAATTGCTGGGTTTATGAAGTGGTCAGATTAATTAGAAGGAGGAAAATGAAAGCAAAAAATTGATTTTGTGTTTTGTATGTTTTTGTATAACTTGTTATAACAAGTTAAATTACTTGTGTCCCTTCAAATGAGGTCACTGTGTGGAAATACTATTCTGAGCCTCCTCTCCCCTTCCTGCTTTGCTACAGGAAATGTCATGACTGTACTACCCTATAAAAGGAGTGTGGCGTGGGGTGGTTGGGGATGGGGGTGGGTGTGTTGGCCCTTCGCTTGCCGAAAAAGGAAAAACACAGACAAAAGAAACAAGGAGGTAAGAGCAGAAACAATCAACCAACAGCAAATGCAGTAGCCCTGAAAGCTGAACCTAGTGACTGATGAAACTGTAAAACCTGTAAAGCACCACCAGTAATAATTTCACAGAAGATATACAGTACCCTGTAAAAAACACTTTGCTACAGAGAAAATAAAGCAGTAACAGAAGATGTACCTTGCAAAAAATAATTTGGATCAGAAGATTACAGCAGTAATCTGTAAGCACAAACCTGTAGGCACACCGTGTAATAATGCAGCTGAAAGTATACCCTTCAACAACAATTTGAGTCAGAGAAAAATAAAGTAGTAAAATGTTAGCAACAAACAGTAACAACACCGTGAATATCAAAGAAAATAGCACACAGTAAATCTGCCTAGCCAAAATAAGCCTTACTCTTTTTCCTTGCTCTGATAAGGTTCCTTGCTCTGTCCTTACAAGCAACCTAGAAGGACAAAGCTCAAGTGAAGCGAGGTGCCTTTGCCATCAGACCTAATCTTCCTAATGGGGTGAGTGTTATGGTTGACAAACCCAAGGCACGCCCCACACATGTTGCTGCCTGCAGGGTGGGGGTCAAGTGTTAGGATCGGAAACCTTAATGCCACATTTCCCTACTTTTGTCACTTTATCCCTAACTAGTGCATTAACAAAGTTTTTTGCAATGAATTTCGTTAATTTTTGAGATAGTTCTTTTTCTGTAATTAGTTTTTATAAACGCATGAGTTAGTATAAAAATAAAAATAAAACTTTTGACCATATTATGCAGGGGTTCTGAAATGCATGAGTATCTTTCTATAATTAGTTTTTATAAACACATAAGTTACTATTAAAGAAAAAAAATATATATATATATGTACTTTGACCATATTCAGCTGGGGCCGTGGGATTCAAATCCAGGTCTCCAGGTTCATACCCAGTGCTTTAGCCAATACACCACATTGGCTCCTTGAATATCACTGTGTCAATTTTCTCTTATCCAAAGTCAAGACAGTTCCAAAGTAAAACAGCCAATAATACTTTACTGTTTCTCTGTATTGCCAAAAGCATTTTTTAAAACTTTGCATATTTCTAAGCCATTTCACATAAACAGAAAATATATACTCTAATGTTTATTTTAGCATAACTGAAAAAAATGACTACTTTCCTTCTATAGCCCTGTTTAGCATACCAATTTATTTATTTATTTAGCTTTTGTTGACCGGGTAAGTGCACTAGACAAATCCTACCTGTTTTCAGGCACGACCCGGGGGAGGGGGATACAGATAAATGCCAACTGACCTTGAACCAGATTAAGCTGTTGGTGGTATTTTTAGTGAATGAGGGAAATTTGGCCAGGACACCGGGGAAATTCCCTACTCTTTTCGATAAGTGCCATGGGATCTTTAACATCCACCTGAACTACCACCAATCCAGGCAGATGGGACCTCGGTTTAACGTCTCATCTGAAAGACGGCACCTCAGAAATGCAGCACCCCTCTCATGCTGCATTACAGTGTCAGTACTAGGATATTAACCCAAGTGCCAGATGTGGGAACTGAACCCACAGCCCTCTGATCTCCCGGCCTCAGAGGCGAGTGTGCTACCTACTGAGCCACTGACACTGACCCATGTTTCTAAACAATTCACATCTTCAATCTGTCAGTATCCAAAATGTAAACCAAAAAACAAATTGTTCCAAACAGTGATTTTAAACAGACCAAGTTTCCCAAAGAAGGATAGCTTGTAATTTTCACCTGATTTTTCTAATCCTTCAATTAATAAAAAGGGGTATAAAATTAAGCTCATGATTATTCATGAGCTACAGTTATACTGACATTTTTGAAAATATGGGGCATATAAGTAACTGTTCTTCTTGCAATGTGAACAGATGAAACCAAAAATTAATTGCAAACAGTGATTTTGAACAGACCAAGCTTCCAAAAGAGGGATAGCTCACAGTTTTCGCCTGATTTTTCTAATTCCCTCAATTTAAAACAAAACATGTATGCAAGCCTCATGATTATTCATGTGCCATGAGGTGACTCTAGTCATCCAAGCCAAGCCTCTTTTACAGCTGTTTTGAAGTGCTTTTTTCAGCATGCTCAGAACCTGAATTTTTTAAATGTAATAACATTGGAATGGATTAACATTGTTTCACCAGACCAGCAAAAGAAAGCCTTCTTAGGCAAGATCAATGTACTCTGAACATTTCAGACCAAAATTCCAAACCATCTGGGCACTGCACAATGGCAAAATAAACAGCAAGAAACAGTATTTTTTTATATTTTTATCCTATCCACATCTCAGAATCTGCACTTTCAGCCACGAGATCTTGCATGCAAAATGTCATGCAAATCTGTTGAACAGCTGTGATTATATTAAAGTGCAAAAATTGGGGTTTAACATGCCTACTCAACCCTAACAATAGTGCAACTTCTTACCAGAGGCAGGGCTCCAGCTTCAAATCCTTCCTGCTGGGAAGGGGCAGAGCAGTGAATAAAAGAGGCTACTAAGGCTCAAATAGAAAGGAACTTCACTACAAAGAAATTCAAATGGAGATGGCCAGTTGCACTGGTTGTGGAATACTAATCTCCAAGGGATGTTGCTGGAACATGGATCACTGCCACATATATAAAACTCTGTATCAACTGAGGGTTCAGTTGGATACAGCATGGAAGGAAATAGCCTTACTGCAAAACCAGCTGTACTGGTGTTCTACCCCACCGCCACTCTCTTAGAGGCCCATGGGCCTGGGGGAAGGGGTGGAATGTCATGGGGAAAGGGAGAAGTAAAGCTACCAGGATAAACCAAAAAAACGTTACTACGCCCAGGAGGACAGCAACTGCAAACTGCTTTACACCCCTGGCAAAGATGCAGAATCCTGACCTCATGAGGACCAACACCAAGTACATGGAACAGCCAAGACAGAGCAGTGCAATGGCAGCTGAAGCAAGCAAGAAAAAAAATGAAGAAATAACTGCAAGCCAATTCTCATCATAGGGTATTATATGATAAGAGGAGTTGAGCCCCACCTGAATAATTATACAAATATTGAAGTAATGATCAAATGCCTCTGGATCCTCGGTGAAATGCAACATAGAATGCATCGGAAGATTAGTAGATAAAACAGGAAGCGGACTTGAAGTACTGGTGCATGTCAGAACAAATTACCTAGCCAACCAGATGGTGGAGGAGGCCAAACGTAGCTTTGTTTGTTTGGGTGAATGGTTGACTGCTCGATGAATCTCCCTGGCTTTCTCTGAGGTCCTCCCAGTGTAGGGCAAAGGAGGATGTACTTTAAAAATCAAGACACAAAAGGTAAACAAAGTCAATGTATGATTGCAAGGTTGGTGCCCGAAAAAAGGCTACCAGTTCATTGGTGCCTGGGAAGACTTCTGGGAAAGACAGTTGTTTAAATACGACAGACTTCACCTAACCTGAGAAGGGGTAAGGGCACTTGGGCAAAAATGCAACAGGTAACAGGAGTGTTTAAACTAGAAATGGGAGGGTTTGATGCTGAGAAACCCATCAGAGTGATCACAAATGATGTAAACTTAGCCAACACTTTCCTCCCAGGCAACAACCTCTCAGCCTCAAAGAAAGAACAAGTGAAAGGAACAAAAAGGGAGTAAAGGTGTCCATAAAAGGGAGGAAGTTATCAAGAAAGAACAGGTAAAAGGCCAAATGGGAAAGAACAATACTCAGGCAAATTCATGGAAAGGGGCGTGTTTCAATGCCTGGAGCCTGGGGAGCCAAATTAGTGGTCCACAGGTAATAATGGCAGATGCCCAAGTGAACCTGGTTGCCATCATGGAAACATGGTCCACAGAGAACAATGACTGGGATCTCTTGGTCCCTGGTTAGTCTATCTATAGGCAAGATAGGAAGAGTGTGAGGAAAGAAGGGGTGGCACTTTATGTTCGTGATGGTATAACTGCCATGTCAGTTGACATGTACAAAGAAGAGGGGGAAGAACCACTGTATGTTCAAATCAGCTCAGCACTTGGGTTATTTACAGATCACTGGGGCAGTTGGAGGAGAAGGATGTGGAAATCATAGAAGAAATCAGAGGCACATCACATAATGGGGATACTTTGGTGCTTGGTAATGAGCCACTGCATGAAAAGGGGCTACCACTGGACTGACCAACTTCCAAAGCATGACAAAAACAGGAAAATTGTTGCTCTGCAGTGGGTGATGTATTATGTTATTATGCCCCATGAAAGCTGATAAATAAAAAACAATTATGACAATACATGCTCGGTGTGTCATAGAAACTTCACTTTTTCTGGACAAAATTCACCATTTTGGTTGGCCATTTTGTGACATGGTAAGGGAGGCTGCACAAAACTGTGTTTATTGTGACTGAATTGTGATGTGGCCCTGAATAAACAGTTGTTAAATACAGTCTAATCTCTTGGTTTTATTTTACAAACATTTTTTGTGTGCTTCAGCAACCACCTCCATCCACCTGGTAGCCCCAAACATTTGGACTTGAATGTAACCCATTATGTCTAACTATGTTACATTCACATCTCACCCTTTAAACTGGCAATTACTGTTCTTTTATTAAATTTTGCTGTCTGGCAGCCTTGTTTAATTTCTTGCAGAACCCACGCTCCCCTCAGAGTTCCTACCTTTCTCACACCACGTTCATGATATCATCAGTTAACACTGATGACCTCCTTATGTCCAACCCCTGGAACATTTATAAGGGTCTGGGGGGGAATGGGTGAGTGGCCTCTCATACCAGCGTGTTCTGATGAAGTTGCTAAAAGTGGACTGGACTTGCGGATGCTTTAAAACAAGCAATCCCACAGTTGCAAGCCCCTTTCTTTTCCAGCCAGCATTAGCGGAAGATTTTTTTGTCCCCTGCAGAGCCCTGGTTACATGGCGATCCTTCATCCAGAGAGTTACAGTACATGGCGGATTACCTTCATCACCGGGAAAGCCAAATGACTCCTTTCTTTCACCATGGCCACTGTATGGGAGCAGGGAAATTTATGTTATATTTTTTATTTTTTGGTCTCGTTTAGAATGTTTGGCTCCTGTTTAGGATGTTCGGCTCCAGTTCAGGATCTTGTTTTTTGGTGGGCTCAGCAATAGGGTACAGCAGAAAGTACTGTGTGTCCTTTGTGTGGTTGCTACTTTTGTGAATGGGGCCAGTACCCTTTAATAATTTGGTGTATTTGGAGCAGTGAACATTGGGCCAGAAATGCGTGCAGTGCAGTATCATCTGTTCACAAAGTGAACTCCCTAAAACCTTTCCCTGGCAACATACACCTGAAGAACCCAGACCCAAAGTAGGGTGTGAGCACAGCTACAATGACTTGAGTCTTTATGCATGGCCTAATTTATTTATTTCTCATCCAGATGTAAAGGGGGGTGGGGGCCAAAAGTGTGCTTACTCATGGAGCAAAAAAGTGTGCTTGCTCAAGGACGCTTAATTCATTTGGTGCACAGTATTATGTGCTTGGTGGCATTTCAACCTGGGGGACATGGTTAATGTTGATGTCCATGAACACAGCCCACAAAGTGGTCATTTGTTTGGCCAAAAGCATGGTCTGTGCTAGGGTGTATGGCTTGGACAATAGATTGTGGCAGTTAAATGATACACATTAGAAATGCTTGGGGACATACTCCGCAAGGCTGTATGGCTTGTGTCAGTCATTTTTGTTTAAAGTCTGAATGGCATGTCAGGTTTCTTGTTTTTTTTTGGTTTTGGGACCTGATCCAGTTCATAGTTGTCTGATGTCAGGTCTTTGGCAGGGTAAGCATGTCATTTGTTGTTGGGGCAGGGGGGGGCATGCTGCATGGCCTGTGCCTTTGTTTGGAAGCCTGCTGTGGAGTGCCAGCCTTGATCAGACCTACACACAACAGCAGACTGCCAAACAAAGGCACACACCATGTGGCCTGGTGTTTTTGGTATCTGACTCAGTACAAGTTGTAGCAAACATTATGTTTCCACACGTTTGGGGCTCATAGTGTATTTTATATCATGCTGCATTTCTTTTGTTGTTTGGGAGGGCATGCTGCATGGCCTGGGGCTTTGTTTGGAAGTCTGCTTTGGTGTGTCAGCCTCAATTGGACCATTTGTAAACCAAATGGTCTGATCAAGGCCTACACACACCAGCAGACTGCCAAACAAAGGCACACACCATGCGGCCTGGTGTTTTTGGGATCTGACTCAGTATAAGTTGTAGCAAACATTATGTTTCCACATGCTTGTGGCTCAGAATGTATTTTAAATTATTCTGCATTTCTTTTGTTGTTGGGGGGGCATGCTGCATGGCCTGGGCCTTTGTTTGGAAGCCTGCTGTGGTCTGTCAGCCTCAATGGGAACCTTTGGAATCCTAAAGATTCACTTTTGGGTTCCAAATGGTCTGCCTGAGGCCAACATACCACAGCAGGCTTCCAAATGAAGACACACACCATGTGGCCTGATGTTTGTTGATTTTTTTGGGGGGAGGGGGCATTGTTTCTTTGTTTGGAACTAACAAGCTATGCATGCACTTTTAGATTTTTATGTCCCCAGTTACATTCATAACCAGAATTTGTGTCCCCAGTTACATGCACATCCAGACTTTTATGTCCCCATTACATGCACATCTCCAGTTTTATGTCCCTGTTACATGCCCATTTTTTAAAACATTTTTTTCTCTGAACACGGAGAGTGATTTATCCCACAACATAATAAATATTCATTAGGTAAATACCAGCATACAAAAACCAAAAAAAATTTGATAAGTGAGGCATTTAAAAAAATATCACCAATGTCACAATTTGGTAACCCTTTTTCATGCACTGACTCTAATCTCAACATGCCAGACGTAGAATGGGGTAATCTAGTTGCGAGATCATCAAGAAGTCAGACTGTGGTAGGTGCCTTACAGGACTGCCTACTGACCCAACTGCTTAGCACAATAGCCAGATTGGATACGATCCTCGATGTTGTCCTCACAAATTCAGAGGGAGTTGAAGATAATTAAGTTGGGGAACCACTGGCAAATAATGATCTCAGTTCAGTATGGTTTACATTGTTACCTGAGGATACAAAATCTCAGTTTTGAGCGGAGGTCCTGAGCTTTAGGGGAACCAACTTTGGAGGAATAAAAATAATTGTCAAAGAAAACATGACTGTAGTACAAGAAAAATTGGAGGTAGAACACATCTGGGGGATGATTAAACAAGCTATACTTGAGGCCACCAAACCTTATATTAGAACTCTGGATAGGGGGGTTGATATCAGCCCTTTCACAGAAGAAAGGTTTCTGAAAAAAACTCCTAAAACTGAAGGCAGATAAAGCAATAGGGCCTGATGGGATTCACCTCAGAATTCTAAAAGAACTAAGGGGAGAACTAGTAACACCACTGACTACCCTTTTTAACAAATCATGGGAGGATGGTGTGGTACTTGAGGACTGGGGGAGGGTGGATGTGATTCCCCTTCACAAAAGTTTGAGCAAGACTGAGGCAGGAAACTACATACCTGTCAGTTTGACCTCAGTGGTAGGGAAAATGATGGAATCACTTCTGAAGGAAAGAATTTTTGAGTACCTAGAGGCCAATGGGGCACAGGACCCAAGGCAGCATGGATTCACAGCAGGAAGGTCATGTCAGATGAATATAATTGATTATTTGACTGGGTGACCAAAGTAGTAGACCAGGGAGGGGCTGTGGACATGGCCTACCTAGACTTTAGCAAGGCATTTGACACAGTTCCACACAAAAGATTAATAAACAAATTATTCAGCCTGGGAGTGGGTGCCAGGGTGATAGCCTGGGTAAAACATTGACTGAACAGCAGGACACAGAGGGTAATAGTAAACAGAGTCCACAGTGAAGAAAAGGGGGTTACTAGTGGGGTACCACAGGGTTCAATACTGGGGCTGGTCCTTTTAATGTCTTTATGAGTGACTCTGCAGAGCGACTGGAAGGAAAAGTATGTCTCTTTGCAGATGACACAAAGATCTGCAACTGGGTTGATACACAAGGTGGGGCGGAAAGGATGAGAAGGGACTTGGCAAGGTTGGAGGAATGGCCAAATGTATGGCAGCTTAGAATCAATGCAAAGAAGTGTAAAGTAATGCACCTGGGAAACAAAAACCCAGGGGAAGAGTACACAATGCGGGGATGAGATACTGACAACAATAAAAATGGAAAGGGACCTGGGGGTAGTTATATCAGATGACATAAAGGTGGTCAAGCAATGTGAGAAGGCAGTAAGTCAGGCTGGGGGGGGATACTGGGATGCATAGGGAGAGGCATCACCAGTAGAAAGCAGGAAATTGCTATCCCTCACTACAGACAGTTGATGAGACCACATCTGGAGTACTGCGTGCAGTTCTGGAGACCCCATCTCCACAAAGACATAGACAGGGTGGAGGCTGTCGAGAGGAGGGCAACTAAAGTGGTGCAGGGTCTGCACCAGAAGACATATGAAGAAAGATTAAAGGAACTTAATATGTACAGCCTCGAGGAAAGGAGGGAGAGGGGGGACATGATAAAAATGTTCAAGTACCTCAAGGGAATCAACAAAGTCCAAGAGGGTAGTATCCTTCATAAAAAGAGATGTGCAAGAACAAGAGGGTACAATTTGAAGATATGGGGGGAGGTCTTAGAGGTAATGTGAGGAAGTTTTTCTTCATGCAGAGGGTTTTAGGTGCATGGAACAGACTTTCTGAAGAGGTTGTGGAGTCAAAAACAGTGGGGAATTCAAGAATGCATGGGACAGACATAAGACAATTCTAGTGGGTGGTAGGAGGAAGTAGGCTGTTGGTTAACTAGAATCTGCAGCTTATCCATTAGGTAGGGAAATGAACAGACTAGTTGGGCCAAGAGGTCCTTATCTGCCATCAGATTCTATGTTTCTATGTTAGAACTGTGCCAAAAAGAAAAACACATAAAAGACCCACCTGGTACACTAACCAGGTCAAGAAAGCAGTTAAAGCCAAACAAAAAGCATACCACTAACATAAAAAGAGCCAGAAAGGCTGTATGACAAGAGAAAGCATTGACTGAGCTTTGGATTGCTAAAGGCATCAAATCTGGTGATAAACAATTCTTTCAGTACATCTGGGAGAAAAAAAAGAAAGGGAGAGGGATAGTTAAACTTTCCAAAGGGGCAGGATCATCAAAGATGATGGTCAAAAAGCCACTCTCTTTAATGACTTATTTTGCTTGGTGTTCACCAAGGAACACATTGGTCCAGTGCCTGCAAGCAGTATTAAAGCAACAAATAAAGGAAACCCACGGATGAAGACTCCAAAGATTTCCACAAACAGACTAAAAGAGGCACAAATGCACCTAAGGACTGACAAAGTACAGGGCCTGATGGGATGCATCTAAGACTGCTAAAGGAGCTTGCTTAAGAACTAGCAGACCAATTGGTGCATTTGTTCAACTGCTTGCTTCTGACAGGAGTGGTACCAGAGGACTGGAGAAGGGCGGATGTGGTACCTCTCCACCACGGAGGGAGCAGGGTTGAGGCTGACAACTACAGGCCAGTCAGCTTCACATCAGTCATAGGAAAAGTAATGGAAACCTTAATTAAAGAGGATATAGTGGAATATATAGATAAGTACAACCTACAGGATGACAAAAAAAACCCACTAATTCATGGCTGGCAGATCATGCCAGACAACTCTTATCAAGTTTTGTGACTGGGTCACCAATAAATTGAATAAGAGACACCCAGTGGATCTCCTCTACTTTGATTTCAACAAGGCATTCGACTCAGTACCGCACAATCACATGTTAAAAAAGTTGGAAGACCAAGGTATTGCTGAAAGCTTTGTCAGGTGGGTGGGAAATTGGCTTAGGGATAGAAGTCAAAGAGTAGTCATCAATGGAGTAAGGTCAGAAGAAGGTAGAGCCACTAGTGGGGTGCCCAGGGGTCGGACTTAGGGCTGGTCCTGTTTAACATGTTCATCTGTGACATAGGAGTAGGCATTCAGGGTAAGCTGGAACTCTTTGTGGATGATACCAAGCTTAGTGGTAGGGTGGACAGCGAGGAGGTGATTAGTGAACTTCAGAACAACCTGCAATGGTTAGAGAGATGATCTAACATTTGACAACTGAAGTTCAACACAAAAAAATGCAAAGCATTGCATCTGGATAAAGGGAATACAAGAACGGAGTACTGGCTCAGTGGGATAAAACTGAGCATCTCTCAGGAGGAAAGAGACCTGGAGGACATCATATGTGACTCCCTTAAACAATCAAGTCAATGCAACAAGGCATACAGCAAGGCAAACAGAATGCTGGGGTGCATAGGGAGAAGATTTGATAGCAGAAGGTAGGCGGTGATCCTCCCACTTTACAGGTCCCTGGTAAGGCCCCACCTGGAGTACTGCATCCAGTTTAGGAATCCTCACCTTAAAAAGTACAGGGATAGGCTAGAGACTGTGCAGAGAAGAGCAACCAAGATGATACAGGGCCTCCATGACCTCTCGTACGAGGCACATAAGAACATAAGAAAAGCATTGGCAGATGGGGACTGTGCAATCTATCTAGTCTGCCCTAGAAACTCCCCCCTCCCTCTGCAGACTTCATCCTAACTTGTCCTTTGTGTCTGTCCCACATGAGTTTGAACTCCCTGATTGTCTTTGATGCTGCCACCTCCTGGATCAGTCTGTTCCATGGGTCTATCACTCTCTCTGTGAAGAAGTACTTCCTGAGGTTGCTTTTGAACCTTCCTCCTACCAGTCTTCTATCATGTCCTCTCGTGCATGCTGCCGTGTTCTGTTGAAATAGATTGCCTGTCTGAGCTGCATTAAATCCCCACATGTACTTAAATGTTTCAATCATGTCTTCTCAGTTTCTTCTCTGCTCCAGGGAGTACAGGTTCAGCTCCCTGAGTCTTGCTTCATGTGACCTGTGATGCAGCCTATGCACTGTCTTAGTAGCTCTTCTCTGCACCATTTCCAAATGGTTGATGCTGTTCTTAAGGTGAGGTCTCCAGAACTGAATTCTGTACTTCAAGTGTGACCTCACCTACGACCTGTAGAGGGGCATGATAACCTCCCTCTTTCTACTAGAAATACATCTATTTATATATCCAAGGATGCCACCTGCTTTCTGTGCTGCTTTCTCACATTGTTGTCCTACCTTTAGTTTATCAGTGATGATTATGCTGAGATCTCGCTCTGTTTGTGACTCCTCAAGTTGATGTCCTCCCAGTATGTACTTTTTTCCAGGATTCCTCTTTCCCAAGTACATTACCTTTCACTTTTTGGCATTAAATTGTAACTTCCAATCCCTGGACCAATTCACTAGCCTTCTAAGGTCAGCTTCCAAGTTGTCTGCTCCTCCTTTTGTGTCCACTCTGTTGCAGAGTTTTGTAGCATCTGCAAACAGGCAAACCTTCCCTTTTAATCCATTTGCTATGTCTGCTATAAATATGTTAAATAGGATCGGTCCCAGTACCCATCCCTGCCAGATGGACTGGTCACCCTACCCTCCCTTGGCAATGTCTGAAGGAGTTAAACCTGCTCACACTAGAAACAAGGAGGGAGAGGGGGGACATGATTGGGACTTTAAAGTTTTTAAAAGGCATTAATAAGGTGCCATAGACAGAACTATTTCAAAGGGCCACCATCTTCACCACCAGGGGATATGAATAGAAGCTAAGAGGAGGCAGCTTCAGAAAAGATCTAAGAAAGCATTTCTTCACAGAAAGAGTGGTGAAGCCCGGGAAAAGCCTGTCAGCCAAGGTGGTGCATACATGGACTGTGGCATCTTTGAAGCAAGAGTTGAATAGAGCAAGGGCTCAAAGAAGAAAGACAGGATCAGGAAAGGGCCGAATTCAAAAAGGGGGTTAGATCCTAGGACCTACAAGAGGTCCTGAAAACTCTGGGGCAAACTAGATGGACCACAGTCCCCTTCTGCTGTCACTTTTCTATGTTCCTATGTTTCCAATAGCAAAAAAATGTGTTAATGCACTAGTTAGGGTTAAAGAGACAAAAGTAAGGAAATGTGGCATTAGGGTTTCCAACCCTAACACCCCCTCCCAGGTAGCACATCAGGTGTGGGGTGTGCCTTGGGGTTCTTAAGCCTAACGTTCACCACATTTCATCCATAAAGAAGCTCAGATGAGTAAAGTATATGAGAATGGGGTGAGCATTAGGGTTGAGAACCCCAAGGCACACCCCACACCAGATGTGCTACAGTGGGGGATGGAGTCTTGGGACTGCAAACCCTAATGTCACATTTCCCTACCGTTGTCACTTTAACCCTAACTAGTGCATTAACAAAGTATTTTTTGCAATTAACTTCCTTCCTTTTTAAGATGGTATAATTATATCCTTATTTGGCTGTGGGAGTGCAGTGTACTCTGGGCTCTGTGCTTCCATGCATACATAACTTTTCACATGCAGCAAAAGTATCATTATTTACCTGTGGAAGTGTAGGGTCTTCTGTGCCCTGGGCTCCACACTAGTGAAAGTTTTCAAATGTTTGATGAAAGGCCCTAACATACTTAAAGCTGGTTTGTAATCCATATGAGCACATGACTCACATGGCAACCAACCATCATGTACAATATACAAACAATTAGAATTCTGATAGTGTACTCACGATAGACTGGCATAGCACTCTACAATAAATACCACTCTCATCCCGGTACCCATGACACTCATGAGCAGGGTAAGGACATCATGGAGGTAGAGAGGCTGCAGTCACGCATCTAGCTCAGCAAGGTTTTCTTGTTCCATCCCATGGCTCTGTGTGGAATTAATGCAGTGTGCAGTGTCCGCAATAGTTGAACCACACACTCCCATCATTGACCCTGACAGGTCATTGGCTGTTAGCCAATATAATAATACTTATGGCATCCCTTAAAGGGGAGTCCCCCGCTCCTATAGGTAATTGTGCTGAGTGAGGACAAGAACATGTCTGCATTCTGGATATTGAAAACACATGTGTAAGTCCCAGGGACACCATTCCCAGTACCAGGTTCAATATGTTCTTGGTACCTGATGAATATCCTGGCAGAAAGCCAGTGGAAATAAAGTTGTGAAGCAGTGTAAAGAATGGTGTGCACATATATACAGGCGCAGCCAGGATCCTAGAATGCTAACAGAGCTGCAATGCATAGTCCAACTGGAATTTGACCATATCACATTGATGAACTATGCAGACTGCTGGGGAATGACTGTAAACCCATACACAGCAAAGACATGCCCTGGGCATGGCTACTAGGTTACTTATAGCCTTGGCATATCATGATACAGGGTCCTTTGGGAGTATCACTGGGGATCTTGAACCAGGTATCTGTGTTGGATGCCTGTGGCATGTCACAAAGGCACTACTACTGTAGCACACACAAAGAACTATATTACATTACACTGAAATACAGATGATAAACAGAAGGCTGACAAAGCCAATTTCTATTCTGTTGCTGGCATGCACAATGCCAGGATGCCAGGAACAGCATAGAAATTGGCTTTGACAGTTGTACAGAGTGTTTGCTGGAGCAGAGTGAAACTACAGAGTTTGTACCCATTTTTGGCACAACTACTAAGTTTATTACTATAGTACTCACCAACTCTGCCTTATTTTTTACTGTCTCTGCTGCAGCATGTAGCCATGTTTTTACTTTCCACTACAATGTTGTTTTGCTTGTTTGTATGTGGGTATTGCAGCAAAAAAAAAGATAGTTGTTCTGTGGTGATTTTTAATTTTTGTTTTTGGTTTGGGTTTCTTCTTATGCTTATCCTTGCCCTGCTGTCTAGTTCTACTCCCCCCACTCCACCCTCCCAGGTGCTTTGCATCCTGAAAATAAGAAAATGGCCCTTTAGTGTATTTCATTTTTTCTTTCAATCTGTGAAAAGAAAGTGCGACTGTGATGTGCACCCCACCCCCACCTTACCTCCCACTGTGCACCTCCCACTCCGGACTCCCCTAGACACACCTTCACTCCCCTGAACTGGTCCCATTGTGAAGATCCACTCTCCAATCCAAGACAAATCTTGCTGCTGGAACTGGTGACTGCTGTATGAGAAATTAGGTAACTGTGGTTCAATGTATTTCAATAGGATTTTTGACCGCACTTACCTTATTTCTCATATAGCAATCACTGAGTCCAGCAGTGAAAGTCTTCGATCGAAAGTGGATCTTCTGATGAGATCAGGTCAGAAAATGTGTGTGTGGGGGTCTAGGCAGTGCAGGGTGGTGGGTGCACATTGGAAGGTCAGGTAGGGTGCAGGTGCACATCAGTGGTGGACTATTTTTTAACAGATTGAGACAGAAAATACAAAACATTGAGGAACCGTTTTCTTATTTTCAGGATGTGAGGTACATGGGAGGGTGAGGGGTACCAATAGACACCAGGGCAAGGATAAACATAAGGCAACAGCCATTGGAGGGTGGGGGGTACCACTAGAGAACAGAGAGAAAACAGATTTTTACAGGGGCAGGCACAGGAGGGTGGGGGTTACCACTGGACACCTGAAAAATGTGTAAAAAAAATGGAAAGTGGAGGGTGGGGGTGCCACTGGACACCAGGGATCCATATAAAATATTTATGGGGACCTGGGCACAATCAGAGGGTTGGGGTTACCACTGGACACCATGAAAAATCAAGATAAATAACAAGAACAGACACAGTTTGTTTAACTAAATATTTTGCCTATGTAACAAAAAATGATTCCTTGGAATAAGCAAGGAATTAAGAAAAAATTATGTTCAAAATCCTTTTTTGTCCCACGGGATCCTTTGTTGTTTCAGTGAAACTATCAAACAAAAAAGGATCCCTTGACACGAAAAAGAATTTTGGCTTATTGTTTTTTTCCAAAATCCTTTTTCATGAAATGTGATCCTTTTTCATTTGAACAAAAAAGGACTGAAGAAAAAGGATTCTAGCAAGTCACAAAAAAAGATTTAAAATAATAAAAAAAACATTCCAGGGTCATTTTTCCAGCAAACCAGTACAGAATCCATGTAATGGAGTTACGATGAGCAAGATACATGTTTTGGTGTGCCTGGAAGACATAATTTGGGGGAGTTTTGACAATTAAAAAAAAAGAAAACAAGCTGGTGGAAAACAAAAAGGAATTTTTTCTCATGAAAAAGGATTGGGTCCAAATGAAAAAGAATAATTTTTCATTTGACCAAATTCTTTTATTGTTCCAGGAAGCTATCAGAAAGACCGTACTGAGCATGCTCAGAAACTGAAGTTTTAAAATGTAATAACTTTCGAACCAATTAATATTTTTTCACCAACCCAGCAAAAGGGACTTATGTGGGGCAAGCCCTTCTACCCTGACAATTTCAGACCACAATTCCAAACCATCTGGGCACAGCACAATGACAAAAAAAAAAAAAAAAAAACTGATTTTGTTTTACATTTCTTTCACTATGCACAGCTTGGAATCCACAAATCCGACCACAACAAAACTTGTCATGTCAAGAGATCCACTACACGAGACAATGCTGCAAATTTCAAGCAAATCCATTGAACGGTTACAAAGTTTTTACAGTGCAAGATCTGAGGTTTAACATAGAAAGTCCTGCTCAACCTTAACTATAGGGGCACTACCAGGCCCTTAAAATATATATTTAGACAATGTCAGTGGGTCTAAAAAAATCACAAATACATGCATTTATTTTCATGAGCAGGGGAGCTGGTGTGAAAATGAATCATTTATTTCTAATCTAGATCAGAAAACAATGGATATATCCACTCTGGCTCCACAAGTAGAATCTCCATTTATTCTTAACATTCTGTCCAGGCTTACTGGTAAAACATGGCATAAAACAATCAAGCTTGCAGTACAAGACCCTGGCATTGCATAAATGGTACATGTCATGGGTTGCATGAAAATAATGGATGTATTTTGACTGGCTGGGCATGACTTTTTTGATCTTTCTTATGACTCTGTCACTCATGAAGTCATTAGAGGTCACAGCCAGCAATTCATAATAAATCATTTATTTTCATGCAGCCCATGGTATATCTCTCTCTCTCTTTCTGTATATATATATATATATATATATATATATATATATATATATAATATGGTCGTTAGTAAAGTGACAAAAGTAGGGAAATATGGTCTTAGGATTTCCAAGGCTCACCCCATTCTATAAGTAAATAAGCTAAGATGGGTACAATATAGGAGAATGGGATGAGCATTATGGTTGATGACCCCAATGCACACTGCTGATGCCTGTTAGTGTCTGCAGGGTGGGGGTGAGGCATTAAGGTTGGAAACCCTAATGCCACATTTCCCAATTTTGTTGCTTTACTAACAACCTTAACTGATGCATTAATGAAGTTTTTTGCAATGAATTCCCTTACTTTTTCGGATAGTTTACTTGTATCCTTATTTGCCTGAAAAAGCCCTGCACTCCCACCCTCCATAACTGTCCTTATGTCACAGTGGGAGTGCAGAGCCCTTTGGAGCCTGAACACCCATCCATCCATAGATGTGTGACCAAATAACTGGCATAGGCATGTTCTTACCCTCGCACATGTACCCAGTAGAGAAAATGTTCAGATCCCCACCAACTCATAATTCTGCACAATTGCAATACAATTCCATGCCACAGGTAGGTAAACAGATTTTGGATGGGATTTGAAAAACAACAGCTATGACATACATGAGCTTGGGTAATAAGAAAACTATGTTGAAAATCTGGGGTTAAAATATTAAACATTTTAGAAGTTACAAGCGGGTGTACCAAAATTGCAATGAGTGGTCATAACTTTGGAATTTTTTCATATTTTGACCCCAATTTTCAACATAGTCTTCTTATGACCCCACCTCATAAACCCCATAGGTGAATATTTTAAAATTCATGACAAAACACATTTCCATGCCAGAAGTGCAAAAATATGTTTCAGGAAGGATGTGAAAAATGACAGCTGCACTGTTCATGAGGGGGGTGTAAAAAAATGGCTATGTTGAAAATTTGGAGGCAAAATATTAAAACTTACCAAAGTTACGTATGTGAGTAGAAACATTTCAGTGAAGACTCATAACTCTGCCATTTTTAATAATTGTTTCAAAAAATTTTCAACATGGGCTTTTTGGGACTCCACCTCATGAGCACTGGCACTGTGATTTAGTTAATTGGTCCAGAAAGGTGATTTCATGCAGCAACTGTAAAATCACCTTCTGGGCCCAAATTACAAAACAACAGTCACAAAGTTCATGAGGTGGGGTCCCAAAAAGCCCATGTTGAAAATTTGATGAAAAAATACCTAAAAATGGCAAAGTTATGAACGTAAGTTCAAAACGCAATTGAAATACATTATACAGCACTTACTTTGATTCCTCAAGTTTGTGGTTCAGCTTTGAAGAGTGCAGACATGTCCCGGGCCACAGATGACAGTGGCTGTCATCCAGAGGTAAGTATAGGGTGGGGGGTGGGGGTGCTCAGTGGGAGTGTAGGGATAGGGAGGTGGATGGCAGAAACAATGAGGGATCATTTTCTTTTTTACAGGGACAAAACACAAAAGATGTCAGGGGACAGTTTTCTTCTTTACAGCAAACAGCCTAGTGTTCAGTGTAGAGCAGTCAGCCATCCTATAAAGTGAATTTTTAACAGTTATCTTAGTCCATGGAAAGTTTAAATAACTCATGTTTGTAATCGAGTTACTGCCATGCACTTCTTACTACCTGGTACTGATATCAGAACCTTTGAGCTGCCATTAAAAGTTATAGTGAGGAAAAATCAACAGTTCCAAAATTTTAATTTCATAGTTTCATAATTTGATCAACTATTGCTTGCTATATGTATCATATATGCATGTATATGAATTAGACAAAATTCAAGCAAATCAGTGATTCAGCAAATCAATGTTACTTTCTTGCTCATTTTCTTCTTCTTTTTTTGAACAACATACATAACACATAAAGTAATTAATTACATTAGTGTTTAAGCTTTAAGTTCTACAACCCTTTACCTTGATCTTTAAATAATTAACTGTTATGTTTAAAAACTTTAATTCCCACATTTGTTTTTTAAAGAGCACTTTGCTCATTACGATCTTATCAATACCTGCATATTATATAGGGGTACAGTAGTTTTCTGCTAACTAAACCCTTACAGATTGATAGGAAGCTAATTGGGAAATTGGGAAAATTACACATCACAACAACCCCATTATATCTGAAGGCATTCTCTGCATCATATAAACAATGCAGGTTTCAGGCTTGCACTCTCACCTGCTGCAGTGTGAAAGCAGTTTAACTATTTATACACTACTCATGCTCATATTAAAAATCAAATTTGGTAGCTAGCCTCCACAGCTGGCCACAGACTGTAGTACGAATGAATCCCAATGCAGAATGTGCAATGAATGAGTGGCTCATTCATAGTGCATTCTGTCGGCACTCATTCATACCGCAGTCTGTGGCCAGCCAGAGGAAGGAAGAGGAACTGCACTGATTTCAGAGTGCGACTCACAATGCACGGGGGGGGGGGTGCTTATCTAAGAGGTTGGGGGCTGGGGAAGGACACTGACCACCATAGATGTGATGTTGTAGGATCCGCTCACTACTGAAATAGCTGGTGTCGGTCATGAAACACTGCTATGAATCTCACCCCAAGCCCTGCCACTTGCAGGGCACAAATGCAGGCACAGTGGTACAAGTGCCCCAGTCTGTGTATCACCTGCAGTGCACAGTGCAGGATACCAGCTGTTAGAAATGAGCAGCTGTTTTCTTGGTGTGCCTAACTTGCTAGTGGCATTTGACAACATTCGGCACCAGCAAAAGTGTTCCAGTACAGTACTCTACACAATAGCAATGGTTCTCCATGGTCCTGTACCATGCTGCAGTGGGTAGTAGTCCAGCTGCATCCCTTGTATGCATACACACCATGCAGTGCACCCAGTGCATAACATCTGTCTGGTGCCAGTGTGTGATGAAGGGGTCTTGCTGTGTTCCTTGGATCTGCACACTGGCAGAGCATTGGCACCATGGGATAATCTGTGTCACTCAACTGCATTACTTGCCTGCTCCTGCTCGCTGGTGCCTTTCATAGAAACATAGATACATAGAATTTGACAGCAGATAAGGACCTCTTGGCCCACCCAGTCTGTTCATTTCCATACCTAATGAATAAGCTGCAGATCCTAGTTAACCAGCAGCCTACTTCTTCCTACCCCCAACCCCTAGAATTGCCTTATGACTGTCCCATGCATGCTTGAATTCCACCACTGTTTTTGACTCCACAACCTCCTCCGGAAGGCCGTTCCATGCATCCACAACCCTCTTTGTGAAAAAATACTTCCTTAAATTACCTCTGAGCCACCCCCATCTTCAAATTGTGCCCCTTGTTCTTGCACCTCTTTTTGAAAGATGCTACCCTTTTGGACTTTGTTGATTCCCTTGAGGTACTTGAAAGTTTCTATCATGTCCCCCATCTCCATCCTTTCCTCGAGGCTATACATATTAAGCTCCTTAGGTCTCTCTTCATATGTCTTCTGGTGCAGACCCTGCACCATTTAGTTGCCCTCCTCTGGACAGCTTCCATCCTGTCTATGTCTTTGCGGAGATTGGGTCTCCAGAACTGCATGCAGTACTCCAGATGGGGTCTCACCAGCTGTCTGTACAGAGGGATAATAACTTCCTGTTTTCTACTGGTGATGCCTCTCCCTATTCATCCCAGTATCCCCCCAGCCCTCCTTGCTGCCCTCTCACATTGCTTGCCCACCTTTAGGTCATCTGATATGACTACCCCCAGGTCCCTTTCCATTTTTGTTGTTGTTAGTATCTCCCCCCCATTGTGTACTCTTCCCCTGGGTTTTTGTTTCCCAGGTGCATTACCTTGCACTTCTTAGCATTGAATCTACATGAGGTAAGAGCACCACACAAGCAGGAGCACCATGGCTTGCAGGCGCATGAACATGCTGTTATTTAAGCAGCAATAAACAACATTTTTACACGTAGTTTCAAATTTCTGATTTTGTTTTCTAATGACAGGACAGCATAAGTATGGCAACCACTGACCTAAGGAACACTTGTGAGTACATTCATGTCAGTGGTTTTATGCAACTTCACTTCTGTCTACTGCGTGAAGCCAGAGTTTGCTTCAGGGCTTCAAAGAGCATCAGAGCAGCGTTTCTTTTTTTTTTTTTCCTTCACATTCCTGCTTCCACATATTTCAGCCTTATCATTCAGCTCACCAGTAGACCAGATAAGGAAAATAATCACAAAGGAAACAAGTTTCAGCATCATGTTTTACTACAGCAGGATAAACAGCTAAACAGAAACATACCTGATTTAGGTAACTACCTGCTCTTTAACTGTTTGAAGTCTTTACAGTTCAAACAATAAAGTTTGAACTGTAAAGAACTTCGAAAAGTAATTTTCCAATTGATCCTTACAAAGTGAGTGATGGGCGATGTGATTCTTGCCTCCAAAACACATACATAATCTAAAAAATGTAAATAATAATTAAATAGTGTTGTTAAGCACATGACTGAGGCCTAAATACAAGTCTTGGTCATCCCTAACTATGTTGAATTTCTTTAAAAATCCAATTTTTAAAGGGAGAGAGAAAAAAAAACAAGATGGCAGACACAAACAGTATTTCTCTGAGGTTTGACCAGTAAATCCTTAACAATTAACTGTTCAAATGGTTTTCAATAACCTGCCTGTTTAGGGGCTATCACAAAATTCATTCTAATTCAAAAACGGTGAAATTTCTTTTCACCAAACTATCCAAAGGCACACCCTTGGAACTCTTCCAATCATCCCTTAAAATTTCAGGTAAAAATGTAATTCCTTCTGATCTGTAGACAAGAGCAACAAAAATCCCATGTTAACCAATGGGAAAAATGTTTTTTTTTCTGTTTTTTACTACTTTATATCTCAAAAACCATACAAGATATCATCACAAAACTGTTCACATCTTGAGATATTTATAGGGTGACCACACACACAAACTTTCAAGCTATTTGTCAAAAAATGCAAAAAGTTATTAAGGTACAAAATTCTGAATTTAACAGAGAACTGTCTATACAACCCTAACTATGGGGCGCTACTGCACCCCTGCAATATATATAGATATAGATCTATCTATCTATCTATCTATCTATCTATCTATCTATCTATCTATCTATCTATCTATCTGTCTGTCTGTCTGTCTGTCTATCTATCTTCTTTGCAACAGCTACCTTAATGCAGACATTAGGGTTGTAAAAACGCAAAGTGTACAAAGATGAGAAATGAAAAAAACATTAGGGTTCTGGGTCTCCAGAGTATTGGTAAATCAGTGGTGAGGTCTTACCTAAAGCCCACCCCCAGCCCATAGCCTCCTGTCCAAAGCACAAGCTACAGCTCCAGTTTAGTGTCTCATAGTGATACAGTATGGCCAAATAATCTGTCAGAGCTCTCTTGCGAAGACATCACATTTAACCTTGTCTCATCCAGGGTGGGGAGAAATTTGGGTTAAAAACCTAAAATGTCCCACTAATTTCTAATACTGGGCCCCAAATCACCAATGTTTTCATTTTCTGTCTTTGTATGCTTTGTGTTTTTACAACTCTAATGTCTGCATTAACAGTTTTTGCAAATAATTTCCTTTTTTTTGTGATAATGGAACTGTATCCTCATTTGAGCAGGTCCCTTTGGGGCCTGCGCAAAATGAAATAAATACAATATTGGAGACAGTCCTGGAATTGTATCCTTATTTGCAGTGCATGGGCAGAGCACACCCTGGCATACATGTCTATAACTTGTGGGTGAAGTCCTCGCCCACCACAAGGTGCGGTGTCCGCACCAAAACACTGCTCTGTCCCTACCCATGCCATGACTGGTGTCGCATGCTACAGCATCTTCCCCATTAGCCTTGTTCCAGTAAACCGGTTCACCGAGTTCACACCTAAACTTAGCTCACTGGCATGATAAGGCAGTTTGTTCCCCAGGGGTGCAATGGAAATTCCTGCAAACAATGTTACTTAATAATTTTTTTGTTTTTTAATATTTTGACACCAAACTTTCAACATAGTCTTCTTATGACCCCACCTCATAAATCCTGTACAGTATGTGAAAATATTCAACTCTGTGCTGAAATGCCATTCTGCCCCACAGATGCAAAACCATATTTCAGACAGCATGTGAAAAATGACAGCTGTATTGTTCATCAGGTGGTGTGGAAAAATGGGTATGTTGAAGATCTGGAGTCAAAATATTGTAAATCACCAAAGTTATTCACCTACGTATAATAATTTCAATGTACACTCATACTTCGCCCATTTTTGCAATTTTTTTTTCAGCAAATTTTTAACATGGGTTTTATGGGACTCCACCTCATGGACACTGGCACTGTCATTTCATTATTCTGTCCTGAATGGTGATTTTGTACAGCAACTGCACCATTACGATCCACAGGCACAAAAACATGTTTCAGGCAGGATGTGAAAAATGACAGCTGTACTGTTCATGAGGTAGTGTGAAGCAATGGCTATGCTGAAAATTTGGAGTTAAAATATTAAAAATTAACAAAGATAAGCACATGTGTAGAAACATTTCAATGAATGCTCATAACTCAGCTATTTTTAGGAATTTTTTCACCAAATCTTTAACATTGGCTTTTTGGAACCCCACCTCATGAACACTATCACAACCATTTTGTGAATCGGTCCTGAAAGGTGATTTAATGCAGTGACTGCAAAACCACCTTCTGGTCCCAAGTAATGAAATGACAGTGATAGTGTTCATGAGGTGGGATCCCATGCAGACTATCCTCCAACTATTGGTGCTATTTCCAGTTACAAGGTTATATTTAAAGTACTTGGGATGTGGTTACATGTCCATACTCCATATGCCTGTAGTTTATTCATGAGGGTGGGGGAGTAGAGCCTGTATAAATACTGATGTGTGGGTGTGGAAGGTGGGGGAGAAACTACCTAGAGCTAGAGGCTATCATTAAAATAGGAGATCATGGGGGCAGCAGGCACAGATTGAGAGTCAGTTCTAATACTTCAAACAAGAGGTCATGTCAAAACTCAATAAGTCAGTCACAGTTGTCTTGGGTCCCTTCTGAGGAAAAAGAAGGTCCTAGGTGGTGAGAAAGTGTCTGCTAAGGATGTGTCCAGGCCACTGTGTGGCTTAAGAGATTAGATCACTTGGTACAGAGGGCAGATTCACATGTTAGGTGGGAGAGGTGGAGGACTGAGTTTATGGAAGGCTGAGTAGGGTCCCAGACTTTCCAATAAAGCTTCAGTCTTCCTGTTGCTGCATGAGCAATTTTTTTCATACCTAGAGGTCAGAGTCAAAAGAGCTTGCCACTCTTGTGCAACAGGTGGTTTCAGTTTCCTCCATTGTTGGAGAATTACTCTCTTGTCTGCTGCCAAGGCACCATTAGTCCATTGCAGCTGATGGGGAGTTAGAAGATGTGTCTCCAGAGGGAGGCTTAAGATGCCCAGCTTGGGATCCTTAACTGGTGGTAGCAGAGCCATCTGTCTACATGTTTTCCAAATAGTGGCCCAGTAGTCTTCCAGGGCTGAGCAGGTACATGGTATATGTGTCGACATAGCTTGGGGTGATGCACACCTCCAGAAAACACTATTTTTTATCATTTTATCCTTACAGAGCCATTGTGGGGTTCTGTACGCTCTATGTAGTATTATGAATTGGATAGTTTTATCTTGTAATTGTCTGTTAGCCTTATAGGCCATGGATCAGACCCTGTTCTAGTCATCCTGTTAGATTGTGGTATCTAGTTCTTCTCCCATTGGATCTTTGAGTTTTGGGGAGCTGGGAAGGACAGTTCCCTAGTTCACATTTTAAGAACATGGCTGGCTAAGTGGTTTGTCCTCTTAAGGGTTTCTACCGAGGTGTCCCAAGTTGAGGTTGTGGGCAAAAGGTACTGGGGTAAGATCTTTGTTCTAAAGAGATCCCGCAGTTGGAGGTATCTCCCAAAGTGAGTACAAGGGACTTCATACAAATATTGGAGGTCTTCAAATGATTTAAGAACCCTAGTGTCAGGGTGGTACTGGTCTCCTGGGGTGGAAATGCCTTTTGTTTGCCAGAGAGACCATTGTAGGGGTTGGTTCTCCAGTTGGAGCTGTGGGTTTTGCCAGATTTCGCAAAGTCTAGTGGTTTTATTAGGCAAATGTAGCTGGGTGACATGTGTCATCCATGTTTTCCTAGTGTGTCTGGTGTAGGGCGAGGCAGTGGGCCCCAGTTTCCAGTCTGGGCACATCAGTGCTTGTGAGAAAGGAACTCTCGCATGGTGCACTTTAGTAGCTATCCACTGTGGAGGAGGAGGGCATGTTATTTCTGATTTTACACATGTGATGGCTTGTCGAATGAGGGTACTGTTATGGAATAGTCTGAGTTTGGGAAAGCTGAACCCACCATTATGCCAATGTGTCTGGCCTAGTTTGATTCTTGGGGTTTTGTTGTCCCTAATAAATTTGGAGATTTTTGTGTTAAGTTGTACAAAAAAAAGTAGTAGGGAGACCCATCTGAAGGTTATCAAGGATTTATTGAAGTTTAGGAAGGGTTGTCATTTTCCTGTGTGTTCACTCGTTCCCCATGTAGATAAATGTAGAGAATCCCAGATTTGGACATCTTTGGAAAGTGTGTCTATCATTATATACATATTGGCCTAAAGTGTTGATTTTACGGTGGGGCTGAGTTGTATCCATCGGCAGGTAATGTCAGTTGGCATCCATTGATAAGAATGCTCTGTGAATAGATTCTGGGTACAGGATAGTGTAAGAGGGATTATTTTGGATGCACTCCCATTTAGTTTGTACCCTGAGATGGCTGAGTATTCTGTAAGTATTGTTCCTAGGGTTTGCAAGGCCAGGGGTGTATTAGATAGGGGGAGAGTAATGTCATCAGTGAATAATATGAACATACGAATTTGCCAGCAGAAATAGGCCACTTGGTCATCAAGTCTGTTCAAGTGTGCAGCTAGTACCCTCACCTTGCAGCCTCCCTGCCCCCTTCCCTTCCCAATTAACCCTCTCTCACCTTGTCACACCACCTTTGAAACTTCCCACTGTCTTACAGGCTACTACCTCCACTGATAGAGCATTCCATTCTACCACGACTGTCTCCGTGAAAAAGTGTCTCCTCATTTCTGTCCTTATTCTTCCCCCCTTCAATCTAAGGCCATGCCCTCTCATGTCCCTCCCACTCCTCAGCCTGAGTATCCCTTCAGTGCTTGCCTTGTTTATCCCCTTTAAGTACTTAAAGGTCTCAATCATATTCTCCTGGTCACTTCTTTCCTCAGCTCTCTCAGCCTCTCCTCGTATGGTCTGTTCTCCAATCTCTGGATCATCCTTGTTGCCCTACATTGTACTCCTTCCAGTAATTTCACATTCTTCTTCTTCAGATATGGCCCCCAGAATTGCACACAGTACTCCAGGTGTGGCATTACCAGTGTCCTGTAGAGAGGCAGGATCACCTCCTTGCTCCTGGAGGAGATCCCTCTCTCGATTCAACCCAGCATCCTATTGGCTTTCACTGCCATCCTCCTACACTGCTCTGTATTGCTCATCTTCCCCATTACAACCACCTCTAGAACCATCTCCTCCTTGGTGGAATCTAGCTGCACCCCTCCCAGCTGGTAATCCATCTCTGAGTTCTTTGCTTAAAAGTGCAGTACTTTGCACTTTTTCACATTGAATCCCAACTGCCATGCTTCCAACTATTGCACCAGTTTGGTGAGGTCATCCTGCAGCCCCTGACAACCTGCTATATCATCCACCCCAATTTTATATCATCAGCGAATAGACTGATCTTATTCCTAACACCATATGAGATGTCCACTATGAATATTCCAAACAACACTGGCCCCAGTACAGACCCCTGCAGCATCACACTCATCACAGCCCTTGGAGATGAGAGTCCGCCCCACCACCACCACCACTATCATCTGCTGTCTCTCCTGCAGCCAATTCTCAATCCATTTAACCATCTTAGTCCCCACCCCCAAGTATCTCAACTTCCCTCCCAACCTTCCATGCGGCACTGAATCAAAGGCCTTACTGAAGTCCAAGTATATGACATCCACCACATGACCCTTGTTCAATTCCCTCATGAACAAGTTGTAATACTCAACTAGGTTCATATGGCAGGATTTTCCGGAGACAAACCCATGCTGGTGACTGTCCTGGAGCTCACTGGCTTCCATAAGAGTCACCAGCCTTTCTTTAAGTATTGTCTCCATCAGCTTTCCCATGATAGACGTTAAGCTTACTGGCCTGTAATTGCCTGGATCATCCTTTGGTCCACATTTATGGATGGGTACCATTTGGGCCATCTTCCAGTCATGTGGTATGCACCATGTGTCCAGGGAGGTATTGAATAGTTCCACCAGCATTCCATCCAGGATCTCGGTCATTTCCTTCAAAACCTTGGGCTATATGTCATCTGGTCTTGGTGCCTTATCCACCCACAGAGCCCTAAACCCCTCCAATGCCATATCCTCAATGATCACCCCATCCATTACCCCCTCTCCTCCACCCACCCTGCCCACCCCTGCAGTAGCTGCCCTCCTTTCCTCCTTGTGAATAAAGAACAGAAGTACTCATTCAGTGCTTCTGCCTGATCCACCCCTTTTTCTGCCCACCACCCTTCCTTCCTGATCCTCACTACCTGGTCTTTGTAGCTCCTTCTCTCCCATATTTATCTGAAGATGTCCCTTTCTGTATCCCTACTGCCCTGTGCCAGCCTCAATTCCCTGGAGGCCTTAGCTGCTCTGACTCCCCTGGTAACTTCCTTGGGCCTTTTCACATACTTCTCCCTATCCATCCCCTTCCTGAACTTCTTGTATTGTTTTGAACAGTGCTTTTGTAGCCCTCACTATTTCTAAGACCCCTCTACTTAACCAGCTCAGTATTTTAGCCTATCCCTTTTTGATCTGTAATCTGGTACATGTCTCAGTAGCCTCCAATATCCGCCAATTGATTGTTTCCATTTCTGATTTGCATCCCAGTGTGGCTGTATTCCTTCCAGATGCTCCCTTAAGATTTCACCCACCCTACAAAGTCAGCCTGTCTGAAGTCAACCACCCTGGTTCCTGTACCTGCTGCTTCTCTGCTGATATTAGATGTAAACCACACAGAGTGGTGGTCACTGTCAGCCAGCCGGTCCTCCACCATCACCTCCCTTACAGCCACCCTGTTGGGTAGAACTAGATCCAGTGTATTCCCCAACCTAGTCAGCTCAGTGACCATCTGTGCCAGGGAGCAGTCCTGGAAGGCATCCAGGAGCATTTGCTCCTTAGCACTCAGGGTAGCTTAGTACCCCAATCCACTCCTGGTAGATTGAAGTCCCCCACAATCACTGTGTTGCCTTTCCCACAAATCTTCCTAATTTGCTCTGCCAGCTCCCTGTCCAGGACTTTTCCATGAGTCAGTGGCCTGTATACCACCCCCCATCCTGAGAATCCTAGTCCTCGTGTCCTGGAATTGCATCCACAAGGCCTCTGTCCTGCCCTGCTTCCCCTTGTCCCTTGCACACTTTATCCCTTCCTTTGCATACATCGCTATCCCTCCCCCTTTGCCTTTGCCCCATCATTCCTGTAAATTCTATAGCCTGGGATCATCAGGTACCAGTCCTGGTATTGGTTGGTACATGTTTCTGTGATGACAGCTATGTCCACCATCCTCTCTGCCAATAGAGTCCGTAGTTCTGCGGCTTTGTTCCCCAGACAACCCTCCAAGATGTTCTCTTACACTCCTTACCCAATTTCACACCTTTCTCAGCCCCGCCCTTCAATCCCTCCCTGCTTCCAACCCACTTTGTGTGGGGGTAGGCTTGTTTGTCACCCCTCTACAGAAAGCCTTCCCTTCAGCAACCTACTCACCACCTCCCGCCTAGTTTAAATTAACCTTTGTTTCTATGTATTCTTCTAATCTCTGTTTTAGCACCCCCTTCCCCTTCCTCCTCAAATGTAATCTGTAACCTGCATACAGATCCCTATTGTCTCAGACCCTGTCCCAACCTCTAACTAACTTGTACCCCTTGGATCGACACCAATTTCCCAGCCAACTGTTGAATTCATCTATTCTACCCTTCCTTTCCATACTTGCCCAGGGCACTGGGAGTACCTCAGAGAAGGCCACTGAGCTCCCTACCTCCTCACTCAACTTACCCAGTTCCATGAACCTCTCCCTAACCACCATTACCATTTCCCCTGCCAAATCATTTGTAATCACATGCATCCCCACATATGGTTTATGCCTTCCCCTCTTTGCACACTTGAGACTAGCCTGTCCTGCTTTATCTGACATCAACCCAGGTACAGACTCTACCCATATGCGACTATGTCTTTCTCCTTTACTCCTCCATATGACCCCTTTTAGTATGGAATCACCCAGCACTAGCATGTTCCCCGCTTCGTTTCTCATCCCTCCCCCAAACTCTCTTTCCTTGAGACTGCCCGAGAGTCCACCCGGCCCTGTACATTTGTGTCCCTATCTGTACCATCAACTCCACCCCAACCACCTCCCCAGTCCTGCCCCTTGTCCTAACACTATCTGTACCTGACTTGTCCCCTTCCTACCTAGAGCTACCTCATCCTCAATGTGATCCCTATGTGTTGCCGTGAACCCCCCCTTTCATTCCCCCTGAACTGTGACCTCCATGTCCACCCCACAGCCAGACCCTTATTTTCCCTTAACTGGGATCTGCTCCCCCTCCCTCAGAGCTGTGCCTCCTGGGAGACACATAACCTTCCTCTCCCTCCTGATGCCTGATCCTATCTCCATACCCCAAACTATTGAGTCCCTCACCAGGAGAAGCTTTCTTCTCTCCTGGAATTCTCTGTCCCCATCCCATGTGTCCCCTCCTGGTGGGTCTGCCCTTCACACCTGGTCATAACCTTGAGTTCCCTTTCAGGGCACTCCTTCTCCTTGAAAACATTATATTTGTTCTTTAGTTATACTGGGTGAGGGGGGGCTTGAGCTCCACCTTCCTCAGCATCCCTGAACCCACCGTAGGCCACTGACTGAGTACCCTCTGTGGCAGTGGCTGGTGGTATGGTGGTCCCTGTGTGGGGGAAAAGATCCCCAGTGTTACTGACAACTGTGCTCTAAGACTGGCAACCTCCTCCATCAGCCCAAAGAGGTGCCTACAAATGCAGCAGCACTGCCATTCCCAGAAAGTTCTTCTGAACACCTCTACTCTGCATCTACTGGACTGCACCACTCCTTGTGTCATCCTATGTACTCATTAAGTATGCTTCTACCCTTGTTTAGTGTTTTTTTAAGTCTTTCTCCCTTTTACAGAGTTTCTTTGTTTGAACTTGATATGTTTCCACAAGCCCTTGCCCCTTTCTGCAAAATGACTTCAAACTGAACTACTAGTTTCTTGGTAATGGGTCTTACTGGCATGCCCAGGAAGTCTGTGTGTGCATGGATTTGGATTCTAGGGTTTCAACTGTCAAGAGAAATAGGAAGGAGAAGAGAGGGGAAGGAATCAAAGCAACAGAACAAAAGGTAAACAGGGAGGAGAAGAAGCACTGTGGGTCAATTTGGAGACAGGCAATGGCACCCCAATCCACACAGGGGGTTGTATACAGACCCCCCTCTCAGGGGGAGGAAATGGACAAGGAAATGATAGAAAGTATACTTAGAATGGCAGAAAAAGGGGAGATATTGCTGATGGGTGATCTGAATATGCCAGATATTAACTGGAGTGCAGATGCAGCAGGCCACTTTGAAGAGTGGGGTTATTCTAGATGCCCTACAGGGGACATGCGTTAGACAACTAGTATTGGAACCCACTCGAGAGGGAGCAATCTTAGACCTGGTTCTCTCAAATGGAGATGGAGAGAGAATCACAGATGTAGAAGTGGGTAGCCATCTGGGAATTAGCGACCATCGAACAGTATGGTTCACAATAAACACAGCAATAGAGTCAAGCCATACAAAGGCAAAAGTACTGGACTTTAGGAGGGCTGACTTTGCCAAAATTGGTGAGTGCCTAAGGAATGCACTAGCAAATGGGCAGGAAGGAGGGGTGGAAGAACAATGGGGAATAATAAAAACTGCCATCTCAGAGGTAACAAGCCTTTGTGTGAAGCAAATAAACAAAACAAAACAATGTAAGAAACCACTATGGTTCTCAAAGGAAGTGGCAGTGAAGGTTCAAGAGAAAAAGAAAGCATTCAGGAAGTACAAGGAATCACAGAAGAAGCAGGACAGAGAACTGTATCAGTTAAAGCAAAAGGAAGCTGGGAAGGCAGTCATAACAGCAAAGGCCCAAACCGAGGAAAAGATAGCCAACTCAGTTAAGAAGGGGGATAAAACCTTTTACAGATACATCAGGGAGTGAAGGAAGACCAAGGGAGGGATAGTGAAGCTTAATAAAGGGGAGTGATGGTGGGCAGAGGGTGACTGTGAAAAGGCAGAGATACTAAACAAATATTTTTGCTCAGTATTTACAAATGAAGAAGGGGAGGTACCTAAAACAAACAATAGAAACACTCTGGATACAGAAGTTGATACCAGCCCATTTACAGAAGAAAGGGTTCTGAAAGAACTCTTAAAACTGAAGGAGGACAAAGCAATGGGGCCTGATGGGATTCATCCCAGAATTCTAAAAGAACTAAGGATAGAACTAGTGACACCACTGACTACCCTCTTTAACAAATCATGGGAGGATGGGGTGGTACCCGAGGACTGGAGGGGGGCAGATGTGATTCCCAGTCACAAAAGTGGGAGCAAGGCAGAAGTGGGAAACTACAGACCTGTTAGTTTAACCTCAGTGATAGGTAAAATGATGGAATCACTTCTGAAAGAAAGAACTGTCGAGTATCTAGAGGCCAGAGGGGCACAGGACCCAAGGTAGCATGGATTCACAGCGGGAAGGTCATGCCAGATGAATCTGATAGATTTCTTTGACTGGGTGACCAAAGTAGTAGATCAGGGAGGGTCTGTGGGCATGGCCTACTAGACTTTGGCAAGGCATTTGACACAGTCCCACACAAAGATTAATATACAAGTTAGCCAGCTTGGGAGTGGGTCCCAAGGTGACAGCCTGGGTAAAGAATTGGCTGGAGAATAGGACACAGAGAGTAATAGTAAATGGAGTCCACTCTGAAGAAAGGGGGGTTACTAGCGGGGTACAGCAGGGTTCAGTCTTTATAAGCGACATTGCAGAGGGACTGGAAGGAAAAGTATGTCTCTTTGCAGATGACACAAAGATCTTCAACAGAGTTGATGCACAAAGTGGGGTGGAAAGGATGAGAAGGGACTTGGCAAGGTTAGAGGAATGGTCAAATGTATGGCAGCTTAGATTCAATGCTAAGAAGTGCAAGGTAATGCACTTGGAAAACAAAAACCCTGGGGAAGAGTACACAATGGGGGGTGAGATACTACCAACAACAAAAATGGAAAGGGACCTGGGGGTAGTCATATCAGATGACCTAAAGGTGGGAAAGCAATGTGAGAGGGCAGCAAGGAGGGCTGGGGGGATACTGGGATGCATAGGGAGAGGCATCACCAGTAGAAAACAGGAAGTTATTATCCCTCTGTACAGACAGCTGGTGAGACCCCATCTGGAGTACTGCATGCGGTTCTGGAGACCCATTCTCTGCAAAGACATAGGCAGGATGGAAGCTGTCCAGAGGAGGGCAACTAAAATGATGCAGGGTCTGCACCGGAAGACATATGAAGAGAGACTTATGGAGCTTAATATGTGTAGCCTCGAGGAAAGGAGGGAGAGGGGGGACATGATAGAAACTTTCAAGTACCTCAAGGGAATCAACAAAGTCCAAGAGGGTAGCATCTTTCAAAAAAAGAGGTGCGAAAGAACAAGGGGGCACAATTTGAAGATGGGGGGTAGCTCAGAGGTAATTTAAGGAAATAT
The DNA here is from genome assembly GCA_016271365.2 of Neoceratodus forsteri. NCBI lineage: Eukaryota > Metazoa > Chordata > Ceratodontiformes > Ceratodontidae > Neoceratodus > Neoceratodus forsteri. Next base: position 315,690,400 of record CM028134.1, read on the forward strand.
TTTTTCACAAAGAGGTTTGTAGATGCATGGAATGGCCTTCCGGAGGAGGTTGTGGAGTCAAAAACAGTGGTGGAATTCAAGCATGCATGGGAAAGTCATAAGACAATTCTAGGGGGTGGGAGTAGGAAGAAGTAGGCTGTTGGTTAACTAGGATCTGAAGCTTATCCATTAGGTAGGGAAATGGGCAGACTAGGTGGGCCAAGCGGTCCTTATCTACCATCAAATTCTATGTTTCTCTGCTTCTATGTCTGGTCCCCCTAGCTAGGAGGAAGGGTGGTGATATCACTGAATTAGTGAGTACAGAGGCTGTCAGAGATTTGTATAGGAGTTGTATCAGGGATATGAAGTGTGTTGGGAACCCATATCTTCTGTGAGAATCAAAGAGGAACCTGAATCACCCTATCAAATGCCTTCTCTGTGTTGAGTGGCAGTGTGGCAGTGGGGTGTGTATGATCGCTGGCTTCCAAAATAAAGTCCAGAGCTCTGCGAGTATTATGTGCTCTGAGTCTATACAGGATGAAGCCAACCTGATCGGGGTGGATCAGGTCTCCCATCAGAGGTTCTAGTCTGTGTGCTACTATTTTCACAAAAACCTTTGCATCCATATTTATGAGTGAAATTGGCCTGTATAGGGAGCACTGGATGCTATCTGGGCCTTTTGGGGGGGGGATCAGGGAAATGAGTGCTTTTTGAAATAAGGGTGGGAGCTAATGCACTTCCCATGCTTCATTGAATAGATGTGTCAGTATGGGCACTAGGATGGAGGAGAATGACATGTAGAAGTCACTGGGTTATCCATCTAGGGCTAGAGATTTGCCCTCAGCCATTGATCAGATAGCAATCTCTACTTTCTTATCAGTGATAAGAGCTATAAGTTGATGTGTGTGTGTGTGTGTTCTCCTGAAACCTGTGGTAGCTGCAGAGTCTCATAAAAGGCATCCAGCTGTCCTTGTGTAGAGGGGACCTCTGAAGAATAGAGGTTTGTGTAGTACTGCTGGAAGGTTTCATTAATCTGCTTCAGAGTTGAGTCTTGAGAAGTATGTATTTTGATGTTGTATCTTCCCGCTTCTCTTGCTTGTAGGCGGTATGCTAATAATTTACTAGGTTATTCCCCAGCTTCCTAATATGTTTGGCTCAGTTGGAATACAGCATATTCTGTCTTATGCTGTATACTGTCCTCCAATTTATATCATGCCACTCTGAGATGAGGTTTCAAGGTCTCTTTCTGTTCAGGGGAGGACATGGCTAATTTTTCCAAGTTGTTTCAGTTCTTTTTCCACTAATCTGGTCTGATGCTCTCTATCTTTCCTTGCCTTGGAGGTGTAAACTATGAGATGTCTGCACATTACCACTTTCATGGCCTCCTACCCGGTGGCTGCGCCAGTGTCTGGGTTCTCATTGTCATGAAAATAGGTTGGTAGTCCAAGTTGAAGCCATTTCAAAAACTCTGCATTTTGTAGGAAAGAGGCGTTAACTCTCCATTTTTTTGTAGGCCCTGCTTGCCCTCCCCATGCCAGATATAGGGAGACTGGAGCATGGTCTGATATAATGATGCTTTCCTGTGTGACCCCCCCAGGTATGCTGAATCAGTTCTGAGGATTTAAGTAGAATCTCAATACGACTATAAGAGTCATGTACTGTGGAAAAGTATCATCCTGACTGTGGGGATGAAGGGTTCTCCATATGTTTTGCAGTCCATCTTTGTTAAAATATTTTAAAACCTGTTGGCCAAGCTGTGTCTCCAGTCTGCAACCTGGACATGCACAGTCTTGGACTGGATTTGGTGCCAAAATAAAAATCATCTCCAATAACTACCCCCTTTTGATGCCCTGGGAGATCATTCAAGACTTGCTTAAAGAATTGAAGGTTGGGATTATTTAGGGCATAAACACTCCCCAGAACTATCGGGGCTCCTTGGTATGTACCTTCTATACTTAGAATTCTACCCCCAGGGTTTCTGTGTTCTGTATGCACCCCCAGCTGTAGGCAGTTATGACAGAGAATGGCTACTCCTCTTATTTCTGAGGTGAATGCATTGTGGTAGGCTGTGCCCACCCAGCTACATTGGAGGGTTTCAGCTTCAGTAGCCAAGAGATTGGTCTCCTGGAGGAGAGCTATGTCACAATTCATCTCATTTAGTTTAAGTAGAATTTTACTGTATGTGATTTAAGTTAGCAGTTCAGGCCCCTGGTATTTCAGGTAATTACCCTCAAAGTATCGAAAGATGCCATACCCTCAATATAAAGACTGGTCTCTGAAGTATAGCAATATTTTCTTTCTATTTCCCTCAACCTCCCTCCCCTACCAAAACCACAACAATACCTTGTACTCTATATACAACAGTATGAAAAGAAGGAACTGCATCAATCTTGTACTGTATGTAAACTATTAGTTAAGAGTTAACACACACTATAACAAAAAGCCTTATAACAAACCAACAAGCAACTTATTTAAAACTCTTAACTAAGGCTATCCACACTAGCTGAGGCAAGCTAGAAGATTCTCCTAATGAGAATCTAGGGGGGCCTTTATGCCTTTACCTGCACAGAAACTATGGTCTTTGGGATTAGGAGTTGCAGGCCAGCTGGCCCTTTTCATCTCCTCTCACCTTTACACTTTAGCCTCATTGACCCCTGTCTGCAGAGTGGAGCCCAGAATGAGGTAGTCATAAAAGGAGCTGTAACATGCCTTGTAGTCTGACATCTAACTTCCGATCTGTAGATATTGCTAACAAATTAAAACCCCATAATATCAATATAGAATCAATATGGATCAAATTACTACTCAGTGATACCTATTTCTTCATTCTATGGACTTGTTACCAGCCCCCAAATCCATCATCTGATATTTATGATGCCATCTTATCAAGGATGGAGTTAGCCCAAGAATTGGGAGATATTATCATCATGGGGGACTTTAATCGTGGGGTGATATGTTGGATCAACTCCACAGCTTACTTCAGGCAATGATAATACAGTATTATTTACTTGACAACAACTTAGATTAAGTCAGTGCATTTCCTCCCCTATGAGGGGTGATAGAATTCTTGACTTAGTACTATACAATGAGTATTTAATCATTAAAAATGTCTCTGTTGGGCCCCCTATCAGTTGTAGTGACCTTAATTCTATACAATTCATCCTTGAGAAACAGTACAGTATGAGTACTAGTTGCACCAAACTCTTCCTCTGTGATAAAGATAACCTCAGGGAAATTACATCCCAACTTAATAATATTGATTGGGATTCTTTATTCTGTGACAATCCCAGCTCAATATGCTGGGATGTTTTGAAAAAGACCATATCTCATCTAAGAGATATCCATATCCCATTTATATTGAAGAATAATAAAAGCAAACATAGTCTGAAATGAATAGATAGGACCTTAAAATGCCTATTAAGGCAAAAGAATAAAAAATATGCTACGGACTTAAAGTCAAGAACCACCAACTACTGGGTTTCTTACCTCAAAATAAAAAACAAAATGTAAAAAAATAAATTAAAAAAGCAAAATCAAGATGGGAATATAACCTAACATACACAGCTAATAAATCTAATAGTAAATCCTTCTACACCTATATTAACTCCCTGAGAAAACCTATATGCCATGTAGGCCCCTTATTGTGGATAATCGACAGATTCGTGAACCTAAGGAATGGCAGAAATTTTCACTACGAAGTTTTGTGAACTGTTTCACACACAACACAGTAGTCCACTTATTACACCTGTTTCAGATGTCCCAATTAGTATTTCTGGAAATTCTCTATATGTAGAACTACAATCCTTAAAGGGACAATTCTGCTTTGGGCCTGACAATATGGCAGGTCATCTGTTATATCTTCTGGTGGATTGTCTTGTTCACCCCTTAAAATTATTATTTGAAGGATGTCATACAACATTCTTTGTTCCAGATGACTGGAAAATAGCACATGTGGTTCCCATACACAAAAAGGGACCGAAAAACCATTGGGAAAACTACTGGCCCATCAGTCTAATCTCATCAATCTGTAAACTTCTTGAAGGTTTAATTAAGGACCTAATCACTCCAGTACTTCGTGATCTGGACCCAGAACAACATGGTTTCAAAAAGGGAAGGGGTTGCCTAACCAACCTCATGTGTTTTTATGAACAGGTTAGATCAAACTTGGACTGCAGGACACACTTTGACATCATATTCATAGATTTCAGTAAGGCTTTTGATGCCATGCCTCACTGGGCCCTCTTATCAAAATTACATGCCTTCAGTATTAATAAAAATTTAGTAAATTGGATTGGTAATTGGTTGAAGGATAGTTCTCAGAGAGTCCTCATCTCTGGATCCTTGTCTGAAGTAGATTGGGTTACTAGTAGGGTTCCACAGGGCTCCATACTGGGTCCCTGTTTGTTCCAAGCCTTCATTTCAGACCTAACCAAGAACTGTATTTCATCATTGGTAAAATACGCAGATGACGTTAAAATCGGCGATGCTGGTTTAAGTCCCGCGCAGTTACAAACCATTCAAAATTATCTGAATAAAATGTCAAACTAGGTAAACACATGGGGCATGAGACTTAACACTATAAATGCAAGGTAATGCATCTAGGTGCCCATAATCCACAAAATGTGTATATCTTAAGGGGCTCTATTCTGGAAACTAACACAAATGAAAAGGACCTTGGGCTATTTATTTCCAAAGATTTGGGTCACTCAAGGCAGATTAATGAAGCAATCAGTAAAACTAACAGAGTTATATGGTCTATAAAATGGAACATAAGATCTAGGGACCCCATGGTTATGATGTATCTGTATAGGGCATATTCCAGACCTCACCTGGAACATGCTTCACAGCTCTGGTGCCTGTTCAAGAAATCGGAAAACCTTTTACTGGAAAAGGTCTAAAGAAGGTTCACCAAACACATAGTCAGCTTACATAATCAGCCCTATGAGAACAGAATGAATTCTCTGAACCTCATGTCCCTCACCACACAACATCTTAGAGGTGACCTTCTCCTAATGTTTAACATAATACAGGATCCTTATTTATTAACAGAACTGGGCTTTGAGTTTAACAATGATTCATTTAATACAAGAGGTCATTCCCTTCAACTATCAGGCAGGAAGTTTAATCATGCAAATCGTAAATTCTTCTTTACTCTGAGGATTGTAATCCATGCAACAAATTTGCATTTGAGGTAGTCATCAGTAAAACAAAAACGAATTTAAACGACATTTAGATAACTTAATTCTTTCAGGATATAAACTCAGTTATTGCAATTAGACTGCTATAGGAGCACTTAAGGGCCTCATAAGCCTCCTAGCTCCTTTTCAACCTTAGTATGACTCTCCTTGTGTGTCAGAGTTGTTTTGGCCTCTAATGAGGTTCTGCTGTTACCCAGCTATTGTACACTATAAAGAGCTGATGTTGCTCTATTACAGTATGTATTGGTTTGAGTGGCTGTGTCTAGGGGGGTCTACAGGGACTCTGTAGCAGGAACTAGTTTTCCTGCCATATGGTGCACTTTGCACAGGGTGTCTGATTTAAGCCTTGGTTGTACCTTGCAGCAAGGGGCATAGTGAAGGGTATATCTGCCCTTTGGTAATTTCCACTTGTGGTTTTCTAAGTATTTTTACAGGTTATCGTCTTAACCTTGGAGGTGGTTATTTCCCTAATCAGGGGTACAATTTAGTAGGCTTTTTGTATACATTTCTTCCCTGTGAGAGGTTTATATCCCTGTACACTAGTCCTGTAGTTCAAGGTTAAGGCAAAATACAATGAGACACATCACATGTACAGTATGTATTAGTATATTAAAGTAGACAGATCTAAAACTATAGTCCATCATGGATGTGTATCTTTACTGACAGTTTTCAGCTATAGTGAGCTCCATGTGGTGCCTTGTGGCAAAACAGAGCTGCCTCCTGTTCAAGCAATCTGCCACCAAGCAAATGTTGTTTTTGCCAGTGAAAGAGATTATAATGTCCCAAAACACATAACAGAAAACAGGTTCCTTTGAGTGCCATTTTATACTGTATGGTTCTGGAGGAGCCCTTTTTGAGTGAATGGCAATAAAGAAACTCCCGGTCCAATGGTTAGAAAACTACAGCCAGTTGCTGGTGATTAAATAACATACATGGTTTCCTCTCCTCCACAAATGGCAAAGCAGGTTGTCAAACTGCAGCTTTATATTTGTCAGTTTCATCTTGTTAGTATCAGTCTGACTAGTTTCTCGCTGACAGTGTGTCAGTAAAATCAACTACACACTCAAGCCTTGGTGATGCTACTTCCATAACGGTGGGGGGGGGGGGTCACATGGTGTGTTATGTCACTGAAATCTGCTGGCATGGAATTTTGATTTTATGGTTGGGCTTGACATATATGAGGGTGACATCCTAGATAGTCCACATGTCCTATGGGACAGATGGACTAACCATGGTCTTCACACTTCAGAGGCAATTGGGTGTAATGATGCAAGGTTCTGCCCGAGGAAATGGTGAGAGCTACCCCTGACATTGGCCACAGAGTGCACGTGGTCTGATACAAAATGGATGCCAGCCTATTATGAAACATTTCAGTCCTGGCTGTTTCTCATTCCCTCTCATTAGGCACTGGAGATAGAAAATAACATTTTTACTTACATGAGATCTGCCAAATTGGATGTATTTGGATTATCTCCTGTGTTTACGGGTTGTTAATTCTTCTTCAGGAGATATCATTAAAAAATGAATTAAAGGTCCATTTCTGTTGTCAAATGCTCCTGGGATGATGGAGAGGTTGGAGGGTCTTGCATGGTCTTCTGGTTTTTCTGTTTTTTGTCAGGTCATTCTCCAACGGCTGTTGTTTTCAGGTCCTCTCTCTCCGGTGATCCTAAGTGTTCCTGGAAAAAGGTGTCAGACTCTCTGGGGGATTGGAACTGCTGCAGGGTGCCCTTGTAATTTACTTGCAGAACTGTGGGGTAAAGTCAGGAGTATCTGAGACCCTGGTTCCTTAAGTCCCGCTTCATTCGATTAAATCCTTGCCTCCACTCAAGAATGGATCTGGGATAGTCAGGATATAAAGACAGCCAATTGCCTGTAATGGCAATGTTGCAGAGCTCTTTTGCCTTGTTCAGGGTAATTTATTTGTCCAGGAATCACAAATGTTTGAAAATAAATTGTCTGGGCTTTTTGGTAGTGGATGGTGTTCAGGTCCATTTTGTTCTATTGGCTCACTGTATTTCAAAAAGATACTTGGTTGGGTCTAGCTGCAGCTATACCAGCAAATTGTCCTGCAGGTAACTCACTGGGTGCCTCCTTTCAATACCGTCCTGGAGTCCAATTATTTGGATATTTTTCCTCCGTCCCCATCCCTCCAGGTCTTCCAACTTGGATGTAAGCCACTTAATATTCTGCCCTGCTCATTGAAGTCTCCTGTCATTTTGTTCTTCTTTTTTAGTCAGGGAGACAAATTGAGTTTCTGTGGCAGTAATCTAATTCATAAAGAGGGACAGGCTAACTTGGGTCTCCACCACAGTGGTTTGAATTGTCTCCACCGATGCCATGATTCTTTCAAGTAGGGAGGTCCCAGGTCTTGAGAAGGTGCATGGTTCCTCATGGGTCTGTGCGTCATTTTAGGGCTAGCTTGTGCTGCTGATCAGAGAGTTTTCGGTCAGCTAGTGCTCTTGTATTTGCTGTTATTTTTCATTTTAAGTCCAGTCAGTTGCTGCCCTGATTTTCTAAAAGTGTTCTCTCCACAAATAGGGGTTATGGTCTTATGATTTAAGTGGTCAAAACAGGATGATATTCCAGGGTGACCAGGGGCTCAGGGATCAAACAGCTATCACAGTCAGGTACCTACATGACCTCCTAGTTATATCTTTTAAACTTCTTTTTTGTATGAAGATTTGATTGTTTCTATTTGATTTCAACTACTGGCTTTAGTGTTGCACTTGGGTATGGTAAATGTCATGAGTTCTGTGAAAGCTGCTCTCTGATTGGTTCAATATACACATGCCATATGTAGCAAGGTAACACGTGTGTGTGTGTGTGTGTGTGTGTGTGTGTGTGTAGATATGCATACATTGGTAGTTATATAAAAGTTGATCAGTACCGCGGTATTTGCTGTGACTGGAAAAAAATACAGCAGGTTGTGACTACTGAGGTAAAAACCGCATTGAACAACATGCATTTTGTTCTGCAGTAACAGTAAATACTGAGGCCCAGATATTCAAACTGTGCCCAAAAAGTGCACAACAGCAGGAGCAAGCGCATGTCCACTGCACCCATGTGCAAGAGGTATGATATTCAAAAACTTCGCAGGTCAAGATGTGCCTGCGGCACACGACTGAATATCGTGCCACTTGTGCCATAGTGCAACCAGGGATGTGCAGTTGAGCAGTCCAGATGCGCCACAGTGTAACCAGGGATGCTCAGTGGAGCAGTTCAGATGCATCATAGCGCAACCAGAGCTGCTCAGTGGAGCAGGGCAGCAGTGCAACAGCACAACCAGGGATGCACAGGGACAGGATGCAGGGGCCCACCACCAATGCCACAGATGGGCAGAGGAGCACAAGGCAGAATAGACATCGCCCCCCCCACACCCCATGCACTGCACAACCGGTGGAGAGCTGGAATAACTACTGGCCCATAGATACCAGCAACAAACTCACAGCCGGGGCATGGTGCCCCAGCACAACCCCTGGCAAGCTGTGTCTGGCACAGAAGGAGGGCCGACCACCCCATGCCACACCTTCCCACCAATGCAGAGCACACCCTGCACAGTGATCCCCAGACACCCTGCCCAGGAGCAGTGTCCACCAGTGCAGGACACCTCATGCATGCCACCACCCCCCACTGTGACAATGCAACCCTGTGCACCACAGAACCATGCAAGGCAGCCCCACAACAAGCACCTGTCAGTGGGTGGCAGCACACAGTGATCCAATGACTGCATACACAGTGCACCATGCATGTCCCCCCCGAGGTACAGCTGAGAGAACAACCATGCGTCTGCACACGAGGTACCCCACACATGTGACAGGGCATGCCCCGGACCCCACCACCAGTGGTACAGCACCCTGCACACCCTCCCAAGGACACACCCCAACCCAGCACTGGCCACAACAGCCAGCACAGACACCCACAGTGGTGCATGGAAGCATGCACCACACAGGATGCAACACAGTGCATGGACAAACACCCACCCATACCCAAGGGCACACCAACACAGGGACACAGTAGCAGGGCAATCAAGCCCCCAGCATGTGGCCATGGAAACCGTGTACACACAGCCAGCACCCCTCCATGGCACAGGAGTGCCAGCCACCCTGCACAGGCACCATGGAGCTCTACACCACCAGCATGCGCCCGGAGCACATGTGACAGACAGTGGTGCACATCTCCTGCGACACACTCAGGAGACAGCATGGAGGTGGGACAACAACAGCGAAGGCCACAGTGTCACCCAAGGCAGACATGCACCACACCAGTGACAGGAGGCAACCCGGCATTGTGCTGGGTACAGTGGCTGTCCAGCATGGACAGCCACCACTGACATGCCAGTGGACCGTGCCAGTCACAGACATGCAAGGATGTCAGCTGCACAAGCCATGGACGGTCTGACAGGTGCACCATGGACACAGAGCATGCACCATGGACCACTGCACACAGTCATTCAGTGCACAGGGAACAACACACACACCACAGACAGTGACTGATAGCTACTCCCCACACCATAGTCACTTCCCCACGGACACACACACACACACGCACATGACTGCACCACCCCTGACGCCATGCACACCACTGCAGCTGAGCACCTATAGCCCACTGCAAATCAGAGACCACCACAGTATGCATATCAAAGCAAATGTATTGTAACACATCCAACAAAACTATATGCATATATATACAAAAGGTTGGTGGGAGGGCCACAAACAAGGTGGGGGTGGGTAAGGGGCAGGGGTGAACAAATGGCAGAGGAAAGGAGGGGTGTGAGGGTGGGTCCAGGGGGTAGGGGAAATCAGGGGCAGTAGTACGCTCAGCGGGAGCCCCACTCCCTGCACTGGCTGCTCCTCCCACCATGCCACCATTGTACTCCTAGCCTCCTCTCTATCCTTTCAATGATCTCCAGTGAGGCCCTGGAAACTTGAAGGATCTCCCACAGTGCCTCTCTGATTTTCTGCAGCTGCCATCCACCTAGGACAAGGGAGCAGAGTCAATAGGTGTGAATGCACAGCCCCATGCAGCCCACCCACTGTGCATGGCATACGGCAGTGGGACATGCCTCTGTGATGGTGTTTGACCACCCACAGTGATCCTGTTCACAAGACCTGCCCACCCAGGTGCACACAGCCATGTGGACTGCTGCATACACCCACCGGCCAATTTCTGCACAGCACCACCGTGGCTGTTCAGTGACATGGCTATGCAGTGTGAAGGTAGTGACACAGCCATATACCCGGTGCATGCATGGACCACCATTGACACACTCCAAGACATGCAGTGCCACTGGACAGTGCAGACTGTACCAAGTTGAGTGCATGGCAGTGGTGTCAATGAATGGTGGCCATACCCCACTGCCCACCCTGTTACACAGCATAAGCATGGATGTAAGGCACTCACCATCATCAGGCTGGTCCCTGCGCTGTTCTGGTCCAGCTGCCTTCTCGGCATGCTGTGGCTCATGGCGCAGCCTCCCATCTCTCACACGCCGGTGCTCATCTGGGCCTAGGGTGCAAACATGGAGAGAGGAACATCGTTACAATCCGGTAGCAAAGTCCCCCCTCTCCTGTGTGTGTGCAATCCCACATAGCCATACCCATCCTCCCCCCACCCCGATACCACCACCACGGCCCACACTGGACACCCCCCATGTGCTGGACACATGCCACCGTGATACCTGTATGGATGTTATCAGTGTATGGATGGGGCACCTACCTGGCCATGGCACTACACCCCATCTAGCATGTGTCCACAGGTGAACAAGCCATTCCGGGTCCCGGCGCTGCAGATCACCATAGCGGTGCCTGCACTGCTCCGCTGTCTGCTCCATGCCAGTGGCCTCCTCCAGGGCCACCGCCACCTCCTCCCACACCGCACTCCTGTCCCTGTCCAGGGGTGTCTCCTCAAGTAGGGCAGCAACATGGGGTTCCACTAACTGAACCAGATTGGCCAGTTCCATTTGGTTCCAGATGAGTGCCTGTCTCCTTGCCATCCTGCAATGTTTCAGTGTCAAAATGGTGCTCTGTAGCGCACGTTCGCCATGTACGGATGTTGCGCAGTACTGCGCTGCCACCGAACAGCATGATAGAGGTGCACCCATGCGGATGCATGGTGCCTAGGGGCAAAGGTCAGCACAGGGTCGGGGGTCTCTCACATACGGACCGCCACAGCGTGATTGGTACTCACCGAAAGTAGTGAGGTAGGGCACCTGTGTGCCACTTCCTGTAGTGGCCTACCATGCTGTGGCCCCAGTGCACATATGGCACCCCAGTGCCAGAGTGCCATACATGTGAACAACGCAGTAGCACCACTTGCACAATGGTGGCCGTGCCCTGTATTGCCTCCCACTCACAGCATGTCAGCAGCGTGGCAGACATCGGCATCAGCACCCCGGACATGCGCCGTTCAGTGTCCACTCCGCATGTCACAGAAATGCACCCTTGCCTGAGCACATTCAACACAATTGCGCAAAGCGCAACAGCGCGATATTCAGCTGGCATATGCAAATCAGCTAATCAGCTATTCAATGGCACTGATACTACATTAGCATCCACTTAAAATTGTACCTCGCCTCATTTGCATGCAATGCGCTATATAAATGCGACATTGGGCTGCAGAGGCCATAGTCTGTTATTGCAGTCTATTGTGGTGAGTTGCATGCTGTTCAGGAGTGTGGACTGTGGTGTGTGGGACATGCATGGGACTGCACAGTCACAGGTAACACCTGTCAATCCCACAGGAGCAAGAATGAGTGATCGTGAGATGGAGGAAGAGGAACAGAGACATGGGAGGAAGAGGAGGCCTAACTTCACCAAGGCAGAAACAGATGCCCTGTTTGAGGCCACCTCATCCAGGAGCCACTCCTCAGTGGACAGCGGGGAACACCACAGGCCCATGCTGCTGCATGGGGAGAGGTGGTGCGTACCATCAACCTGCATGGCAGCCACCAGCAGTCCGTGCAGGAGTGCAAAAAGAAGGTGGGCATGGACAGGCGGAGGATTAAGGACAAAGTGGCTGCCATCAGGGCAGCATGGGCTGCGACCAGTGGGAGACAGCCTGCCGTGCAATGCCTGACCCCACAGAAAGAGCGGGTTGCTGGCAGCATGTGACATTGTGCCATCAAGGGTGTTCCAGGTGGTGGATTCCAGACAGGTTGTAGCCTGTCACTGCATGGTAGGTCCTGATCTGTCACTGGGGTGGAGGGAGACAGGGTAGGGCAGATATATTAATGCTACTGTGTTCCCTTACAGCTCCTGAGTATCTACATGGGTCAGCGGTGGTGGTCTTGTCCACTGAGGATGATACCATGTACATAGAGGAGGACCCATCCACCTCCACAGGTGTCCAAGGTTCAGGGTGACAGTGGACCTGCCTGGCTGTCTGGACTGATGTTGGTGGAGCAGGTGCAGAGGAGGTCCTGCCCGTGTCCCAGCGTGCCAATGTCCATGGATGCCATCATGCTGAGACTCGGACTGGTGCCAGATCCATCACTGATGTTGATGGAGCTCACTTCATGGACAGTGATACGTGTGGGCCACAAGATGGCCACACAGCAGGTAACAGCATGGGCATGGCCGTGGATGGTGCCGCCATGGAGGCCTGCGTGACATCACAGTCCCAGCCTGTGCCTGTCTGCACCAGTGGTGTGTGTCCAGGACAGTGGGGTTGTTGCGGCCGCTGTGGCAGCACCGTTGAGCCCTGGAGAGTGGCAGCCGGAGGGGCAGTGTCAGCAGTAGGCCAATGGCCATGGGGGTACAGTGTCAGGGGGCAGCATCAGTGCACCACCTGTGGACATGCCCAGGCATGGCCCTGCTGTGCAGTGCCCACCCTTAAGGGGTGCTGCCCATCAGGGCCGTGAACACCATGAGGGACAGCATGCTGATCAAGCAGATGACCTCTTAGAAGAGCACACCTGCATACTCCAAGATTCAGTCGACCAGCAGTTGCGGCTTGTGATGGTGGTGGATGCACTCAGTGTGGCCCTGCACCAGGCAGAGGAGCGGCACAGCAGGGACACCGGTCTGCTGCTGGCAGGGATGGACCGGATGCGGGAGGATGTGACTGCTGCCATTGACAGGCTGACACAGATAATCACAGCTGCCATGGCCACAGTGGGCACACAGTTATTTGCCCATGCGTCACAGACACTGCGCAGTGCAATGTCCACCCCCCATTCCTGGCATCGTGCAACACCCTCCTTTTCAACACTGGGTTCAGCTGTGGGCATCCCAAGCATGCCTGGCTCAGGCATGTTCGGTGTGCTGCAGACCCCTGCGCGAGTACGGTTGCGTTCATGCAGCAGAACCCCTGGGGACCGTCGGTGCCACCCCATGAGGCCATTGGTCAGCCTGTCACTGCTGGTGGGTTTTGGCGGGGCTGTCCATGCATCCGTGGTGGCCGTGGTACTGTGGCACGTGACTGACCTGTCTCCCACCAAGGCTACTGTCTGACACTGCCCTGTGTGCAGTGTGTTGTTCAATGTGCAATGCACGGGTGGGGTACCCGGCCCTGCACACACACACACACACACACACACACATTCCATCTGCACACCCTCCTGGCTGCTGTCCACCGTGGCATGTACATGATGATGCCTACATTGCGCTGTCCACCACTATGCAATGGTGTCCAGCGTCTGACACACGCACAATGACAGGCACTGGGTGTGGTGGTCTGTGGATGTGTGTGTGGCTAGGGGTGGCGGTTGGGGTCGGCGTGCCTCCTACCCTTTGTGCATGTCTTGTGGGGGTGTGTGTGTGTGTGTGTGAGAGTGTGTGTGTGTGTGTGTGTGTGTGTGACCACATGCCATGTTAGACCTTGCCCATCCCTGATGGCTTGTGGGGTTCCATGCTCTGCCAATTCCATTTACGACATGCACCCCTGGGGTTTGTCCATGCATGTTTATGGGTTGTGCCCTTGCCACTGGTGGTTGCACATGGCCCCATGACTTACCTGGGTTGGTTGAAGTGCTGCTCTGTGATGGTGTCCCGGTGCAGCTATGCCATCTAGATCAGTCAAAGGGTCCCTTTCGACCAACACCATTTTCACCAGCGTCCACATCGTCCCGATCGCTGTCCCTCTCTTTGACCTGTATGGCTATCCCACAGTCAGTGGCCATGTTGTGCAGGATGCAACAGGCCAGGAATAGCCCACAGGCCTTTGAGGGGCTGTACTGTAGGGCACCGCCAGATGTGTCCAGGCAACGGAAATGTGCCTTCAGCATCCCGAACACCCGTTCGATGACATTGCGTGTGGTGGCATGTGCCTCATTGTTGCGTTGCTGCGATGGGGTCGTGGGCCACTGGTATGGTGTGAGCAGCCAGGGACGGAGTGGGTATCCACTGTCACCTTTGTGTAGAGAGTGGACATTAGTTTGGTGATCAGCGTCGCCCTGCCATGGGCCATCTAGGCCAGTAACCATGTCACCTCTGACTATGCCCCTCCCAAGCTCCATGTCTTTCTGCGTAATTTCCATACTCACCCACTAGGTAGCCAGTGGGGATGTCCCCACTCTCGAACCTGTGGCACAATGCAGACTGGTGCCAGATGAAGGCATCATGTGCTCCCCCAGGGTACATGGCACAGACATTGATTATGCACCCCCTGACATCGCACACCACCTGGCAGTTGATGCTTGCATACCCCTTCCGATTTATGTATGTGGACCCTTTGGGGCCAGGTGGCGTGCGGATGGCCACATGGGTGCAGTCTATTGCCCCAAGCATGCCAGGCATACGTGCTACCCTGTGGAACTCCTGTATGTTTGCTGTGCGCTCTGCCGGTGTGCTGGGAAACAGATGTACTCTGCAGCATGTGGCAGCAGTGTGCTGAAGAATTGGGTGAGAAGGATGACACGGCCGACTGGGTTACGCCTGTCATGTCCCCTGTTGGTCTCTGGAAGGTACCTGTGGTGAGCAAGCATGTGACAGCTGTCACTTTGGTCTCCATTGACAGAGCATGGCTCCGTCATGTGGGTGCCTGCATCACATCACTGCACAGCTCACAGAGCTACCTCAAGATCACCCGATTCAGGCAGTACCAGCCCACGATCTCAGTATCAGTGTACAGCTCGAAGCTGGTGCGGGCTCTGTACTGCCTGATGGGGACATACCACCGCCAGGCCCTTCCATGGCCGTGCCCCCCTGCTGCCTGCCTTCTCACCCGCCTCATTACTGCCTCCATCTGGATGGTGGCACTGGCCATGTCCCTGGCTTGTGTTACCCCCCTGGCAGCTGTTTTACTGTTCCCCCCGCTGTCCTTACTGCTACTCCCCCTGCACCGGGAACACCTACCTGTAGTGGCCGTACTGCCCACTGTCTGTGCCCTCAGTGCTGTGTGGCACTTCCCAATTTTGTCCTGCGCAGTGGCACAAGCTCCCCACACCTTCCCTGTTCCTGGTAGTTCCAGGTGCTCTGTCCTGCTCCTGCCCTGTCCTGCTCACAGTTGCTGTGTGCCTGTGTGCCCGCCTGCAGTTCACCATCATGTGGCTTCCCTGTAGCTTTCTTGCACCTCTCTCTTGTTCCTTTTTATTTGGGGTCATTTCCGCTATCGTGCAACATCCACTTGCTCCCCTATTGCACATGGCGCATGTTGTTGAATATCGCAGTGCGCCATTTATTCATGGTTCCTCCCCCTTCAGTTGCACATGCATTCATTACCATTGCGCTCTTGCACATTATGATTTGGGGGCACATCTGTCTCCCGCTGAATATCGCACAATGCGTATTTTCAGACTTGCTCTGGTGCATACCTGTTGCGCAGGGTGCAACCCTTTTGAATATCTGAGCCACAGTATTTTTTTTTCTGCCATTGTTTCAATACCGTGGCACTGTGGTCAACTTTTGTATAACTAGTAACACCTAACATTACAATGTTATCCTATGGGAAATAATGCAACATTTCAAACCTGTATAACTGCAGACCAAATTAATGTTTTCACCAAACCGACAAAAAGCACATCTGTGGGGCAAGTCCTTTGTACTCTAAAAATTTCAGACCAAAATTCCAAACCGTTTCTTCACTCTGGAGTAAAAAACAAATGTCTGTGTTATAATCCTTTTGGATGTTTTTTTTTTTCCAAATTTGTGAAAGGAATACTTTTTTCACAAATTTGCAAAACATGATTCTTTTTCATGCTCATTTTTTTGCAATCTGTGAAACAGAATTCCCAAGCAGGAAAAGAGACATGGAAGAGAATTTCAAAATGTTGAAAAACACATTTCCAACTCATGTTTATAAACACTAATGCCAGAATCTGGTGAAACAGGTCCTGCTTAGCAGAACACATATGTTGGTTTCTACTAAACACATAATTTTTTTGAGGTATTTAATTTTGTTTCCCTCACTAACTGAAAAACAAAACAGTGGTGGCACAAAAATATTTCCCATTTGCAACACAGGATGACCCATTTGCAATAAAGGATCCTTTTTTGAGCTTCACATCTAACTGAGAGTGCTACTGAGCATAATCAAAACTGAAATTTTCAAATCTTTATAACTCCAGATCAGATTAATATTTTTTCACTACACCAGCAAAAGGTACAGCCACAAGACAAGCACTTTCTACCCATAAAATTTCAAACCAATATTCCAAACTGTTTTCTGTGCTACGGAGTGACAAAGAAACTGCCCAAAACATGGTAAATCACACACTATTTTACATTCTGTACCTCTGCACCCACACGTTTGACCAGAACAAAACTTGCCACATCAAGAGATCTTGGGTTCCTGATGCAGCAGGCAAACCAAGTGAAACAGTTGAATGTTTGCAAAGTTAATAAAATACGAAATTTATTTTTTTTTATTTATACTTTTTGCGCCCCCTCCTCTTCTTTGCCGCCAAGCTATCCGCCCAGTCATGGATCCCCCCTGCTGCGGCATCCCCATTCTGCCATACTCCCTATTACCCCCTGGCTTTCCCCCAGGGTGGGGGATGTGGCACCCCCTGGTTAGGCGCCACGAACGACGGGTTAGGGTGGGAGTCGGACTGAAGAGCCTATGGCAGCCCGAGGGATGGGCATCATTAAGGCGGTGGGAGGAGGCTAGGTTTTTTCCCCGTTAGAGGGGTGGGAACGTGCAATGACGCCTGTGTCCGTCCCACCCCTTAGTAACTGTTGGCCTGTATGCTTTGAGGTTCTCCTGGTCTCCACCAGGTGTCTCTCTTGCAATGGTGACGTCCCGCGCCCCCCGGAGAAGGAGAGCAGTCATGGGATGATCAATCCTTCTCCACCCGGCCAGCCCTCCGATGACCTGAGTCTGCTCCTGAACCCAGGTTGCCGGCATCGCAAGCGGAAATCTAACCACTGCGCCAGCGGGCCGGCACAAAATTTTGAGTTTAACATAGAAGTGTCCATCCAACCCTAACTATAGGGTCATGACAGTGGCCCTATTATACAGTATATATTCTATGGAAAAAAATGCATTAATGCATCATTTAGGGTTAAAACACAAAAAAGTCAGGAAATGAAAAATCTTTAGGGTTGCCCCCCCAGACCTGACCATCATCCCAAGACTGACAGCTGACGGAGTGTGTCATTGGGGTTGTGAGGCCTAAATGCCATCCCATTCCATCTGAAATTACATTCACAAGCCACAGTAAATAAGAATGGGGTGATATTTAGGCCTTACAGGCCCACAGAAAACACCCATGGAATAGGCGGCACAATACCTGTGTCGGTATTGTGCCGTTGCTGTGGGGGAGGTCGGCATTGTCCCTGCCGACAAAACTTGGTGCTTCCTACATAGCACTATCAAGGGGCACACTCATGTCCATTTGCTACTTTTCATTTGTTCCATAGATTGCACATACGAAAACACAACAGAGAAAGGGACAGAAAGACACACATACACAGCTCTATACAGAGCATCTCACTGCCGCCCCCCCAACAGATATCCAGACACACACTCTATGAGGAGCAAGCAATTACAGTTTCATTAACAGATTTAGATACCACTTTTAGTACTCTGCTGTGTTTTCACATTATAACATAGAAGTGTTATTCTTTGCACCTTGTCCTACGTGTTTCTTTGCGCTCCCACTGTACTATTTCTTGAGATTGTGATACATCCTATAGTACATTTCATCGTGTGACACTTCCTAATTTCTCTCTCCGACATTTCTGTTAAGACGACCTTTGTCATTATGCTGTTTGCAGTGCATATTAGCCCCTGCATACAGCCTTAGTTTCTGATTCCTTTTCTGTTGTTCCCATTTGTTTCCCATCCTCCTCTGTGCATCTAAATTACTCTCCCCCACAAATTGCCACTGTGTCACTTCCACAATACATTTCCCATTTCCTTATCAGATGAATAACATTCTTTTTTTGTCTTGCTCAGCACCTTACTGTCAACACTACCGAGATCAGTACTTTACAGAACTTTTCTTAATTTTGTGTCATGCAGGGTGCGAGTAACAGCACACAGAGGATCGCTTCAGTAAGTTCAGTTACTGGTACTGTTTTACATGATATCTGATGGTTTCTCTGTGTGCTTAAAGTGCCATTCTGTACTTTTCTATGCTTATTTCCTAAGGCTGAATTATGCTGTTGTCAAATTTATACTACGAGTCACAGTGTCCACTGGGTGGGTGGGTAGGTGGGTTCTCTCACTCACTTGTTAAGCAATATGGCTACTTCAGATTTTTGCTGACAGCACTAGTAAATAAGGGCCGGCCACTACATTCATGATAACCTCTGTGACCTTTTATCACATCCACTGTCTCTTAAAATATGAAGAATTAATGAATGGTCAGGTGATTAAGACTGCCCAATCAATTGTCTAAATTACTGATCCCCATGTTATAATGTGGGTTAATGTAACCCTCTCAGAACCTTGACAACCCATCAGATTCCTTTTATTTTCTCTGCCTTATAATAATATAACCATAGACACAGAACAGCTGTAAATCAAAAATTAGAAGGAATTCTGGGAAACCACCACCATGGTTAAACAGAATGAAACCCCCTGAGCAAAACCCACCCTCATTTGTCTTCCAAGGGCACCCCTGGCTGAGAAACTAGATTTTTTAATTTGGCCATCTCATCCCTCGCTCGCGATGCATGATCATGGTCAAAGAATGTTACGACCAAAGAATTTGCAGGCTCGCGATCAAAGAATAAAAATGCTGTAAATAAAAATTTTAAGGAATTGTGGTAAACCGCCACCATAGTTCTTCAGAATGAAGCCCCCTGAGCAAAACTCACCCTTATTTGACATGCTAGGGCACCCCTAGGCTGAGAAAATTATTTTTTTAATACAGCCATCTCATCCCTTGCTCACGATGCACGATCGTGATCAAAGAATCTTGTGATCAAAAAATTTGCAGGCTCATGATCAAAGAATTTGCAGGCTCACAGTCAAAGAATTTGCAGGCTCACAATCAAATAATAAAAAGGCTTTAAATCAAAAAAGACAAGCAATTGTGGTAATCCACAACTATGGTTCAACAGAATGAAGCCCCTGAGCAAAACCCACCCTCATTTGATTTCTTAGGGCACCCCGGGCTGAGAAAATTGATTTTTTTAATTCGGCCATCTCGTCCCTCACTCACGATGCACGATCACAATTAAAGCATATCACGATCAAAGAATTTGCAGGCTCATGATCAAAGAATTGAACACTGATGACCAAAGAATTAAAAATGGTGAAACACAATTTTTTTGAGCAATTTAAACCAAATCAACACCTTGCCTCGATGGAACGAATCCCCCTGAGCAAAACCCATCCTCATTTGTGTCCCTAGCCCACCTCTGACCTGAGATAATTGTGTTTTTAGCTCACAATGCAAGATCATGATCAAAGAATCTAGCAATCAAATAATTTGCAGGCTCGCGATCAAAGATTGTTAGCGAGCCGCAATCAGAGATTTTAAAACCTTATAACTCTACTGTTTGACCAATTTGGATGAAATCAAAGGCATGGCTCAATAGATCAGATCCTCCTGAGTCAAACCCATCCAAGTTTTACTTCAGGAGTGACCCCTGAGCCAAGTTATTTGTGTCTTTACGATTGGAAATCAAAAAACAAGATGGCGAACCTCATGATCAAAGAATTCTTGGGGACAAAGATTCTTGAACCATGAGGCTGCAAATTCTTTGACCGCCAAGCAGGATGAGATGGCCAGAACCCCATTGTTTGTTTGCAAAACATACATATAAATTTTCCCGTTGACTTATAATGGGAACTTAAAAGTGGCATAGCTTTGGGATGCCTTAATATTTTTTCAGCAAATGAAAAGCGACATGTTCAGCCACCAAAGCTCTTTCAAATGAGCCATCTTGTGGTGCAACATGCCATATGACAGCCATGCAGGGCCACATCCAAAATCCCAAAAGATGCCTCCAAAAAAGGATAATTTTGCATTTTCCAGTGTTTTCCTGCTCAAAGACCATAAGTCCGACCGAAACAAAATTTGGCAAGTCAAGAGACCTACCATGCCCCACTGCACATGCCACATTTCAGGCAAATCTTTTTAACTGTTCCAAAGTTATTAATATGCAAAATTTTGACTTTAACATAGAAGTGACATCTCAACCCTAAATATAGTGACGAGACCGCACCACTGTAATATTAATATATATGTATAGATATAGATATGTAATTGCAGAGCCAGCCAGGATGCAGTTCAGTACCCTGCTTGACAAAATTGAATTACATAATTTCCTGCAGCATACTACAGCATTTTGCAGTAGTACTGCAAAGTATTGTGTTGCTTCCTCAGTATACTGTATATACACATATACATAAACTTTGGAATGACAGTTCCGATTAATTCCATTTTGTAGCTTAGTACATTAATCCACAATATGTGTAATTATTCCTCAGTTCAGTGGTAAGTTTTGTGGAATTTCTTTATGTAGTTTAATTCATTAATCCACAGTTCATGCTTTCATTCCACATTTCTGTGACTCAAAGAACTCTGGAAAGAATGTATGAATTGTAAATTAATGTAATAACTATAGTAGTAAATTCCACAGAACTGACAACAGACAATGAGCAGTTCTACGGAATTTCTTTCCATAGTTTATTACATTAATATGCAACTCATACATTCATTCCACCATTCTATGTCATAGTGACATGGTTGCACTACAATATTTAGGCTTGAGTAGGGTGTTAAATGTTAAACCCCAATTTTTGTACTTTAATAACTTCACAACTGTTCAATAGATTTGCAGGAAAGTTTGCATGTGTGGTGTCATATTATAGATCTCTTGACTTGCCATGTTTTTTTCCATTTGGATGTGTGGATTCCAAGATCTGAACAGTGAAAAAAGTGATTTTTCAGTTGTTGTTTTTTTGCCAGCCCTTAGAGCCCAGACAGTTTGGAATTGTGGTCTGAAACTTTCAGGGTAGAAAGGGAGTGGCTCACAGTAGTGCCTTGTGCTGGTTTCGTAAAAAATATTAATACGCTCCAAAGTTATTTATTTTTAAAATTTAAGTTCTGAGCAAGCTCAGTAAGCACTTCAGAATAGATATTTGGAATGAAAAAAGAGATTGGCCATACTAATCAGGATTTTTATTTTATTTATTTAGTTTTTGTTGTTCGGGTAAGTGCACTAGACAAATTCTGCCTATTTTCAGGCATGACCCAGGGGAAGGGGATACAGATGAATGCCAACTGACCTTTAACCAGATTAAGCTGTCTGTGGTATTTTTAGTGAATGGAGGGAAATTTGGCCAGGGTACTGGGGAAATTCCCCTACTGTTTTGGTAGGGGTGTTGCGGTCTGTTTGTCAGGCTAGACACTCGGTGTGAGGAGGTGGAAGGAATGGAAGTTCATGAGACAGAGGAGCAGGCCTCCTCCTCTGATCTTGAGAATCAGGAGGCTTTTCAAAAAGAAATTGGTTATTTTGAAGTAAAAAAGGACAAAGGACAGAAGGATTTAATGAAAGAAGTATGCGATTCACAGAAGGAACAAAGTGACTCTGGAAAGCAGTTAAGTTCAGATTTATTGTCAGAGGAGATGCAAAGGAATATTTGTTCTCAGAAAGAAGTGGAAAGTTCAGCGGGGTCTGAAATGCAGAGGAGTGATCTGGTAAATGCATTACCTTTGCTTTTTGAGGAGACTAATGCTGCTGTCAGTAAAAGTGGCGAAAGTGTCAAAACCTATGATGCACTAGCATCAAACAGGGATGCCGCTCAGCTGTTTAAAACAACCAGAGTGATAGCTGTTGCAAAGAACATTGATGCAAGACCTCTTATTGTGGATGGCAGTTCAGACGCAAATGAGTGCATGTGCCTAAAGCCAAAAAACAAGGAGGAAGGGAAAAATAAAATAGATGATTGTGGAGAAAGGAACATGCATATTGGGAAAGAGAAAATACCAGCAGAATCTTCTATTTTTCTCTATGATGAGCATCATGGCCCCATGCAGAATACGGGCATAAGGGTAAGTGGTTTTACGGGGGCTGTAATCTTGGACCCTTTCGGTGGATTTAGCCTATGGGCTGGGATACCTCCAAATAAAGAGACTGTATATCAATCGGACCCCCAGAATCAAGAGAACACTACTAATTTTTCTTTTGCATCAAAAGGTTAGGTCATTAAAATACCCTCAATAGAAGGTGCAAGATCTGGGGGACCACGTGATGCAAGCTACCGGATAGTCGCTCCTCTGTATAGCTCCAGTCTCCTGTCTCTTTATTTTCACTTTCTGGTATACTTTCTCGATCTCTAAACCTCTAATTTTGAGTTATTCTGGTTCCCTACAACTTTGTGCCCTTACAGGGCGATTTCGAGAGAGAATGGACATTTACATGAAAAAACAACACAGCAGAAACACACCCCGCCAGTTACACCAGAGAAGGCCTCAAAAAAATCCCAGGCCTTGAGTGGAACAGAAAAGGGAGACGTTCTGAATCTAGGGGCGGATCAGGAGCTGCTCACATTGTCTAGATTTCTGGAGGAATTTAAACCTTTCAGAGATGAGATTAAGGAGATGGCATCAGAAATGAAATCGCTCATGACAAAAATAGAAGAAATTACCCTTGCTACGTCAGACAACACAACTAGGATCTTCTCCTTAGAGAAGCAAGTCAAGAGGTTTGAGCCTGAGATGGCAGCAATGCATCAGAAACTGTCTAGATTTGAGGTCAAGATTGAATACCTTGAAGGTCGTAGCCGGATAAATAATGTTTTGATCCTCGGGTTACCAGAGGGAGAAGAGGGCCAGAATACCATAGCTTTTATCCAGAAGTTGGTCGAGAAGATTACAGGCCCTTCCCCATTTGGGGCTAAATATATTATTGAGAGAGCCCACAGGTCATTAAGACCGAAGCCCCCTCTTGGAGCAACGCCCCAACCTATAATTTGTCATTTCTTAAATTTTTTAGAGCAATAACATTTCCTGTACAAAGTGAGAGAACTCCAAGAAGTTCACTGGGAGCAAGTTAAGCTTAGAAAAGTGCAAGATATCCCGGGTTCAGTCCGTTTGGAGCATGCGGCTTTTCATCCTGTTGTTTCAAAAATGATTGCGGCTGGACTTAAATTTCATATGGGATACCCGGCCAGGCTACAGGTACAGATGGCTGGTTTCTGGGCTACTTATGAGGATCCGGAGGCAGCGTTTGCTGGTTTAAAATTAGCACTGCCAGATCATATCTCTTCAGGGACACATGAAAGGCCTTAGGTCTCTCTCAACAAGATGAGAACTGCTTTGAGAAGCTGGGCACTCATGCAAAGAGATCTCTGGGAAAGCAATGGTTACACATTCTTGGACTCTCACTTCAGCCCAAATATGGGCAGAAAGGACTTTCTTTTTTCTTTTTACAGTGATCTAGTTGTGGATGCATGCTCTTACTTGTCTTGTCTGGGTCTGGGGTTTCAGGCCCTTCGGTTTTCTAAGTGTTCCAATCACAGAAGCATATTCATGTTTGTTTTGTCTGGGTCTGGGGTTTCAATTAATCAAGCGATTTCTCGCTAGTTTTCGTATTGGCAGAAAACAATGCCTATTTAGCAACATCTGGTCTCCCTCTCTCCTGTGGGAGTTTGGTAAGGAAGGGTTTGGTGGAAGGCTTTAGCCTTTTGGGAAATCCAATTACAAGGACTGTGATGTCCCTTCCTTTGTAAGGCATCAGGGTGCTGTTACACACTCATAACACAGGAGGGAGCTTGTGCTCCATGCATGTTAAGTGCCAAGGGCTCCTAAAGTAGGAGATAAGCTGGGATTCACTGGGGAAGAGGCACAGTAACTGAGAGGAGAGGATCGGGGCTTGTCCCTATAGGGCTGGAGAGCCTGCTGAGACAGAGGCCCACTCAGTGCATGTTATGTTTGGCTGTGGCCGACTTCCCGATTTTGCACCATGAGGCACCTTATCACACTTAACAAGCCATATGCCCTTGTAAACCGTGATGTTATTGGGGGCAATGTTTTATTGATATTGGCTTACTCCCAATGGCCCTCATTAGGGGATAGGCGGTAGATACAAGGGCTTGTATTGTAGGGATGTTGCATTCTCTCTCTTTCATTTATTACTAGCATCTCAAAAAAGGGGAATGTATTATAAAGAATACAGGGTTTGGGGACGGCTTTCGGGGCTGGGAGAGGAGTAGTAAACAGAGCATTGCTGAACATTGTTAGCGATAAGAGGGGGTTTGGGTGGATGTTTTTTTGTATTATGTTTTGGAGTTACGGATGATGTGGATTGTTCTAGGGGTAATCGAGGGGGTGAGGAGGGACAGGAGTTCAATGGGGGGTGGGAGACCGGCACAGCAGATTCAGAGGAATAGAATCACCTGTCACATGACTGCAGGATATATTAGATATCTTATCTGGATTATACCTGATATAATAGATTGCTCAGAATATTAATATTGCTACGTGGAATGTGAAGGGGATCAGGAAAAAACTTAAACAATATCAGGTACTTAAACACCTGATTTTGTTGCGTGCCCAGATATCATTCATACAAGAATCTCATTTAGTGGATTCTGAAGTATTACAACTTCCAAGACAACAGATAGGTCAGGTTTTTCATGCTTCAGGAGAAACCAATAGTTGTGGGGTCATGATACTGATTAACAGAAATATCCCATTTGTCCCTTCTCAGGTATTTAAGGATGTGAAAGGCAGATATGTCTTAGTGCAGGGCACTATTTGGGCTATGCCATTGGTTTTAGGTAGCATATACGGTCCAAACACAGATGATCCCTCTTTTTTTTATGAAACTGATTTCCATGATTCTTCCTATACTCCCTATTCCAATTATATTAGGGGGATATTTTAATTTAGTTTTGGATCCGAATCTGGATAGATCAAGCACTGAGTCAAGGGAACCTACACCTGGATACAGAGCCTTTAAGGAAATGATCAAGGCCACTGTTTTTCGGTTTTTACCGGAAAATCTGGTAAAATTCCGGAATTAGGGCTGCCTGAAAACCGGTAAAAACGAAGATTTCATGGAATATGGCATTTTCTATCAGATCAGTAAATCTATAAAAAAAAAGTGTGTTTTTCTTTTAATTCCTTCCTGTACTATTTTCAGTTTGCTTTATTTAATGCTCTGTATATGAAGCCTTCTTTAATTCTGATTATTTATGCACATACTAAAAAATGATAACAGAATCCCGGTAAAATCCGGAAAGTAGAGTAACAATCACCGGTGAAATTCCGGAATCTTAAGTCTTGAAAATGGAATTTAATTGTTTTAAGCACCGTAAATCAGTGGCCTTGGAAATGATGGATCAGTGTGGATTGTGCGATGTCTGGTGGGTCACACATCCTAATATTAGGGAATATACCTGTTGCTCGCCAGTTCATGGCACGCAATCTCGCATTGATTACCTATTAGTTTCTCATGAGCTCTTGCCAGGGGTTCTATCCACCTCGATCCAACTGGGTCCAATATCGGACCATTCTTTAGTCTTGGGTAATTTGGCTTTTCTTATTATCCCCAAAAGAGAGACCAGATGGAAATTAAATGAACAATTACTAAAAGATGAAAAGTATAGAAGAGTGGTGAAAGAGCAGATAGAGTTTTTCCTTTCCACCAACCCAATAGATAGTGCAAGACTGGATAATTTATGAGGAGCCTTTAAGGCTTATATAAGGGGTATTCTCATTAGTCTAGCTACAAGGAGGAAGAGGGCACAGGAAACAGAGTTACTCTTTTTATTGTCTCAGATACGGGTATTAGAAAGTATACACCCAGATAAAATTCCTGAAGAGGAGTCACAGAAGTTATTAATATATAAAGATAAATATCTGGGAATGTTAAGAGAAAAGGCTGAGTTGGCAATAATCCACACAAAGGCCAGTTTTACAGATCAGGGAGAAAAAGTGGGGCGTCTGTTGGCTCTACGTTTAAAACAACAAGAATCAACAAGATTTATACCTCCAATAAGGTCTCAGTCTGACGGGACCCTGAAGGTATCCCCCTCAGAGATAGTCCAGGAATTTACTACCTTTTAGGAACAATTATATAGGGACATGGAGAGTCCTCCGCCCATTCAAAAACTGGAAGAGTATCTCAAGGAAGCTCGTCTTCCGTTACTATCTGACTCTCAAAAGAAATTCATATCTTCCCCTTTTTCACAGGAAGAGATAGCAACTGTTATAAAGGACTTGCCTATGGGTAAAGTCCCAGGTCCAGATGGGTTTTAGGCCTTATTTTATAAAGCTTTTACGGAGCAACTACTTCTCATGTTGCATCAGTTATATTTGCATATTTTGTCTGGAGAGATGGCAGATGCACATCTGTTTGAGGCATTGATAGTTTTGTTACCTAAACCAGAGAAAGACCCAGAAATGGTTCAGAGCTATAGGCCAATATCTTTGCTGAATCAAGATGTCAAAATTCTCTCAAAGATAA
The DNA here is from genome assembly GCA_016271365.2 of Neoceratodus forsteri. Classification (NCBI taxonomy): domain Eukaryota; kingdom Metazoa; phylum Chordata; order Ceratodontiformes; family Ceratodontidae; genus Neoceratodus; species Neoceratodus forsteri. The sequence goes on from CM028134.1 coordinate 315,717,386, forward strand.
TGGCAGATAGACTAACCCTGGTTCTTCTGGATCTTGTGAGTATGTCTCAAGTGGGATTTATGAGAGGAAGTGCATCTTCAGATCACCTGCATACTCTCTCCCATGTCTTCTCGGAGTCCAGGGATGCCATATATTCTGTGGGGTTGGTCTCCCTGGACACCGAGAAGGCATTTGATCAGGTTAACTGGACTTTTCTATTTCAAGCCCTCAAGGCATTTGGATTCTCATCCATGTTCATAGATTGGATCAGGGAAATTTACCGGTCTCCTACAGCGAGGATTTCAGGGAATGGAACCTTCTCCAAGTCTTTTACATTGCAGTCAGGAAAGAGGCAGGGATGCCCTCTCTCTCTCCATTACTTTTCAATCTTTACCTGGAACCCCTTATTCAACATATTCTCAACAATAAAGAGATACAAGGTATTCCCATTAGGAAAGAGGTAATGAAAGTAACAGCGTACGCTGATGACCTTCTTCTACATTTGGCTAATCTGTTAATATCTATCCCGAATATGCTAAGGGAGGTTGATAGATTTAGTAGTTTCTCAAATTATAAGTTAAATCCCAATAAGACATCTTTTTTCCCTCTTAACCATAAAGTCTTTAAGACTGACATTATTTCTCTGGGACTATGCTGATCACCCCGGGCTATTAAATATTTAGGCATAAAATTAACACGTAATCCCTCCTTGTGGTTTAAGGAGAACCTGGACCCCCTTCTGCAGGGGATCACTCAAGATTTAGAGAGATGGGACAAACTCCCGTTATTTTTATGGGGTCATATTAATATTATTAAGATGAATGTGTTTCCCCATTTATTTTATCCTTTGTCACATCTTAATTCATTTGTCCCCCTAAGTTGGTTTCAGAAAACACATAAACTCTTTACCAAGTTTATTTGGTCGAATAAGACCTCCAGGCTGGCATACCACAAATTAGCTGCACCTAAGACTGAGGTGGGGTTGCGGATTCCTTACTTGCCCATCTACTACTGGGCTAGTCATTTGGCTAAATACCTGAGATGGGTAAGACCGGGTCCAGATAACATGAAGCTGGTTTGGCTTAAGATTGAATTCGATTTTTTTCCAATCTATGAACATGGACCCCCTGACTATACTCTATCTAAAATTTAATCAGATGTAAGATGTTAATAAATGTCCCACTATCATGACCTCACTAAGAGTACATTCGCAATTGTGCTCTTTCCTTCGTTACAATCAAAGTAATGATCTTGCTCAATCTATTTGGAATTCCCCGGCTTTCACTAGAAACAAACAGAAAATTTCCCGTTCATGGTTCCCTCACTTAGGAGAGGGGATAGTATCTTCATTTCTGGATGAAGTTGGTGAGTGGCTGTCATTTTCTCAGTTCATACACAAGTTCAAAATCAAGTCCTTCATACAAAAGTTCAAGTCTCAGACTTATAAAGTGTTTCAACTGAGTCACTTGTTAACCACGGTCTTTGAGCCCACTCCACCCCATCCACCGACCTTTGTATTGGTATCTGAATTTTCCCCTTTACTAGTCTCTTCTGGTGTGATTTCTAAGATATATCAAGTCTTGTTCCGATGGAGGTTTGGACGCGGTGGTGGCCCCACCAAATTCTGAGTTTCATTTTTTCCCATTATACTTTTAAGTGGTCCGTCCTCTGGATGTACTGTCATAAATATGTATCCCAAGATAGATTACGTCTCATGCAGTTCCACATCTTGCATAACTTATACTATACCCCAACTAAACTGGTGAAATGGGGCCTTATTGCTACCGATAGGAGTAATAAGTGTTCCCAGGATACAAGATCACTTTTTCATTTTTTCTGGTCATGCCCCCAGATAGCATCATTATGGAAGCATATAAAAACCAATCTGGATCCTTTACTGGTTTTACAGGACAATTTTACACCGGATATTTGCCTGTTGGGGGATCTCTCCTCCATAAAGGTTAAAATCTGGAGATTTCACATATCTATGGTGGCGCTTTCGGTTAAAAAAGTCATTCTCAAGCGTTGGAAGAAAAGGACTGGCCCAACATATCAGGAGTGGCTCCATGAGATCTTAGCAAATATACGTACAGAGAAGGCTATTGCTAGCCTTCAAAATAGACTACATAGGTATAAGGATATCTGGGATCCCCTTCATACTTTAATTACGGTGGTATGAAGTAGTGTGTAGCTGAGGTTACCATCTTAATTACTCTTGGTATAGGTAGTTAGTGGGTGATAACAATGCTAGAATGAACTGCTGTGCCGGGGAAGGGGGAGGGAAAGGTTGGGAGCAGTATGATTTGTTTTATGAATCCTATGTCAAAGTGCTCATTACTTCCTCCTGTAATGTGGGAAATATGGTGAATAAACTTTGAATTATAAAAAAAAAGAAGGTGCAAGATCTAAAAGAGCAGCTGTAGTTTCAGCTAATAGGAATATCTTCTCTAATTTACTGGACTCAGAAGGAGTTTCTACAAAAAAAAACTGGTGGGGGTAAAAGTTAATCAGCCTCAGGCTACTCCTGTAGCAAACTGCTCTGCTTTTAAATGTCATCCTATCTCAGGTGACCCTTTTGCAAAGTGGTCACCTGAGGTTGTTTTATTAGAATCAGGCTGGAAAAAGGGCATTTCTGGTAAATGGCTCCCAGATCCTGAACGGAGCCCAAATGATCCACTGTCTCAGCAGTCTCCAGAATGGCACCCTCCAGTTCAAGACCAGGTACCTGCAAAACAAAGCCCTGTTACAAATAAAAAAGAGGATTTTATTCCAAGGGATTCAAGGAAGAAAGAAAGAGCTAAATATGAAATTAAAGAAAAATGGACAATAATAAGGACACTGACATTGAGGGGGTTTCAGGAGAGGGCCCACAACCAAGACCCATGTTATCGGAGTTATTTGCAAAAAAAAAAAAAAAAGGAAGTTGCCCCTCATAGGAATGTTGTTTGCATATGTTATAAAAGAGGCCGAGAAGAAAGGCCTGAATGGCAGTATATAGGGTGGTTGTTGCTTAAGAAATCATTAAAATTTTCCCCAAAAGAAGTCTTCGCCTTCATTAACATCTTGGGTGAAGATAACTTTGATGTAAGCTTTCAGTCTCCCTATTTGCTAGATCTCTTTTGGAAATGATATAACCAGGTTATGTTTTCTCTTCCTCTATGGACCCCCTTTTTAGTAATTCCTTTAACTAAACCCTTAATTAAATATGTGACAATAATGTCTAGGAATGAGGGGGTCCATGTAGAAGATATCACTTACTGGCTGTTCCAGAAGTGTGAGGTGTTGAGTGCCCCAGAAGCCATTTTAGATTCAGAATATTTCTGGACAGGGAGCTGGAAGTATAAAGTAAAACTCAGACAAGTTGAAAATGATATGGTACATATTCCAAATTCTTTTATGTTAGGCAGGGACAGGGATGTGTGCTTTTATGCTGGCCAACCCCATGCTTGCTATAAGTGTGGTGCTTGTACCCATTTATCAAGTGTGTGTGACACGCCTCATTGTGAGATTTGTGGGGAAATAGGGCATATTAGCATTCAATGTATAAATCAGTTGAAATGTGATTTCTGTGAGGAATCTGGGCACGCATTTGGGGATTGCCCTTGGGCAGCTAAAATAAGGCTATAGTGGTAAGCCCAGAGTTGTTAATACAAAATGCACAGGATGAAGCTTTTGGGAAAACCTTTACTGAATATAAGAGGGGTAACCCCCCCAACCACCTACTCGGATCCTCCTTCTTCCCCTTCCCCACCCCATCAAGAAGTAGAATTGACTAAAGAACCTGAAACCTTGGATGCAAAGGTAGTATCTAGTTGTAGGAATGGAAGTAAGCCCACTGATTTAACAAATTTAAAGGATTTTCCTCCAGTATGTTATCAGGATACAACACAGACAATAGTGGCCCCAGTATGTCAGAAACTGCAGTAGGTCTCTAATAGAAGAACAACCAGAAGTTCCAAACAGGCCCTTCCCCCTTCTATGGAACCCCCTGAAATAGAAATGGAGAACTTGTATGAAATTTTGGATGCTTTGGGTGGGAAATCAGATACGGACATGGGGGTGGTGGGTTTGGAGCAGTTCTTTGGGAATAGGTTGTCCCAAACTGATTGTAAAGGGAAAAAAAGAAAAGGAGAAAGAAAAGGCAGTGATAAAATTGTATGCCTCTGGTTAAACTATGTATAGGATCTTTAAACTTTTGTAGTTTACTAAATGCTTCCAAAAGGTTGGTACTCTTTTTATATATAAATATGAAGGAAAAATTGATGTATGCTTTTTACAGGAGAACTGGATGTACATGCTGGATCAGAGTAGGCTATTTAAGGCAGAGTGGGTATGGGGGCCTTCCTACTGGTCTTTTGGTTTGGACAGAGCTGATGGGATAGGGATTGTTTTTAGTTCCTTTTCTTTTGTACTGTCCAAATTATTTGACTTGATCCCTGGTAGACTTATGATAATAGATGTTTTTTGGCAGCATTCAAGTTTTAGATTCATTATAGTTTATGGGCCCCAAATGAAAGCAGGTGGAGTGGCTTTATTGAATACCATTCATCCATATTTAGCATCTTTAACATATATTATTATGGGAGAAGATTTTAACTGTGATCTCCCGGACCAGAGAGTGGTTGGTAGCGGCAAGAAGATTTATTGTGATATGACTGCCTTAGAGAGAACTGTCAAAATGGTGAACTTGCAAAATAGAAGGAATTTTCAAGTGCTGGGTCCCCCATATACATATAAAAAAAAGAAAGTGACTTCAATGATAGACCACTTGTTTTTGTCAAACAATTTGCCTATTCTTACTTATGAAATTTCCCCAAGTGAATTTTCTGACCACCTTCTGGTAAAAATAAACATTTCTGAATCCCCCCTAAAAAAATTAAAAACAATAGATGGCATCTGAATGCATCCACCCTGAGCAACCTGTTGGTTCAGGATGGGATAACTAAGTTGTTATGGGCTAGAATAATGGTTGCAGACTTATATAGTGATGTATGGGAATGGTGGGCAGATACAAAAGAAGACATAAGATTATGGTTTCAGAGGTTTGGGATAAGGAAGGTAAATTAATATTTTTTTCAGTATCTAAAGTTAAGGAGGCAGCTTCAATATTTGTTCTCGATAGCAGTAGCATCCAAACATGATTATTCGGCACAAATTGAACAGTTAAAAATGGATATGAGGACTTATCAATATGACAGGGCCAAAACATTGAGAATGGAGTTACAATTTGGGACACAAAAAAACCCTACTGGGGACCCTTTTGAGGCTTTTAAATCTAAATTAGAAGCTACTCGATTAGAAGATTTAAGGGATGATGAGGGGGGCACTTGTTAATACCGATGAGGCTATTTTAAACATCTTTAATAACTATTTGAACCTACAAGGGGCTTCTCATCCTATGGGGAGAGATGGGACTATGGCCTATCTAAAAAAATATCAGTGGTCTTCCTCCTCCTCCAACTGAGGAGATTATATTACTACTTTCCCCTATTACTGTATTGTAAATAAAAACAACTATTAAAGCTCAAAAATTAGGGACCTCACCAGGGATGGATGGGGTCCATTATGAATTTTACAAATCCTTTGTGGAGATTTTAGCAGTATGCTTAGAGATATTTTTTTCTCATTTTCTAAATCAAAAATTTGCTCATGTGGATTTTACCACAGGTCTTTTGTTTTTTTATATAAATCTGGGGATAAGTAATGGATTGCGACCTGGAGGCCTATTGCAATTCTCAATTCAGATTTCAAAATCCTTTCTCATATCTTAAATAATAGACTACAAAGGGTGTCAGGGGACCTGCTTCATTCTTTACAGTTTTGTGGTATTCCTGGTAGAAACATTTAAAATGCTCTGTTTATTGTAAGAGATGTGATTGAATATTTTAATAAAACTAGATAGCAGGGTTGTATACTCTCAGTGGCTCAGAGTAGAGTCTTTAATAGGGTACATCATCAGTTGTTGTTCCTTATTTTAGAGCTTTATAGTATACTGAGGGTGGTTATTCAGTGGATTAAATTAATATATTCTACAGTTGTAATACACCCGGTTATTAAGGGAAAGGTTAAGGCACCTATCCAAATGATATCGGGGTGAGACAGGGATGTCCTTTAAGTCCCTTATTGTATGTTTTTTCCATGGATCCTTTGCTGAGACATATAAGTGCACACATCAATAGGGTCGGGGCATCAGGAGGGCTAGGTTAAGAGGTTTTAACAGTACAAGCTTATGCAGATGATGTCTGTTTCTTCTTTCAAAGGTAGATCTAATCCTTATAGTACTACATGAATTAAATAATTATACGTCTGTCTCAAACTTAGAATTGAATATAGATAAATCCAGGGGCTTGTTTATAAGCCTGTGCCCCCCAAAACCTAAATGTATAAAGGGGATTAATATTTCTGCTAATCCTTTTAAAATTCTAGGAATAGTATATGGGGCCCAAAATTGCCCTGAGGCAAATTGGGAAACTGCTCTGAATGTGGTAGAAGCCAAAGTTCAAAGATGGAAGAGTTGGAGACTTTCTAAAATTAAAAGGGTTTACATTATAAAAAGGTTTTTGTTTCCTCACCTGTTATACATTGCTATGGTATTTCCTCCCCCTATACATTTAGAAACCAGGTTATATGCTTGGTTCTTTTCCATGTTATGGGGCAGCAGGTTAAACCCTATTAAATGTTGTTATACATATCTACCAAAAGCACGAGGTGGTTTGGGAATGATAGACCTGGTGATTTTTTTTAACTCCCTTTTTATAGCATAAAATTTAAGAGTGGGACTATGGTTTCCGTATGCTCTACATCATGTTTGGTTATTGAATTTAATAGGGGACTATTTTGCACTATGAAATGAAGTACCCGCTAAATTATCTCCTAAAATATATATTCCAGGATATTTGAAACAATGTGCCCAAAAACTTTACGAATGGGCACTATTTAAATCTGTAATACTTCAAAGTTCAGGCTCACAGCTCTATAAAATTATATTAGAACAAGTATACCCGTTGGAACCACAGTTTAAAAACTGTCCAGATTCTCTTAGATGGTCAGTGTTAAAACAGCTAAATAATGAAAGAGTTCTCATGTATATGTGAGAAATCTTATGGTTGTCAGTGTATGGAAAACTGAATGTTAAAGGGAATGCAAAACACAAGATGTAAAATGAAAGGTATTGCCCTTATTTACAGTGTCAGGCTTTGGAAGAAATGATGGTTCATTTTCTTTTTGACTGTTCTTACACTAAAACTTTGTGGGGTTTTTTTGGTAAACAAATGGAGACAGAATTGGCTAAGGGTCCTAGACTATCAAACTCTAGTCTTAGGTTATTTTCCCCATTTAAGTAGTAGACATGATTCAAGTACAGTTGTGGTATTTTTTTGCTGTTTAAAATTTTACATTTGGCCAGCCTGGTGTCAGAGGGTTTTGCAACAAAAGTATATGGCATATGATACCCTCAGCATTTTAGTTATGGAAGCTATGAAAGGGATTAATGTAAAGCATAATAATTTTCATACCTCCAAGAAAGTATTCCAGTGGTGGAGAGGGTTTGAGATATTTATAAAGTGTTAGTAGGATTGAAGGGGGGAAGGGAGTTGAAATCAAATAATAAGAACCTTGGAGTACTTATGGGGATATATAAAGATGGTGTAGGATGTGATGATCTATGTATTGACTATTTTGTTCTGTTCCTTTTTTCACAATTTGTATACTTTCTGTTTCTATGATTTAACCATTTTTCCTTTCTGCAAAAGATTTGTTTATGTTGTTATAATAATACAAATCCCCCTACTCTTTTCGAGAAATGCCATGGGATCTTTAACATCCACCTGAACTACCACCAGAACAGGCAGATGGTAACTCAGTTTAATGTCTCATCCGAAAGACAGCACCTCAGGAATGCAGCACCCCCCCGATGCTGCACTACAGTGTCAGTATTGGGATATTAACCCAAGTGCCTGGTGTGGGGACAGAACCCACAGCCTTCTGATCTCTGGCCTCAGTGGTGAGTGTGCTACCTGCTGAGTCACTGATAGCCCCCATAAAGACAAGAAGGATTCTTGCCTTTATGGGGGCTAATTCCTTTTCTTGTAAAAAAAAATCCTGATTTGTATGCTGCCATCTTGTTTTCCATTTAAAAAAATGTCAAAACCCACAAAAATTACATACTGCACAGTGACCAACCCATGTATCTTGCTCATTGGGACCCCTTTAGCTATATTCTACACTTTACTATTGTTAAAATTACCCAAATGCATTTTTTTTCTTTTATGCATTGTTTTTTATGACTTGCTTCTGCTTTTTCCATATGGCCATACAAAAAAAGAACTTGACCATACAAAAAAGAATGGCTTCATACGAAAAAACAATTTGTAACCCATAATTCCATCAAAATTTGCCATTTCCATATTTGTTATGTTTCCCTGTTATTGGCATCCCCAACCTCTGATTACCATCCACGTTTTTCCAATCTTTCCCTGGTGTCTTGAGCATCCCCCACCAATCACCATCCTCATATTCATTAATATTTCCCTGGTGTCTAGTGGCATGTCCCACTCCCCGATTGCTGTCCTGTATTTTTTAATCTTTCTTTGCTGTCTAGTGGCAGCCTCTTATCACTCCAATTGCCATCCATATATTTTTTAATGTTCACCCTCTACCCTCTGATTCCCATCCCCATCTTATTTAATGTTTTCCTGGTGTCTAGTGACACCCACACCCTCTGATTGCCATCCCTGTATTTTGTAATCTTTCTCTGGTGTTTAGTGGCACCCCATCCTCCAATCACCAACCCTGTATTTTTTAATGTTTCCCTGGTGTCTAGTGGGATCCCCCAACCCTTTGATTGCCATCTCCATATTTCTAATTTTTTTTCTGGTGTCTAGTCACACCACCCACCCTCTGTATCACCATACCCATGTTGCAGTATACTGTAATAAAGAAAACCATCCATCGGTGACTTTTTTGCCCTGTAAGAAATAAAACATTCCCTTACCAATCAGAGCCCACCACCCCAACCTGCAACTGAGCAGGCATCACCCCACACCATCCACATCCTCCACACACCCTCACTCACCTGAACATGACACAGGGTGAGGATCCACTCTCTGACCAAAGGCACATCTTGCTTCTGGAACAGCTGACTGGAATGTGAGAAACTAAGATAAGTGCAGTTTAATGTATTTCAATGGAGTTTTCAACTTTGATACATAACTTTGCCATTTTTGCATATTGTGAGCCCACATTTTCAATATGGCCTTTCGGGGACACCACCTCATGAACAATGGTGCTGGAATTATGCAAATCCAGCCCAAAAGGCGAGTTTGTAGTTGCTTGGCAAAGTCACCTTTTGTGTGAGATTGGAAATTTTTCACCACCCTTGTTCATGAGGTGGGGCCATAAGAAGGCTATGGTGAAAATTTTTGGTCAAAATATGTAAAAATGGCAAAGTTATGCACATCTGTTGAACAGTTGCTACACTCGCTTGTAACTTTAGTAATATTAAATATTTTAACCCTAAATTTTAAACAGAGCCATTTTTTTACACCACCTCATGAATGGGACAGCTATAATTTTTCAAATCTGGGACAAACTGTATTTTCACACCTGTGGCATGGAATGACATTATAGTGGTGGAGAATAATGTTTCACCGGGGATTTGAACATTTTCAGTACTGGATTCATGAGCCTGGGTAATAATAAGACTATACTGGCAATTTGGTTGCTGTTTTGCTACAAATGTAACAGCAACATACATGTATGCATCTATGGAGAGATGGAATTGCAGAGTTCAGAGGGCCCTGAGCTACCACAGGCAAATGAGGTTACGATAATACCATCTCAAAAGGCAAGGAAATTCTTTGCAAAAAACTGCATTTATTTAATATTTAGGGTTCCGCCTAAAGTGACAAATGTAGGGAAATGGGGTTTTAAGGTTTTCATCCCAAACCCTCAACACAGTTCTTTGTCACAATGTCATATTATAAAACTTTCAATAAAAAATATAGTTTAAAAAAATTACCCCGCCTCTGAAGCAAATCAGGGGTACAGTCTTCCTTGAGGTTTTAAACCCTAAAGCTCACCCCATTCTAAACACTCCTATAACATATACACTTGTGTCCAGCACATCTGAGCTTTCTTGCTACTGCATGGGGGTGACCTTTAGGGTTGATGGCCTCAAGGAAGACTGCACCTCTGATTTCCTTCAGGGGTGGGGATAATTTTTTTAAACTTTAATTTTTATTAAAAGTTTTATAATATGACATTGTGACAAAAAAAAACAGGAAATAAATACATGTATTGCCACCATATGCTATGAGGATCCATATACAGTATATAAATATAATCCTAAAATTGAAAAAGGAACTGGAACATGTTAATTGTAAAATGTCAAATGTGTCCTACTTTAATTGCCAGTTGAAAGTCTAAGTTTAATACAAGCTGTCAATAGTTCTTTAGGGAAAGATTTTTGCAATGAATTTTCTTACTTTTTGAGATAGTATAATCGAATCCTCATTTGACTGTGGGAGAGCAGAGTACTAAGGGCCCTGCACTCCCATCCATCCATAAATACATGCAAGTGTGTTGCTATAATCCAATCCTCATTTACCTGTGAAAGTACAGGGAACTCAGGGTCCTGCACTCCCATTCCTCCTTAGATGCATAATGTTTCTGTGGAAGCGAAAGACCCTCTGGGCCCTGTGATTGCATTTGTGCCAAGACAACAATTTATTTCCTTTGTTGTATGGCTTGTTAGGCATCAATGTTATCCAATGGGAAATTGCATTTTTTATATATAAATCATTGGAAGGGATATGTGTTATCCTTGTAGTACTCATTAAGACCTTTGTATTAATATAAAGATTGTCCTTTCAATCCAAATATTGAGGAAGTTATCTTTTCTGAAAGTTGCAATGCTATCCTTTGAAATGTGTATATTTTTAATGTTTTGTTTGTTCATTAGCTATTTTTTTTATAGTCTCTAGATATTTTAGAGGGATTATGTCCCATTCCTAGTAAATCTTGTGGAGCACACATTTGAACCAGAACACAGTCAGACCATAGAAATAAAAAGTTTCACGAATCACAGATTCACATATGTACACACATAATATTCAATCAATCAATCAATCAATCAATCAATCAAAATCTTTATTTATTCAGGCGAACATCATTGAGCGTAGCTCATTTACAAGATGGACCTGAGTGGTCATACAAAGAAGGATACAAGTTTTGTACAAAGACATGAAAATAAAATAACATTAATACAATCAATTAGATGAGAGATATATACAAAATTTACAGATATACAAGGCACAGTAACAATAACTTAAAACTGTAAAAATGAAGAGGACATTCGATATAGGAGGGCTAATATTCAGATAGTAGGGCTTCTGTAGGCTTTTTTACGAAGTGGGATAACTGACAGGGTAGAAGAATGGAAACTAACATAGTGGATTACAGAAGGAGGGTTGGGGTTGGGTGGGAGACTAGGCCTTATGGAAGCAGTTGCACAGTTCTGGGAATAGGGTGGTGTATAATTTTTTGAAGGATGATAAGGGTAAGGGGGTATTCAGATTCATAGATTTTTGGAGTGAGTTCCAGATAAATGCTAGGGAATAGCTGATAGCAGCCCTCCCAAACCGGGTGCAGGTATTGGGAATCTTTAGCATAATGAGCTTATTGATCCTTAGGATGTATGGCCTGGGTGTGATTTGGGTAAAACAGTCTGAGATGTAGGAGGGGAGTTTGTCTGATAAAGCTTTATAGATCCAGATTGCAGCATTCTTTTTTCTTCTGTGCTGTAGGGATGTCCAATTGGCTGCATTGTAAAGAGAGCAATGATGGGTGCTGGAGGGAAGGTCTGTAATACATCTAATGGTTCTATGATACAGGGTGTCCAGTTTATTTAAGAGGGAGAGGGAGCAGTGGCCGTAGAGGAAATCAGCATAATCAATGAGGGATAGGAATGATGCCTGGATTAATCTTTGTTTGGAGTCTCTGGTAAGGCAGTGTTTTATTCTGTAAAATAGGCCAAGTCTTTGCCTCAACTTTTTTAGGAGCTCTTCAACGTGGACAGAGTAGTCAAGCTTATTGTCAATCCAGACTCCAAGATATTTGAATTTATCCACAAATTCCAGATTTTCTCCAAATAAGGTGGATAATTGTGGATAATATTGAAATGTAAGTTCAACTAACATCCCAGGTTTGCATTCCAGCAGGCCAATTAGTAATGATCTGAGAGAACTGGCCAAGTCCATATTTCTTACAAATACATGGCCAGTGTCACATAATTATAACTCATGGGATTCCCATGATAAAAATCCAATCACTTCCATGAGAACACAACTGAGAAATTGTGTAAAACCCATGTACAAATACCACAGCAGCCCTATGAACAGTTCAATGAAATCAAGTAACTCCAAAGTTCAAATATTACTAAAACAAGCGATAGATAAATGTGAATTTTGGGGTGCTCACAGGATCATATTACATAAGAGAAAGTATGCTATGGGTCATCCCATCAGGTCTACAATGACAAACATTTTAATTTTGATTGAGAGCCTTTATCATCCATTCATTCCTCTTTCTCCTACCTTTTTCATGATTCAGCCACTTCTACTATCTGTATCTTTCACTTGACCTGGTTATTATAATAATGTATTCAGTATCATACATCAAACTTTAGCCAGCTGGCTATCACAGCGGTACTGTTACTGCTTGCCATCCAGATGATCTAGGTTCCCACCATGAGGCTGAACTATCTTGTGTCAACCAGTGAGGTGTAGTTCAGGCATCTATCTTGACATCCCCTGACGCAGGGAGGGATAGAACCCCCTTCTGCTGCACAAATGCCCCCTGGTGGTCCAGGGGGATGGTGTGTCATGTGAGAAAGAACAAGTGGTCCCTATGGAGTGGTCTTCTGTCAGCACACACCTGCTCACCCTGCAAGTGATGTGGAGGTGTCACATGCCCACAGTGGTGTTGGTAGGGGAGTAGGCACTCTGCCAGGTTATTTCTCAGGTCCATGTCCTGGGTAGGGGTAAAGGATAACTTAGCAGGGAAAAATACCCCAGCAGTACCAGGTAGATAAATATGCCCTACCCCACATGCTGCTGTAGGCTTCTTTGGACTCCTTCCATGCCTCGCCAGCCCCTCCTCCAGGTCTTGACCATCAAATGATGTTCTCTGCTCCCGGCCTGGGGAACCGAGGGATCCCACCCACATAGGACAAGCTGTGGGTTATGGTTGGGGTGTCCCAAGAGATTGCTGAGCAGAGGTTTGTGGTGAGCTAGAACATCAGAACACACCTGTGACAGGTAGAATGCCTGAGCAGGTAGAAATAGGATCTGGTAGTTGGCAGGGGTAAAAATGTGGCCCCCTCAAAAAAATCAACAACATTACCTGCTCAAGAGTGGTGTCCATTTCATGGTAACTGCGATCATATATGATAATGTGGAGCTGTGAAACAAATCAGAAAATCATCACAAAGAATTTAATATTCTTTCAAGTATGCAGTTACAGCAGTGAATAAAAATGAAATGTAATAATACTTAACTAATAATATGTTCCTTGACATTCTTTTCGACCTGTAACATATAATACTGAAGTTAGTCAAGCACTTTGCCCAAGATTACTATGAATAGTTGCAACTAAGCCTTCTAGCAGCTTTATCTCATTCTGTCTTGCTGAGGCATATCATTTTGGTACTTTAGGTTTGCTTATTGCTGACTAGCATATCCTGTCTTGCTAAGGCAGTTGATTTAGGTCAGGTGATCTCTCTAGTAAGTAGTCTGCTCCATAGTAGTAGCCAAGAAATTTGCTTCAAAGCCTCTCTGCCCCTAGTACTACTCTATAGTCAGGTGAACTATTTTCTTATTAGCCTGACTAGGAGCTGTACTTAAGGATTACTGCTTCAGGCTCCACTGCCTATAGTAGTATTCTGCAGGGATTAAGAAATTCTCTTCCATTGAGAATCCCTTCTCTTGCCCTCACTTGCAGTGCCCATTGGGTGATAGTCTCATAATGAGGGCATATTACCTGCTTCTATGCTTGTCTCTGCTCATCATACATGTATTGGACCAGAACGTGAATCAAAAAATAACTCCTAGAGTGGAGAATGGCTCTCTTTTTACATTGTCAGACTGGGACTTTTTCTATTAAGTAGAAGAACTTGTATGTGCTCTAACTTCCCCCAGCCCACTGCTGGTCCTTCACCTGCACTGGCATACAGAAACTCTCCTAGAGCCTGCCCACAGGGCTACACCACCTTCTGTATACTCCCCCTACTCCCATTGACTCTCTCAGTCAGGGTATTATTGTATGCAGCATCAGAAAAACTGGGAACTAGCCTCAGAACTCCCTAAACTGCCGTAGACAAATCACATAACCGAAAGAAGACTTAGCCACCCACACTTCTCCTAGGAATCTGCAGGAAACTCTTGTTCCTGCTTTTACTATGCTCAGGAAATGTTGAGCTTAATCCAGGCCCTCTGGCACCCATGGAATCCCCAGCAGAGCTACAAAACCTCAAGGGGCTTACATTCTTGCATGTTAATGTATGTAGCCTATTAAAAAAAATCACTTCTGTTCAGACCTGGGTATGTCATACTGCTCCAGATATTCTGGTGATTACGGAGTCCTGGCTCTGACTGGTGACCAGTAACAACGAAGTAAAAATTCCCTCCTACTCTTTGTTCAGAGCTGACAGGCAAACCAGAGGTGGTGGGGTAGCTATTTACATCAAGGATAAATTCCCTGCCTCCATAATTGACTCAACCTCTGTCTCAAAAGAATTTGAAAGCTTGTCATTAAAGATTGAAATTGCCACCAGTGTCTCATTATGTATAAAAGGATGCTACAGACCCCCATCAGCTGGACTACAGTTATTAAAACATCTCAAAAACGTCCTGGGTTCAGCTTTTTCCCAGTGTATCATACTAGGGGACTTCAACTTAGACTGGCTCTCCAGTGCATCCACCCCACTTAAAATGTTCTGTGATTCCCTTGGGTTGTCACAGCTTATAAACGAATCTACTCATCCTAAAAAGCTCAACCCTAATAACAGTACTCTCATGGATATCATTTTAGTTAACAAACCCCATTTATTCTCCCATGCTGGTGTCTTTTTCTCTGATATTAGCGACCATTGCTTCATCGCATGTGTAAGATCCACTCTTAAATCCACAACTGTACCAAAATTCTCCTTTAAAAGGTGCATATGTAACTTTGATCTCCATGGGTATATATCAGACCTAAGAGACTCCATGCAATGGCAGGACTTCTATCTAGCCAAGTCCCTGACTACTGCTTATAATATTTTCTCAGAAATTGTGCTAGGGGCTCTCAACAAGTATGATCCCATAGTAAAAGTTTGTGCCAGAAACAATTCATGTCAGTGGTTTACAGAAGACCTGAAAGATGCTTTGCAGAGTAAGGATGTGCTCTGGAGAACTGTTAGGAAATCCAATTTAATAAATGACTGGAATTCTTTCCAGAGGGCGATGAACCTCTGCACCAATATGGTCAGCGTAGACAAAGCTAATTTCTACCACTCTCAGCTGGAGAGCTCCTCAAGAAATGCCTCCAAATTCTGGAAGACTATCAAAGACATTGAAGGTCACACCACTGTAAATTCCCTACCTACTAAATTATTGATCGACAATACTGTCATCTCCGACAGACCGTCTATCCTTGATGCTGTCAAAAATCATTTTGCCACTGCAGGGCTAGCCTTTGACTCCTCTCCCATGAATATCCTTCTCCAAAAACTTAGATTGGATACACAAAAAAAACCCATCCCCAGTCCATCTTTCTTTCTGCAGCCTACTTCCCTGAAAGAAGGTGAAGATCGTCTCTTTCAGCTGGACACTAGGAAAAGTGCTGGGGCCAACCTCATTGACCCGTACTTCTTAAAGGTCAGCTACCATGTCCTCGCAGTCCCAATTACTCATCTCTTCAACTTATCCTTGTCCCAGGGTGACTCACCATTTGGAAAATGCACTTATGGTCCCTTTGTTTAAGTCAGGAGATCCTAGTGACCTCAATAACTATAGGCCAATCTCCCTACTTCCAATCCTGTCAAAGATGCTGGAGAAAAAAGTGAACTCCCAGCTTCCGAAGTACCTAGAATCATAAAAATTGCTCAACTTGTTACAATCCAGTTTTAGAGCATAACACAGTACAATCTCTGCTCTAGCCTAGGTGACAAATGACTGGCAGCTTGAATTAGACAAAAAACCTTTGTCTGCACAGTTTTCTTGGACGTAAGCAAGACGTTCTATACCGTTGATCACAGACTGCTTCTGTTGTCCCTCCAGAATATTGGTTTGGATTCCCTATCCCTTAAATGGTTCTCCAACTACCTCTCAGGATGACTTCAACAAGTAAAGGTAGAAGGGGAAGTTTCTCCACCAAAACCCTATTGAGGGGTGTACCACAAGGTTCCATTCTTGGTCCCTTTCTCTTCACCATTTATATTAACAACGTAGATGCCCCCATCAAAGAAGCACAAATACACCTATTCACGGATGATACTGTACTCTATGCTAGTACACCTGAAGCAGCCTGTAAAGCCCTTCAAAATGAATTTAATCTGCTGCAACATCAGTTTATAAACCAGAAACTGCTCTTAAATGCAAAAAAAACAAAGCAATGTTCCTCTCACCCCTTCGAAATGCAATAAATCCTGCAATTGCTGGGACACTCCTGCAGATCACTACCATTCTAGGTGAGCAGTTGGACTACGTACCAAAGTTCAAGTACCTGGGGGTCTGGTTAGACCATAGACTTACTTTCACAGATCACTTAGAAGAGCTGGCAAAGAAACCTAGACAAAGACTTGGTCTGCTCTTTAGGATTAATAATCTCTTCACAAGAGACGCTAAACTGAAACTGGTTCAAACTACCTTTCTTTCCCTATTGGGTTATGCAGACTTTCTATATAGTCAGGGACCTGCAGGTACCCCAGCCAAACTCGATATGATTTATCACAGAATCATAAGATTTATCATGGGTCTTCCATACTCAGCCCACCACCGTGCATTGTACACGGCAGTGGGATGGTCATCCCTTGCTTAAAGACGGCAAAAAAATGCTGCGGTTTGGACATACAAAGCTATCTCAAATAAACTGCCCCAGTATATCTCTGTCTGTTTACCTTTGTGCACTATGGGGAAGTATGCCCTGAGAAGCACCTCATAGATCTACCTTTATGGTTACAAAGCAAAATCTTGCACTGGCAGAGCAGCCATCAGCTTTGTGCTCCCTCAACTGCAGAACAATCTGCAAAAAACTTTGAAATTAACTCACCCCATCAGCCTAGCAGCTTTTAAATCTCTATATCTACATCATAATAAGGAGTGCTGTGCTTGTCTACCCTAAATAGTGACTCCTATAAGTCCAAGCACACTCTAATTACTACTGTTAAAAGACTGATCACATCCATAATCGACTCTTCCCTCTCCCCTTTATCTACCTCCATATCTGTCCCTGCCACATTCCTTTGACCCTGGTTCCAACTCTAAATTCTCCATACCATATCACTATATATCTTCTTATATTAGGTTTTATTTGTGTTCAGTGCACATGATATGTATATTTATTTACTTTTATGAAAAATTGTGTCCTACCAAAAACTAGCTGTATCTTCTGTTCCAAACATATACTACTGTCAATGCTACCTGCTGATACTTTGTATATATTGTATTATTGTATCTCACTTTATTTGTATTATTACTATTTTCTTGTGTGTTGCATCCCATCTATATTGTCCCTTGTTCCTTGTTAACAAACCCAGGTCCACCTCAAAAATGAGCTTGCTCAAAGGTGATCACCTGGTTAAATAAAGAATTTGATTGATTGATTGATAGATAAATAATATCCCCTTCTTGGTGGTCTAGTGGACCCCCACCTCCCACTCCAGCAGGTAGTGCCCACCACCCAGCTCCCCCATAGCTATTGAAGCAGTATAGTGCAGTGGGTTAAGGCTCTGAGCTGCAGATCTGGAGACCTGGGTTTGAATCCCACAGCCACCTAGGTGCATACTGTGTGATCCTGAGCAAGTCACTTAACTTCCTTGTGCTCCCAGGTCACATCTGGAAACAAGCTTCAGCTTAGTGTGCTACTCCTGGTTAAACAATGTTCCCTATTCCCATAATGCAGGCAACACAGCCCACTTGTCACCTCTGTGGCCAGCCGCTAGACTGAACTGTCACCAAGCTCCAACTGTAAAGTGTGCACGCTCATCATAAGCAACAGGAAAAACTTTGTTATTGTATCAGTTAGGATTGTTACTAAAATGACAAAGACAGGGAAATGTGGTGTTAGGGTTTCCAACCATAACAACCCGCCCCCACCCTGCAGACACTAACAGACATCGGGGGTGTGCCTTCAGGTCATCAACCCTAATACTCACTGCATTCCCTAAGTAAATACACTGAGATGGGTACAGTATAAGAGAATGGAGTGAGCATTAGGGCTGATGACCCCAAGGCATGCCCTGACACCTGTCAATGTCTGCAGGGTAGGGTGTTAGGTTGGAAACCTAACACAACATTTCCCTGCTTTTTTTGCTTTAGCAACAACCCTAACTGATGCATTAATGACACTTTTTGCAGTGAATTTCTTTACTTTTTCAGGTAGTATAATCATATTATTATTTGTCTGTGGGACTGCAGGGCCCACCATCCCTCCATAGATGAGTATATGTATGTAGCCGTGGAAGCGCAGGGCCCTCTATGCCCTACTTTTACATTCATAGGACAACAGTGACCAAATTATCAGCATAGCCATCTTATTACCCCACCTCATGTACCCCTAGCACATAAAATTGTTGAATCCATGTTATAATTCTGTACAACTGCAATGCCATTCCACACCACAGGTGCAAAAACACATTTTGGGCAGGATTTGAAAAATGACAGCTGTGACATACATGAGGTAGGTTAATAAAAAGGCTATGTTGAAAATCTGGGGTCAAAATATTTTTTTAAATTTCTAAAGTTATGAGCGGGCGTACTAAAATTGCAATGAATAGTGATAACTTTGGCATTTGTTTCATATTTTGACCCCACATTTTCAACATAGTCTTCTTTAGACCCCACCTCTTAAACCCCATATGAGAACATTTTTAAATCCATTCCAAAATGCCATTCTGCACTACAGGTGCGAAAACACATTTCGGGCAAGATATGAAAAATTACAGCTGTAGTCATCATGAGGTGGTGTGAAAAAATGGCTATGTAGAAAATTTGGGCTCAGAATATTTAAAATTACCAAACTAATGCACATGCATAGAAAATTTTCAATTAACGCTCATAACTTGGCCATGTTTATGAATTTTTTCACCAAATTTTCAAATGGCATTTTTGGGACCCCACCTCATGAACACTGGTGGTGAAATATCATTACCCAATTAACAAAATGACTGTGCCAGTGTTCATGAGGTGGGGTCTCAAAAAGCCCATGTTGAAAATTTCGTGAAAAAATCCCATAAAATGGGAAAGTTATGAACATAAGTTCAAAACACCACTGAAATACATTGTACTTCACTTATCTTGATTCCTAGGCCAGAGGACAGAAGGTGACAGCCTATGACCTCCAGAGGTAAGTATATGGTAAGGGTGTGTGTGCGGTGGTGGGTGCTCAATGGGAGGGTCAGGATGGGGTGTGGGATGGTGGGGATGATGAGGGGCCTTTTTCTTTTTTTCAGATAAAAAAAGATGGGGGAGTGTTTTCTTTTTGACAGGTACAAACAAATTGATAATTGCGTACAGTGGGAGTGGATTCCCTAGTGTCCCATACTGCTGGTGGACCTTGTAATGCCAACACAGGGATTGGGCCCCACAGTATCGGCAAATAATAGAATGGGCTGTCTGGGGGGGGACATCTGACACTGGGGGTAAGCATCCTGGTGTCAGATTATATGAATAAACATAAAAATAAATAAAATATGGAAATCAGAGGGTGGGGGTGCATCTAGAAACTGAGAAAAGATATGAGGGGGTGCCATTAGGGACAGTGATCAGCGGTGTAGGAGGTGCCACTAGACACCAGGGAAAAGGAGAGTCTCAAAGCTGAATCTGCAGCCAGCAGCACAAGTTCCAGCTGTGGTTGTGAACGTCAAGAAAACCCCACTGTTCCCTTACAGAGAGTGCAGGAGTAGCAGTTCTCTTAGTAAGCTCGGCACCCAGGATTTTGGGTGCCGAGAAAAGGAGTTTCTTGGAAAAATTAAAACAAATAAACATCATAATGTGACTAAACAGGTCCCGTTTAGCTAGATTCTGATGTTTGTATTTTTAAAATCCACTCAATTTTATGTGTTTCCTTTGTTTCTCGACTCTTGTTAACTGAAAAACAAGATGGCCGACACAACAGAGCTCTGCAAAAATACACCGTGCTCCGTACAACACTGTGACCCTGTCTGTGAAAACAACGTACCTCCTGTGAAAACAAAAGCATTATCATGCGGACACAACAGGGCTTTACAAAAATACACCAGGCTCCCTGTGACACCATGTGACCCTGTCTGCGAAAATAAAGTAGCTCCTGCGAAAACAAAAGTATTTTTGTGCGGAACATTTAACTTTTCCCATAGGAAATATTGGAAAAATTGAAAATTATGTAACATTTGAATGGATTAATATTTTGTCACCAAATCTTCAAAAGGCACATCTGTGAGGCAAAAGCTTATACCCTGAAAATTTTAGATCACAACCTAAAACCGTTTCTGAGATACAGACTGACAAGGAAAAAGCAAAAAGCATGTAAATTTATGGATTTTTGACACTCTGTATCTCAGAAACTACATAACAGATTCATACAAAAGTTACCATGTCAAGATACCTAACCCTAGAGATTTGGCATGCTACATTTTATGCAAATCCATTAAACGGTTGCAAAGTTGTTAAGGTTGACAAATTTGGCTTTAACCTAGAACCGTGCACTCAACCCTAACTATACTGGTGCTACCGTGCCAGTATAAGTTAAACATATACACACATAAAGTTGTACAATAAAGGGTTAATCAGATGACTGATACAATCACGGAGCTTGATATATAGAAGATTATCCCATCAAGTCATACCCTCTAAACAACAATGCAAAGGTACAGCAGCCCTGTTAAAAAGCCATTTTTATAGTACCCAAACAGATAATTGAGTTTAACCCTGGAGGCAAATGCACTCAGAGTTCCATAAGACAGGTCCTCTATAAGACACTGAAGACCTCCCTACTTCTGGATTAAATTTTGGAATCACATAGTCCAAACCCTTCGCAGATCTCAGACTCTCCTTGGTAACTCTGATCCTGAACACATCTAGAATACAGCTGGGCACTTCTTAGTTTAGTTTAGTTCAGTTCAATTGAGTTTGTTAATTTGTTAGCGCTCTCTATCTCATTATGACTCTAGGCACTTTTACAGATACCCAAACAATGTAGACAAGAAAATAAAATATACACAAAATATAATCATGCAAAATAAGTTTAAATAAGTTAAAAGGAGGGAAAAGCTTTATTAAATAAAAAAGGTCTTCAGATCGCTCTTAAAGGCACTAGCCAAGGGTGTCTCTCTCTGAGCAACCAAAGCAGTGAATTCCACAGGGTAGGCACAGTGACCAAAAAGACTGAGCACCAGATGACTTCAAATTGACCCTGGGAATTACTAGCAGGTACTTCTTGGCTGACCAGAGGGGATGAGATGGGTGATAGAGCTGTAGGAGGTCTTGCAGGTAACTGGGCCCCAGACCATGTAGGTCTTTATAGGTCAGTAACCTGACCTTGAAAGTGATTCACCACCTAATAGGAAACCAGTGCAGAGTGCAGCACAGGCATAATATGACATGACCTCAAAACGTCAGTCAGCAACCTGGCTGCTGCATTCTGCACTAGCTGCAGGCAGCGCAGATCAGCCCCTGATAGCCCTAGGTAAAGGGCATTGCAGTATTCAAGCTTTAATGTCACAAAGGCATGGACTAGTGATAGCAGGTCACCCAAGGGAATCAGATGTTTAATCCTGGTGATGTTTCTAAGATGATAAACTCACTCTGGACCACAGCAAACACCTGATATCCAAGCGTTAGGCCGCTATCCAGCACAATGCCGATTGTTCACCTTGGAAGAGGTGACAAGCTCAGAGTGTCCAAGCCTAAGCCCGGTGACCCGACCAGCCTGAACACCAACCCTTGGGCGACCAGGTTCCACCACCAGTGCCTCCATTTTATTCGGATTTAACCTCAGTCAGTTGGCACTCATCCAGTCATGGATCTCAGCAAGGCACCAGTTCAAAACTAGGGGCCTGATTTTCAAAAGGTTACATCTGATGTAACTTGACCTGTGCCAAAAAAATGGTACAAGTAGCACGTTACGCCAGCAGTTGCGACATACAGTATTCTGCAAAGTGACCTGTGACGTGCAACAGGCTGCTTGCGCTAAAGTGGACTTATGCCACCAGTCATGCCTTAAACCCCCTGTGACATGTCAAAAGGGGGTTTATGGCAGCAGTTGCACCCTATTCTGGAAAGGCAGCAACAAAGTCCCCCAGGGCACTATTCTATAACATCCCCCATGGGGAAACAGTCAACCTAAGTTACACCAGCATATAGCTGGCATAACTGTACTTACACCCCCGGAGGTTGCCTGCATGTGCAGCCTGCCCATCTCTCCCATGGTATGCCACCCTTCCCCACAACTCTGCCCTGACCCCAAAACATGAAAGCTCAGCAGGGCAACATAGGATTGCCCTACAGGGCTATCCATGCCACCCCATACCAAAAAGCCCCGAAGGGCTGCAGCATGCCCTTGATCCCCAGTACTTGAAATATAGTCCCACAGATCTACTACATGCCCCTGACCCCCAATACTTGAGAAATAGCCCCACAGGGCTACTCACGGTCCCCCCAAGCCCCAATGCCAGCTGCCTGCAAATGGCATTTTCCTGCTACAGTTGTCAAATATAGACAACACTTAACCTGTAATGCTTGGTAATCTAGTGGCCCCCACCCTGTATTGCCAGACCACCATGCACCCCCCACCCAGTCAGCAACTTGTACAGCCCACCTCTCACCACTGCAGCCAGCCACTGACTGAGTTCTGTCTGAGTGCATACTGTATATATACACACTCAATGTATGAATGACAGTTCATTCATTACGTGTGTATATACAGCAAGTGCTCAGACTTAGATCAGTTGGCAGCTGGCTCTGGTGGTGAGAGAAGGGTGTGTGCCAGTTGCCAGTCAGGGCTGGGTGGGGTAGTGGGTTGGTCTGCCACTGCCAGGTGGGGGGGCCACTAGACTACCAGAGACTTGGGTGCCCTTTATAACTTACAAGGGCTACAGAATGTGAGGGGCAGTGGATTGGGGATTGGGGCACTGGGGAGCATGCTTAGCATTGTGGTGCAGTGGATTTACTGTCACAGGCTTGGGGCATGGGGGGCATTTATGCCCTTCGGGTCTGGGGCTGCAGCTTGCAACCATCCCATTAGGTATGCCCTTTGTTTGACATACCTGTGGGAACATCGCATCTTTCAGGATACTGCTCCTTACAGAATTGTGTGCAGGGTCCTTGGCATAATTGGGAATGTTGCAAATTGCCTTTGATGGCAACTTGCACCATTGTTGAAGAATCGGGCCCTAGGACTGCATCTTGTTGTTTGGGTGCAAAAGACAGGTACAGTTGAGTATCGTCAGCATAGCAATAAAAACTCAGTCTGTACCATATTATAATGTAGCCTAGTAATAGCATATACACCATGGACAACATGAGGGACAAAAGGGAGCCCTGTGGGACCCCACACAGCTGGGGCAGTGGTCTGGAGGAAAAAGTCTCCAAGACCACCCTCTGCATTCTGCCAGTGAAGAAAGAATAGAACCAGCTGAGGACCACAGCAGAGAGTCTACAACTAATCCACAGGTGATCCAAAAGCACTCCATGGTCAACAGTGTCAAAGCTGCCAAGAGGTCAAGAAGAACAAGAACAGAATTCTCTCCTCTATCCTTCACCAGCAGGAGATCATTAAGCACCTGAACCAAGGCAGTCTTAGTACTGTGCCTTTTCCTAAAGCCCTACTGGAGAGGGTCATAGATGTTGTGAGTTAACAAATGGGCCTCCAGTTGTAAAGTCACCACCTTCTCTTCTTCTTCTTCTTCTTCTTCTTCTTCTTTTTTCTTTTGGGATGACCGAGGGAATTACAGAACAGCCAGCCTGATCTCCATTGTGGGCAAGGTCATGGAGACCATACTAAAGGAAAGGTTGGTGGAATATCTAGAAGAGCATGGTCTCCAGGATGTGAGACAACATGGGTTCACTGGGGGAAGATCATGTCAAAGAAATCTGATTAACTTCTTTGATTCTGTCACTAAGACAGTAGACAGGGGCCAAACGGTAGACATCCTTTAGCTTGATTTCAGCAAGGCCTTTGGCTCTGTGCCCCATAAAATGTTGACCAGGAAGTTGGTGGATCTCAGGGTTGGGGAAAAGATTGTCAGATGTGTGGAATACTGGCTGAGGGACAGAACCCAGAGGGTGGTTGTGGGGGAGAGTTATCTGGCACCAGAGAGGTAACCAGTGGGGTCCTGCAGAGCTCAGCTCTGGGGCTGGTGTTGTTCAGTGTCTTTATAAGGGACATTGGGGTTGGCATTAAGGGCAAAATGTGCCTATTCATGTATGACACCAAGCTCTGCAAGAGAGTGGACACAGCTGAAGGGATACAGGACCTACAGAATGATCTGGAAAAGCTGGGGAGGTGGTCCAGGATCTGCAGCTTGACTTCAATGCCAAGATATGCAAAGTTATTTATATCAGAGCCAAGAATCCCAGGACAGAGTACTACATGGGTGGAGTTCAAATATCTGCATCAGAGGAGGAGGAGAAGGACCTAGGAGTGCTGATCATCTCTAGTGACCTGAAGCACTCTACACAGTGCAAGAAAGCAGCAGCAAAGGCAAACAAGATGCTGGGATGCATACTTAGGGGGATCAGTAGTAGGAGAGAGGAGGTTATAGTGCCCTTGTACAGGTCTCTGGTAAGGCCTCATCTAGAGTATGGGGTTCAGTACTGATGCCCACACCTCAAAAAAGCCATTAACCTTCTGGAGAAGGTCTGGAAGAGGGCTACAAAGATGATAGCAGGTCAGCAGGGTAGGGCATATGAGAAGAGGTTGAGGGCACTGAACATGTACTCCCTGGAAGACATGAGAGAGAGAGAGGGGACATGATTGAGGCCTTCAAGGTGAATAAGGAGAGTCTCTTTAAGCTTTGAGGCAACCATAACATGAGGGTGAACAGTCTTAAGCTGAGGGGTGGGAGATTTAGGAGGGAGGTCAGGAAGAACTTCTTCACAGAGAGGGTTGTGTACACTTAGAATCACTGCCGAAAAAGGTGATCTCATTGAAGATGTTGGGCAACTTTAACAGAGGCTGGGATAGGCATGGGGGAAGATAAGGATCATGGGTAGGGAGGATAGGAGATGTGGAGAGGGAGGGCAGGGACAGTAGCTCATGCTGTGTACCCTGCAACATGAGTAGACTAGATAGACCAAATGGCCTTCTTCTGCTGCCTTCTTTGTATGTAAGTTCATATGTTCTCAATAACCTTCCCTAAAAATAGTAGGTTAGAGACAGGTCTGCAGTTTGTTAGGTAGCCCGGGTCTAGTGTTTTCTTTTCAAGAGAGTTCTCACCACCACCTCTTTACAGGGCTAAGGAAAGACCTGCCTCCCTAAAGAACACCAGACTATCCTTGCGAGTACCAGTCTGGTGGACTCAATGCACCCTACAAGATGACGTGTCGGATCTGGGTCCAAACTATAATAGGTGGGCCTTAACTCCTGGATGACCCTAACAATATCCTTGACCACCAACCACTCAAAGGTAATCCACACTAACAGAATTCCAGTGACAAACACACTGTCTCACCACTGCAAGCCCCAACGGAGGGTGCTGACTGGATCCCAGATCTGATAGAAGAGATGTGGTCAACAAAAAGCAGGGCAAACTCATCACACGTAGATTGTGAAAAAGCTTTAATGGACTGAAGACAAGCTGGGTTACATAGCCTGTCGACAGTCCAGTAGAGCTGAGATGATCTGTTAATTGCTGTAGCAATCTCTCTGGACTGGAACTCTACCTTCTTAATGGAAATTGCTGTTTGATATTCTTTATAATGACACATCAAAATAATCTTGGCCCCTTCAGACCAGGACCTCAGCCAGCACTGCTCCAACCTTTGGATCCATGCCTTCAACTCCCTGAGAGACCCATCAAATCATGGGGATCTCTGGCATTAGGTGGGGGCCAAATGCAAACTGGTACAATGTAGTTGAGGGTGTCAGTGACGGCCCTATTATAGGTTGACACCAATTCCCCTGGCTCCTCACAAGCTCTTATCACACCTGATAAATCCAGCACCTCCATGAGACCCTCAGGGGTCAATCCCCTCAAAGGGTGATACTGAACCATCTCTGTAGGGGAGGGTCTATTGGGGGGGCTTCAAACAAGTACTTCACAGTATTGTGGTCCAACCAAATGACTGGTTCTACTATGTGGTAAGTGACCTCCAATCCCAGTGAGAAGACAAGGTCCAGAAAGTGGCCATGTGAATGAGTTGCAGAGGTAACCACCTGTGTCAGGCCCATGGATTGCATTAATCGGAGGAAATATTGTCCAAACGGCGAGAGTTCATCATTTGTCCTAGCGCTGAATTTGACCAGAATTATGTGTCTGGGCAACTCCAACACCAGCCCAATGATGAAGTCCACAGCTTCCTGCAGGAGTTCTCTCTCATGTCCTGGGGGATGGTAAATAAGAAGAATCCCACAACCTGCACCTGCAACTCCTTGAATGGTCACACATTCAAAAGACCTTGCTGTTCCCACTTGGAGGGTCATGACGTTCAAGTCTGACTTAAAACAAATCGCCACCCACCCATCCACCCCTACCATCTTTTCTCAGGCAGTGAGTCATTGAGAATACAACAGGAACCACCAATTCCAACACTGGGCTGGTATTTTCAGCTAGTCAGGTCTTGGAGCTGCAAGCCAGGTCAACTGTAGAAACCAGATCAACTATAATAGTTGCTTTTGTTCAGATAGACCTGGCATTGCATAACACTTTCCAAGAAGGACAGGTAAATGAGGCTGGTCCTTTGGGTACCTGCCCACTAAATGTGGAACCCTTGGGTATGAGAATAAGGCAGGGAGGACCCCTATTGTGAACCCATTTTTCCCCAGGGTGCCTCCTAGAGCTCAGCACACCTATCTGTATTCCTCCTGCATCATTCCCCAATACAGGCCTTGTAGACCTCCGCATCCTCCCTCTTTGGCCAATACCAAATGACCTACAACATCCATAAACTTCAGGTAACAACAAAGGGCAGTCAAAGGGATGGAAGTCACAAAGACAAGATGTATAATAATGCCTTTTAATTGGAGCTGCCAACCAATACATTCTTAGTCTACAACAATTCCTATTAAATAATATAGACCTACACACTTCTAAACTAGTTGTCCTCCTTGACAATAAGTGATATAAATAAAGAAACCCAAATGAATTAAAATCCACAAATTAGACAAAAAATACGATTTCAAGTTTACACAATAATAACTAAAAATAAACATCCAGTCATACAATACATAACCACACATACACATACACATACACATACACACCCACACACACATCAATCCTCACCCAACTTTGAACAACCCCAAAATAACAAAATAAAGGGGAATCCAAAATTCAAGGAGTGGTCACCAGAGCTAGTCCCACAGAGTACTGAAGCAAAGAATTGAACCCAGTCACTGAGCAGTAAAGACCCCAGTTAGGTCCACCAGTATCAGTTTACAAGGTACAAGTGAAGCAGAACTAGAAATTTATAACAGAACAAGAGATTCTTATCAACCTGAACTGCATACAATGGGACTAAGATTGTCCCAATCACTATTTGGCCCTCTCATGACCAATCTGAGGTTCATGTCCAAATCATGTCAGTACCAGACTCTTCTCAAAAGATGAAATACTGACTAAGCCAGGCAAGGTACACTGAAGTAACTTGAGGGGTTCCTGGTTCTGGAAACACGAGAAGCTCTCTCACAGCCCCAACTCACTCACCAAAAGTTATTTTACCAGGATATAAATGCTTAGTCCAGCTTCCCTGTAAAGAACAGACCCTAGTAGCCGACAACTGCAGGCTCAAAGTGTGGGTATGCCCAGTCTAGCACAGCAGACTCCTTTCAATCCAGTATCCACCAGAATGTTCAGCTGCTTTTCTCCTCCAACTGCTCAACACTGCCGCTGTCAAATAGGCTAGCTCCATGCAGCCACCAATCTGCTAGCCAATATTCCAGTGTCTCCTTAGATGAACAGACCAGTTTCCCATCACCTTGAGCAAACAGGCCAGTTTCCTGCAGCCACCACCCCACCAGCCGGTGATCAGATTCCCTCTGCAGGATCTGCAATAACTCCTGGGACCACTAACTCCTTCAGATACTGAATGACCTCAGGAGCTCTACAATCTCTGCAGAGATATGTTCTGGTAAGTCCAACTCTGGCAGAACCCGCTCCAAAAACTGAAAAGCCCATGACTAAAAAATGTAAAACTAAGCTCCTAACATTCAAAAGTAAAAAAATACACACTCACCCCACCCTAAATAAAAGACTGCTCCCCAAATATGAAAGTGCTTCATTTTAATAAAATGCCATTGTTCACATAATCCTGATGCATTTCGGAATACACTTATTCATTTTTCAAAGGATCTAATCATACACGAGGAACGCACAATTTATGCATCAGAACTGATGACATCATCAAAAAACATCAGAAAAAAATAAAGTGAATACAAACAGTTCATAAATGTGCCTTACAAAATACAATAAGAATCACTTAAAAAAAACTATTGGCATCTAATCACTGCAACAAATAAAGCCATAGTAATACATACATAACATTAATAAATAAATACCAGTAGATAGACAAAATATTAAAAGCAGACAAATCAAATGAATGCCAAGAGGCAAAATCCATATGGCTTTCTTCAATTAGAATCATTTTGAATTCACCCAGAAAAGAAACAAAGACAAGGAGAACTATAATTATTAACAATAGTCAAAAAAATGTGTGATGACCCAAGCAGTTCTCAACATATCAAATATGAAAAACTATATGTATTCATGATCATTTATCAACTGTTAGAATATTAACATATAATCACTTATGCAAATCAACATTATTGCACTTTCCAAGTTGGTACCAAAAACCTACAAGGCACCACTTACTTTCTCTTTCTCAGGTAGGGAGTGACATTGAATCTCTCATTAAGGCCTGGATACTTGTATGCACTCAAAATGTATATTCAGAAACCTTGTCTTTCTAAGATGAAGTTATTGAAATCACCATCTATTGGGTTCCTGTAAACCTTCTCTATAGCTATGAAAGAAAATGTATGCTCATCCCTGTTGGTATACTGTAAGGTGTGAAGTGCAGTAGCATACGTAGGGTCACCATTAGGGATGGCCCTACAGTGCTCCACCACCCTACTTTTGAAATTTCTCTTTGTTTTCCCTAAGTAGAAAATTCCACAGGTACACAGTGCTAAATAAATTACACCTGTGGTATTACAGGAGATGAGTTCTGTAATTTGGTAAGTCTTTGGTTTATGTGGACTTTCAAAATCTTTGCCTGTTGATATATAGGGACAATAGCTGAACTTGTGGCACTTGTAGCTGCCTGTACACTGCTTCAGCCAGGTTTGCATAGTCGGTAAGGACTGTCTGCTGTGAACCAGCTGATCCCTAAGCGTTTCCGCACATCTATATGACATCCTGGGAGGGTGTGCATGATATGCCTGTAAATTTGGGTCACCTTTCAAAATATTCCAGTTATTATATTATTTATTTATTAAATTTTGGTGACCTGGTAAGCCCACTGAGCCACGAAGGTCCCTTTTTCAGGGGCAACCTGGGATAACATTACAAGTTTTATGCAGTGGAAATACATTTGGTTACAAGATTATTCAGGTTTACATGGAGGTTACAGACATGGTTATCATCATGACACAGTTTTACCTAGTAACTACCTGGTGTGGTTTTATACATGACAAGCAATTTGCAGTTTTCAGGTGGAGGGCTACCTCCAGCACAAAGGTTATCTATAGGATAATAACAGGACCAAGATACCCTGGATCTTGAGGGGGGGGTACCTGGGTAAGCTCACTTTAGGGAAGGTTGATGTGGAGAGGGGGTAAGTTATTTGCCGTGGCAGTGGCATGTACTACAATCAATCATATGAGCCTTAAGTCTGGTACAGAAGTTCCTAAGTGAGGAGACCTCCTGAACCAGAGGAGGGAGCTTGTTCCACAGGTTGGGGGCTAGGTAAGAAAAAGATCTGCCACCAGAATTAGTCCTGACTCTGGGCACTTCCAGTAGAGTTTGTTCTGACTTCCGTAGGCTCCTGGGGATATGTTTAATTGCTATGGTTCCTACTAGGCTAGGTGGAGAGGGCAGCTTGAGTAGCTTGAAGGCCAGGACAAGCAAGGGGTATTGTAGGCGAGTGGTCAATGAGGGCCACCATAGCTGGGTCAGGGTGTCTCAGTGGTGACATCGCAGATGGTCCTGGGTAGCGAACCGAGCTACCTTGTTGTACAAGATTTGCATCCTGGAGACCTCTTGTTTAGCCATGCCCTGTATAATTGGTGCAGCATAGGTCAGGGTAGGGAGCAGAACACTTGTGGCAATGGAAAGCCTGGCCTCAGGGATGAGGTGGTCCTTGAGTCAGTACAAGGTTCCAAGTTTACGGTGTAAGGTCTTGGTGACCTGATCCACATGGTTCTTGAAGGTAAGAGACTGGTCAGGAGTTAGGCCTAAGTATTTTAGGGAGGGCAATACTTTGATGCTTTTTCCAGAAAGTGTGGTGAGTTGCAGGGATGAAGTCCTGTTGTGGCCCAAGGATCTTGGCCCAAATAGCACCACCTTGGTTTTGTTTGCATTTAGTACCATTCTGTTCTCACTCAGCCATGCCTCAAGTGATGTGAGGTCACTTTGGAGGAGGGAACCAAGAGCAGCCACTTCACCCAAGGATCGGTAGATGACTGTGTCATCAGCGTACTGAACGACCGAACTACCCCCACAGTAGGTACTTAGGTCATTGGTAAACAAGGAGAAGAGGAGGGGGCTGAGAATTGAGCCCTGTGGTACACCCTGTTTTAGAGGTTGTGGATCTGATATGGCTCCCTTCCAGGTGACAATAATATTTGTCACATTTGAAGAATGGGTTTGATAAGTGGTGACACAATTCAAACTGGTGCTGTCAGCCTCTCTATGGTTGCCGCTATTCATGGTGGCCAACCTTGGGGTTACTCACAGCTCCTGACACACAGAGCTGACCTGTTCAGCTTTGTATCCTCTTTCAGTAAACCTCTCTTGTAAATCCTGTGCTGCCTTCTCAAAACCTGTTTTTCCATTTTGCATAAGCTCCTAATACTACATCAGTCAGGTCCCTGTCTAGCACTTCCCCAACTAAACTTTAATAGTAACTAAAATTAGATAAAAACAAAATGAAATTCAAAATGTGTTAATAGCATAGCATGAAATAAAAATAAAAGTAAAAGGACTCCCTTTATTGAGCTACTGATAGACAGCCCAGTGTGGCCACCATCTTGACTCAATAACAATTCTTCCTTCTGTAATTTAAACATAAAGGTCAAGAGATGCAAGTTTCTCCTTTCCTGTAGCCTCAGCCAGTTCAATGTTCTATATAGAGCACAGTGATGCATTCTTCTAGGGACATCAAGGATGAAGTGAGCCAGTCTGTTGTGATCCCATCCAGAAGATAAGTAGATAGACAGAGAGAGAGAGACAGACAGACAGACTGACAGACAGAGACAGAGACAGAGAGCGAGTAGTGGATTGACAACTCACTGCCGTAACTGAAGAATGCAGCATGACTCCATATGTGGCTTCAGATGTCAAGAAAGTCCCATTGTTTTCAAACTGAGAACGCAGGTGAGTGATTCCTCTCACAAAGCTGGGCACACAGGATTTTTAAATACCCAGAAACATTATTTCCAGGACAATATTCAGAAAAATAACAGAACATAGCTAAACTAGTCCTATTTACCTAGGTTTAGGAGTTTGCTTTTAGAAAATATGTTATTTATATGTATTTTCAATGTTTTTGAATAAAAAAACAAGATGGTGGCCATCATGATCTTTTTTTTTCTCATGACAAATAAGTCATGAAAATAAGCGCTCATGATAATTGTTTCTCCTGCTGAGTGCAACAGTTATCCCAAAAAAATACAAAATCACACATGCCCCCACAATGCAAAGCATCATGGGCTGCATATGCAAATCACCACAGAATGTTATGCTGGTCCAACTTTAAGCAGAATTGCATTGTGCCGAAAGGCCTCTCACACAGTTTGCAAAGGGTGCTAACAGAAGACATACCCCAAAAGTTATCCCAAAAGTTACTTACTCTGGATCTGTATAAAATATTGTCATGAAATTTTCAAAAGGCAGAGCCATGGTAAAGGTCATGTCTACCCTATAAGTTTCATGAGAAAATTCCACTCTGTCTAGGCTGTGCATGAGAGCAAAAAAAAAAAAATATATGAAATTCAAACACTTTTTTTGTCTGCATTTTGTGGTGTTCTATATCATGGAAACTGAAAAATATGCCATCACGAAACTTCTTATGTCTTGAGACTCTACCAGTCTGACCACACATGACAAATTTTAAGGGATTTCATAGAACACTGCAAAAGTTATTAAGGTGGAAAAATTGGGATTTAACACTGAACAGCCTACTCAACCCTAACTATAGGGGTGCTACCATGCCCCTTTAATGGATGAATGGATAGACAGATAGACAGATAGATAGATAGATAGATAGATAGATAGATAGATAGATAGATAGATAGATAGATAGGTACTGTACATACAGGTATATAGTACAGGTGCAGTAGTGCCTCTAGATTAATTTTAACCCATTTGTGCACCCTAAATGTGAGGCCATCATTTGATTGACTCATTTAAAAATTGTTACAAATAAAAAAGACCCTCCAAATGCCACACAAGCAGCCAAAAATAATTTTTTACCCATAGAATAACAAATGTTTGGAATGACTTGCCCACTGAAATTGCCATATGTGACTCTAAAACTAAATTTAAACTAAATATAAAAGTATTCAAGTCCACATTACACAGTTACTATATATACTCAGTCATGGGAAACTTGATTAATACTGATAACTGATAAGAGTGGATAGTGGACTTGTATGCCTCTTTTGGTTCTTTACCACCCCAGAAGCAAAGTTCCAGTAGGGATCTGAGAATTTTTTTTTCCTTACAGAGACAGTGGTTGAACCATTGAACAACCAACCAACAGAAGTAGTGAGCACAAAACCTGTTAAGGAGTTCAGCATTGCTGGGACAGAATAAAGGACTTCATGGTTACTTAAGGGAGCAGTAAGGCATGGAGCAAGAGGATGGGGAGGTGATTAAAAAATCATCTAGATAATAGGTCACAAGGTAGGGTAGGGTAGTGTAGGGCAGGGTAGAACTGGGTGGAGTGGAAGGACTAATTAAGGGGTTAGGACCTTGTGCCATGGGGTATCCAGTCAGAAGGGTGCTGTGATTAGGGCACCACCATTAAGGCACTCTCATTATGGTGCATGGAACAAGGGCATCTGAGACTTTTGGGCACAGTCTGTTATGACACCTCCACCCTGATATGCCCGATATGGAGGGGGGAAGGG
The DNA here is from genome assembly GCA_016271365.2 of Neoceratodus forsteri. NCBI lineage: Eukaryota > Metazoa > Chordata > Ceratodontiformes > Ceratodontidae > Neoceratodus > Neoceratodus forsteri. The sequence continues at coordinate 315,751,109 of CM028134.1, forward strand.
GGTGAAGCTCTCCATTTGAAAAACCCACAAAATAGTGGCACACTGTGTGTGTGTGAGTGTGCCCCATTTCCTAATGCCATCCTTCTGGGTGCCCTAATGCCAGTGCCATAAAGTGCCCCGCAGTAGTTGGGTGAACCATGTCATGACATGACATTCTTCAGTGTCTTTCTGTAGGGTGGGTGTGGGGTGTTAGGGTTGGAAACCCTAACATTATATTTCCCTCCTTTTTACAGTTTGATATCGATCCTAACTGATGTATTAACATAGTTTTTTGCCAAGAATTTGCTTACTTTTTGAGATAGAGTAATCGTATCCTTATTTGCCAGTGGGAGCACAGTGCCCTTCAGGCCCCGTGTTCCCATCCCTCCATAGATGGGTATATGTAAGTCACTGTGGAAAGGCCCTGTGCTTCCATTTAGAGGATAACAGTGACTAAATTGGCAGCATAGCCATCTTATTACCTCACCTCATTTACCTGGTACAGAAATTTTTTAATCCCCGCCAAAACATAATTCCACACAACTACTATGCAATTCCCACCACAGGTGTGAAAACACATTTTGGGCAGGTTTTGAAAAATGCCAGCTGTGTCATTCATGAGGTGGAGTAATAATAATTCTATGTTGAAAATTTGGGGTCAAAATATTTAAAATTTCCAAAGTTATGAGTGTGTGCACCGAAATTGCAATGAATGGTCATAATTTTGCCATTTTTACATATTTTTGACCCCATATATTCAAAATAGCCTGCTTATGACCACACCTCATGAACAAGGGCAGAAAAAATGTCCAAGTCCCACCCAAAAGCTGAATTTGCCAAACAACCATGAAATCACCTTTTGGGCAGGAATTGCATAATGGCAGTCCTATTGTTCATGATGTGGGACCCTCAAAGAGCCATGTTGAAAATTTGAGAATAAAATATTAAAAATGATTAAGTTAGCCATAAAAAGTTGAACCCCCCATTGAAGTACTGCACATTGAACTGCATTAATCTTAGTTTCTTAAATTGCAGTTGCCGGTTCCATCTGCAAGACATGTCTTCGATCAGAGAGTAGGTCTTGAACCTCAGACCTGTTTAGGTGAGTGTGGCTTTATGGGGGTGTGGGTGCTGAATGGGAGGTGGAAGGGCTGATCAGCAAGGGACTATTTTCTTTTTTACAGGTTTGAACAAAATAAGTTAAGGGGCAATTTTCTTTATTACAACTTTGCCTGCAATGGGTGGGTGGGGGAGGTGAAACCAGACACCAGGGAAATGGTGGAAACAGGGATCAGCGGGTGGGGGTGACACTAGACAGCATGGAAATGGTGAAAATGGAAATCGGCAAGTGGGGGGGTGCCACTAGACATCAGGTAATATACAGTAAAAAATAGGGACAGTGATCAATGGGTGGGATGGTGCCACTAGACACCAGGGAAATAGGGAAATGGGGATCAGTTGGTGGGGGGTGCCACTAGTGTTTACTTATGTGTTCCATACTTGTATGGTGCTATTATGTAAAATGGCACCGGTGATGCATTAAGGTATGATTTGAGGCATGAAATATATGTACTAAGTGTCAGAGGCATTCATATAGGGGGCAAGACCCTGGCCCCACCTGTTAAGTTACTGACGCTGTCCCACCAATGCTGCCATTTCATACATCTGCACTGCTTCTTGTCCACTGTGAGCACAGCCTGCCTAGTTTTTTTTTATGTCACTGTCCTGAGATGGATGCAGAAAGGGAGTAAACTCCACTCCAGCCCACATCCAGACATAGTCCACTGTACCGGCTTCCAACAATCCTCCCGAGTCCACTGTGTGACTGTTGTTGTCCCATTTAGTTCTCACCAGACAGATGTGTTATGTCCATTCTGCCCACTCTTCTCCTAGTAACTTGGTTGGACTTGCCAAGTTATTGTCTTCTCTTCCTTTTCCCAATATATTTCTGTTCACCTGAGTCTCGGATCAGTCTCATTCCAGGGGGTCAGGTGGGTCAGTGATAGTGATTTTGGGACCAAAATGAGGAGGAATTGACTGGCTGGCAGAGTGGCAAGGAGAGGGGAGGCAGGGACAGACTCAACTGGTTCTGGAACTCCGGTGGCCAGTGCCACACACTGGTGGCATTGTGGGAACTGAGATGTTAGGTCTGGCGGCCGGACAGTGGCTGGTTCAGGTGACCTATGTGGGGTGGGCTTGACTTAGGGGCAGTGGATCGGAGCTAAGGATTTTTCCAAATGTGTCCACTCAAGACTGGAGCCCAGATGGAAGGCAATGTTTTTGCCGTACAGCTGTTACTGTACTAACAGTCATATTTCTTCCAGGTGAGACTGTTACAGGAATACCCCAGTAACAAACAGGTTGTGATCAGCATTCTATTCTATTCACTATGTGGGCTTCATTCCTGTCTACACACTTGACATAATTGTTTCAGTAGATATTTGTGCACTACTGGGAATCTCTCTCTATTGTCAAGCACACTCGACATTTTTGTTAAAAATACCAGCTGAAATTTAGTTCTCCTCTGACATGCATTCTCTGTCTCTAGTTGCAAATTCTCTTCGTATTCTAGCCACTACCATGCCAGCTTCTTTGGGATCTGTATGAATATACATCCTGCCTCCATACATGATCTTGATACTCGCTTGAAGCATGAAGCCATGATGCACTCCAGATTCTCTCAGCTGCTTCCTTACCCTATTGAAGGCTTTTCTCTTTGTTCTGGTGGCAGAGCTCAAATCAAGGAAGAGCCTCAACTTGTAGTCCCTCCATTCCACATATTCCACCTACCTGGCTACATGCAGAATCTCATCTTGGGCTATATTGTCTATGAAAATCACCAGAATGGTTCTCAGTGGGAGATCATCTCCTACAGTACAGGGAGGGGTGATCCCACACTTTTTTAACATTTGCTGTGTCTACTTGTAAAGTGTCCAGGAGCCAGGTTTGCATGTAAGTTTTTAGAGCACCCTCCTCCTCTGCACTTTCTGGTAAATTGATCATTTGGACATGCAGTGCTCACGCCTCATTATCTAGATAAGAAAATATTCTTGAGTCATGAAAGAGGATCATTTTTTATGACTTGTGAGATGAAAAAGGATTCTTTTTTGCATCATGCAGTCATGAAAAAAGATTCATAAAAGTAAAAAAAAACAAATTTCCAGAGAATGTCTCCAACTGAGAAGTGCAGATGACACCTAAGGAGTTCCAATCAGCCAGCTAGGTGAGTTGGTCTCTCATTCTCCAGCATGTAATTTTTGTGGCTTTTGAACATTTTTGTTAAGAAAAAACAGAAACAAGAGAGCAAACAAAAAAGGAATTTTCCCATATGAAACAGGATTCCTTTTTCATTTCACATAGCTATCTTTTTGTGCTTACTGAGCATGCGCAGGAACAATTTTAAAAAATTTTTAAAATGCAATAACTTACGAATGACTTATTATTTTTTTTCTGCTGACTAGCAAAAGGCACATCTGTAGGCTAGTACCTTTCTGCCCTGAAAATTTCAGACCAAGATTCCAAACTGTCTGGGCTATAGGCAAGTTTAAAGAAAAATCCCAGCAAAGTCAAAGGTTGAAAAAATGCTTTTTTCACCTCTCCAGAACTCAGAAACTGCAAATCTGACCAGAACATAACTTGTAACATCAAGAGATCTACCTTGGGTGACAGTTCATGTTAATTTGCATGCAAATCCATTAAATGGTTGCAAAGTTATTAAGGTGCAAACTTTCAAGTTTAACATTGACGTGGTTACTCAACCCTAACTATAGGAGAGTGACTTAACCCCTATTATATATATGTTTACTGAAATAAAAACTGTGTTACTGCATCAGTTAGGGTTGAACTTAATGCCACAGAAGTAGTAGTCTTAACTTCCCACCTCCAAGCAGAAAAAGGACAAAACCACATAGGCAACCACCCTTTGGGCCCCACCAAATACTGTAGTGCATTATGTGCACACAAGTGCAATCATACTGCATTGCAAGTCTCATTTTTCAATGTTGTTTGTTTGTTTATTCAAGGTGAAAACCAATTGAGTAAAAACTCAATCACAATGGTAACCTTTACAAAAATACAAAATACAGATCAACACTCAACATAATAAATACAATCAAACAACAAACATCAATACAAAAACATAAAAGGAAAAAAGAATATCAATAACAATTGCAAGGTTCCTGTATAGATATCAGGGGGCCAGATATTCAAAACTTTGCCCTGGGTGCAGGTTAGCCCTGCTCGGCATGCAAACATAGCCCGGGCCAAAAAGGCAGCCATATTCAAAAGGAATAGCCTGGTGCTAAACTGGCTGAATATAACAAGCAAAGGAAGCTGGGCAAACTGGGCTGGCAGTGCAGTGCAAACATTGCCCTTGAGCAGAACAGCACTGAATATAGCAAATAAGACAGCACTGAAAATTCCACCCAGGCAGTGCAAACACCCACAGGAACACAGTGCAGATGGAGCAGCCATGCCCTGGACCACAGGCAAAGGAGCACAGGCTGGAAAGGGAGCCCAGGAGCAGACAGCAGTGCAGAACCCATACACTGAAACTCACCCAGCCAGGGGACTGGCCAGAGGGCACCAGGACCCAGGAGCAGGGCCAAATAACAGAACAGCCCTGCTGTAAAAGCCATGCACCCATAAATGATACAGGACATGAAAGAAAAGTATAATGTGACAAATGCACAATAGAGGAAACAGGAAAATAACAACAGAACAACAGAACAACAATACAAAACAAAACAAAAGCAATGTAATGAAACACATAATGCAAAAACATAAAAGGAAACCTACAGCACACACCACTACAATGGCAAACACTATGTGCAACAGGAACTACGATGACCACTACAACCACTACAACTATGACTACTAATGTGACTAACACTAACACTACCACTACCACTACATAACAGACTAACTACAGGAAATGAACAATGTGAACTGCATAAACAAGGGGATGGGATATGGACAACAGAGGCACAGGAACAGAAACCAAACTGGAATGCAGCATAACAGGAGGGGACATGGAGGTGGACACATACAATGGGGTAAGAGGCCAGTAAATGGCAATACAGTCCAGCAAAGGGGTGAGGGGAAGGTTAGACAGTGGCCACAGGAATGCATCATGGCTGGGACCCTGGAGGTACAGGTAGTTGTGCCTCCAGTACGGTGGCTACCCTCCTTGTCTCCAAAATGAGCACTGCCTGCTGCTCAATGATGGTGCGCTGCTGTTGCACGAGTCATCTCAGGAGGTCCTCAGAGCCTTCAGATGCCTCCAGCCGCATTGCCCACAAGGAGGATTGGAGTGGACCTACAAGATGAAGGGGGAGCATGTGAGGATGGGACACCAGGCAGGAGTCATACATCAGCCACAGGTGGCCATACAGTGATGGACAGCATGTCCCAACAAACAATGCTGAGTGGAGGTGAGTGCCACACTGATAGGCCAACCTGGAAAGTACCCACACAGCAGGCCAGGGTGATACAGGCACCAACCCAAACTGCAACAAACATGGCGACGAGAAGCCTGACAGCACCAGAGCACAGGTGACACCACCCACCCCAGCACAGCACACAGCCAGACAGGGCGTACACACTGCTGGACTGCCAGAGAGCTGTGTGCGAGGGCCACGCCACAACATTCACAAGGGCACCCACACATCAGGACATGCTGCCCACTGACAGATGGCAATGTACCATAAAGCAGAGCACAACAACAGCAACCGAAGGCTGTGCCAGAGCAGCATCGGAATGTGACAGTGGCCTGCCAATGAGCAACCCAGAATAGGGAGTAACAGGTACACAGGGCGCAGGTGGTGGCAGGGATGGTCCGACGCATGCCACCATGCTAGGCCCCTGAAAACATACCTCACAACTGCACTACAGCACATGGAATGTTCTCCTATCACTGGGTCAAACGTTCCCTGTACCACCCTGAGAGGACAGGTACCACAGCTCAGGCAACTGTGTGCGTAACAACCCATATTAAATGATGCACCTAGTATAATAGCAATGGAACAACAGACACTCATAACATACATGGATCAGGATACCTGTGACATGAGCAACACAGGTAGGTATCCCAGTACATGAACTGCAAATTGCCAATAAGTACCACAGTATGACAGGCAATGAACCACAGTAGGTGGACATTAGGAGGAGAGGTATGCCTGGAAGTCCTGGGGTGGGGTGTTCAGCAGCCACAACAGGCATGTGTACGGCATGATGCAGGCCTGTCCAGTGAAGGTAATGCCACCTGTGCACATGTGGGTGGTTGGGGGGGCCAGAGGGATGGAGCACACTGCACCACAGAGGTGGCCATGGCAACTGACAGCATGTGAGCCCCATCGAACACCCACCACCAGAGCCCCCACCACCAACTGGCAACCCCACAGCCATGCAAGCCAACAGTGCCCCGCAGCCCCCCTCAGGGCGCAGCAGATGCACAGCCAGCACCCTGCAGTGGTGTGCAACACAGGTGTACAGCACAGCACAGTACCACTGGCCCAATGCCCGTCGCAGCCATGCCACCGGACCAGGCACTGGCAGAACACAGAATGAGACACACAGCACAGTGTAACAGCACACAGTATAAAGGACGGGTACTCATGCAACAGGCCCCTACTCTTAGGGCTACTCTCCTGAGCCCACTGCGACATGGCTGGCACCTTCAGGCTGCCCCTCTGCTGCTCCTGGTCCATGACCTGGCTCCCGTCTCTGGTCCTGGGTTGCTCAATCCACTCTACAGAGAAAAGGTGAAACAATGGCATTAGTGACTGACACAGAAAACACCACGTGCAGCACAGCAAGATGCACATGCAACTCCAACAACACTGCACACACAGGGACACCCAGGGTCAGTGACTGAACATGGAAGACACCCACACAGAGTGTGTCTTGGCCTATGGAACATTAGCCAGGCACAGATGACATGTCATCAAGGTGATGCCATGGTGAGACAGTGCCGGTTGCAGCAGTCATGCGATGGTCCGCACACCCGTGTGTGACAGTGGGCTGGCTCACAGGAACAGGTCCGCTGCACCATGGTGCTGCACCAGGACCTGCCACCAACCACGTCCCAAGCAGCCACTCACACCCGTGACACCCCCATTGGCACAGCATGCACCATACCCCCATTGTTCACACCGACACACACCCTGTACCAGGACGCCCCCTAGGGTGCATTCATGTGAATTACCACCCCTGCCACATGCGCGCAAGCACCATGCAGGATGGCACACACATGCGCGCACACACACAGACACACTGACACACAGTTACACACAGACATACATGCACACACACACACACACACACACACACACACACACGGGCACTGGTGCTGCCCAAAACACACATGGGAGTGGGTGTCAATGTGCATCACCGCTTACCTCGCACAGGCACATTGCCGTAGCGAACCATACTCTTGTAGCGCTCCAGCTGCTGATGCTGCCACCATTGCAGGTCTGTGTACCGGTGCCTGCACTTTTTGGCATCATGGGTGATGCCCGTGTGGGCACACAGCTTCCTTGCCATTGTGGCCCACACCTGCATGCGTGGGGGTTCACCCTCCTGGACCTCCCCAAAGAGCCTCCGGTGCCTTTTTTGTACCAACTCTACAAGGTTTTCTGTTTCAACCTCCCCCAATGCCTGTGCCAGTGCACCACTGCCTGCTGCCACCTAACCCCTGGCATCACTACTGTGTGTGACTGTGACTGGCACCAGTACCACGCCAAAGAAGATGCACCTCTGTCTGCTCCCTCACTCAAAGTGCCGTAGTGCCATGCTAGCATGTGACATAGTGCAGCGCTACCCGGAAGTGGTCCCAACACACATGTGTGACCCCCGCATGACCCCTGGCCACAACTCCATGCATGCGTGTTGTTCTGCACTGTGTGTGCTAGCGCTGCACTATGCCACGCTATGACTGCCCACTAGCACAGACACAGGGCCTCATGGGCATGCATGGTCATCACGCTATGCCACATAGTGCTGCGTAATCAGGACAGTGTGGTGCTGGCCATTCCTTTGCCCAATGCTGCCATTTGCACAGCGCTAAGCTGTTAGCTCAGTGCTAATCAGGCCCATATTCAACAGGACTATGCAAATTAAGCCACTTGTGCATGCAACATGCAAACACTGTGATTTGCATATCATTATCCGATGATTTGCATTAATAACATGCTGGACTGCCCAGCTGGGCTATAAAAGGGCAATCAGTGCTCCACCAGTGTTGTGTTGTGGGAATGCAGCATATAGCAGACACTGCAGTACAGAGTACAACACTGACGAAGACATGCAACAGGAGGGACAGCATTGAGTGGAAGGTCAGTATCACTGCTGGACAAGTGTTGTAATGGTACTGGTAAGGGTTGGGGCATATGCAGTGTGTACCAGCTGTACTGGCTGGGGACAGGTCCACCTACTGCAGGACCACAGGCACATACGGTGCTGCGCAATGGTGCATAGGGCCAGAAGGATGGCAGTCCAGCACACCTGACCTAGCACCATGACCGTACCCCAGCGTCAGCCTGCGCTAGGTGGGACCACCTGCAGTACTGTGGATGACAGGCAGGTGCAGGGGGGGCACTACCGTGGTTTGCAGGTGTGCAGCGCAACTGTGGCTGACTGCCATGGGGTTCATGGCACCTCTGTTGCCACCCTGGATGTGGGACGTGCGGGTTCGCAAATGCCCAATCAGTGGTACACAGCTACAGAACAGGGGTCACAGGGTCCCAGTAGTGTGTTGCTGAGGACTCTGTGTGACCTGTGCTCGGTAGCCTGTCATTGCATGCCAGTCCCCATATCCTTACCCTATGTACTGTACAGTGCCCATGTCCACTAGGGGTGCACGGTACAGTGCAAGTGGTGGCCATTGGGGTGAACCCATCCTGGGGTGCACATGTCAGCCATGGATGACAGTGGTGCTCCTGTGGGTCCAGTACATGCTGTCCTGACACTGACAGCCATGCAGTGGCACAGTGCACCCTTGGGTTGCCGCAGCACATGCCGGCCAGTGCCAGATCCATGCAACCTATGCCACAATAGGTGGTGGCATGCACATGCCGTTGTGCATGCGCTCCTCAACATAGGCATGCACTAGCTGTTGACACATGTCCCTTTCCATCTCTCCCATAGGTGGTGTGGCACAGCCAGAGCGAATACATGCCCATCGATTCTCGCAGGACGAACTGAGAATGACGTTGCATGACGTTAAGGAGAAGGAGCAGGTTCTGAGGCAACACAAGGCCACAGATGCGGTGGTGAGCCAGGATTGGGAAGAGGTCACCGCTGGGGTTAATGCAGTTGGCGGTCATGGCAGGACTACAGAGGTAGTGCGCAAGCGGTGGAGTGACACACTGCACAGGGTGAAAGAGGAGGAGGCACAGCGGCTTTGTGAAAGGATGAGGACTGATGGTGGACCACAACCAGCACAGCAGCGCAAGGAGAACCCACTCATGGCTGTCGTGGCATCAACACTGCATCCAGTGGCTGTCACTGGTGTCCCGGGCGGTGGGTGTGAGATGCCTCTCACACCGCCCAGGGCAGGTCTGTACCTGCATGTGTGTAACCTGCATGGTGTGGCGGCACAGGGTGTTAGTGTTGGGACTGAGCCTGGGGTGCACTGTGGGGCTGCATTGCTGTGCGCACTATGCACAAGGGACGATTATGCATGCAGACTATGGGGAGATTGGGTGCATGTGGCCACATGATATTGTGGGTGGTGTGTGGGGTGTGCATGCCCACAGCGGGTGGCACGTGTCCTAGGGTGTGCATGTTTGGGTGGTGCTGGCGGTGGGGCGAACATTGCATGCATGGGTGAATGACCCTGTCTTGTTTTCATCCACAGCAGCATGTGCAGGACCAGCAGTGCACCAGGAACATGCCAGGATGGCTGCCTCAGGACAGGAGGAGGAGGTGGAGGACATCCAGCCATTGACGTCTGGCCCGTGTGGTGGACATGTACATCCAGGGCAATCCATTTGTGGCACTCATACAGAGGACTCATACAGCTGACAGGGGAGGGGGGCCCTGCTGGAGGAGGAGGAGACCTTGCCTATGGAGCCACCATGGAGGATGCCCAGGTTGAGGATCTGGGCGGTGGGCAGGTGATCCTACTGACTGTTATGAATGACATTGACACAGATGTGTCAGAGGGCTCCTACCTCATGCCCTTGGAGTGGCCTGTGGAGCGGGGTACTGTGGTGGGGCTAGGCACAGGCAGAAACACAAGCACCGGGGGGGTGGTCAGCCTTGCTGGCATGGATGCTCACATGTAGCCTGTGGGTGGCCTTGTGGGAGATGTGTGTGCACCACTGGACATGTGGTGTCCCCCATAGATCGTGGGCAGGTCCCTTCAGTACAACTGAAGATCACCAGTGGTGTACAGTGGCAGGACATCCCACCCATGCACCAGTGTCCTGACTCGGTTGTGTTGCAGGCCCCAGTGCCAGCAGCCATGGGGGGGCTGCACCCCTGAAGCAGGATGCCCTGGGGTCCTGCCCACTGCTTCAGGCTGCTCTGACATCACAGCAGGAAGCATGGATGGACCTGCATGGTCTGCGGCGGGAGCTCAGGCATGAGCCTTCGCTGCTGCATGAGTCTGTGTCCCCGGGCTTTGCCCGTGCAGAACAGCATGTCGAGGACAGGGTGGGCCATGTGGTTGCTGCGCAGGACCATGGCTTTGACAGGCTCACAGCTGCAGTGGTAGACCTCACCACTGTGCTACGCGAGGTGCAAGGTGGTCACTGGGGTGCGCGGGGTGGCAGGGTGACCGTGGCACAGGGACATACAGGCATGGAACCCATGGTGGCATGGTTGCCACTGGCTCCAGCTCATATATATCAGGCATATCCACTGGCACCCTGCACTGATGTGGACATCCATCCACCCTGTCTGGTTCCACCAGTCAACGGGGGAACAGGTGGGCCAACCTGCCTGAGTTGCCATGGTCCTCCCCAATGTGTCCTTCGTACAGAGCACTCCTGGGTCTGTGACCCACTCCCGTGGTGTGCGCCGTGTGCATGGTGGTAGCCGCCAGTGATCAGAATGGCCATCCTGCACCCATGCACAGTCACCACCCCTGTGTGCACATTGGCACACCCACACCCTGGTACACACATGCACACACACAGACTTGCACACACTCACACTCCGTCACATGCACTACCCCACTGGCACAGCCATAGAGGCCCTCTTCACACTGCCACCACACATTGGGCATCAACCTTTCCACCGTGCCATCACTGTGTGTCCACTCTCTGTGTGACCTGCACACCCCTTACATTGCACTGCACACACTCACATGCATTATGATCTGCTGTTTTGTGCACCTGCTGTGATTTGTTTGTGCACATTAAAACATACACATTGTACTGTTTCTTGTTGCTGTACAGTCTGTAATCACCATCTGGCCTGTGTCAGTGTCCTGATGATGTTGGCCCTGTGTTCTATGGCCCTGCAGGCCATGCGAGAATCTCTCCTCTTGAGTTGCTCCACTATCCCCCTCACCACTGGCTCTGGGTCACTGTCAGCTTGTTCCTTAGGTACAGTTGCCTGTATCCCATGGTTCATCATCATGTTGTGCAACATGCAACAGGCTAGGAAGATACGGCATACCTTCTGAGGCCTATACTGTAGGGCACCGCCTGATGTTTCTAGGCATTGGAAGTGCATCTTCAGTATGCCAAACACCCTCTCTGTGATGTTCCTGGTGCTGGCATGTGCCTCATTGTACTGCTCTTCAGCTACTGTGGCTGGCCATGGTACTGGTGTCAGCAGCCAGGATTGCAGGGGATAGGTGCTGTCCCTGTCTGGAGATATGAACCTGTTAGTGATATACTGCTGTCTGCCTGTTTCTGTCGTACATCCCTGTGTTGCCCTCCCACACCCCTTCCCGGCCTCCCATACCTGTCCCCATCCATGCTGTGGTGTGTGTGCCTGGTGGGGTGCTACTCACCAACTAGGTACCCACTGGCTATCCTGCCCTCTTCAAATGCCTGGCACAGCTGGGAATGGGGCCAGATGAAGGCATCATGGACACTGCCAGGGTACTACTCATAGACATTGCTGATGTGCCCAGTCGCATCGCACACCACCTGGCAATTGATGGAGAGGTACCCCTTCCTGTTTATGTATAAGTCACTGCCATCACCAGGTGGTGCATGGATGGGGACCTGGGTGCAGTCAATGGCACCCAGTACTGCTGGTAGGTGCACAACTCGATGGAATTGCTGCATTGTTTTTCTGCGCTCTGCTGCTGTGCTGGGCAATACTATGAATGCCCTAGCATGTGACAGGAGAGCCTCTAGGAACTGGGTCAGGAGGCATGAGGTTGCAGACTGCGATACCCCAATGGTGTCTCCCGTTGGTCATTGAAACATCCCTGTGGCTAGGAAGCACATCGCTGCTGTCACCTTCGCCTCTACTGTCATTGCATGACTGCATCAGGTGCTGGGGTGTAGCTGCTCATACAGGAGTTCACATAGCTGCCTCAACATTCCCCTGTCCATCCTGTACAGGCCAGTGATGTGCTCATCTGGCAGGGTCTCAAAGAAGACCCTGGGCTGGTACCACCTGTTTGCGGCATACTGTCTCCTAGGTCTGCGTTGCGGCCCATGTTGGGCCTGCTCCCTTTCCTTCTCCTCTTCCACTACAGCTACCATGAATGGTGGCATCACTGCTAGTGGTACAGCACTCATTCCCACTTCCTGTTGTGGCCTCTCCCCCTAGCTGATTTGATCTGGGTTAAGACCAGCCTTTTATAGGTGGTAGCTAGCGCCGTGCTGGGTATCACGCTATGTGCCCTGTCGCGGCACTATAGCTTTGAACATCCCATTGCACGTGTATGCAGACCCTCCCCCTCTCTTTAACCCTTGCATACATTATTGGTTTGCCCTGCGCTAAGGCGCTTTGCACACGCTAATAGATCCTTTGAATATGGTCACTCTGAACTATTCCCACGCTAATTTGTGCACTGTGCTATGCTTTGAATATCTGGCCCCAGGTGTCTTCTTAGATGAGATGTTGATAAGGGCTTACCAATCTTTTGCTTATATTCATGAGGAAGGCTATCACAACATATTGGAATATATTTACTAAATAAATATATATTGGGAAGGGGGACAACCATATCCGTAACAACTTGATTTCTCAATGTCAATTCAACACTGCTAAAGGGAAATCTATTCTTTAGATATATAGGGACGGAATCCAGCCCACATTTATAAGCAAACAGCTGTTTATGTATCATTCTTCTCCTACTTAATGTTAACCAACCTAATCTACACACTTAATTTTAAAATACAATTCACAATGAGTAAGCTTTGGACACCTGAGAATCAGTCTGGCAAGAAGATTAACTAGAACATATAACTTTGATATTTGATCCCTAGTGGCTCTGTTATATAAAATGTCCTCATAATTGCTTAAAGGGAAAATCTGGATCTTAACTGTCAGGTCCAATGTCACGGAATCTAAGCAATTTTTGTTCCAAAACAGGAAACCCACCCACTAATTAACCTGGGAGATCAAATTATCTACATGCTAATTTCCTGACCCATAATTATCTAACCAAAATTCCAAGTATTTATATTGATTAACTAACTCTAACCCCTCCCCTCTGTTATACACAAATTCCAATGTCAAGTCATCTTTTCATTTCATAGAAGACCCAAACAACATACATTTAGTTTTTGAGGAATTAAGTTTTAACTTCGAGTTGACAAAGTACTTTTCCATATTGTTAAAACTTTTCTGCAGCGTACATTGTATTACTGAAACTGATTCATCCAAACAGTATAAAATGGTGTCATCAGCATACAGGTGGTAATGAGAGGCTCCCACATAATGCCCGATATCTTTCAGATATACTAAAAATAATAAAGGGCCCATACCTGATCCTTGGGACACTCCTCTCCATACTACCTGCATAGCTGACACAGTTCCATTTACAGCTGTTACCTGCCATCTGACAGAAAGATAGGTGATAAACCAATCCAAAACTGAATGGCTCATCCCTACCTCAGACAGTCTCATAAGCAAATTCTGATGATCAATTGTGTCGAAAGCCCTGGAGAGATCAGCAAGAATAGCACCAGTATAACATTGGCCATCAATTGCCTTGCCAATCTCATCCAGGACCTTCAACATGGCCATCACAGTGCCATGAGACCTCTGAAAACCTGACTGATATGGATCCATCAGTTTTTCTCTTTCCAAGTACTCCATCAATTGTCTTGCCAACAGTTTCTCAAACACCTTACTAAACAGAGGTAATATAGATATAGGGCTATAGTTGGACAGTCGACCAGGATCACCCCCTTAAAAATGGGGATGATTCTGTCTGACTTCCAACTTTCTGGGATACATCCCTCCTGCATCGAATGATTGAACAGGTAGGTTAATGGGTCCGAAATGTGGGTTGCTGCATATTTCAGCATCCTTGGAGACAAACCATCAGGGCCACTAATCCCAGAGACATTTAATTGCAACAAAGATTCTAACACCTCACCACTCAATACAGCATCAAAAACAAATTTAGAGTCCTCTTCCATATGACCTACAGGGTTAAAAAGAGGTTCACTAGGGCTATCAAAGAAATTGCCAGACTCTATATAATAATCATTAAACCTGTCAGTAAGTGGCAACTCTCTCCCAAAGGATTCCTCCCCCAGATAAATTAATAGGTGTCTTCCCCTTTGTCTGTCCCTTTAATTCCCCTCTAAGTCCCCAAAATTTCCCAGGTTTCCCTATTGATTCTTTGGTTTTTGCCTTGTAGTACTTATTTTTAGTATCCCTTAGTGTAGCCACATACAGGTTTCTTGATTTCCTGTACTGTTGCCAATCACAAATCTTTCCCAAAGCTCATGCCTGGGCCCAAGCTTTATTTTTAGCAAGCCTTAACTTAAAAAGTTTAGTGGTATACCATGGGGCAGAATTACCTTTTATTCTCCTAGTAATCTCTGGCATATGCTTATTACATACAAGGAGAAATTCTGACACAAAATAATTCCAAGCCAGGTTTATATCGGGTATTAGTTCTAGACGATCCCACTTAATATTTCCTAGGTCTGCTAAAAAGGAAAAATAATCAAACATTTTATAAGATCTTAACTTCAAGAGCCTAGAGGGTCTTTTCACTTTAATTTTCGCTTTGATAGAGTATACAATATTATGATCACTAAACAAGTCTGCATCTACCCCAGATGAAACATAGTTGTTGGGACAGTTTGTAAGAATCACATCAATCAAAGAAGAATCACCAGGATTATGAATATTAATCCTTATGGGTTCTGAGATTAATTGGTACAACCCAACCTCCAAAGCCATTTTCCTGATTCTTTGGGATTTTACAGGGTGCAACCAGTCAGCATTTAAGTCCCCCAGAACTAACAACTCATGTGAGAATACAAATGGGGCTAGTGCATCCTGCAGTAAGTCAAATACTTGTACTGTTATGTTAGGTGGACGATACCCCCCAACCACTAATAAAGGTTTCCCTGACCCAACATTAAACTCCAGTGCCAGATATTCAAAGTTTACACTATCCAAATTTAAAAAAATCTGAATAGGGGAGAATTTATCCAAATAATAAACCATAATCCCTCCCCCCTTCCTTTTCCTGTCAACCCTTTTAAAGTAATAACCCTGTAATTTTAAATCTAAGTCATCATGGGACTCACCCAGCCAGGTTTCTGTAAAAAACATAATCTCAGGTCTATGTTCTGTTAAGAAATCCTTAATTAAATCCAACTTTGGAAGGATACTTCTTACATTTGAGTGCACAATTAGCTGACTGTGATGAATCTTTAAATTGTCAATTAAGGGACCAAGATTTAAAGCAACATCCCCACTTTGCATCAAAAATAAAAGAATACATAGCTTTGGTAGTATTGACTTCCTTAATATCTTAATTATCAAAGGATTCCAGACATTCTTGATTTCATGTCCCATTTCCACTCCCATTACAACCCTGTTACAATAATTTCTCAGCTTTACCAACATCAGTTTTGGAATTATGTTTGTTAAACAGGCCATCCCAGGATTGGGGCCTTCCATGTCAAGCGAGTCAGTATACAAACAAGTTCCTCCTCGACTCAGTTCCACTTGACTATTGACATGCAAATCCTAATCAGGGCACCTGCCAACCACCTCCCATTGCAACATCCCAACCAAGACAACTCCCAAAATCAAATACATTAAAGACCTCATAGGAAACCCTTACCTTAAAACTCTAAATTACATTAAGTATGTATCACACTTTCTTCCACCGAGTGGCGCTTGCGACACTCAACGTGTGCACCCTGGCGGCGCTTTCTTTTATCTGTTTAATCTCCCACCACCAGAGTGAAGCAGCAGCAGGTAATTAGAGCCCTTTTGCAGCATTTAAAATTAAACAGGTAGTCACAGTCTCACAAAGTCACTACAGCCCTTTCTTGTGCAAATCAATTCAGGCAGCACACACAGCTTGATTGAAGATGCTCTCCCAGCACAATGCAAAGCAGATCTCACCTGCGGTCCAGAATGATGGGGGTGGGAAAGCTGGTTTAAACTTTACTGACGGTGCTTTCTTTTATCTGTTGAATCCCCCCCCCCAGAGTGAAGCAGCAGCAGGTAATTAGAGCCCTTTTGCAGCATTTAAAATTAAACAGGCAGACACAGTATCACAAAGTCACTACAGCCCTTTCTTGTGCAAATGAATTCAGCCAGCACACACAGCTTGATTGAAGATGCTCTCCCAGCACAATGTAAAGCAGCTCTCACCTGCAGTCCAGAATGATGGGGAGGGGAAAGCTGGGGAATGTTATTCCCCAAATTCTCATACCTTAAGTTTTCAGCACTTGCAACACCTACGGAAATGATGGACTTGCAATCTGACCTTTAAAACAACATAAAACACATTTTTAGGTGGTTGTGACACTTCTCACCCTCTGTGCTCATATAAGGTATTTAGAAAAAATTAAGACTTTTGAAAATATGTTTTATAAAATGTTAAAAAGTGGTTGAGTTATACCTAAGAGCTGATATTGGGTAAAAAGTCCAAATGTTTGTATCGCAAGTCTGTATTCTTTGGTTGCAGCTTCTGACAACCTGAAAAATCGTGGTTTGTGACATAGAATTGATAACCAGCACTAAGTTCAAATTATTTATCACATGATCAGCTGTTCTAATATGCAAGCAAGCATGCAAGAGCTATCCTCAAGAAGGCAGTTTGCTGTGGAGGAGGGCAGGTTGTATCAATCACCTTCTGGCACCTATGGGTGATGAGCAACTAAATTCAAGAAATATGGGTCCTGGGGGGGAAGAGGAGGACTTTGGTACTTCTGCTGGGGTTTAGGATGGGGGCACAATTTATTTAACCAAATAATGGAAAGAGAAGATGATGGCTGGCCATGGAGGTGGGTGGGTTCTGCCGGTCAGTAATCATGGTAGTTTGGTTTTTTTGTTAGTATTGAAACTGTGGATGCTGGGGAAAATGAGCATGAGAGTGGGCTTGTGGCAGAGGGTGGGGGCACAGAGGTGTTTATCATGACTTGGCTGGGGAGGTGGGGGCATTATTTTTACTCTCCCCAGGTACACAAATAGTGAAGCCAATACCAAAATTCTGAATATTTGGGGCCCAAAAAACAAATATTTGGCCAAATATTTGAAATAAGGTATTTGCCCACCCCTGGTTGCACATCTAGTTATTTCATCTGATTTTCTTTTTGTACTACACCACCCTTAATTTTCTCCTGGCTACTGCGTATCCTAGAATGTGACCCCTTATTATGACTTTATATACTTCTCAAACTGTCCTGCATGAAACTTCTAGAGTCATATTAGTTTCATAGTAGTCTGTAGTTTTGGTCTGGAGGCAAGTTTTAAAATTGGAGTCTTGAAGTAAAGCATGGTTCATTCTCCACTTAGGTTACCCTCCTTTGTCCTCTTTAATACTTATTACTAGCAAGACTGGGGCATGCTCTGAGATCAGTATATCCCCATGTGCTTTTCCTTTACCCAGTTACTGAGTTTAGCTGAAATGCACAGCATATCTATAATGTAATAGATGGAGTGCACTGAGGAGAAACATGAATAATGCTGGCTTTTGGGCTGGACAAGCCACCAGTTGTCTATGCCTCCAAAATCAGTCATAGAAACATAGAAATTGATGGCAGATAAAGACCGCAAGGCCCATCCCATCTGCTCATTTATGTTTCTACCTTATGAATGTGCCATAGGCCTTTGCTCTGTCAATGGCCTATCTATTCATACTCTTTTGCATTGCTCCCTTATTCCTATCCCATGCTTGTTTGAAGCCCTGGAATGTATTCATGTCCACCACTATCTGAGGTAGGCCGTTCCATGTATCCACCACCCTTTATGTGAAAAATAACTTCCTCATATTACCCCTTAATCAGACTGCCTCTAATCTCATGCTGTGTCCTCTTGCCCTGCTATTTTTCTTATATTAAAACATGTTAGACTCTTTCACCTTGTTAATGCCCTTAAGATATTTGAATGTTTCAATCATATCACCTCTCTCCCTCCTTTGCTCTACAGTATACATATTGAGTTCAGTTAATCTGTCCTCATATGTTTTTTGATGCAGTCCCTGCACCATTTTGGTTGCCCTTCTCTGGACTGCCTCAATTTGGTTAATGTCCTTGTGAAGGTGTGGCCTCCAGTAGTGCATGCAGTACTCCAGATGGGTCCTAACAAGTGTCTTGTAAAGAGGGATTATTACCTCCCTCTTCTGACTTGTGATACCACTACTAATACACCCTAACATCCCTCTAGCCTTACCTACTGCATTAGAGGTCTGCTTGGATGAATTTAGATCATCAGTGATGATGACGCCCAAGTCTCTTTCTTCCCTTGTGACTGCCAGCAACTCCCCTCCCAGTCTATAGGTGGCTTCATGTTTTCTCTTCCCTATGTGCATGATCTTGCACTTCTTTGCGTTAAACCCCAGTTGCCACTCTTTCAACCATTTTGCTGATTTATCCAGATCTCTTCTCATTCTGCCCACCTCATCTGGATCATCTACTCTGTTGCAGATCTTGGTGTCATCTGCAAACAGACAAACCTTACCCTTCAGTCCATCTGCAATGTCACTGATGAAGACATTGAAGAGGACTGGCCCCAGGACTGATCCCTGAGGTACAGTCATCCACTGCATCACTGTTCACCTGCCCAGAGGCTCAGGGATCTCAAATTTACCAGGGCTTTTGTCTATCAAGGGGTCAAGAATCTGAGTCATGTCATCTCTCCAAGGATAACATTGGGGGTTCAGAGGTCTGAGATGGCTGGTGCTAGTGAAAGGTGGAACACAGGATCAGATTGGTTAGGCTAATACACTGAACCTAAAATTATTTATAGGCCATTTAGTAGACCTTTGACTAATAACCACAGCACCCTCCAAGTCCATAATCTGCATTGAGGGCAGGGAAATTGAGACCTTTCTGCATCGAATGGCTACCCCTAATTGTTTAGAATTAAACAAGCTTTCAAAGACTTGTCCACCTCCATACATTTAAATTTAAGTGCATCTGCTTTCTTCATGTGGGTATCCAGCAACATGGTAATGCCACATTTGAGTTTGAAAAAATCTTAGTTCTTTTGAGCAGGGTCCCCATATCCCTTACATTCCAGGAGATAACCTTTACCTCTGGTGGCCCAATACCTGTTTTGTGAAAACACTATACCCAGAGGGAGGGCGTACCTTGGTGCACTTGCATCTCTTCCCAACCTTCTTGGAAACGCAGCATTACAATGCACATTTTGCAATTTGCTAGTTCTGATACTGGTTAGTACACAAGATAGGTACTGTCTAGTAGAGAAACTAAAAATTCATAAACAACTGTAAGAATATTTAATAGAATTGTAACATAACTACAGCTTTTTGTAATTTGATCAGAAGTTTTAAGTCTTGGTCTGTTTCACTGGCCACTGCTGTTATTGCCTTGGCTTACTAGGTCTAAACTGAGCATGGTCTTTTGTGGGTTCACCAGGTCTCATATACGTTTTCCACTGGACTACTAGCTGGGCTCCCAACTTCAGAGGATCTTCAGCTGTGTTCTACCCATATCCCCCTCCAGAGAGGTTTCCTGCTAATTGATGGTGTTTCTGTTGGGGTCTTCCTGCCTGGGCACTTGTCCCGATGCTCGTCTACACTGAGAGTGCTCACTCAGGCACAGCGGTACAACCTAAAATATGCAGGAGAGAGAGACAGTTGTACAGCTATCGTGCTGTTGTACTCCCCGCATTTTTCAAACACACACAGAATGCCTGTTTTACTGTGCTGGGCAAAAACACATTATTTAAAGACATGCTTAGATTATGTCCTGCTTCCCTTTTAAAATTAAGTGTGTAGTTATACAGCTAAAGGCATGTGGAATATAGTTATCTAGTGCAGGATCTATAGGACTAGTTCACTGTTGCTCAATGTAAGGGGAAGGTTCTCCATGTCCTGTACTTTCCTACAACTCTTGCCCTAGCTGTGTGTAGAAAGACTAAGTCCACTATAAACTGCAGTCCTGGCTAGTCAGAGGGATACAGTAAGTGCCCAACATCTAATCAATTGTACAGAAAGTAGCAGCTGCACTCGAGGAAAAGTGTGAGATTCCCATCTTTGAAAAAGAGATTAGAAAGCATATTGTACTAACTCATCAGTCAACCCAAACAGATATTTCTTGGGTCTCTGAGAAGGTAAGAAGTTAGAAAAGAGGATGCTTTATTCATTCTTATTACCTCAGGACTCCATGCTACTGCTTCCTCCATCAACAGTTTGGACCCCTGGTCCAGTGATCTTACTGGCATAGTCCACACCCTCCGCTGAGTTGCTGTACTCATGTGGGATGCCTGCCCCAGTGATTTTGAGTGTAGCAGGAAACAGCATGATGTATTTAATTCTGAGTTCTCTAAAAGATATCTTTACCTCCCAAACCATGCACTGCATGTTGATAATCTCTTTTGGCAAATCAGGATAACTAGAAATGATGTGGCCCTCCCAGAGCATTTCTTTGTGTGGTCTTGCTGTGTTCATGATTTGCTCATTCACTGGGAATCTAGCGAGTCTGAGAACTATCATTTTAGGCTTGGTATTTTCTGTTGTAGACTTGTGTTAAAGGGTCCTGTGTTCCCCTCCTGAACTCTAAAGGATGTAATGTTCCACCAGTTTCAGGATAGCCATCTATAGAAATTCTATCATGTTCCTTCCTTCTGCATTCTCAAGCATTCCTGCAGTGTCCATATTGCAGTGATGACCAAAGCAATCCAGGTCTAGTACTTTTTATTTAAGCAGTATTATTTTCCTGCTGTTTTTACCACCCTCCTGTAGTAATTCTTATGCCTCCCTGATTCATTGCTCTTTCTCTCCCAAGTTGTCACTGAACTCTTTTGATCTGTAGCTCCACACTGGCCAGTGTCTTGTTAATTTGAGAGACCTCACCCACTAGCACCATGAGGGAGCCTACTATGCTTTGCATATCTGTGAGAATGTCCATTAGCTGGGCCATTGCCATACTGCCAGACATGGGAGAGTTGAATGGGGAGGTTGTGTTAGATTTGTAGTTTTTGGAAGGGAATCCACAGTGGGGAATGTGGAGGAATGGTTAAAAATGTAGAAACATAGAAACATAGACTTTGACGGCAGATAAGGACCGCTAGGCCCATCTAGTCTGCCCATTTCCCTACCTACAGGATAGGCTGCAGATCCTAGTTAACCAACAGCCTATTTCTTCCTACCCCCCACAAGAATTGCCTTATGTCTGTCCCATGTATTCTTGAATTCTCCCACAGTTTTAGACCCCAACCTCCTCAGGAAGGCTGTTCCATGCATCCACTACCCTCTCTGTGAAATAATACTTCCTCACATTGCCCCTGAACCGCCCCCCTTCTATCTTTAAATTGTGTCCCCTTGTTCTTGCACGTCTCTTTTTCTGAAAGATGCTACCCTCTTGGACTTTGTTGATTCCACTGAGGTACTTAAAAGTTTCTATCATGTCCCTCCTCTCCCTTCTTTCCTCAAGGGTATACATATTAAGCTCCTTTAGTCTCTCCTCATACGGCTTCTCTTGCAGACCCTGCACCATTTTAGTTGCCCTCCTCTGGAATGCCTCTATCCTGTCTATGTCCTTGCAGAGATGGGGTCTCCAGAACTGGACACAGTACTCCAGATGGGGTCTCACCAACTGTCTGTACAGAGGGATAACAACTTCCTGTTTTCTGCTGATGATGCCTCTCCCTATACATCCCAGTATACCCCCAGCCCTCCCTACTGCCTTCTCACATTGCTTGCTAACCTTAAGGTCATCTGATATGATTACCCCCAGGTCCCTTTCCTTTTTTGTTGTTGTTACTACCTCCCCACCCATTGTGTATTCTTCCCCTGGGTTCTTGTTTCCCAGGTGCATTATTTTGCACTTCTTTGCATTGAATCCTAGCTGCCATACTTCTGACCATTCCCCCAACCTTGCCAAGTCCCTTTTCATCCTTTCCACGCCTCCTTGTGTATCAACCCTGTTGCAGATCTTTGTGTCATCTGCAAAAAGGCATACTTTTCCTTCCAGTCCCTCTGCAATGTCACTGATGAAGACATTAAAAGGACTGACCTAATACAGAACCCTCATGTACCCCACTAGTAACCCCTTTCTTCAGAGTGGACTGCATTTGCAATTACCTTCTGTGTCCTGTTGTCCAGCCAATGTTTTACCCAGGCTACCACCCTGGGTCCCACTCCCAGGCTGGTTAATTTGACTATTAATCTTTTGTGTGGGACTGTGTCAAATGCCTTTCTAAAGTCTAGGTAGGCCATGTCCACAGCCCCTCCCTGGTCTACTGCTTTGGTCACCCAGTCAAAGAAATCTATTAGATTCGTCTGACATGACCTTCCGCTGTGAACCCATGCTGCCTTGGGTCCTGTGCTCCACTGACCTCTAGGTACTCGACTATTCTTTCCTTCAGAAGTGACTCCATCACTTTCCCTACCACAGAGGTCAGACTGACTGGTCTGTAGTTTCCTGCCTCTGTCTCTGACCCACTTTTGTGAAGGGGAATCACATCCGCCTTCCTCCAGTCCTCGGGTACCACACCATCCTCCCATGATTTATTAAAAAGAGTAGCCAGTGGTTTCACTAGTTCCTCCCTTAATTCTTTTAGAACTCTGGGGTGAATTCCATCAGGACCCATTGCTTTGTCCACCTTCAGTTTTAGGAGTTCTTGCAGAACCCTTTCTTCTGTGAAAGGACTGGGATCGACCCCCCTATCAAGAGTGCTTCTGTTAATTGGATTAGGCACTTCCCCCTCCTCTTTTGTGAATACTGAGCAGAAATATTCGTTCAGTATTCCTGCTTTTTCACTGTCCCCCTCTGCCCACCCACTATTCATTCTATTCAGCCTCACTATCCCTCCCTTTGTCTTTCTACGCTCGCTGATGTACCTATAAAAGGTTTTATCCCCCTTCTTAACTGAGTTGGCTATCTTTTCCTCAGTTTGGGCCTTTGCTATTCTGACTTCCCTCCCTGCTTCCTTCTGCCTTAACTGGTACAGCTCTCTGTCCTGCTCCTTCTGTGTTTCCTTATACTTCCGGAATGCTATCTTTTTCTTCCTTACTTTCACAGCCACCTCTTTTGAGAACCATAGTGGCTTTTTCTTTCATTTGATTTGTTTATTTGCTTCACACAAAGGCTTGTTGCCTCTGTGATGGCAGTTTTGATAATTCCCCATTGTTGCTCCACACCTCCTTCTAGCCTGTTTGCTAGTGTTTTTCTGAGGCACTCTCCCATCTTGCCAAAGTCAGCCCTCCTAAAGTCCAGTACCCTCACTTTTGTATGGCTTGACTCTGTAGCTGAGTTTAATGTGAACCACACTGTTTGATGGTCACTTGTCCCCAGATGGCAACCCACTTCTAGATCTGAGATCCTCTCACTGCCCCCATTTGAGAGTATGAGGTCTAAGATTGCTCCCTCACAGTGGGTTCCGAAACTAGCTGTCTAATGCCTGCCACCTGTGGGGCATCAAGAATGGCCCTGCTCTTGGATGTGGCTGCAGCAAATGTGCTCCAGTTAACATCTGGCATATTCATGTCTCCCATCAACAGTATCTCCCCTTTCTCTGCCATTCTAAGAATGCCTTCTATCATATCCTTGTCCATTCCTTCCCCTGACATGGGGGTCTGTACATAACCCCTGTGTGGATTGTGGTGCCCTTTCCAGTCTCCAAGGTGACCCACAGTGCCTCCTCTCCTCCCTGTTTACTCTTTTGTTCAGTTGCTTTTATCCCTTCCTTTACATAGAGAGCTACTCCTCCCCTCTTCTCCCCTGCCTATCTCTCCTGTAGGTTATGTACCCTGGTATGTTAACATCCCAGTCATGGTTCTCTGTGTACCATGTTTCTGTGACTGCTACAATATCCAGGCATCCCTCTTCCATTAAGGCCATCAGCTCAGGGAGCTTGTTGCCCAGATTATGGGCATTGGTACTCAGTACCCTCCATTTCCTGATGGCATTACTCCCTTTTGCCCCATCCCTATCCTTCTTGCCTTTGTCACTTTCTCCATTTACCCCTGCTCTTCTCCCTATCAACACCTCTATGTTGGTGTTTGCGCACTTACTACCATGATTATTTGGGGGCTAGGATTTTCTGCTCCTTTCCAGTGCCTCCCCCCTTGGCTAGTTTAAAAGCTTGCCAATGAAGCATTTAAACCTATCACCTAGGATCCTGGTTCCCCTCCCGGACAGATGCAGCCCATCATGCCAGTATAGGCTTGCATCACTCCAGGTGGACCCCCAGTCCCCAATGAAGCCAAATCCCTGAGCTCCACACCAGTTTTTCAACCACTGATTGAATCCCCATGGTGCAGAACACCCTAGCCTCTCCTATGCCATAGATGGGTAGCACCTCCGAGAAGGTTACCGTGAATGCTACTTGACTAAGGCCCCTCCCCAATTCCACAAACTCTTCCTGCACTTCTCTAATCCCTTTCTTAGCCAGATAATTTGTCCCTCAGTGGACAATGACATCCAGCTCCCTCCCCTGTGCAGCTGCTCTGGCAATCCTGAGGATTCGCTCCCTGTCCCTCCAAGCCATGGCACCAGGCAGGTACCTTACCTCTCTCTCCCCTTCCTCCCCCAGTTCTACCTTCCTAACAATGGGAGTCCCCCACCAGGAGTTGTTTTGTTCCCCTGCAGGGTCCCCTGCCACCCTCCTGTGGGTCTCCTTTGTGGAGGTTCCCAGCATCCTCCTTGGTCTCCACTGTGGATGCCTCCATAGAGGAACCACACTTTGCCAGAATGGCATAGGAATTGTGGAGAGGTACAACGGAGGGATGTGCCTCTGTTCCACCACTCTCACCCTCCCTGAGCCCACTGTGGTCCAACCACTCCTCTTTCTTGGCAACCTCTGAGGCAATGGCAGTGGCACTGGTGGTCCCTGGATGGAGAGGAGGTCCCACAAATCCTGGCCAACTCAGCCTGGAGATGAGAAACCTCCTCCCTCAGCCCAGAGAGGTGTCTGCAGATGGGACAACACCGCATCCTCCAGAACATCTCCCGAAAGACTGCTGCTCCACAGCCACTGCACTGCACCACTCCAATCATGTCTTATTTCTGGCCCCTTAACTGTTTGCAATCTTTACTCTTTGGTTCTGCTGGATCTCAGTATATTTTGCATTTCAATAAGTTTCTGAGGGATCAGATGCTTCTAACAGTTGAAACTGTGATGGATTATGACTTTGAGGCACATGGCAATCTTGGATCACACTGCCATTGTGTTGCTGGCCAAAGCAGAACACCACAGGCTCAGTTTTAATGGCATCCTGTAAAGCAGTGGAGACTCACACATGGCTCAGTAGTGTCTTTCCTCTTTTAATATTTTTTTACATTCCATGGATCTCAGAATCTGGATGAGTGACAGTCAGAAAACATGCCATATGTCAAGAACTTGGCACCCTGGCTGCACATCAAAATTGCATGCCATTTTGTCAAATGGCACCAAAGTTATTAATGTGCAAAACCTGGGGTTTAACATTAAAATGTCTGCTCAACACATGCTCTGAAACCATACTGTATTTCTAAAACATTATACCTTGTGAACCGATTGGTATTTTTTTGCAGAATCTTTGACAGGCACCACCTCGGGCTGAACAGCTTCTAAACTGAAGATTTCAGAACACAATTCCAAACTACTTTCATTTTAGATGTGAGCAACAACAAAACAACAGCACAAGAAGTGTACTTTTTTGTTAATTTTACACCCCTGGTATCTCAGAAACTGATTAAGTAGCTAACAAGAAACTTGCCTAATTAAAATAACTTCTCAGTCTGACTGCGCATGCAAACTTTCATGAAATTCCATCCAATGATGCCAAAGTTATCAAGGCTCAAAATTTACAACCAAAAAATTATTCTTGCAAACTTAAATATTGGTTATGCCATGGGCCACATGGAAAAAATATCTGTTCTAAATGGCTGGTTATGACCTCTACTGACTGCACAAGTGGTACAGTCACAAGTGAGGTCTATAGAGGTCATACCCATCCATTCAAAATGCATAATTCATTTTCATGCAGCTCATGGCATACACTATGTATACAATACCAGCTGCTTGTAAGATTGATGGTTACCTGTGCAATTCCAATAGTAAAATAATGTTTTGTGTGCCTTTTTTTATCAGCAGAGCTGGGCAGAATGTTAGGTATAAAGGGAATTATAGATTAAGGGAGCACTCATGACCTATCAGAGTGTTCCTTTTCCTGAAAGTGAGGCACTCTTGTCTGTGAAGAGCATCTCACATGCAGATGCCCTGGAAACGGATACATTCTGGGAAGTTTTTTTCGATCAATAATATATTAATACATCCCCCATCACCACTCATTGCTGAAAGTGAGTGGTTTCATTTGCCTTCAGCTTGAGCCAGAACAGCTCAGCTTCACTTCACTGTTCTCGCATAGCTGAAGGCACGTGAAACCACACATTTTCAGCAATGAGTAGCTACAGGGGACGTATTAACACATAAGTCTGCTCAGAACCTTAAAGAATTGGAGCGGAAATACTCATTCTCTGAGATAGAATAGCTACAGTATAAGGGATTGGTTTTCACTATAGTTCCCCTGCCCTTAAAATAAATTCATTTATTTATGATGTCCTATACCCACTGGCATTGTATAAAATAATTTTCTGGCAATAAAGTATGTCATGTGACAAATATATTCTTTGGTCACACCAGACAGCTATACCTAAAAACCTACTGAGCATGCTTAGAACTCAAATTTAAATCATTATAACTTGAGAACAGATTAATATTTTTTTCATGAAACATTTGAAAGGTACATCCTCGAGCTTTGCCATTTCTACCAAGAAAAATTCAGAAAAAAATCCACACCGTTTTTGCTCTACAGGTGAGCAAAAAATGGGCAAAAAGTGCATTTCTTGAAGGTTTTTTCACTTTGCAGATCTTGGAAGTCAGACAAGTGGCCATCACAAATATTGCCAAGTCATAAGAACTTGCCACCATGACTGTGTATGCAAAATTTCATACATTTTGTCCACAGTGCCAAAGTTATCAATGTGCAAGAAATTGTGTTTAACAATAAACAGCCTGCCCAACACTATCTATACAGGTGCTACCACACCTGCATAATAAGAAACAGCTATCTTAAAAACCCTAGTGACCAACATCAAAAGCAAAAATTTAAAAAACTTGTAATGCAAGAAGCAATTACTAGTTCTCACAAAATCTTTGAAAGACACGTCATTGGGCTGAAATGCTTTTTCCCTGAAAATTTTGGGACACAATTTCAAACCGTTTTTGCTCTAGATGCAAGCAAACAAATGGCCAAAAAGTTTGTTTTTAATGTCTTTACACTCCATGGATCTTGCAATCCAGATGGGTAGCTGTCATAAAACTTGCAAAATCACAAGAACTTAGCACCCTCACCATGCATGCACAGATTTATGGAATTTGTAAAATAGCACTAAAGTTATTAAGCTGCAAAATTCAGGGTTTAAAATTAAAGTACATATACAACCAATGCTCAGAAGCCAAATTTTTAGAATGTTATAACCCGGGTGCATTGGGATGGTAAACAACTGAAATATTTAAGCATATAATTAACAAAGAGCTCTAAGGTATCTAGAGAGTGTAACTTAGATAAACTACTTCAAGTAATTAAGCAAGACCTGGAGAGATGGAATAAACTGCTGTTATCTCTATGGGGAAGGGTGAACTTGGTAAAAATGAATGTATTACCACAGATTTTCTACCCCATTAATGTGTTGAATCACTGGCTACCCTAAACTTTGTTCACTAGGCTCCACTCCCTGCTGACCAAATTTATCTAGAAATACAGTCTCTAATGACCTACAATAACAACTACAATAATAGCTCCCAAGAACAAAGGGGGTTTAAGAATACCGCACTTCAAGTTGTATTATTGGGCAAGCCAGGCAGTAAAATACATGAGATGGACGAATTTGAAGGGGGATACCTCTCAAACACAATACATGCTTATTTGGTTATTATTGGAAAAGGTAATGATAGAGGATTCAAAACTGACTCCAGATGCCCTGCTTTATATTCCTCCCAAGTTACTCCCCCACTCAATCAGGCATACTCCAATTGGTACATCGGTGAGAATCCATACTCCAATGTGTTCGGCTTTATCTTACTCACATACACAGGACCCGTACCAACCGGTAGTGGGAAACCCGAATTTTAAAATAGGGTGACACATGCTAAACAATGAATGGATTCCCCAGTTATCTGGAAATAGGGTTGCAGACTTGTGGGAAAATGGAAGGACTCATAAGGTGGCTGACATCATGGAAAATAACAAGCTAGACCCCAAGTTTAGTTTTAAAATATCACAACTTAGACATATGGTGAACATCCATCAATTCAATATGGAATCGGAAAAAAAAGGTGAAGATCTGAGACAGATTAATAATGCTATCACCGGCAGGCATGCCATCTCAATGATATACTCCATCCTTTTGGAACAAACCTTCCCAAACACAGTAAGCTCCTTGAAACACTGGGGAACAGTATCTCCAGGAAGATCATTCAATTGGTCATATATATGGTGGGATGTACACAGGTACATATCTCAAGACAGACTGAGATTAATGCAGTACCAGATCATCCACAATGCATACTATACTCCTGAAAAACTAGCTAAAATGGTTGGGGACACCACGGCATTCTGCATGCGATGCAAGACTGAGGTTGGGTCATTATACCACATATTCTGGAAGTGTCCCAAAGTAGCTCCCTTGTGGACTACAATTAAGCAAAGGGCCGACCCCCTATTAGGTGTAACAGAACATATTAAGCCATCAGTCTGCTTGCTGGGAGATTATTCCTCTGTATCGGTCACTGAAAGAAGATTTCATCTCAGTCTGGTAGCCATGTCAGTCAAAAAGCTAGTCCTTAGGCACTGGCTGGACAATACAGTACTCTCATACAATGAGTGGTTACAGGAACTTTTATTCAACTTATCTGTGTGAATAACTGTATGCCCAGGTTTGACAAAAGGTGGAGTAAGTTGCAAACTTTGTATGCATTATAACTATGTTAGTGTAAGAAGTAGGTCACGAGTATCTAAGTTGAGTAGTGCCGTTGCCAAGGGGTGGGAAAGGAGGAGGTAAGTGTAATGTATTGTACTGTATTGTGTGGTATTGTAATGTAACTTGTCATGCTGTCTTGTATTGTATGTAATTTTATGTATTGCTCTTTAAAAAATTGAATAAACTATCTAAATGTTAAGAATTTTATTACCCAAGAACTTCACAAAATCTTTCAAAGGCACCTATTTGGGCCAGGCTGCTTCTGCCCTGGAAATCTCAGAACAAAATTAAACTTCTTTTGCTCTAGACGCAAGCAAAAAAAAAAACCACCAAAAATGAGTGTTTTTTTCTTATTTTTGCACTCCTTGGATCTCACAATCTGGATAAGCAGCTATCACAAAACTTGTTAACTTATAAGAACTTGGCACTCTCACAGTATATGAAACATTTCCAGTACTTTCATCAAACTGCACCAACGTTAAGAAGGTTTAAAGTTCACAACCTAAAAGAATTCTCAATAAGATACAAAACATTTTCTCATGAAATAAATGTCAGCTCACAACCTTAAATACTTTAATTGCTTGGGACAGCAATCCTGGAAACATTGCTAAGCATTCTTAGAAGACGAATTTTAAATTCTTATAACTTGAGAAATTATTAATATTTTTTCGCAAACCCTTTGAAAGGCACACCCTTGAACTGAGCAGCTTCTACCCAGAAAAATTCAGAATGAAATTTAAAACTGCTTTTGCTCCCCCACTGAGCAACAAATTTGGCAAAAAACATTTTTTTACAGACTTTTTTACTTTCTGAATCTTGGAATCTGAACAAATGACTATCACAAAACACACCAGCTCATATGAACTGACCACCTTGACCTCACATGCAAAAGTTTATGCAACTTCATTAAACAGCACCACAGTAATTAAGGTACAAAAAGTTGGGTTTAAAGCAACACTGCATGATAGCGGTGAAACTTTTGACCTAGATTTTTTATTCTATTTTAGATTGCCTTTTATCTCTTGACTTCTACAATATCCTCTTTCCCCATTTTGAGTCTGCTTTAGTACTTTTTTCATGTTTGAAATAATAAAAGGAGTTCTCCTTTTAATACGGCTTTGACAAGGTTTTTATCAATATCCCTGGTTGTTTTTGAACACCTGCCATTTAACATCACTTCCATTGTGATTAAAATGAACCAGAATGCAGCAGATACTGCCCCTGACATTCTGGGACAACAGGTGTACAAAAACTGCTGAGAATACTGATGAAAACTTCATTCCAGCCATATTAAAAAGAGCACTCTAGTTATTTATTTATTTATTTATTTATTTATTTATTTAATGTATTTATTTGATTGTTT
The DNA here is from genome assembly GCA_016271365.2 of Neoceratodus forsteri. Classification (NCBI taxonomy): domain Eukaryota; kingdom Metazoa; phylum Chordata; order Ceratodontiformes; family Ceratodontidae; genus Neoceratodus; species Neoceratodus forsteri. Next base: position 315,782,003 of record CM028134.1, read on the forward strand.
ATTGCTCATTAAATGAATGTCAGCTCACAACCTTAAATTCTTTAGTTGCATCAGACAGCTATCCTACCTGATGCAACATCATTCTAGAAAAATAACAACTTGGAATTTTTGTTCTGAGTCTTACATTGTTTTGATTCCACATCAAAATAGTGACAATGTAGCTGGCCAAGTTGCACTGAAGGTTGAGGTGCTGGACATCACACATCACACCAAGCTGGAAATCCAGGGTTGGGAGTGACCTTGGGTTGCCGGTGGACAGCAGGGAGGGAGAGGAATGAGCATCTGATGGACTGCTCTCCTCTCTGAGGGTGGGGTGGGTTGTCATTACACTCTTTGGCTGCCCCCTAGTGGAGGCCAGTGGGCAGCACCAGAGGTTGGGAGACACAGAAGCACAGAGACATGCTGTGCATGTGCATCCACACACAAACATTCATGCCACAAGGGGAGGGGAGTGTATGGGGAGAAAATGGGAAAAGGAGCTCGAAGGCTCCATGACACCGTGTCACCTCACCTGGCACTGGCAGCCCCAGAAACCTTAATGTGCATCAGGGGGGAGGACGGATCTCCCCCCTGACCCTGCCATGGAGGGAAAATCCAAGGGAAAATACCGAGGGGAGCCTGGATCAGGAAGTGGAGTTGTGGAAGAACAACCAAAGCCCTCTGAGGGGGCCTTAGCCTGCCTGACAGTCCCAAAAGTAAAAAGCAATATGGAAACAAGAAAAAAATAGTGACAACAAAATGATGCCGACAAAAAACAATGAGCCAAAAAGAGCCCTAAGTAAAACAACACACAGCATTATACCATGCTACAAAATCAGGGCTGCTACACTTGCTTTTTTGGAAGGGCTAGCCCCTGCATCTCCCATTATTAATATATCTATCTCTGGGGGCTGCAGATACTAAGCAACAAGGAAATTTCATACAAAAAAATAAACAAAAACAAAAAAAAAGAATAAAAACTTTCTCAACAGCCAGTCCCGATCCCAGGTCTGCCAGCCACACAAGAGATGTATCTAACCACTAAACCACACAACCAGCTTGGAAATGGCCTAACAAACAACTCCCCAACTAATTTACACAGTAATGACACCTACGACTCCCTACCACAACAGAAATGCTAAAGTTACCATGTGCTATTAAACCCATTATCAACATCACTTTTAAACCCACATAGCTCATTTCAACATTGCTATTCTTACCTCACTCAAACGACTCACTGGAATTGAGTCACTATCTTAACAGGGTACCCAGTGTAGACTTTCAAATGTGAAGAAAGTACTAAAGCAGACAGAAAATGGGTAAAGAAGGGTATCATACAAGTCAGGTGATAAGGGGCAATCTAACATAAATAAAAAAAGTATAGGTCAAAATGTTCACCACTATCATGCACTGCTTGCTATCATTCACTGCTACTTTAACATTAAACAGCCTGCTAATCCCTAACTATACAGATGATTCTACACCTGTATAATAAAAAAAAGCAATTCTAAAAAACATATGGAACATCCTCAGATGCAAAGTTCAAAACCTTGTAACTCAACAACCAGTTTCATGAAATCTTTGAAAGGCACCTCATTGAGTTAAGTTGCTTCTACCCTGAAAACTTCGAAATAAAATTCTGAACCATTTTCTGTCTAGGTGTCACCAACTAAACAACCCCAAAAAGTTTTTTTTAATGTTTTTACACTCCCTGAACCTCAGAATTTGGATCAGTGGCTATCACAAAACTTGACAGATCATAAGCACTTGACATCCTTACTGTACATACAAAGTTTCTTGCAATTGTGTAGACTGGCATCAGAATTATTAAGGTGAAGAAATCAGAATTTAACATTAAAGTGCAAACTCAACCCACGGTCAGAAGCCCAATTTTTTAAAACCTAATACCCTGAGAACCGATTATTATTTATTTTTTAAAATCTTCAAAGGTAAATACCTTGGGCCAAGCTGCTTCTACACTGCAAGTCTCAAAACAAAATGTAACACTGTCAAACTGTCATAGTTCTAGATGTGAGCAAAAAAAGCACCAAAAGTGCATTTTTTTAATTTTTTCACACTCCGTGAATCTTGAAATCTAAATGAGTGAATATCACGAAACTTGTCAGATTATAAGAACTTAGCACTTTGACCTTGCAAGTAAAAATGTCACGCAGTTTTGTGATATTCTGTCAAAGTTATGAAGGCCCAAAGCTTACAACCTAAAAATTATTCTCACAAACATAAATCAATATGCCATGGGCTGCATGAACATAAATAAATTAATTTGAAAGGCAGCTGTGACCTCTATTTACCACATGAGTTACAGAGCTACAAGAGAGGTCTATAGAGGTCATATCTAGTTTTCAAAATAAATAATTTATTGTCATGTAGTCCATTGCATGTTTATGTATGTAAAGCCAGGGAATGGTAAGTTTGTTATTTGCACAATTCCAATAGTAAAATAATGATTGTGTGTGCCATTTGTTACCAGCAGGCCTGGACAGAATGCTAAGTATAAAAGAAGACTCTCTCAGAACATAATGAAACCAGAGTGGAAATATTATTTGTTCTCTGGCCTAGAGTAGAATTAAATGATATATGTTCACTCCTGTTCCCCTGCCCATGAAAATAAATGCATTTATTTGTGACTTTTTACTCACTGACATTGTGTTAAAAAAATTTCCACAAAATAAAAATCAGTTTGCGACCAAAAATTCTTTGGTTACACCATCCATCTAGCCTGAAAAGGCTATTGAACATGCTCAGAACCCAAATTTTAAGTAAGCAATAATACCCGATAGGGTGGGCATTATTGAGAAATACCGGACCACCCTGGGGTGTAATGAGGCTCAATGCTGCAGGTGGAGGGCCTTATAACCCCTGGAAGGTCCAGTATTTCCCAATAATGGCCACCCTGGAGGGTGTTATTGCACTTAGAAAATGGGCTTATTTGTTTTTATAATAATGATTTCATAAAACAGTGTAAAATATTATTAAAAAGTAACAAAAAGGTCATAGTATGTAAAATAGTGCCCTTACCAGTCTATGCCATTAGATGGTGCTGCCTTTACCAGTCTATGCCATTAGAAGGGGCTGCTCCTTAGGAAAGTCCTTTTCTGAATGACAGCGCAGTGTCTGTTTCTTCTAGCTTGTTAGTGTTACTGCCACCCCCCCGCCAGTCCCACAAGTTTTTTTGCATACTGCTATCAATACACGGTTTGTCTGGTAAATAAAAAAAAATTGGCTGAGCAGCTTAACAGTCGAGCGATTTCATCGCAGTATCTTGTTTCGGCGCGATGATGCAGGGAACAGGGAAGTCAATTGGGAAGTCGACTGATGTCTGAACTGTGGAGAAAAAAAGTAGGCACTTTCATTTTCTGCAACAGAATGAACAGTACTGTTCTTGGCAATTTGTATGTGTGGCCGGGTTGAAGGGAACTGACAGCTGATTTTTATATCTCACTGAGGTGCTCGTGACAGCGGCTAGGAGAAATGATGAAGTGTCTTACTGCCCGACTGCAGACGAATAAATACTGGACTTTTTTTTTAAGCTTTTGCCAGCACTGAGAGGATGTAGAACTGTAAGATAAGTGAAGTTTTTTTTTTTTTTGTAAACAGGGAGCAGCTGCAAGTAAATACTGTTTGGGTTTGCTTTGGGTGGGGGAGACCACTACCTCTCGCTAAGCGAGAGGAAAAGATGGCGGGGATTTCAAATTTTCTTCAGGGCATTTAGCCAATTAAAAAGCAGGCTGGGCACCACTATGGAATGCTATGCAGTGAGGTGCCACTTGGACTGGCACTTATTTTTTACTGGGCATCTACTGAAAAATAGCTGCCCAGGTTGAAGGTACTTTCAGCCAATCAGGATCTAGAATCCATTCTGGCCATTTTCTAAAACCATATAACTCATGAGCTGATTAATACATTTTCATGAAACCTCTGTAAGGAACATCTTTGCTTTGAGCCACTTCTACTCAGAAAAATTTGGGACAAATTCCAGATTACCTTTTGCTCCACATGTCAGCAGAAAATGACCATAAATTACATTTTTGTTGGCTGTTTCTTTTTCTGGATCTCAGAATCAAGTCAAGAGGGCATCACAGGACTTAACCAAGTCATACTATTTTGCAACTCTTACCAAGCATGCAATATGTCATGCAAATGTGTTGAGAAGAGCCAAAGTTTTTAAGGTGCAAATATATGGGATGGACATTAAAATAACCTGCTCTGCCATAACTATACAAGCACTGCCGTACCTGTATAATACTTGCATGTGCATGCACACATGTACTCACAGACACACATACATTTTATAGATGCATGGTACTGCATCTATATTAGGGTATGTATAAAACACAATTTTGAGGGGGTTATAGCTCATCTGTTTTATGTTTTTGCCATAAAAAAATTTAACATGGATAATAGTGAACAAGTACAACAAGAACAACAATAAAAACAATAACTGATCACTTTGAGAAGGTAAAATTGGCACATATTGAATTGTAAAGTAAAAATAAAATAAATGGAGACATCCAGTACAGACATTCTAGAAAAACCTGAGTAGTAGAAATGAAACAATTTAAGCAAATGTAAAACAGGGAGCTAACATGGACAATACTACAAGGCACTCTTCAAAGGCTAGTGTACTTGAACAATCATTGCATAGTTTTCAAACTAACAGCAATCACTAACAGGAGGATAATAACAATTGAAAGGTGAGAGAGAAGGGGAAAGGAGAGGGGAAAGAGGGAAGGTGAAAGAGGACAAGTAAAAGATCAAAAACATGGCACAGAAAAGCTCAAGATTAGAGATCGGGTTTAGAACTCAGCTAGACTAGTCAGGATTTCTTGAAATTAAACTTTCAGCCATTGGGACATGATTGAATCAGAATCAACTGGGGAAATTTGTCAACAAAGGGCTGCAAAATCTTCTGAAACACTGACAGCGTACCCAAAATGTAATGAGAAGTTTTCTCATGGCGAGCTATATGGGACAGTAGGTTAAGCCACTCTTCATAAGGAGAGTGTGTGTGTGTGGCTCTCTCCAATGATGCAGCAGTACACATCTGGCCACTATCAGGGCACAGTTTAACCAGAGAAGTTGGTAACAGGTTAAAGACAGATTTACCTGGGGAAATCGTGAAGGGGCCAGACACGAGTTCTGAATCCCAATGTTCGTAATGACTAAGGAACAGGTAGCCAATATTCTGTTCCAGAAGAAGTCTATACCAGGGCAAGACTAAAGAATGTGGGTTAGGGAGGCCATTGGGGAAGAACAACACCAGCAATCAGTATTACCAATCAAACCACCTTGATGTAGTCATTGTGGAGTTCTATAGCCTCAGTGGAGAATTTTAAATTGTATGCACTGTGTTTGCAACTCTCTAACAGAACAATGAGCAATAGTCCACACCTGATTCCAATCAGAAGATGAAATATGTGTGCCCAATTCCAATTCCCATTTGTTGGTAGGCAGTTAAGTGGGATGGGAGGACAGGAGCATGTCTAAAAGGCTTTCAGTTTAACCATTAGGTGCTGTGTGCCTTCCAATGCAGCAATCCATTGATCCAGATAATGCAACAGAGGAAGTAAAGGGTCCTGGTGAATTTTTGTTTTGTGAGTACACAAATTTTTAAATATTGCCAAAAATGGGTTTGGGGATATGCCATATTTTGATTGGAGGCCAGTAAAGATAAATAGGCAACCCATCACTAGGTCAAAAAGATCTGGGGCCACAGAGATGCTCTTCACCTCCTAATCCCACCAGTGGATACACTGGTCTTAAATGGCTAAGGTAGGATTAGACCAAAGGGGTTAAACAGGTGATGAGTTAGGTACTCATCACAGTTGACCAGAGTAACGACTCCAAATATCTCTCATATAATGGGTACAAGGGGATACACGTGTAAGGAGGGACCAATCTGGAAAAATCAGCACCTGGGGAGCAGGGATCCACCCTTGAGATAACTCCACAGAGATCAAGCTAGTCATATCAGAAGTTAAATGTGGAGCATAATCAAGGATTGTTTGGAGAAGAGTAGTAAGATCATGAAATTGTTTAAATTCAAGAAGCCCTAGTCCTCCCTCTCAAGCTGCAAAGTTTTGAGCTTAATTTTAGATGGTTTCCCTTCCCATATAAATGCACAAATTTTGGATGAGAGATGTTTAAAAAGTTGCTCAGTAATGCCAGAGGAAGGTTAGCCAATACGTATTGACGTTTGGGAAGGGCCACCAATTTCAATGCATTAATGCGACCCCACAGAGAGAGAGAGAGAGTGTCAAATGTTTCCAGTGGAGTAAATCAGCAGCAAGGGTGTCTAACATTTTCTGGGCATTAAATGAAAGAATAGATGACAAAGAAAATTTAAGGTTATTGCCCAGACAGACAACCCAATCCAGGGACCACTCACTGATAGGGGTAGGATTCAAATAGTTCCTCTGTACATGCAACATTTAAATGTAGCACTTGAGACTTAGTGCTTTTCAATTAATAGCCAGACAAAGAAGAGTACTGAGAGACAAGCTCTTGAAGGGCCAGGAGGGAAGTAGCACAATCTGAAAAATGCAGGGTGACATCATCTGCGAAAAGCAAAATTTTATTAGGGAGATTGCCTACTGCTATTCCAGAGAAACGAGGGTGAGATCTAATTTTAATAGCTAGTAGTTCCACCACAAGGAGAAACAGGAAGGGGAGAGAGAGAGAGAGGGCACCCTTGCCAGGTGTCTCTTTGGCCAGGGAAATAGGGAGACAGGACTGAAACTGTATGAACAACATCCTTTAGGATGTTATACAGGAGCTGAATCAATGAAATAAAAGCAGAAGGAAAGCTAAATCTGGCTCAGATGTCAATTAAGTATGTCCCTTCCACCCTGTCAAAAGCCTTTTCAGCATCGAGGGACAGGGAGGATGTGAGTTGAGCAGATGTACTGGCTTGCCAAATTAAATCAAAGATACAATGAACATTATCTGACCTCAATCACCTAGGAACAAATCCCACCTGGTCCAGATGTATGAGGAGAGGAATACATGGTTCCATACAATTGACAAGGACTTTGGCAAAAATTGTTGTGTTGACATTAAGTAAAGAGAGCGGCTTAAACTTGAGAACGTAAGACACTATCTTTGCTTTTTCAGGGATTAGGGTGATACTTGTTTCTGAAAAAGTTGGAGTCAGAGTCCCTAATTTCCAAGCATCATTAAAGACAAGTGTTAGTTTAGGGGCAAGTGAATCAGAGAAAGTTACATAAAATTCCAATGGAAACCATCCAGACCTGGGGATTTTCCCTGTGCCATAATTTGATTGGCTTGTATAACTTCAGATATCTGAATAGGGGCAACAAGGGAACTAATACATTGTTCAGGAACCTTGGGAAGAGTTGGACCAGCATAGAAAAATGTGTATTGGTCTAAGGTAGGATTAACTCCTAAGGAGTACAGGGTCTTGTACTACTCTTGAAAATCCAGTTTAATATCAGTTGGTGCCATCAATTGCACACCAGAGGAATCCTTAATGAGAAGGATATACTTTTCAGTAGTATAAGCACAAAGCCACAACACCAGCAATTTGTCTGGATGCTCCCCGTCCTCCCAGTATTTTTATTTCATTTGTTGAGTGCATACTCAGTTTTGTATTGCAAAATATCTTTGAGCTTTGTCTTCAATTAAGAAAGTCAGGACCATGAGTGAGGGTTACCTGGAGGATTTGGGGCAATAGAATGTTCTAAATCTTTCAACTCAGCTTCTCAGTCTTTAAGAAGGAAATCTCTTGAGTTCTTTTAGTGGAACACCTGCGCAATAAATGTTCCTTGAACCACCACCTTAACTACCTCCTATAGAGTGGCTTGGGAGCAGCCAGAAGACCCATTAAAGTGCTAATATTCTTGAATAGTCTGATGAAGACAAGTCTGAAAGTCCTCCAGGAGTAACAAAGAGGTGTTGAGATTCCAGGTATTATGCCTACCTGTTGTTACATCCCAGACAAGGAATGACACAACTGGGGCATGGTCAGAAATCAAAATGTTTCCAAGGGAAACATCCTGCACATTAGAGAGTACTTAAGAGGAAGTTAAAATAGCATCAATATGGCTAAGAGAGTCGTGGGGCATAGAGTAACATGTAAAATCAATAGAGGCTGGGTGAAGCACCCTCTAAATGTCATAAAGACTGAAGTCCTGGAATAGGGCAGACACTTGTTTGGACAGAATAGTCCCAATATGGGGCCCAGGGCCAATACAGTCCAGATGAGCTTATAAGGCCAAATTAAGGTCCGCACCTAGGATAATGGAAGCGGGAGTGTCCAGAAGTTCAGTCAGGATGGTACAGAAAAAGGGAAAGTCAGGCTCACTGGGGACATATAAACTACCCAAAACTATAGGCAAGCCTAAGTAGCTGTCATGGATTAGAACAAAGCGGCCATCTGGATCTTTGAATTCCTGTGATATGCCATGTTGTAGGTTTTTCTTGCATAAAATAGCTACATCCCTTTGCTTTGAAGTTTAAGCAGTATAGTAATATTGTCCAACCCAAAAACTTAGAGTCGGCCTCCAACATTTGAGCTTCCTGGACGAGGGCTATATCACAAGGCATATCATGAAAGAATTGAAGAATGGTTCTATGTTTTTTGGGATCATTCAGACCCCTCACATTCCAAGACACAACTCAAAGAAAGTGCAAGCTAGTTATAATGACAGATAATGTTCATAAAGAAATTAGGGGAAGACTTCTGGGAAAAACACACCTCTTATAATCCCCCTCCTCATACCCAAGACTTTAACAATGATGAATATAAAACTAGCTGTAAGAAACCAATAGAAATGCATTGATGAGGCCAACAGAAAAAAACAGCTATCTATAAAAAGTACAGAAAACAAATAATAAACCCAAGTTTGAATTATACTGACAGTTTTACCAACACACAAGAAAAATAAAAACCAAAAGGATGATCGTAAGTGATCCCACACCCAGTGGAGGCACACTGGTCACTTTCTTAGGGGAAGATGCTGGGAGGCTATTAAGCCATCACTTGCACAGTGCCTGGAGAGGAGAAAAAACAATTGGAATCTCCTACTGCCCCCCCGGGCTGTCTTTCCTGCCTAGCCTATAAGTGTACATAAAACATCAAATATGAAGGACAGGCATTAAGAGGATGGGGGATTATCACATAGAAATAGAACACTGAACTCAAGAGGAAAGCATAGCAGAGGACTGCTCACTTGCAAAAGTTAACAAAAAGGATCCAGTAGGAGAAAAAGTTAAATGCTCTATGCAGAAACCAAGGAGCAGCATAATAAGTTGTCGCTCCATTATAGTGTAGGAGACAGACCAAATTGACATACATTGGGCAAAGGCAGGGATAAAATCCATGTGAAAAATTGAATTGTGCCTTAGTAGGGAGATTATGTGAAAGAGAAGGCTCCAAATATCAGCTGGGAAAATAGCAAAAATGCCTCATAAGCCTGCAAGGAGCAGGAAATGCATCAGTACCCCTTTGACAAACCCTTAAAAAAGAGGTAACAACCAGGGAGGTCAAGATATTCCAAAAGGGGCACATAAACAAAGCCCCCCCCCGTTTCTTTGAAAATGCTAAGTAGTAGCTTCACCACCTAAAAATCATCATAAAGAGCTCTATAGGCAAGTAAAACAAAACAGGAAAAGCACTGTAATGATATCTATAAGATTAATGCAACATATAACTAAGTGATCAGTAAACTAACATATGGGAACTCAGTTAATAATTAAGACCTCAGATCTGGGGCAAAACAGCTACTGTAAACACTTAAACATGTAAATCTTCCACAAAGTATCCAGGAAGGTGCCAGAAAATAACAGTCATGAGTTCTCAACATGTGCTCAGACATATCTGTAGGATAGGCAAACATGTAGTCCTAACATGGGGCACTGAAAAGGCTTAATAAAAACAAATTAAAGAAAAAGACTTCGTCAAAGGTAGTGCCCAACAAAAGAGTCTTATTCATAATATCTGGCTCTGTGAAAACATGAAGTTCAGGTCCCTGAAGGAAAACAGCACTCTGTATAAGAACCAGCCCTGAAGAGTACAAATAAAAATACAATCAGCTGCTCACTCAAGTTCTGGAGATGAGATGTCATCCAAAATAATTATAGGTTGCCTGGAAACAATAGCCCAAGCAGAAACTCGCAGATCCGAACAGTGCTGAAGTTGAAAAGTAAGTAAGCATTAACTGAAGCAGCTCAAGGTAAGGAAGGGGAGTTCCTGATAACAACAACTGAAAGGGGCAGTCAACTCTGTTGAAGAAAGGAGAGGGGAAGTAGAAGATTACCCAAATAAAGCCTTGTATATGCAGATCTGAGCACCGTTACATCATGTAGCCTCCTCTGCCATGGAACCAACTCCGTCAATTGCATCAGTTTCCATCTGGTCTTCTGCAGCAATAGTCTGAGCCCCTCCAGTGGTAATGGAAGATGAAGATCCCAAGTACATCTGTAGATAGTGGTCAGCCTCATCAGGGGACTGAAACCGTAGAATGTGGCCATGGATAGTCAAAAGCATAAGTTATGCCTCGATTGCGCAAGCCTTGTTTAACCTTATCAAAGGCTTGCCTTCACTTCAGAATACTTTTGGGATAATAGTCGTAAAATAAAATATGGGTGCCATTAATCAAAACATCTTTCAATTCACAAGCTTTTGCCAGAATGAGTTCCTTATCCTGGAAGAGCAGTAGTTCAAAGATAAATTGTTGGGGCTTCTAGGAGGAGTAGGAGGTCTGGGCATAACAAATTCTATGTGCCTGCTCTATCTCAAAATCATATTCCACCAGTAAGAGTTGGAAACATTTTGGAAGATGCTCTCTTAGAAATTGAACTGGTTTCAACTCTCAATGTCCTCTAGGAGGCCTGTTATGAGCAGATTGTTTTGCCTTCCTCTGCCTTCCAGTACCTCACATTTTGTAGCAAGCTAGGAGATCTGGGCTTCAGCAGCTTGGAGATGGCTATCTTGTGAGGAGGCTTGATCCACCACGTCAACCAGGGACTGCTCTGTTTTTTCTACTCTGCCAGTAACAGCTAGCAGACTTGATTGTGTATCAGTTACAGTAATGTGAAAAGCTTCAACTTTAGCAGCTATTTGTTCCAAGAGCAAAGACTGTCCTGTTGGGTCCAATGGCTGAGTATTGCATTTTCTTGTAGCTGCCATCTTAGGGTCCAGGAGCTGACTACAGGGAGGTGATTTATCTGTCGATGTTTTCCTTTTCTGTACAGCAGATAAATCGTCAGAAGGTCCTTCCCCATGTTGCATGATAGATCCACTTCCCCCAGTGCAGAAAGTAAAAAAGCCCCACTTGATTAATGCTGAGAATGGATGGGAGAAACTGGAGGCAGATTGGAGCTATAGACCTAGGCAGCCATTCTATTCAGGCACCTATGTGACCTCCTATCTCAGCTGTTTAAGACTAGGACTGAAGAATTCAGCATGCACCTTTGCAGTACTAGGGTCTCATAAGCTCCCAAATTTCATAAAGATCTGTGGGGTTTTTTTAGATATTAGTAGCTGAAATGATACACTTTTGCTCAAATAGCTACCTCAATTTTTGCACCAGAATAGCTAATAAATTGACAAATAGTTGAGATAAGGATGTTAATGGTTTTGCGGTTATTAACTGGGGATAAATCTTTTTGGAATCCATGTAAACCAAAACTTTAAGATATGATAATGTGGAAGGGTGTGGGAATTGACAACACTGACACAGATGGTTACAGTTTAAAACACACAGTTGGCATTGTGTGAATTTTATTTCTTCATAAAATTCAACAAAATAAAGTTAACTCCAAATAAAAATTTAAAATAAAAAAAACAGATCTTTACAACTTCAGATCTGAATTTCACCACTGTTCTACCCTAACAAGTGCTGCCACAGAGTAGAATGCTAATTACAGCTATTTTTTTCTACAATTGTCTGTGTCCGAGTCTACCTGTACATCCTCTCAGTATACCACTCAAGGCTTGACTGATCATGCATGTTCAGGAGGGTCTTTTATAGCAACAGCCTGTGACCTCATCAGGTCAGCTGATCTGCTCCTAACCCTAATACATAAAATTCTGTACTAGTACATACATTTTCGGGGGATCAGCACAACCATGGCCCTCAAACTATGTAGTATCTCAACAATATCATTCAACTAAAGCATCTTTATAATCTGTTGCCCCAGATATTAGAGAGTAATACATAAGGGCCACTTAAGAGTTTAACCCCTCCCTTCATGTGATGTCATAGATTGACAGGGCCCTATAAAGGCTGACTGGTTTGGGCCTGCTGGCTCCTAAGAACTCACCACAATATATCAGTTAAGAAAGGAACAGGTAAGGGCCTGGGGTTTTCCTCATTCATATAAACCTACTTAATTCTCTTCCTTGTAAGGTTTTTAAAAAGTTTTATTTAATCTTCAGGCACAGAAAAATGGGTAAATACATTCAAGAGGGTTTTAAAAGTATTGTAGTCCCCTTTTTTAATCAAGACAGTACAGGCAAACATTCTGCTTATGTGCAGTACCTGAAAAGGTTGGGTTGTAGATACTGCAACAGAGCATAAAAACATGCATTCACACAGGAGGTTTTATTTTCTGTAACCCCCAGCTCTTCTTTCCATGAAGAACACTTTTCTTTCATTCAGAAAAGAATGTCCCATCAGCTGAAATCTCCTGCTGATGGGTTGCCTTTTCATTTGGGCCCTGTTCTGTCATGTGAACTTTCCTTAGCCCTCTCTTGTGTCTTTATTGTGGCCCTCATTCTCCTACATCAATCAGTCTATCAATCAATCAATCACTTTATTTAACCAGGGATAAACACCACTGAGCAAGCTCATTTTCAAGGTGGTCCTGGGCATAAATACAATACAGTACACTTCATAAGATTACAATTACGGTGGACAATGGTGCAAAAAAAAAAAAAAAAACATTGTGATGGTGCTGGTCAATATGGGCCTATACATACCGGTCAACATAATTAACATGCAAAGGTACGTAATGATAAGCTTTACTGAAATGAGAAGAGACAACAATCCCATGTAGTCTCTGCTGAGTAAGAACTCATACCTAAATGATAAAAAATAAGGAGGTATTAAGAAATAGGGTAGAAATTGGGGTGAAAGAGTAGGAAGCCAAAAGGGAGGCCAGAGTAGGTAAAAGGTAGAGAATAGGCAGGGTCATCTTGGATTAAGGGAACTAGGCTTGTAGATCCTAAGTTTCTGTTGTTAGGAATGTGGGGTGGATGAGATACTTAGGCGTAGGATTTGAGAGTGGCACCCGAGGCTTAGGGGTCATCGGTATCTGAAACAGTTGCATGATTCCTTCAGATAATCCGTTAATAGAGCTTTGAATGTGAAAATGCTTGGAAGCGAGGATAATTTTAATGAGTCATGCATAGTGTTCCAAAGTGATGGAAGTGAGAAGTTGATTGCTGCTGAGCCAAGGGTAGTTTTCACTCTATGAATCTGGAAGCACATTAAGGAGAAGTGTCTCAGGCCATAGGAACCTTTAACCCATTTGAAGATGTTCGAGATGTATGCAGGGAGGTTATCAGATAATGCTCTAAAAAACCAGAGGAGAGTATTCCTTTTTCTTCTAGTTCAGAGTGTGGTCCATCCCGAAACCTGGTATAGACGACAGTGATGTGTACTACAGGGTAGATTTAAGATAAATCTTAAAGCCCAGTGATAAAGGGTGTCCAGTTTGTTTAGCATCGTTGATGGGCAATGACTGTAAAGGAAGTCAGCGTAGTCCAGTATAGGTAGGAATGTAGCTTGTACTAGTCTCATTCTGGCTTCTAACGTGAGTAGGTGTTTAATGCGATAGAATAAACCCAATTGCTGTCTTAGTTTCTTCAAGGTTTCATTTAAGTGGCACAGAAAGTTGAGCTTGTTATCCAGCCAGAACCCTAGGTATTTAAAGGTATCAACTACTTCAAGGGGTTCATCTAAGAGTGTTCGGATCTGTGTGATAAGTGGACATCCGTAAGTAGACTTTGGTGAAAGAATCATTGCTTTAGTCTTTTTGGCATTGAGGAGGAGCTTATGAGTGAGAAGGTTGTATTGGAGGGTGACAAAGTCTTTCTGTAAGTGCTCATGGGCTAGATCCAAGGATGAATTTGTGGTATAGCGTACAGTATCATCTGCGAATAAGTGCACATTTGCTGTGCCCAGCTGCAAGTCCAGATTATTGATGTATACTGCAAAGAGGATAGGGCCCAGGATGGAACCTTGTGGGACTCCTCGTAACAAGGATTTTTGTGGGGACAGATCTCCTATGGCTTTGACTTGTTGTAACCTATTGGTTAGGTAGCTGGTGAACCATTTAATGGCAGAACTATCAAGTCCGATGTTACTCTGTGCAGTAAGCATGATGGTATGATCCACAGCATTGAAGTCCTTACTTAGATCAAGGAAGAGGGCAAATACATGCTTCTTAGATTCCAAGGCCATTTACCAGTCTGTAGTTACTTTGGCAAGAGCTGATATTGTACTGTGTTTGGCTCTGAAGCTGGACTGAGCCAGGTTTAGCAACTTTTCTGAATCCAAATGTTCTCTAAGTTGGATGTTGACAATTTTTTCAAGTAATTTAGAGAGGACAGATAGTACAGAAATAGGCTGGTAATTGTTCAGATCACTCGGATCCCCAGTCTTGAATAATGGTAGGATGTGGGCAGTTTTCCACAAGACAGGTAGCTCACCTTGAATCAGAGAGGTGTTGAATAAGTGTGTAATGGGAGCGGTCAGATAGGTATGGCCAAGTTTTAGGAAGTAAGGTTCAATATTATCTGCACCGCATGTTTTTGTATCCAGAGAAATGGAGGTCCTTCACTTGCTTGAGCGTAATTGTGAGGAAGCTGAAGGGGTGGGATGCTGTTTGGTTATGGTTGTGATTGTCAGTGAAGCCAACAGTGTAATCTCTTGCTGGGCTAAGTTTGCTGATAGGTGAGGTGTCAAAGGCAAGCCTGCAGTGCAAAGTGATCATTCAGCTTTTCTAGTACATCAGCTTTGTCTGTATAGGTAGTACCATCAGACACAATTTTGTTTGGAAGGGGTGTTGCAGTGGACTGACCTTCGACTTCTTTGAGGATGTTCCAAAATTTGGCAGAGTTGTTTGTATTGACTTCTAGTTCTTTTTGGAAGTACCTAGCTTTTTCTGACCTAATTAGCTTGGTACAAGCATTTCTAGTGGTACAGAATGCTAACCAATCAGCCTCCAGGTGGGATTTCCTCGCTTTTTTCCACCAGTATTCCCTATCCCTAAGTGCTTTCTTCAGGATGGGAGAGAACCAGCCAGGAGTTTTATTTTTTGATTTGATCAGTCTTAGTGGGGCGTGTTTGTCTATTGGCTCTAGTAAGAGGCTGTGAAAGATATTAAATGCCTCGTTAAAGGTGGGGGCTAGGTAGAAATCCTGCCAACGAATGTTGCTTAGATCTTTCAGGAAAGTGTACTGGCAGAACCTTTTCATGCATCTTTTCAGTTTGAATTTGGAGGCCATTTTTATTTGGAAAGGATGTCTGATGCAGACAGTAGCGCAATGGTCACTTATATCGTTGAAGAATACTCCAGTATGCGAGATAGTGTGAGGTTTGTTTACTAGGATAAGGTCCAGGACGGTGCTGCACTCAGGATTTTTTCTGTTAGGTCTGGTTAGGCAGTCATCATTTGTAACAGACCATTAACATCGCATAGATCCTTCAATTTCTTAGAGCTGTCATCATTCCAATTTAGATTGAAATCCCCCATTAGAATACACTCAGTATCAGCAGAGTCAAGAAGGTTTTGAAGGTGTGGCAGAAGTGCCCAGTCACCAGACGGTGGTCAATAGCATGCTGCCATAATGAGTGATTTCTCGCTGGAAAGTGATAATTTTAGAGCAAAGCATTCAAATTCCTTAGCCTTTGAGGTACAGTCAAAGACTGTGACTGTGAATTTGCTTTTGACATATATTGCAACCCCTTCCCCTCTAGTCGGTCTATCACAGCGGTAGATGATATATCCGGGTATGTTGATAGATTTATCCAGGGTCGAGGGTGTGAGCCAGGATTCAGTTATCATAAAGAAATCAGGAGATGCATGTAAAGCCCAGGTCTGTATAGAGTCAATCTTCTTTAGCAAACTACAGACATTGATATGGAGAAAGCTAATCCCTTTATAATGAGGGAGGTCCGCAGGGGCATCCAAAGAAATAGCTGGACCTGGGTTTAATTCAACATTTCCTGAACAGAGTAGGAGAAGCAGTAGTAGTTTTTTAAAGTGGTGTCTTAGCCTGCTAAACATTCTTTTGTTATTCCTTCTAGTGTACATTGGTTTAGCGTGCCTACATGGTCTGCTTTTAACAGGAGAATGGGCCCCATTTAACTTTCGGCTTGCATTTCTCAAGCCAAACACTACTTTGGTACTCTGTGTTGCAAATACACAAACATGTAGCTAGAGGTTTTATTGCTCAGTCTCCCTTTGTGGCTAACCTCGGAGAAGTGAGAAATATCTTCTTCTCATCTGTAAGGCACTTCCCATATTTTAAGGAAAGGGCACACTGCCTTTATTAAGAGTAATATTTTTAAAACATTTTACAGACATCCCTGTAACATTTTACTCTTTACTACTTGGTCTAGTCCTTAGTCTCTGGGTTTCTAGAACAGACCATTTACATTCACAATAGCATTTTTACTAGGATGAAGTGGGGGTTTCATCATATTTCTTTATCTGGTCCACCAGTCCTAGGACCATATTTTCTTTAAGATAGGAGGCATATCCTAACCTCCACCATATCATCACCAATGACAGGAAAAGAAACATAGCGGGGCAGAATAGACAAGAGATACTCTGATGGGGGGCCACCCCCTCAGAGTAGAAGGGTGAAGGAGCGGTCAAGAGAGACCTTAAGAAGACGGTGCTACTGCTGTAGACTATAAAGATAGGGATAGATAAGAAGGGATGTCTTGATGTGATTCCACAAGTTCTGGGGAGAGGGGAGGACAAACTACCACAGATAACTTTTTAAATTCTTAAAAATTAAGGGTCACACTTTAGTGTTTATGAGGGAGAGTTAGTATAAGTCAAATATATGAACATACTATCATACAAACTTGCTAGCAGATAAAGGCCTTTTGGTCTTTCGAGTCTGCTCGATTGTGCAGCTAGCAACCCTTATACTGTAGTTGGCCCTCCGCCCTCCAGTGGCCCTCCGCCTTGTCCTGTTCTATCCCCTTTTGAAGTAGCCCACTGTCTTACAGCATACCATTTTCTCTGATAGTGTGTTCCACTCTGTCACTACCTTCCCCATAAAAAATTTTCTCCTAATTCCCCTCCTGAACCTCCCACCCAATGTCAGATTGTGCCTGAGGATGTCCCTCCCCCTCCTTAATTGGAAAAGCCCCTCTGTGCCTACCTTATTTATTCCCTTCATGTACTTGTAGGTTTCAATCAAGTCCCCCCATCCCTCCTCTCCTCCAGGGAGTATGTGTTCAACTCCCACAGCCTACTGTCATAGTGCAAGTCCCCTAGCCCCTGGATCATTTTTGTTGCTCTGTGTTGCACTGCCTCCAGTATCCTAATGTCCGTCTTCAGGTACAGAGACCAGAACTGCAAGCTGTACTCTAGGTGTGGTCTAACCAGTGACCTATTTAGTGGCAGAATCACCTTCCCCCTCCTGGAGGATATGCCCCAGGCAATACAACCCAGCATCAGGTTAGCCTTTGCAGCTGCATTTCTACACTGTGTGGAGTTGTTTATTGCTCTAATTATGATCACCCCCAGATCCTTTTCCTCCTCTGTTTTGGCTAGCTGAATGCCCCCCCCCCCAACAGGTAGCTACTCCTTGTTTGTTTTTTTTGCTCCAAAATGCAGCACCTTTCATTTCTTGGCATTGAACCCTAGCTGCCAAGTGTCTGACCAGTCCTCCAATATTGCCAGATCCTGTTGCAACCCTTGCCACCCCTCCAAGTCATCCATTACTGCTCCCATAATGGTATAATCTGCAAACATCTGATCTTGCTCTTGATGCCTATTGAGATGACTGCTATGAAAATTCAAAACATCACCAGCCCCAGAACAGAGCCCTGTGCCACTCCACTTGTCACTGCCCTGGGTGATGAGAGTCCCCCTCCCACCACCACACTCTGCTCTCTCTCTTGCAGCCAATTAACTATCCATCCCACTATCTTTGCCCCCGGCCCTGTGTCTTCCAGCTTACTACCTAGCTTCCTATGTGACACTGAATTGAATGCCTTACTGATGTCCAGGTACAGGACAGCCACTGCCTGGCCCCTGTCTAATTGTCTGGTTACCCAGTCATAGTACTCCACTAGGTTGGTCTGACATGATCTATCCGAGACAAACCCATGCTGCTTGCTGTACTGCAGCCCATTAGCCTGTAGGAGGGAAACCAGACTCTCCTTCAGGATCATCTCCATTAGCTTTCCCATGATTGATGTGAGGTTTATGGGTCTGTAGTTCCCCAGCTCATCTTTTGGGCCACTCTTGTGGAGGGTCACCATGTGTGCTGTCCTCCAGTGCTGTAGAACATTCCCTGACTCCAGGGATGCATTAAACAGGTCTGCTTGGGAGTTTGCCAGGACTTCTGCTAGCTCCCTTAGCACCCTGGGGTGTATGCCATCTGGCCCTGCTACCTTGTACATCCTCGGTGCTCTCAAGCCCTTCAGTACCCTGCCCACTGGAATTTCCCAGTCTGTCTTCCCCTTACCTCCCGTGCACAACCCCCCAACCTCCTTGGGTATTGCTCCCCTTTCTCTTTCATAAATACTGAGCAGAACTACTTGTTTAATGCTTCTTCCTTTTCTGCCCCTTTATCCACCCACCCTCATCCCTTTTTATCCTTACTATTTGGTCCTTGCAGCACCATTTCTCCCTGATGTACCTGAAGAAGTTCCTCTCTCCATATTTAATACCCTGTGCCAGCCTGAGTTACCAGGCTGCCTTGGCTGCCCTGACTGCCCCTGTTGCTTCCCTTGACTCCTTCTGTTTCCCCAGCTCCCTGTTCTTCTTCTTCTTCTTTTGTATCATCTAAAGGTGGCTCTTTTCTTTCTTACTTTCTTCATGACTCCCCTGCTCACCCAGTTAGGCTTCTTGGCCCTATCCCTCTTACTCTGGTTCCTTGTACATATTGTGGTTGCCTCCTCAATACCCCATTTAATGACCTCCAAACTCTGATTAGTGTCCATATCTGGATTGGTCCTGGCCATATACCCTTGTACTATTTCCCTCATCCTCCCAAAATCAGACCTTCTGAAGTCTAACACCCTTGTTCCTGATCCTACTCCCTTCTTCCCCATGTTTAACCTGAACCACACTGAGTGGTGGTCATTCTCTTCCATGGCTCCTCCACCATCAGCCCCCTCACAAATTTCTTGTGTGCCAGTACTAGGTCAAGGGTATTCCCTAACCTGGTTAGCTTGCTGACCATTTGTAATAGGAAGCTGTCCTGAAAGACATCCAGAAGTACCTGCTCCCTCCTATTTTTGGTGGCTGGGGTGCCCCAAAGTCCCCCACAATCTCCATACTGCCCCTTCAGTAGGTCCTTCTGATTTGCCCCGCTAATCCCCTGTCTAACTCCTCAGTCTGATATGATGGCCTATACACCACTCCCATCCTCAGGGTCCAATGTATTTTTTAATTATCAATTGATTTTTTAATTATCACCAATTGGTTATTTCAGATTAAAAATGAAAATATTTGCACATGAAAACTTTATGAATTTTTTCAGTAAAATCTGTATGTATCATGAATATTTTAAATAGTTTGTTAACATATTCTAGCTGCATGATAGTTTTTGTCAAGTGTGATGATTTTCAAAATGTTTGTGATGGTATAAATATATATGAAAATCTTCATGTTGCATGAAGGTCTTTTTCGCTATGTGATGATTTTCAAAATCTTCATGTGGCTATAAAGTATGTGTTAACAATGTTCATGCTGCAAGATTTTTTTTTAATTCCATGTGCTCCATGATGATTTTAAAAATATAATTGCTGCTAAAAGGTTTTTAGATTTTCATGCTGCACAATTGCTTAGTATTTGCCCAGAAATCCTTAATGAAAGTTTTCAAAATCTATGTGTTGAATGAAGGGTTTGACAGTTTTCATATCTACGTGCTGCACAAACATATTCATTTTGAAAATGTGTGCTGTGCAATGGATTTTAATTACTCAACAAGATGTAAATGCAGTATGAGGTATAAAATTATTAAAGGTTAAAGATTACATTTTTCTGTTTATGAGGGAGAGGTATAACTAGACAATGAGCCCTATGTATCATTGGGTGTGGTATGCATCACAAAGGGTGTATATAAAGATACCAAAAGTGTGCCAAGCACTTTGTACCAGCTGGACACATGGGGCTGGGATTTACTACTTTTGACTACAATAATATGTGGTTCTTTAGTTCTACACAGGGTGCATTGCTACATGGAGTGTGGACCTCAGCTAGACTATTAACATTCAGCTGGAAAGCAGTGATGGTCCTATTGTCCAAGGAATCAGGCAATCATGGTATATGAAAGTCCTCAGATGGACTGCTGTGTTCCCCCAGTAGAAGTGCTTTGGGGGTTTTCACAGGCCAGAAATGGTCCTGTAAAAAGTATGTTAGGAGTCGCCTCCTGTTTTGTTCAGCATTTCAGAGGCCATGTGTAGAAAAGTTACCTCAGAAATGTTTAAAAATGTAAGGACATTTACAGCAAAAACATGTTAATGTTCATAAGGGTTGCTACAGACTCAAACAGCACCAAAGTTAAAAATAAACTATTAGAGTTGTAAACCCAGTGTCCACAAAGTTTAGAAATATGCTATTAAGGTTTTTAACCATAACTCCCACCCACTTTCCCTAGGTCCCTACCCTCATGCCCCAAGGCCAGTCTACAGGTACAGGGCCCTGCATCAGTGATCTGATACCTCATAAGGGGACAATATAATCAACATTTTTAAATATCAACCCTAATACCCACCCCCTCCTACCCTAATAACCAGGGTGGTACAAATCAGGTAGCCAGGTGGTCAACAACTACATAAAAAGTTGGTTTGCCTACCAGATTTTGAGTCAACTATGTACCTGTCCATGAAGTGATTTCTGACCTCTTAAAAATTATAGCCAAAAAATATTGATTTGCCTATGAGATTTTGAAAGTTAATGGCCAAACTCCCAATTCTGGCTGCTCTCAAGTTCACTCATTCCAGACTGCACTCTATTCTCCACTTTTCCTATCATTATGCCCTGGATAATTTCCCCACACCCACCATTGCTCCCTGTACTCTTACCTCTCCCCCATCCTTGATGCCAGGTGCCTTATCAACTGTGTCTCCTTCATCTCCATATTCTGGCTTGGCTCCCTTCCTCCCTACCTTACCTCTCTCATTTTATTTCCCCACCTTCTCATACTAGCTCCACAACATTTACTCTTATCAGTGGGGGAGCCAGGTTTGGTGGCCAGGGGGGAAGGACATAACAGTCAACAAGGGACACCAAGATTCTAGCAAGTGAGTGGCAAATTGAAAATGTGATGTGACCTGCTACATAATCATTGTTCTTTTTTTCATCTATTGCAGGTAATAAAGTAAACAAAAAACTTCTGGAAACCTGTAAGAACTGTATTTCACATACACAACTTTACTATTGATCCCACCAGTAGTGACAGCTAAGATGTGTATGGGGGTGCTAGTAGGATTTTTAATTTTTTGTACATTTGGACTCATATGATCAGTAAGAGTGTGTGCGTGTGTCTGCCCTCATAAAAAATTGTGTCCCATCTTCAACAAGAGGGCAGACGTTGAAGCATATACTTGAAAGTCTAATGGGAGATACACTTTTTTGAGTAGCAAGGCTGTACACCGAGGCTGAGAGTGCTGCTTACTGAGTGACAGCGCTTGAGGTTTTAAAGTATGGGTCAGATTGGACCCACTGGTGTACAAAATGTGGATTTTAATGAAGAACATCCTGAGTCAAAACATAATCAATGGCAGATTTTGAACCATTCTCATTCACTTCCTTTAGATATTGTTGTAGAGTAGGTGCATCAATTTAGACCCACAGGCAAGGGGTAGAGAGTCATTTCTGAGCAGGATGCAACTTTTGACCTTTTGGTGCATGTTAGCACCATCCCTGTGCTTACCACACATTGCTGGGCACCCAGCCAGAGCTTCTTTATTTCAAACTAGAGACAGCCTGGCCTGTCCACAAGTGAGCAAGTGCATAATTCTACATATGTGCATGCAGTCACCTATTTACCTTACCTGCCTGCTGTTCTTTCTTCATACACAAATATGGGCATGAGGCAGACTCTGCCACGTGCATCTAGTAACCAACTTCTGTAACATGCAGATTTACAACTTACATAATCTTGGAGTAGGGTGACCAGATTTCCTACTTAGAAACTGGGATATGCATGCAAATTACTTCTAGAAATAAGATGCCAAAAATGCTGCCATAAAGCTGAGGGATTTTGTGCCTGCAGGACCACTAGAAGCTCTAGAGTTTTAGAAGCTGTCTGGTTTATTTTTGAGGCTTATTGAGAAGA
The DNA here is from genome assembly GCA_016271365.2 of Neoceratodus forsteri. NCBI lineage: Eukaryota > Metazoa > Chordata > Ceratodontiformes > Ceratodontidae > Neoceratodus > Neoceratodus forsteri. The sequence goes on from CM028134.1 coordinate 315,804,507, forward strand.
AAAACACTTTTTTAGATCTCAGCCCACATGTGATTCCAAGAGGAGAATTCTAATCCTTTTCAGAAGTTTTTTAATTAAAGATCAGGATCTGGAGGAGAAAAGACTCATTTTTTTTACTCATCCTAATGACTAATATCCTATCTCTCTTTCTCTCTCTCTCTCTCTCTCTCACAGAAATACAAAAATGTAGAATTTGTTGGCAGAAAAGGACTTCTGAGTTCACCCATTCTGCCCAGATGGACCATAGTCTCTCTCAGCAGACCCTAACTGGTCTCCAGAGACCCTCCCACCTCCCTGCATTTTTACTAACAGAGAACCACACTGCTGGTAGCCCTGATCTGTATGGCATGGGGCCCATTTCATGCTCCTCTGACATCCTAGCCTGGCTCTTCTGTCTTGTCCTCAAGATTTTGTCTTTTAAAAACTGATTTTATTCAATTTACTGACTGTTTTATAGACATTTTACTTCTTAACATGATATACACCACCTCCCCTCCTCTCTTGTACTCAGCAGGTGGGAGCCTTGATCATCTTCAGGCTTCCTATATCTCTCCGAGCCCCCACAGCTTATGCTCCCACTACTTGTCCTGTCTTTCCTCAAACCTAACCTCAAGATTTAATTTTTAATTATATCAATATGGCACTGGTCCAGATAAAAAAGGAAACAAGAGAATACTGACCACCAAGCAGGACAGTAACAGTCATCTGACCCATCATTTGACACCAGTGGACACTGCCCTTAGAACTGGAGGCAGTATGGCGCAGTGGGTTAAGGCTCTGAGCTGCAAATCTGGAGACCTGAGTTTGAATCCCACAGCCCCCTAAGTGCATACTGTGTGACCCTGAGCAAGTCACTTAACTTCCTCGTGCTCCCAGGTTGCACCTGCAAACAAGCTTTCAGCTTAGTGTGTCTCACCTGGTAAAATAATTGGTGAAACAAAAAAAACCTCAAGCACACTGCATGCATGCACCAAGAATTCATGCTGTAAACTCTAATGCTGATCTCTGTCATGTGTGTGACAGACTGTGTGGTCACAGTGGTTACTTTGCAGTGTGCATGCTGGTGTGTACACATGCTGTCTTTTGGCAATCCACAGAGTTCTGTGCTACTCTGGGGCAATCACAGTTAGAGGGAGGCTGCATGATATGTGGGTCTGGGTCTCAGATGAAGGAGTATACTGGTGGCTAGGTAGAAGGCAGACAGGGAGAAGAGGTCAGACTCAACCCATGGGGCAAGACTACTAAGCAAGCAAATCTTTAAAGTTTAAAGGGCCAGGAGGACAGCTGCAACATCAGTTCTCTAAAGGGTTGATTTTACTTGGATGGAAAATGTGTTTGCAAATAAAACCAGGACAAAGCTCCAGTTTTAAAAATAGTGTCATGACATCAGGACATGGCAACAAAAATCAGGACTGTCCTGGTAAAACCTGGATGTCTCTTCACCCTATCTTAGCAAGATGGTGTTGGGAATCAACACATATCTTGGTGAGGGATATTAGTTTCACAGCCAGGGACCCAAGGGGCTGACTATGTCCCTGCCTCCCCTCTAGTTCCACTAATCACTCCAACTCCAAGCAAGGAAGAAAGAAAGAAGGGAAGGAGGAAAGGATGGAAGGAAGGAGGAGGAGGAAAGAAAGAAAGAAAGAAAGAAAGAAAGAAAGAAAGAAAGAAAGAAAGAAAGAAAGAAAGAAAGAAAGAAAGAAACTGACCAGCAGTTCACAAACTGATTTCTGCATCATTCTTGTCACCCAAGCCCATGCTATAGGTCTATCACAATGACTACTACCATAGATGATATCCAGTTTTAAGTTATTTTATACAGCTTCATCAATACCCTACGTAAAATAATATACATGTCCCAAACTTGTAATTTGATTTGACTGTTTCTTAGTATGTATCCTAAAAAAGCACATTCCAAGTGTGTAATGTGTATAGTACTTACAAATGTATTACAATTTCATTGCTTTGTGTAGTGTCTACAACATCATATGCAAAGTAACCCACATATCATACATGGATGTATCCTTGTACAGGTGTGCTCCTCAACATACTCTAATCAGATCTAGGATTCACAAGATATATTTAAAACACCAGCCCTATGTATGACATGATTCCAATCATGTACCTTGCACTTGGGTCATGTGAATAGGGGAAGGGTGGAGTTCATGGTTGCTATTTAAACATTTTGTATATGTTGGCCCTGTATAAGGCACCAGACCATTGAGTCATGGTCCTGTACCTGTAGACCTGCCTTGGCTTATGAGGATAGGGGACATTGGAAGGTGGATGGAGGGGCACCAGAGAGTCATCTTCTTGGTAGGAAGCACCTCACCAGAGCTCCTACATCTACAAATATTTAAAACTTTAAAATAGCAATTTAATATTCTTTAAACAGCAAATAAAGAATAAAACAGACTCCTGAACATTCTGAGAATTAAAAGATCTAAAAATTAAGATGGTTCAGCAAAAAGCGCAGCATCAGGGCCAACCGAAAGAGTCTCAGCAACAAAGCATGAGTAAGGCTTGCGGAGCAGCAAGTAGTGGGGAAACGGTTACTACAGCCTTATCAGATCCCCCATGGAAAGCAATGCTTGAGTCTATGCAGACAATGAATGCTAAAATAGAAAAGAGCCTACAGAAATTGGAAAATCATGATGCAGCTATACAGTCCTTAACCGGATCCATGACCGAGACTGAAAAAAGAAGTGTCTCCACAATGGCCACGGTGTCTAATCTCACCCAGAAAAATACCCAACTGAGAAGCCGTGTGGAAGCAGTCGAGAATCAACTCTGGTCTGGAAATGTGAGAATAGTGAGGGCACAGATTTACTGCAGTTCCTCACCAAATGGATTCAAGACCACCTAACAGTACCCAATGATTTTTGCTTGGTCCACACTGAAACAAGCTTACCGAGTCAACCCTAGAGTGAGACCTACTGGAGAAAACCAGTCTAGGACTGTTCTTATGTGCACTTCAGGCTCTGAGGTCCAAGATTTGTTGATTACAGCTGCTAGAGCCACATAGTCTCTGGATATCAGCGGTTTGTATGTCAAGCTATATCTTGACCTTTCCTTCCAGACAAGGAGATGTCGGAAGAGCTTTGATGCGGTTTGCCATCGTTTGAGGTCATTGGGCATAATCCATTCCTTTCTACTTCCAGCTCAGCTCCGAATTATCTATGGGGGCAAAACCTGGTGTTCCAATAACCCGCAGGATGCTGGCGGTTGGGTGGAGAAGGTGGAGGCCGAATTTGTAGGCCGTAGAGAAGCTGTGGAGCATCAGCAGTCAGACTGGGATGACTGAGTCAAGGCGTCGTAAGTGATGCAGCAGCTAAACCCAGAAATGACTCTTTAAAGTAAGATATTTTAGTTTTGACTATTAACATTTTCTGGTCTGGGTCACTAAGGGATAACAGGGATTCATTTCTTTCTTTAATTAATCGTTTTTAAGAAAATATACTTCTGTATATTTACTGGCTAAGCTCTCATTGTGAGAGCGTGGGAAGAATCTCCATAATGTCTCTTATACTGCATGGGCTGTAAAGGATCTTCAGCAGTTTGATGCTGATTCTGCAGGTTTAAAGCCCATACTCAAATTGTTCTTAAACTGCACATGCTGTACAAAACTGTTATACATTTAGTCTAGTTGGCTTGACTTTTACTATATATAATTCTGGTTTTTTTCACCCTTATTTTTGTGATGTTATACAGGATGATGTATGGAATCTAAAAGAGGTTTAACTCAATGTTTACATTTTATATTTAATACTCGGTTTAATAGCAATCACTTATGATTGCTTCATTATTCTTGTGTTTAAATACTCCTTATAGGAAACACCTTTAACCACTAAAGAGGCTGGCAACTTTTTTGAATGATTTGGGACTTGTTTAAATAAGAATTGAAGTAATCCCCCACTTCCTACTGTAAAAGATTATGGGGCTTCAGATTTACTCTATTACTGTTTTGTACCTAAAACAATATATACCTATTCCCTGTATGTATATTGTATCTGTAATCTGTTTATTAACAGAAAATTAATAAACATAAAGTAAAAAAAATAAAAGGAAGGTGGATAAGAGTTAGGTTGACAAATCCTAAGAGTACATTTCTAAACTTTGTGAGAATTGGGTTTACATGCCTAATAGTTTATTTCCAACATTTGTGGGGTTTGAATGTTGTGCTATAGCAAACTTTTTTGCCATAAATGTATATTATATAAAGAGGGCAAGAGGTCTTGGTTTTCATGAATGCCAGACCATGTATTCTAATAATTGGAAGAGCTTCTGTGAATCAGTGGGTGGAGTTAAGAATGCCAATTAGGTGATGGCACAAGAAGTATCAAGATTGTAGAATAATAGGAGAGTACGGGTGTGCTTTCAGGGCACCCTTGACTTTTGCCTCCTGTCAGGCTGCCTGAGGACAAAAGGAGAACTCACTTGCAGCAGTTTTCTGGAGATCCGGTATGTGAGAACAGCAGAACTCATTGTTTAGTCATCAGGTAGCCTCCAAGGACAGACACCAGGTCAGCAATGATGACTCGGGTAACTTGAAGACTAAAGGCCATTTAGTAGTGCTCTCCATTTATTCTGGAATTGAATATCTTAAGGGGAGCTCTTGTTGGGCTTGTGATGCACAAAGGATTTCACCAAAGTGGGTGTTTCACTTTGGGGTCAATTTTGGTTCTGTCTCTGCCCTAGTGATGCTGCCAGCTGGACTGAGGATGGTAAGAGATCAGGTGGCACAGTCTGAACTGCTAGAACAGGTAGAAGATAGGCCTACTATTTGTATGGGGAATCCCAAGCTGGTATGAATATCTGATATGCTGCCTCTGGCTGAAGGGTTGGGGAGATTGCTAATCCCTGCCCGGGGGGGGGGGGCTGAGGTATGCTATGGTACAATGGTGACTGCACACTGTCTGGTGAGATTAAAGACCTGGTTGATGTGAAATGCCCAGAGTGAGGGTGGACATTAGCCAAGAGTGCCTGAGTCAAGATCCCTAGAGCATTGTTGCTTCCTGCACACCAGGTAAACTGATGCTGTAGTATCATGGTAGTGTTTAAGAAATGAGTGAATCCAAAGCATATAGCAAGGTTGGAGATCTGTTAAATTTAGAAGACAGAATAAAAAGGTTATATCCTGAGGTATAATAACCCACCCACTGGTGAATGCAAGTAATAAAAGGAGTCATGTGGCTCCTGTAAGAGACACATAAAGTGTGAAACTTTTTTAATTGACAGATTTTGACATTTCCAGGGTCAAAATCGAGCCTTGTCTTGAAATGCTGTAAAGAAAAGTGATTTCATGGACACTATTCCCATGTCTATAACTGTAAATATGTTAGTAAACATGACAAAAACCCTTAACATAGCAGAGTGATGTATTTTACATGACAGAAGGGGCACTGGGCAAAGATCACCGAGGAGTAAATAGAAAGCAAAGATACTATAAATAGCTAGGTACTGAGTGTATTTGATTGAAACAGGGGATGTCTGTGGTGAGCAGCTACCACCTACCCTTTGAGGTGGAGGGTACCAGAGTAGCAATGCCCTCCCCTAGCCTTTGGATGATGCCAAGAGAAGGTTATCATATGGTACCAGCCCCCAAGTGAAATATAAGTGACAGCAGCCACAGCTGAGATGGAATCATGGACAGCATGCCATCTAGTCTGAGAAGTGAGGGAACCAGATGGAGAACAAGAGTAAAAAAAGGGGTTTAAACATGCTTTTTGAAAACTGTCATGCAACTCATAGATTTGAAAATGGTCATACAGCATGCAGATTTTCAAAACTTTTGTGAAAGATTTTTATGTGAATGTTTTGAGAAAACCATTGTGCATCACATAGGTTTGAAAACTGTCATGTAACACAGACATTTTAAAACCATTCTGCAGTATGAAGATGTTGAAAGTTGCCATGCAGCTTGAAGACTTAGAAAACCATCATGTAGATGCTCTGAATGTTTGTAAAGTACATAAATATTTAGAAAATTTGTTAAGGATCCCACTGCAAGCATTTTTTCTAATTAAAGACAAGGAATTACTAACTAATTTCAAACACATACACACACACGCACACACGCACACACACACACACGCACATGCACACGCACACACACATTGGCCCCATACTCATGTATGGCAGTTCGTACCGTGCTAACACAATGTTGCACTAAAAATTGTACTTGGCTGCCAGGGAGCAATATTCTGATAGAGAGCATGCCATGTCCGTCCTACACTGTTTATCAAAGTACTTGGCTGTGAGAGCAAGCAAGCAAATTTTATTTGATATAGAGCACATCTGATGGCTTGAGGCACTCTACATACAATTTTATTTAACCAACTAAAAATGAGTGACTGAACTAGAGTACTTGGAAGCAAAAGATATTTTATGTAGTCAGGACCCACAGTGCAAATGTGCATCATTACAACAGCCTCCTGTTGGCACAAGGCTCAAGGAGAAAAGGGAGATATGGCATCCTAAATGGGACATTTCTGTCATTAGCTTGCTAATGAACACATACAATATGTCAGGCATGGTGCTACAGGGTCATTTTCATGTTATTTTGTGGCTATTAGCTTATCTTCATAATGCATAATGCCCAAATGAGGAGGTATTGTGCTGAGTCTTGACCATCCCCACTGGATCCCACACTACATATGCCACCTCTGGCAGTCTAGCAGATCCCCTTTTCTCACCACCCCTTGTCAGTATCATACAAATGTATTGAAGCCCTACTCTAGCAGTCTAGTGGACTAACAACTGTTTAACTCCTGGCTAAAGGCCACCCGATCTATAGGTACCTTAGGCTCTTTAGAAGTATTAATTTACTTTGTGCAGGGCCTTTCAGATCCTGTGAAAATCAGGACATATGTCTCCTTTTGTTACACACAAGGACCTTCAAGCTCCTGCGCATAACTCAGTGGAGTTGTTTGGACATTTGGTAGAATAAATGAATTGAGAGGCACCAGTTCCATTCCCAGGTGTCTTTTTGTTATCATATGAGTGGTGATTGCTATCCTTCATGTAGTTTTGATTGATTGATCCATAGAGAATAGGTGCTGCCATTCTTGCACTCACCCCCACTCACCATCCTGGCATATGATTTGGGGGGTTGGGGTAATGTTCCTGACTGTTTTTTTATGGTTCTCATCTTTTAACATTTTGTTTGTGTAGAATGTGTGTGTGTGTGTGTGTGTGTGTGCGAACAATTTTATTTATGATGTTAAAACATGCATGAAACATGGGTTGTGCGTTGCCATTAAATGCAATGATGTTCAAAGGGGTGGTGGATGGGGTGTGAAGAGCCAAGGTTCAAAATAACACTAGCATCACATTTTCTTACCTTTGTCATTTTAATATTAAACCCACTCTTGTACATTAACTTAGTATTTTTTGCAACAAATATATATATATATATATTCTTTGCATAAAATGTTGTTAATGCACCAGTTAGGGTAGCTTAATGCACAAAAGTAAGGAAATGTGGCATCCTCCCCACCCCCAACCCCAGGTAGCAAAAGGAAAAAAAAATTAGGGTTTTGGGTCTCCAGAGTCTTGGTGAATCAGTGGTGGGGTCTTCCTTGGGGTTCTCAGTCCTAATGGTCCCCCCATTCCCAGCACATAGCTTGTAGCCCAAAGTACAAGGAGCAGCTTCAGGCCAGTGCCTCTTAGTGATGCACTTTTCAAAGTTAGAGAATTGCATCTCACCACATGTTGTCAACCCAATTTATTGTAGCATTCCGAAAGGAAATAATGTGGGATGTTGTTTGCTCAGGGAACAGGGTAAGCATTAGGACTGATGACCCCAAGGAAGACCCCACCACTGATTTGTCAAGATTCTGGAGATCCAAAGCCCTAATGCTGTTTCCTTTTGCTGCTTGAGGGATTGGGATGGGAAGTTAGAGTTGGAAACCCTAATGCCACATTGCCTTACTTTTGTGGCATTAAATTACCCAAATCCTCATTCACGCAGGTCCCTTTGGGACCTGCATGAGCAGATGCAAATGCTCTGCACCAAGGGAAAACTCTGTCTGCCTACATAAGTGCAAGCCCCTTGTGGGCCCTGCAGTTCTGTGCAACAATAAACATGAATAATTCATGCATCTGTCTGGTGGGCTGTGAAAGCACAGAGCCCTGTGGTTCTTGCACTTTTATGCGGCCACAGCTACAGATGCACAGTGCAAAGAGTTCATCTGTCACCCAATACACAGGACCCTCTGCACCCAAAGAAGGAGAGGTGCAGGACTGTATGCCTAGAGGACAGTTGTGTTCACTTTATGGTAGTCAGGCCCATGTGGACAACCCTGCACCTTTCATTCCCTGGCTGGAAGGGTGTTGCATAACAGCACCATCCTCCCACCCTCAGCCCATTCAGCTGGGTCACTGATCTCATCACTAAACTCAGCTCAATGGCATGGGATCACAAAGCACACTTACTGTGACCAAGATTGGCACTACACAGAAAGTTTTTTAACAACTTTTTTTTTTATTTTGACCCCAAATTTTCAAGATGATCATTTTATGATTCATCTTATAATCATTACATGTATCTTTTATAGTATATTGGACAAAATGTCAGTTTGCATCAGAAGCCCGAAAACACATCTCATCCAGGATTTAGAAAATGGCACGTGTCGCATTTTTGAGGTTGTGTGAAAAACTGGCTATGCTGAATGTTTGGAGTCAAAATATTTAAAATTAGTGAAGTTATGAGTGAATGTTGAAATACTGCAATGTTCACTTACAACCTAGGCATTTTATTTATTTATTTATTTGCTTTTGCTAACCAGGTAAGCACACTAGACAGCAACGTGCCTATTTTCAGGAGCGACCCGGGAGAGTTACAGGGTATTCATAGGGACAAGACAATTACATACAGGAGCTACTAGCGCCAACAGTTGGGTTACTTACAGGAGCCACATGCGCCAACAGATTGGGTTACAAACAGGAGCCACATGCTCCAACAGTTGGGTTACATACAGGAGCCACATGCTCCAACAATTGGCAAATACAATAGAGTTTTCATGCAAGAGCAATATGCTCCACCGTAGGGTGATACAGAGGTAACGACAAACAGTTTAGGAATTCACAGCAAGAGCATCAATGAGGGAGTTAGACATCGAAGTGGTATCAGGAACATGGGTGGTACATCCAGCAGATAGTTGGGGTTATACAGCAGGAGCAACATCAACAGGAGAGAGGCAGTAGGTACAGTTAGGAGAAACCTGGGTTAGTAGAGGCTGGCCTAGATGCCTATAGAGAGAGGGAGGGGTAGGCATTGGCTCAGGTGAGTGAAGGATTAAGAGAAATAGCGCCGCTCTACCATATTTGTACACCAAATGTTCAGCATAGCCTTTTTATTACCCCACCTCATGAACCCTTTTAGGTGAAAATTTTTAAATCCTGACTGAAACATCTTTCTTCAGCCCTGAATATCATTCTGTGCCACAGGCAAGAAAACACATTTTGACAAGGATTTGAAAAATGAAAGATGTTACATTCCTGAGGTGGTGTGATAAAATGGTTATGTTAAAAATTTGGGGTCAAAATATTTAAAATTACCAAAGTAATGAGCATGTGTAGAAACATTTCAAGGTACGCACCTCATTAGTGTCAGTGGCTCAGTAGGTAGCACACTCGCCTCTGAGGCCGGGAGATCAGAGGGCTGTGGGTTCAGTTCCCACATCTGGCACTTGGGTTAATATCCCAGTACTGACACTGTAGTGCAGCATGAGAGGGGTACTGCACTTCTGAGGTGCCGTCTTTCGGATGAGATGTTAAACCGAGGTCCCATCTGCCTGGATTGGTGGTAGTTCAGGTGGATGTTAAAGATCCCATGGCACTTATTGAAAAGAGCAGGGGAATTTCCCCGGTGTCCTGGCCAAATTTCCCTCATTCACTAGAAATACCACCAACAGCTTAATCTGGTTCAAGGTCAGTTGGCATTCATCTGTATCCCCTTCCCCCGGGTTGTGCCTGAAAATAGGCAGGATTTGTCTAGTGCACTTACCCGGTCAACAAAAACTAAATAAATAAATAAATAATTTTGCCATTTTTGCATATTTTGACCCAACATTTTCAAGATAGCCTTCTTATGACCCTACCTCATGAACAAGGGTGGTGAACATTTTCAAATCCCACTCTAAAGTTTTACGTTGATTATTGTTTGGTCACAAACCATTACAATACAAATGTAATATTTGAAAACAGTAAGTCAAAACAGTATGCAGCAATGAATACAATTGCACAAAAAATCATAATATAGCAATTCTTCATACAATGTAAACAACAAATAACAATAAAACATTATAGCAGTGATACAAAGAATTTAAAATACATTGTATCATCTAAAAGCCTGATTTTCCCTGGTAAGCATACATTAAACAGTTATATTAACTCCTGAATCAGTATTATAAATGGATTTTATTTATAATTAAAAGGTAGTCATCTACTTTATTTATATACTTTATTTATTATCTGCTTATTTTCTATAGTGAACATAATAATTAAAAGAATATCCTTGTCTTGTGTCTGGAGTATTCCTATAATGGCATTAGCCTGATCTGTCTAGACCTAGAATACCAGATGCAATTAAGTATAAGATATAGTAACTTTCTGTATTCCAGGCAATTGCCTGTACGTTGTTTTTTTAGATTGGTCTTTTAACTTTTTGTATCTAGCTTTTAAGATAGTACTATTGAAGAGTTCCCTCCAATGTATTGCATGCAGTATTCTTTTAGCTGGATCTGTTATCACATCTAAGTAATATCTATAGATATGTCTGATATCATTCCCTATTAGCCAAGGGGAAATTTTGAACCTGGTTTTCTTTTCCATGTTGTGTGTGCGACTGGCATTCACAAGCTTGATCGTTATGTAATCTTTATATTTAGGACTGATCGAAATGCCCTGTTTTACATATTCATCCCCCCCCAAAAAAACAGACCATAAAGATCAACATCCTTGTTTATTTTTCTTAACCAATTTGACTGTCTACAGCCCAGTTGATGCCAGCTATTCTTTTCAGCTAGACATTTATGGGGAAGTTTATTAGATGATAATCTAGTAAGTCTGATCCAGAAATGTATTCTCTTTATTGCTGCAAATACCACAAAGCTGATTGCTCTCAATTCAGCCCTCAACAGATGAGCCGGGACCGAGTTACCCACACCCAGAGTTGATCTGTAGAATATATTTATAGGAATCTCTAAAAGGTCATAATTAGGAGGAATCCATTTTTCATTTTGATAAAGTGCCAGAGATATATATGATTTTGATTTTGTTGTTTGACCATTGAAGTCATTACAATTTTACACAAGAAAAAATAAAATCAAGTACACATACGATCCAACACATCAAACCACATGAATGAAAATAGAGCAGCTTAAAAATGTTAAATACATCATATCATTCTAATACACCAGCTGTTATTTAAAATATAACATAGAATATGTTGTATTAAATTGTAAAATTATCCAGGAGCTTCAACAATGAATTAACTTGTCCTTAAAGGAAAATATAGAGGTGCCAGGGGATGCTTTGGTCAATATCTAGACCTCAACCATATTGCAGAACCAGGCTGCATAATGCCCCTGCCATGCAGATTCTCAGCTCCATCATGCATATTGGCAATACTTTAGAGCAGGTTTCAATCAGGGCCAATAGGTCTGTCCACAAGAGTCCCTCATCTTGACAAACAACACTTGACCAAAATTAAGCCTGTGTAATTAATGCCTTACGTTCTGTATCAACAAAATACCAACCAACGTGCTTGCACAGCATTTTTCTACAGTTGCTACATCCGACACCTGGAGATTTTAATCACCTAGAAAGGATCCAATTAGGACAATATCCTCCCAGCCGCTGGCCTATCACACATCTCCATTTCTTACCAGAGCATACAGTGCCTATCAATCCTCTAGGACAGTAACAATTAGCCACACTGCTGAGCAATGCAAATTAAAGGTCCAGTATAACAATCATTTATATCCCCCTCTTCTAAAATTATTTATGTACTTCTGGAGCAAGCCAACACTTCTAGGCAAATTAGCACTGTAATTAGATCAGTTGTCAAGCAACAAATCACGGACCGAATTGATTATGGTTTTCCAAAGAGGTAGCAAAGAAAGTGAAAGCCAAAAAGATTGCATTCAGGAAATACAAAAAGACACAGGCAGAAGGGGATAGGGAGAAGTACCAGGAGAAGCAAAGGGAGGCAGGGAGGTCAGTAAGGGAAGCCAAAGCTCAGACAGAAGAACACATTGCAAAATCAGTGGGTAGAGGGGACAAAACCTTTACAGGTACATAAGTAAAAAAGAAAGGCAAAGGAGGGATAGTGAGACTGAAGGAGGAGGATGGGAGCTGTGTGGAGAATGACAATAGTAAAGCTGACATATTGAACAGGTATTTCTGCTCAGTCTTTACTGAGGAAGAGGAGGGTAATGGGTCTGAACGGAGTACAAGGGGTGAGAATGGTGCAGAAATGGACACAAGTCCCTTTACATGAGAAAGGGTCCTGAAGGAACTGGAAGAAATAAGAGTTGATAAAGCAATGGGGCCAGATGGGGTGCACCCCAGGGTCCTTAAAGAACTAAGAGAGGTGGAGGCTGAACCTCTTGCTATCCTGTTTAGCCAATCACTAGAAACAGGGAGGTACCCAAAGACTGGAGGATAGCAGATGTAGTCCCTTATACAAAAGTGGGAACAAAGAGGAAGCGGGGAACTACAGACCAGTCAGCCTCACCTCGGTAGTGGGGAAAATCATAGAAGCACTACTGAAGGAGAGATTGGTGGAACATCTGGTTGTCAATGGACTACAGGACCCAAGGCAGCATGGTTTCACCAGGGGAAGGTCATGTCAGACCAACCTCATTGAATTTTTTGACTGGGTGACTAGGGAGGTGGATCAGGGGAGGGCAGTGGACATGGCCTATCTGGACATCAGCAAGGCCTTTGACACTGTGCCACATAGAAGACTATTGCACAAACTGGGGAATATGGGTGTGGGCAGGACAGTAGCATGGTGGGTAGGTAGCTGGCTGGGTGGCAGGACACAGAGGGTGGTGGTAAATGGCTGTCACTCCACAGAGGGAAGAGTGACCAGTGGGGTACCACAGGGATCAGTGCTGGGACCAGTACTATTCAATATCTTCATCAGTGACATTGCGCAGGACCTAGAAGGCAGAATTTCACTGTTCGCTGATGATACAAAGCTCTGTAACAGAGTAGACACACCAGAGGGTGTAGACAGAATGAGAAGGGACCTGCAGAAACTTGAAGAATGGTCAGGGTTTGGCAGTTGAAATTCAATGCAAGGAAGTGCAAGATAATGCATATGGGGCACAAAAACCCTGGCACAATATATCAGTTGGGGGGTGAGGATATAGCAAGCACCAAGCAGGAAAGGGATCTTGGGGTTATCATCTCTGATGACCTCAAGGCAGGGAAACAGTGTGACAAGGCAGCAGGTAAAGCAAATAGAATGCTGGGGTGCATAGGCAGGGGCATCACCAGCAGGAAAAGGGAGGTCATAATTCCACTATACAAGACACTAGTGAGGCCATATCTGGAGTACACTGTGCAGTTCTGGAGACCTTACCTACGTAAGGACATAGACAGGGTAGAGAAGGTTCAGAGGAGGGCAACAAAGATGGTGCATGGATTGCATCACAAGTCCTATGAGGACAGGTTGAAGGCACTGAACATGTACTCCCTGGAGGAGAGGAGGGAAGGAGAGAGGGGATATGATAGAGACATACAAGTATCTTACAGGGAGGAACAGGGTGCCGGAATGCACTATTTTTAAGAAAAGATGTTCCAGGACCAGAGGGCATGGATGAAGTTGAGGGGACGATTCAGAGGAAACGTGAGAAAGAATTTCTTCAGAACGGGTGGTGGACAAGGGAACACCCTGCCAGAGGAAGTGGTGGGGGCTGAAACAATCACAGGATTTAAGAATGCATGGGATAGACATAAAGGAATTCTGGAGGTCAGGGGTAAGGGGCAACAGACTTCTTGGAAAACATAAACTGAACTTACAGACTTAAATGGGCAGACTGGGTGGGCCATAGGCCCTTATCTGCCGACACTATCTATGTATCTATGTATGTATCTATGATCAAAGTAAACTATCATTTCTGCAGCACACTTAGAACAGTAGTTTTATACTATTATCCATACGAGCATCCAGCTATAACTTTAATTTTAACCCCTTCATTCTCAGTTCAATACATCAGTACTTAAATGAACCTTTCTTTAGTATACTTTCATCAGATTATTTGATTACATAATTTTACTAAAATCTTGGGGGTTATACTATTAACTTATAAGAGAATTTTAATCACTTCCAAGAACTGGTCATTTTCTGAACAGAGCACTAGTAGCAACTAAATACATTACCAGAGAGAGGGGCTACCCAATTGAGGTGCACACTCAAAGACATTCACATGATGCCACTTCAGTTAATTTGAGCTGCTGTTCCTTTAGGTACTGCATGTTCATGCTCCTTATAAGAAATAAACACATAAGCCAACTTATTAAAATATAAATAAAACAAGCATGTAAATTAACTTTGGACCTTCCTGAAAGGATGCTCAAAGAATTTTAAATTCCAAGCTATTTTAAGGCGAGTGAGCACATTCTTCTGATTCCATCTGATTCAGCACTGTTTCCAACCAAGCCTGTTGCTGAGGCCAAGTAACACACTTTTCTTGCTGCAAAGCATTTATTTGGCCATTTAACCTGTTTCAAAAAACATTCAATTGGCTATTTAACATGGTCTTGCAACGCTACTGTATTTCATTTAAGCAAGTTTGAAGAATGTACCTTTATAAGGGGAGAATTGGAATGTAGCACCCAAGGCCTCCCAAGCCAACAATTGTGAGGGCCACAAGGTGCAAAACTTTACCAACGTTAAACTCCTCAAAGTAGCAACCCTACAGCCTTCAAAATATCAAAGTGAAGATATATATTCAAGGCTGCAAGTTAAATCATTATCCATAGAAGGAGGGAGTTAAAAGAGTATCTTTTAAGGGAATTTGAGGCCACCTTCAACAACCTTCAGCAACCGCTTGTCACAAACCATTGTCTTTATAGAAAGCAGCTACAGATGAACTGCCAGACACAGCTCCTTTTTCCTACTTTGGGAGTCCACAGAAACAGCCAGACTCTTTTTCCAAATCCTTCAGCATTTCAGAGCTCATAGGCACTGCTAGTTCCCTTAAGGTCTCCAGAAACTGCCTCCATTGTTTCATTTCAGTACTGACACCCTCCTAAGTAATCATATTTGCTCACCTGAGGAGAAAAAAAAGAGAATAACCCTCCACTGAGCGCAGTATATTTAATATACATAGGGCGAGATATTAAAAACTTTTCACCGGGCAAAAACCATTTGCACAGGTTTAGCGCGGGATTAGCGCGGGTCTGCTATTTTCAAAAGGCCAGATAGCGCAAGCAAACTGCATTAGCGCCGGGCAAAATCATAATGTATGCAAGGGGCAAACTGACATGAATACAGGCACAAAGCTATATTCAGTGACTAGCGCTGTGCAAAGTAGTTTTGCACGACTTAGCGTGACACTTAGCGTGGTGCACATTACCGCCTAGGAAAAGCTTGTCTTAACCCTGGACAATCAGCTTTGCGCGTGACATTATGGCTTTGCGTGGTGTTTGCGTGGGTTTTGAGCAGGTTTTGCGCAAACCTAACAAATAAATATGACACATAGACAAAACCAAACATAGAGGAAGCATGCTGCTAACTGATGGCATCACAATGATGCCATCATCTGCCATCAGTCCCAGCCATGCCAGGCAGTAGGTGGTGACCCTGCCTCCAGTGGACAGCATGGCAGTGTGGCCGTACAGCACACACCTGTGGACCACACTTCTGTGGACACCAACAGATACCAGCACACACATGCAGCACTGTGGGAAGGGAGGATGTTGAGGGAAGAGTGTAGGGGTGGCCAGGTTGTGCCACAGACCAGGTGTGGCCACAAGGCTGGGACACATCATGCAATGCACATGGGCCAGTATCGGGCATACCTCAACACCAGTGTGCCTTTCTTATAATATATGCACCCCCATCCACATACCACACAGCTGTACAACTGCCACAGCACACAAAGCCGGACATGTATATGTCACTGTGAGCATCCCATACCAGAGGTGCAGCATCTGTGGGTCACACTACAGTGTAACAGTAAGGTCCACTATCAGTAAACACCTGCAGGTTGGACCTCTCACTGTGTATGGTGCAGTCATCATCACTGCCCTACACACCATAGGCATTGCTGTGTCCACACACTACTGGCACTAGTGGCCCCCTTGTTACTGTGGTGTCTGCTGTGCACTGTAGCATGACCTACAGTGTGACAGTTGCATGCAGCACCACCACCATCTGTGCCTATGCTGTGTTGTCCCAGTACAGCTGCAGACAGCAGCACATGTGGAAGTAGTGTTCAGAACTGTATAATATTCTCCAAGCTGTTTGCACAGCGCTAACATGTATGTGCAGGTTTAGCGCAGGGCTAAACTGTTAGCCCGGTGCAAACAGCATGCAAATCAGGGCATAATGGGATGCTAATCTGGATGTTTGCCTAGAGACTATGTAAGTAGGCTCATTTGCATGTCACTTTTGAATATGGCAAAGTTTAGCGCCGGGCAAATGTGGTTGCACCAGGCTAACGGTTTAGCCCTGTGCTAAACCTGTGCAATCATGTTAGCACTGTGCAAACAGTTTGGGGAATATCTAACAGTTTTGAACACTGTGCTTTCATATACGCTGCTGCCTGCAGCTGTACTGGGTCCACGCAATTGCTGGCACCCACATTGGCCACATAGTTCACCTCTATCTACCTTCACATAGTTGTGCACTATTTTGCTGTTGTGGTTTGCGCTTCCTGGTTGCCATATTCAGAACTGCCTTATTCCAGGGCTAAGTTTGCCCTGCACTCATAGCCCAGTTTACCTGGCCTCATTCCCATGCTATATTCAGAGGCTGTTTGTCCCAGGCTATTCCTTTCTATTATGGCTTGCTTTGTGCTCCGGGCTAAGTTTGCCCACTGGGCAGTGCTAATTTAGCCCTGGGGCAAAGTTTTGAATATCTGGCCCATAGTATGATACTAGAACCTCAGCCCTAGACAACAGTGTCATACCTTTTAACAATAAAAATTGGTGTTTCAGCATGTATAGTGCACCTGTATTCTCCTCAACTATGCTGCTGGTCTCCTGATTTGTAATAGCAAGTTGCCATAGTCTGCCTCCAGTGGCCTTCTCCATGCTCAGAATCTGACTAAAAACCACTGTTTGAAAGAACAAAACTTAATCAGCCACCAGGATATAAGTAGAGAACTGTTGGTTTATGTTTAGGCTCACATTACCAAGGACATACAGCATGGACATCCAGATACTCTTTATCAGGACTCGGCAGAATGGAAAAGATCAGTGTAGCAAACTGCGTGACAAAATAGCATATGTTTCATTCATCAGATTTAAAACAGTAGCCAAAGTAGTGATATTTTAACAAATAAAACTTACGAACGCCACATCAAACTCAGAGCTGCAGGGGGTGGAACGGCCTCATGGCCATCTTTCTGCTCCGCCCCCCATTGTAGTGTCAGTGTGCCTTGAATGTGTTAAATCTACTAGAGGGACCATGCAGCAGAGAGATATATTTCATTCTGGACATTTCCAGTAATGGTTTGAACAAAAAAGTTACCTGAAACTGCCTGCTGAATCTGGAGAGAGATCCAGCTGTTTGACTTAATTTAATAGAAAGGTCTCTCGGGTTTAGACCAAAGGCCATTAGGTGCAAAGGTTAGACCTAAATAAGTGTAAATATTCACTGTCTCTATTCCCTTGGATCCTAGTTTCCATCTCATACCTAATTTGTTTGATCCAAAAATTATAACTTGACTTTTGTTTTCATTCATTTTAAGCTGATATTTATCATCATATGACATTTATATATCAAGTTTTTGCTGAAGGCCATATTTTGTTAGTGAAAATTGTGATAAAATCTTTGGCTTGTGCAAGTTGGCATGACCATGTTTTGGACAATCTGATGCTGATTCTCTAACTGCAAAAGTAGTGATATATGCACAGTAGATATATATATATATATATATATATATATATATATATATATGTATATTATGGTAATGCAGAAAAGGCCTATAGTTAGGGTTGAGGAGCCATTTCTATGTTAAACCCCAAAACTTTGCACCTTAATAACTTTGCAACCGTTTGACAGATTTGGCTGAAATTTGGAATACATGATCAAGAACCATAGGTCTTGGGATCTGCCAAGTTTTGTAGTGGTCAGATATATAGATGCGGAGTTATTAAGCGTGAACTGTGCACGTGTTTACGCTTTTTCTGGAATTCTATGGTCGCGCCTATAGGTTGTACGGTTTGTGCGACTGGTCCGAAATCTTCAGGAAACATGTGGCCAGGGTCCCTGATGTGCCTTTCGAAGATTTCATGAAAAAATATTAAACGGTTCAAAAGTTATTCAAAAAACAGTTTCCTATTATAAGTCAATGGGAAAAGTTAACAAAACTTTCGCAAATGCATTTTTACTTTTGCAAATGGGCCTGTTTCTTTCGCAAATCGGCCATTTTGTTTTCAGTTGGTGATCAGAAAAATGGTTGGCATTTAAATTTGGGACCCTCTAGCAACCTAATTATTTTTGTATTCACCTAGTCGGACCCTGAGGATGCTTGCCATGTCTTTATTTTGTGGTAAAACACCCCAGAAATATGTTTTTTAAATTTCTGGAAAAAGTGCTTCCATAAATTACTTTCGTGCTCACGAAAGTGTCGAGTTTGCAGCTTTCTCAAATGCGACAGTAGTTTTCCATCTGAGGACAGTGACAGTGATTCTTTGCACTGTGCTGCAAAAGAACCGTTGGGATTTTGGGCTGAAATTTGAGGGAACGGAGCCGACATCTCACAGATGTGCCTTTCAGTGTTGTATTGAAAAAATATTACATGGCGGCAAAGTTACGGCACTCCAAAGTTGACAGTTTTTCCATAGGATAACATTACGGCACCTGACGATTACAGAAATCCTTTGGCACCCTGCTGCAAAATAACGGTTTGGTCTTTTTCCTGAAATTTGAGGAAGACAGCCAACAGCCCACAGATGTGCCTTTCAGTAGTTTGGTGAAAATATTACATGTGCAAAGTTACCGCACTCAAAGTTGACAGTTTTTCCCATAGGATAACATTACGGCACCTGACGCATTACAGAAATCCTTTGGATCCCTGCTGCAAAATAATGGTTTGGTCTTTTTTCCTGAAATTTGGAGGGAAGACAGCCAACAGCCCACAGATGTGCCTTTCAGTGGTTTGGTGAAAAAACATTACAGGGAGGCAAAGTTATGGTGCTCCGAACTTTTCTTTTTTTCCCATAGGATAACATTACGGAGTTTGCCGCGCCTTTCAGGGCCCGTATCTTGGAAACCGTGTGAGATACGTACTTTTCGTCGGAAAATTTCTTAGCCCCCATTATTCAAATTAGCCAGGACAGTTGTAAATAATATGACTTTTAAATGTTTTTTCTACGTCATACGGTTCCTGAGATATAATGTATTTAGTATTCCAAGATCTCATTTTCTGTGCCGATACTCATTATGCATACATTATTTGTACTCACTGTCTTTCTCTATGCAGGTTTTGGGGAAAAACAGCCTGAGCGCTACATTACTGTTACTGTTGCCCTTTCCTTGCGGTTCCTGCATCTGCTTTACCATCTAGCATCGCCTGTCTCCACCACAGCGTTATCCTTTATGCTTATTTGGCGCTATGCTTGTTATTTTTTTGCCATTTCTGTCTACAGTACTGTTTATCGTTCTGTTTCACTTTATGTCACGATGCCCATTGACATTTCTGTTTGCAGGCACCATGTTACTATGTGACAACACATCACGTGGCAGACCATTACTGTCTACGCCACCATGTGCGTTACCCTTTCTGTTCTCATTCGCGCTTGTGTTATCATGTGCACCACTGTTAGCATTTCTGTTTGCATTGCTGTCCCTGTTAGTATGCCACAAAGACATCATGTGGTGGGGCGCAGTGCTGCCCCAGGCCCAGCGCTTCACTTAACCGCGCCTATGGGTGGGAGCGTAGTCCCACGTGCTGCATTACATTCACTATTTCTCTATCATTCTCAAAAGAAGGGAAATTAGAGGCAAAACTCCATTTAATGCATTAGTTAGGGTTGTTCCACAGCGACAAAAGTGAGGATTCGCTGTTAGGGTTGAAAACCCCTTGCACCCCCACCACCCCATAACGGCATTGGGGTGTGCATTGAGATCGTGGGTCCAACTTCTCACCCCATTCTCCTATACTTCTGCTGCTTTAACATGTCATGGGGTGAGAGTTAGGCTGATGATCCCAATGCACACCCCAATGCCACCACGCATGCCATCCTTTGCGCTTTTCATTTGCGCTATGCTTTTGTTACTTTTTGCCATTTGTGTGTACCGCATTGTTTCTCTTTCTGTTTCACTTTGTGTCACCATGCCCATTGACATTTCCATTTACAGGCACCATGTTACTATGTGACAAGACATCATGTGGCACACCGTTCCCGTCTACGCCACCATGTGCATTACCCTTTCTGTTCTCATTCGCACTTGTGTTACCATGTGTGCCACTGTTAGCATTTCTGTTTGCATTGCTGCTCCTGTTACTATGCCACAAGACATTATGTGGTGGGAGCGCGGGGCCACCGCATTACATTCACTATTTCTCATTATCATTCTCAAAAAGAAGGGAAATTAGAGGCAAAAAACTCCGTTTAATGCATTAGTTAGGGTTGTTTCACAGCGACAAAAGTGAGGAAATTCGCTGTTAGGTTGAAAACCCCTTGCACCCCCACCCACCCCGCAACGGCATTGGGGTGTGCATTGGGATCGTGGGTCCCAACTCTTACCCCATTCTCCTATACTTCTGCTGCTTTACACATGTCATGGGGTGAGAGTTAGGGCTGATGATCCCAATGCACACCAATGTCCCTCACATGCGTCATCCTTTTGCGTTTCATTTTGTGCTATGCTTGTTACTTTTTGCCATTTGTGTGACCGTATTGTTTCTCTTTCTGTTTCACTTTGTGTCACCATGCCCATTGACATTTCCATTTACAGGCACCATGTTACTATGTGACAAGACATCATGTGGCACACTCGCTCCCATCTACGCCACCATGTGCATTACCTTTCTGTTCTCATTCGACTTGTGTTACCATGTGTGCCACTGTTAGCATTTCTGTTTGCATTGCTGCTCCTGTTACTATGCCACAAGACATTATGTGGTGGAGCAGGCCACCGCATTACATTCACTATTTCTCATTATCATTCTCAAAAAGAAGGGAAATTAGAGGCAAAACCTGTTTAATGCATTAGTTAGGGTTGTTTCACGCTACAAAGTGAGGAATTCGCTGTTAGGGTTGAAAACCCTAACTCAATTCACCCCCCCCAGCACCACACACACACAGACACACACACACATTCAAGTATGGGGGAGGACCAAGTCAACACAACCAATGACAGACATCCAGCAGCAGGTGACAGAAATAACAAACAATTGTCTATATGTACTACGAGACATCCCCACCCACCTGACCAGGTACTGCATGCTCAGTGGAGATCAACAGAAAAACTGAGGCCATGTACACCAAATGTACACATCCCTGATTGCAGCTGCACACAACGTACCACACTTAGTAGTTGCATGGCCTTACCTACCGATGCCCCACACCAGACCACACCACTTGTGGTGGGCCACCTGAGCAACAGAGTTCAGCAAAAACCAAGGAGTTGTACAGGTATAATATCTCTGATTATAACAAGGGTTTGAGAAATGCAGCTTTCTTCTAATTGACTGTAAACATTGTAACAGCCTTATGTTTAGCTTTTATTAACATACAGGTAGAGCCTAACCATATGATGAACATGGTTTAATGTTGTTTAAAAAACAGTTTTATTATGATAGCAATAAGCCACTCCCAGGTATTATGTTAATGGTCAGTTTATCACTGTCTAGCGACATGTGGCACTCAGATATGCCTCATTCAACATTAAACCACTACAGGGTGATTAACAGACCATTTAACATAACTGTTGGTCATGCCTTATTGCTTAATTGTCTTTATGAGTAGATACTCTCCCTCTGCTAGGCACTGCAGCAGCTTTGCAACACAGTGTCCCACCCAGTTACACCATACACCGTCTAGTTACTGGAGAATGGCTGTGAATATGAACTCATGAAGATGAACAGTGTAACTTGATCATTACAGCCATCGAAACCCTAGTGTGATTATAACTGACAGAGTCAGTGATAGAGGATAACCCTGCTGTCCTAGTACACTTACCCCATTGTGAGTTAAATCAATACTAAAAGGCATTCTGTTTATATCTACACCATACCTACTTGATTCCTGTTGTACCACAATTAACATAGTTATCACTTTGATAGCATCAGTGACAGAAGTGTGGCAAACCCAAACAGTAGGCATACAACCTGAGTATGAAACAACTGTTAAAAAAAATCACACTGTGTCCATAAGTGCATAGATCACTCATTGCAACAATAGTAATGTATTACTATTTGAATAAGTTAGTCATCACAGATGCAATGAGATTGTCTTTATCAGGTACAACATACTCAGTAAGTGCCTACAGGAAAATCTATCCTATATACATCTCCGATACAGGTACATCATTGTTGGCTCAGTAGTGCTATGATATTTAGAAGTTGCTTGGCCTGATCCATGCAATTACAATGTTTCTTACAAAGAATACTTACTCATCTTTAGTATTGAAACACACTGAAGGTCTATGTATGTACATCAGCAGTACACCTTCATCAGTAAGAATGCATGTGATACTGGCAGTACTAATTTCACAGCGCTGAACAGGCAATGCTTTTCCATACGTTTACATCAGCCTCTCTATGTTGAGCAAACCATTGCAGTAAATGTACTACTATGTAAATCACCTACTAAATGTATCACTACTTTTATCTTGAGCATGCTAGTGTCTTGTAGTTAATGATGTGCTTCCTTAATTAATGTATACTATAGTGTTAAACCTTTCTACAACTGTCATCATGCACCTTCAGCATTTATATTGAATAACGGCACAGTACCAGTTGTGGTGTGGTGTGGGGCATCGGTAGGTAAGGCCATGCAACTACTAAGTGTGGTACGTTGTGTGCAGCTGCAATCAGGGATGTGTACGTTTGGTGTACATGGCCTCAGTTTTGCTGTTGATCTCCACTGAGCATGCAGTACCTGGTCAGGTGGGTGGGGATGTCTCATAGTACATTTAGACAATTGTTGTTATTTCTGTCACCTGCTGCTGGATGTCTGTCATTGGTTGTGTTGACTTTGTCCTCCCCCTTACTTGAATGAGTGTGTGTGTGTCTATGTGTGTGTGGTGCTGGGGGGGGGTGAATTCCGAGTTAGGGTTTTCAACCCTAACAGTGAATTTCCTCACTTTTGTCGCTGTGAAACAACCCTAACTAATGCATTAAACAGAGTTTTTTGCCTCTAATATATATATATATATATTAGCACTTTTAAGGTTAATGGGTCAAATTTTGCACCATAATAACTTTGCCACTGCGCAATGAAATTTGGTATGCACAACTGGGCATGATAGATCTTGGGATCTGCCAAGTTTTTTACAAGTCGGATATACGGCTGTGGAGTTATTAGGTGACAACCAATTGCACAATTATGTTTTTTTGTGATTTCTTTGCTCTCACTTACAGGTCGCACAGTTTGCATGACTGGTCCTAAAATTTCAGGGAACATGCAGCCAAGGTCCTCAATGTGCCTTTTGAAGATTTTGTGAAAAAATATTGAACGGTTCTAAAGTTATTCAAAAGATAAGTTCCCATTATGAGTCAATGGGAAAAATTAACAAAATCGTCAACACTTTCGCAAATGCACTTTTTAGTGTCGCAAATGGCACTAGTAGTGTTGCAAATCTGCCATTTTTTTTTTCAGTTGGTGATCAGAAAAATGCTTGGCATTTAAATTTGGGACCCTCTAGGGACACAATTCTTTCTGTGTTTACCTAGTTGGACACTGAGGATGCTAGCCTTGTCTTTATTTTGAGGTAAAACACCCCAGAAATATGTTTCTCAAATTTCTGGAACCAGTAATGTCGCAAAGTAGTGTCACAGGCATGACACTTTCACAAAATTTTGTGAAAATTGCCACAAATTGCGACACTACTTTTTCAGACTTGGCCAAAATGACAGGAATTCTTTGCCACCCTGCTGCAAAAGAACGGTTTGGTCTTTTGAGCTGAAATTTGGAAGGAAGGCAGCCAATATCTCACAGATTTGCCTTTTGGTGGTTTGGTGAAAAAATATTGCACCATTGCCAAGTTATAGTACTCTGAAGTTTATATTTCTTCCCATAGACTAACATGGTGGTGTCTGCCGCACCTTTTGGGGCTCGTATCTCAAAAACGGTGTGAGATACGGAATTTTTGCTGTGAGTTGCATAGCCCTGTGCGCTATGTAACAACAAAAACCTAGCCAGGAAAATCAAGATTTTTGTGAAATTTTATTTTTTTTCTACATCGTGTGGTTGCTGAGATATTAGCAATTAAGTGCTTCCAATGCTCGTTTTAAGCTTCGATCCCCATTACAATGCATACATTCTTTGTACACACTGTGTTTCTATCTGCACCTGTTTGGCAAAAACAGGTGATGCACTTCCATTACTGTTACAGTTACTGTTTCCACTTGCGTTTATGTCCCTGTTTGCGCACACTGTCCTGTATGCCACCCGCTGCTGCTCCTTTGCATTGTCATTCACGCTTGCATTTTCATTACTGTTAGCATTTGCGTTTCTACTACTGTTTCTGTTTGCGTTTTTGTTTGCATCACCGTGCACATTGCCATTTGCATTTACGCCAGCCCTTTCATTTGTGTTTCCGTTTCTCTTTCGTTTTGTGCCTTCCTTGCTGTTACTGTTACCATTTGCATTTGCAATTGCGTTACTGTGCCTGTGCACATTACGGTTTGTGCTTCCATATGCGCTTCTGTTTCCTTTTGTGCTTCTGTTTACTTTGCTGTTATTGTTGCTGTTACCATTACCATTTGCATTTACAATTGCAGTACTGTGCCCGTGCGCATTTCGGTTTGCATTTCCATACGCGCTTTTGTTCCCATTTCTGTTTCTCTTTCCTTTGGTGTTATTCTTCATGTTAACTTTACCATTTGCATTTACAATTGCAGTACCATGCCTGTTGCGCTACTTCAGCCGGTTTGTGTGTACGTCTACGCGATTTCGGTCCATTTCTGTTCCCTTTGCATTCTTTTTGCTGTGACACTTAACATTTCCATTTAAAATACCACTGCCATCACTGTTCACATTACCAGTTGTGTTTTCGTACACGCTTCAATGTCCGTTTGTGTCACTGTTCACTTCGGCATCACTTTCTGCTTGAGTTTCTATTAACGTTTCCTTTACCATTTACGTTTGCATTATCATGTGCACCACTGTTTGTGCTTCTGTTTGTGTTGCTGTTCCTCTTACTATGTCACAAGACATCTTGTGGCAGGAGTGTGGGGGCCCTTCCCTCCACTGCATTACATTCATTATTTCTCATCATCATTCTCAAAAAGAAGGGAAATTAGAGGCAAAAACTCTGTTTAATCATAGTTAGGGTTGTTCCACAGCGACAAAGTGAGGAAATTGCAGTGTGAAAGCCCCTTGACCCCCACCTCCCAACCAGCAACGGGGTGTGCATTGGGATCATCAGTCCTAACTCTCATCCCATTCTCCTATACCTCTGCTTCTTCACACATGTGATGGGGTTAGAGTTAGGGATTATGACCCCAGTGTGCACCCCGATGCTGGCTGGAGGGTGGGTAGGGGGGTCCAAGTTGGGCTTTCAACCCTAACACCAAATTTCCTTGCTTTTGTTGCTGTGGAACAACCCTAACTAATGCATTAAATGGAGTTTTTTTACTTAATATATATATATATATATATATATATATATATATATATATATATATATTTATATATATGTATGTATATATATATATATATATATATATATACACACACATACAGAAAGGGTGGGTGCTAATACGCACCCCTGGTGTACACCCATATTAGTAGGAAAAGCAGCTGACAGTTGACCTTTGGTGCCCTGCTTTATCTGTACCCATGTATTGGTGTATAGTTCTCTGACAATGCTGATCAAATTTGGTTTGATACCCCATTGTAACATAGATTCCCAAAGGAAACATTAAGTAGTGGCATCAAAAGGGGAAAGGGAAAGGGAACATTATTTAACAAGGAGTAACACACTAAGCCGAAACTTGTTTCCAGATGTTACCTGGGAGCACAAGGAAGTTAAGTGACTTACTCAGCATCACACAGTATGCACCTAGGTGGCTGTGGGATTCAAACCCAGGTCTGCAGATCTGCAGCCCAGAGCATTAATCCACTGCACTATACTGCCTCCAAAGCTCGAAAGCTGAGCTAAAGTCAATGAATGCCACATAAAGCTTTTGCTTTCTTAGTACTATATATTTTTCATACAAATGGTTCATGATGAAACAATTAGCATTTGTACAGTAGCCCACTCTGAACCCAGCCTGTAATTCCAAAAGTCCTCCCAATAACCTTATTTTGTATAATAGTCTAGATAAAATAGGTTTTTGTGAATATTTTGCCAGCTATATCTAAAAGAGTTATAGGCCTATACATCTTCGGGTGTTTTTTGTCCCCTTTTTATGCTTGCTTGCAAGCACAAGAAACATCTTGGGACACTATGACATTTTAGAAGTATGTGACTTTCGGCCCAATGCAGTTGATGCTTGATAGGACTTGTCCCTCAGGCACCAATGAATCAGCTAGCAGTCTATGACAGCAGTTTGAGAGAGAGGACCACACTTGAAAGAAATCTGCAGCTGCAATGAGGGACAGTTTCTTCGTTGCAGTGGGATCACTCCCCTCCCTCACAGCCAGACACACAGACATACCTTCTCTCTGTTGGCAGCAGCTGGTAAGAGTCCCACCATGTGCATTACAGTGCACAGTTATGTGCATTTCCAGAGTTACAGTTCTTCTAGGCTCCTGCCTCCGAGCACCTTGTTTGTTCGGTGTGCCTTTCCTGGTGAACCATTTCAATAAATAAATAAATTAGCTGTGGTGCAGCTTTTCTCACTGATGGCTCCTGCTGCCAGCCACACACTCTCCCAAAAAAGTCAACATCAGAGTGCCCAATCCCCATGTTGGCATGTATCCCCCTTCCCCCCATTAATGTGACACACTGGGAGCCCACCCTAGTGTGCCAAAATATTTTTTTATTTATGTTTCCAACACTGAGATGCCCACTCCCAGTGTCAGATGACCCCCCCACTCACCTGAATATTTCAAGTGCAGATGTTAAGGTGCCCAATCCCTGAGTCAGCATGCCTCCCCCCCCCACACACACCATTGTGGCACACTGGGAGCCCACCCAAGTGAGCCTAAATATTTTTGGTAACTTGTAAATTAAAAAAAACCATCCCTGAAGTCTTTTTTCCCCAAGTAAAAAAGAAAACAGTCCCACGTAGTCTCACCATTACCCTTCCCTCACCCCCACCCTACCTCTGCAGATCCACCTCCCCTTACTCCCCTTACCCCATACTTACCTCCAGAGGTTGGGAGCAGTGATCTTCTATGGACCAGGACACATCTGCACTCTTCAAAGCAGACCGGCACACTGAAGAAATGACAGTAAGCTGTATAATGGGGGTCAATGTGGGGGGTTCAACTTGGGTTGATATCTCAACCATTTTTAGGAAGTTTGGTCCCAAATTTTCAACATCAGGTTCTTGGGACTCCACCTCATGAACACTATCACAGTCATTTGGTTACTCAGTCCCAAAAGGTGATTTCACTGTTGCTGCGCAGAATCACCTGCGCAGAATCACCTTTTGGGACTGATTA
This sequence comes from Neoceratodus forsteri, assembly GCA_016271365.2. NCBI lineage: Eukaryota > Metazoa > Chordata > Ceratodontiformes > Ceratodontidae > Neoceratodus > Neoceratodus forsteri. The sequence goes on from CM028134.1 coordinate 315,832,482, forward strand.
ATGAAACAGCAGTGCCACTGTTCATGAGGTGGGGTCCCAAAAAAAACATGTTTGCAAATCTGGTGAAAAAATTCCCAAAAATGACTGCGTTATGAGTGTGCATTGCACAATTTCTATGCACAATCATAACCACCAATTTTTAATATTTTCACTCCAGATTTTCAACATTGCTATTTTTTCACACCACCTTATGAACAGTACAGCTGTAATTTTTCTCATCCTGCCTGAAATGTGTTTTCATACCTGTGGTGCAGAATGGCACTGTTGCTGTGGAAAATCAACTTTTGGGACAGATTAACAAAATCACAGTGGTACTGTTCATGAGGGGCATCCCAAAATGCCCATGTTGAAAATTTGGTGAAAAAATTCCAAAACATGATTGCATTATATGTGTGTGTTACACAGTTTCTACACATGTTTGTAACTTCACCAGTTTTTCATATTTTCACTTCAGATTTTCAAAATTGCCATTTTTCACACCTCCTCATGAACAGTACAGTTGTCATTTTTCACATCCTACCCAAAATGTGTTTTCTCACCTGTGGTACTGAATGGTGCAGTCACTGTGCGAAATCACCTTTTGGGATTGAGTAATGAAATGGTAGTGCACAGTTCATAAGGTGGGGTCCCAAAAAGCCCATGTTGAAAATTTTGAGTGAAAATACAAAAAAAACACCTGTGGCATTAGAGTTTCCAACCATAATGCCCCACCCTGTAGAGACTGACAGGCATTGGGGTTGTGACTTGAGATCATCAGCTGTAATGCTCCTGCCATTCCAGTCCTCCCCCATCATGCAGCCAGTGGCAGGCATTGAGGTGTGCCTTGGGGTCTTTGGCCCTAACATTCACCCCATTCTCCTCTACTGCACCCATCTCAGCTTATGTCCTTATGGAATGGGGTAAGCGAAAGGGCTGAAGACCCCAAGGCACACCACAACACCAGTCAGTGTCTGCAGGGTGGACTGAGGTGGAATGGTATGAGGGTTAGGGTTGACTACCCAAAGGCACACCCCCACATGCCTGTCAGTCTCTGCAGGGTGGGGACGGAGGTTGGTATTAGTTTAATACTTCACTACCATTCCTATTAGGCATCTCTCTAACTCTTACCCTACCAATGCCAATACCAGCAAGAAAACATTCAGCATCGACAAATGCTTGTTTATAATAGATATAATGGTGGCACCTTTCCATGCATGGGGAATTAACCTGTTAAGAATGCATAAATTATAAAGGGGGAGTAAGACCTTAAACCAAAGTGATGTGGACAACAAAAAGACCTCTTGGAGGATTAGGTCAGGACCAGGGGATTTGTTCCTTTTAAGTGATGAAACTGCCAAATGAAGGTCTCTGTGTTGAAATAAAGCAACATTTGACCTATTTGTTAACAAATCCCACAAAGGGGTATCAGTACTAATTTCTGGATTGTGAAAAATGTTAATGTAGTATTTTAACCATTGATTCAATGGAATGTAAGACTCTAATTCATACCTATTATTATTTGTGTCCTTTGCAACCAGTAGCAAAAAATATTGTATATCCTTGTTGTTTACAGTACAAAGTATATGAGTCCATTGTGTATAAAAAAAAACTCTTTTTGTTTCAGAAGTAGTTTGCATTGTTCTCTTGCTTTATTTAATAATTTATAGTTATTCATATCAATAGATTTTAGTTGTCCTTACTAATTGAGAAAGTGCAACATTTGCTGTCTTGTAGTCCCGGTCAAATCAAAAAGAATTCTTACATGTGGCAGTTCTTGTCTCGACTGGGCTGTACAAAATATTTTTTCAAATGACTATAACACCACAGAAGTTTATCATTCAGAACTGTAAAACATCTTAAACTACAAGTCTGGGACACACATGGTGATAGCATTGTGTCCATGAGATTAACTATCTCATCCTTATGAATTTAATTGCACTTAAATTTAGAAAACTTTGATTTCTGTAAGTTGACTCAGATCTGAGTGAACCATTGTAACAGGAGCAGACTTCAGGTTTCCGCAAGCTAAGGTAACCAGAAGATGATCATTCTCTCCCCTAACAACAACTTTACAGTAGTCCCATATTTCCATAGGGCCATTCCATAGTAGTAAATCAGTAGTGAAAGGGCCTGAAAGGCTATAAATGATGGGAGTGCCCAGAAAATCAACTTTGATTCCACCGTTAACAGAGACAAGTTATGGATATTTTGTAGCTCTACCAGTTTTTTCCTGACTTGTTAACTTAATGATCTTATGACATTCTTACATAAGATGTAGCATCAGCATTTAACCAGTTCTGAGTTTTATTTTCAGAGTATCCATCAAATTTACCAATTTTTGCATTAAAACCATTAATTAACCATAAGGTAAGACATTCTCTATACCAGAATGCTCCCAGGACTTAACAATTAAGTCCTCCAAGTCCTCCAAAATCATAAAGTTATGGTATTTAGATGAAGTGGGTGGTATATAAGTGTTCACTGAACAGAATTTTAATTGAGCCACCTCTATAAAAAATACCTGTGCATATGAAGTATCAGACATGAAAGTCACCATAAGTTCTTTATCGACTTTGAGCCAGGGCACTAGTCCTTCAGAAGGTCTACCTGTTTTAAATACGTTTTTGCCTGGGGATTGATAACAACAGCATCCATTAAAGGTTATATCCACTTCCTGATTGTGCCATGTTTTCGGAAACAAATAATGTTACATTTTCTCATAACACTGCATCAATCTGGGTCCATAAATTCTGTAGTCAGACCAGTTATGTTCCATAATATTAATGAGAATTTTGAACTCAAATCTATACTGTTATACAAACTATTGTTATCAACCCTGGTGTCAGAACCCTTGGGTAGTCAGATATCCTGACTAGCTAGAACTGTGAATCTTTTGCTAGTTTCAACAGTAGATGCAGGGCACTGGGTGAAGATTTTTGCAGAACTGGAGGAGTTAAAGTCTGCACTATCTGAGCCACTGTTATATTATAGTCACCTAGTTGTTTATTCTTAGGTAACACTGAAGGTAAATTACTGGATCACTCCACAATATTCAGGCCAATCTTGTCCAGAATATTCAGGTTACTTAGGATCTGACTTTATACATTTCTAGAATTAATTGTGAATAAAATCTGATCCCACTGTAGATCATTCCCAGCCTGCAAAACCTAAATTATTCCTTCTTTGCCCAAAGGGATCTGTAGTACTTGCTTGAACAGCTTCTTTAAGATGTTTTTAAGTTTATAATTATTTTTCATTTTTAGTCTGTGCAGCCATATAGGTTCAGCGAATAACCAATTTTATCATTTGTATCTTTGTTATTATCAAGAGCCAATTGGTTGGAATCAGGCCAGTTAAGGAGAGCACTCTCAATGACATGCACTCCTTCTTCATCCAGAAGGGAGGCTTTTCCTAGAATTATATCAGCAGCATCCTTGTCTTGCAATAAGATGTTGATTTGGTCTTCCTTATTTTCCTGTTCCCGTCTGTGTACATCTAAGATTTTAACATTGAATGAAGGAACTTGTAGGAAATTTATGAATAAATTACACAAAGATTTCTTAAGTTTCTTTTTGTTTTCATTGGGAATACCTCTGTAGCTAAAAATACTAATCTGGGTGCTAGCCTGGGATTCTGGCCTACATTTTACATTATGTGCCTCTCAGTTGACATATCTTGAATTGTAATCACATTTCTAAAAGGATTTGCTGTTAATCCAGATATGGTTAGCTAATTTTGGGGAAGAACAAAGTATGTATATAAAATCAATCCCTGATTCATCGTTATCATTTATAATTTTAACAAAGTCATTCCTATCAATTTCTACCCCAGTTTCTGCCATAAGAAGGTTGTTATGGTAAGCCCAGCTTATCATCAGAATCTTGTATTTTGGATTGGCTGCCCAAAGATTATACCACAAGCAGTATGTAATAAAAAGCAGTTTTATTACAAATACTCACATCAGACATGTGACAAAGCAATCACAAAGGAAATGATTTCCCACCATTCCTCGAGTATGGTCTCTTTCTCTCTCTCTGAGGAGCTGGTGTGCATACAATTATATATGACTGATAAGAGTGTAGTTACAGATATGATAAGCATACAGCATTGGATAATGCATGTAAATAAGGTGACTCCCTTGGGTCAATTACATAGGGAATGAAGTTGCAAAGTAAGAAAGAATCTCTGAACAATGAAAATGCATTGTCAGCTATATGTTATGAACAATGAAAATGCATCAAAAGCAGAAATGCACATGGCATGATACTTTGGTATAAAACACAAATTACACATGATTATATGACTATATCAGAACATAAAAGGAACACACATAACTTAGATAAACACAATAAATAAAAGATATGCATGTTAGGTGTAATAAACATAAAACATGTATAAAACCATAAAATGATGTAAACATAATATACTACAGCATATATCAGTGGCAAGCATAGTCCTAGTACCCATGTTTGTACGATGGATACCTGTTTCTATATATTAGTGCTATACAGCAATATCACAGTGAAAATAAACAAAGTTACTTATGGTATGAACACATGGATCAGTAGATGGTGTGGGAAGCAGGCATAACAGTCCCCTCCTTGTTTCCTTGCTCAAAGGGCAGCACAACAAAAAGGAGATGGTTAGGTGTAGCAATGGTATGTTCTATTGCATCAACAAGCCTGAGACGTGAGCCTTGTAAAAGAACTGCAGCCGTAAAAAATGCTGGTTAAAAGTATGCCTCAGACAGCAAAGGGTTAATTGTGGATGATATAATACAAGCTATAAATTACTATCAAGTTTTAAAACATTGATTTAAATATCTGCTTTTCAAAGCACATAAAAACTCATAATGCAAATGAATTACGTTTTCCTTAGCATTCAGACAGTCAGGGTGACTGTGAAAGTTGTCCTATACAGGAGTTGACACAGAGGCAATCACAGATAATTAGATCATAAAACACAAAACAGAAACTAGGTATGCCAACACCACAGTGGATATGTGTATATTAAAAAAATTTGATGTGTATTATCACAGAACATTGTTTGTAAAAACAGTATTAAAGTCATTATCCATTCATAAAGAACAGTCCATTTTGAGAGTGGAAAAGGCAGATAACAGCGGTGTACGGGATGGTGGTGTACATTTTTAATTGAAAAATCTAATAACAATGTCCTTAAAGAGGAACCAGTCCATAAGGTTCAAGTTGGTAACCACAAAGCAGTGTAGTTACATTGGAAATGTCATTTGTTGAAATTTTGTAACCCATGGGGCTGTGCAGACATGTAATAGCATAGTAAGAAACGTAATGTTCATGTAGTTGGCTGCTAATTGGCTGGTTTGGCAAAGGCCTTGGCAAGGGTTGCATGAGATTGTCCATCAATTGAATGTTTCAATGTAATAGCCACACCAACACAGGCATAGCTTTTGTAAAAAGAGAACATTTGTGCACAAATATTGACAGTTCATAACAGAACAATAAAGAACACAATTCATGACAGAGCAACCAAGAGCACAGCCTATAAAGGAACGATAAGTTCATATGAGGTGCCAGCCAAGTTTGGAAAACCAGCCGTGAAGAAAGTTGCATGTGTTGCTCGAAGATCTTACCAGTATCACTCTGCAGAAACCTAAAAACTTGTAAAACTTTGTTAAAAACTTAGTTTTAAAACACACATATAGTTGTTTTGAAGGGAAAAGGAAAATGGGATGGTTATTAGCAATGATTTTGCTTATGGTGTGGTGTGACATAGACAAGTGATGGTGTCGGCCATGCACTCGGAGGTGCAGGTCGTGGTCCAATAATAAGAATATACCCTTTATTCATCTGTGAATACACTCTGTTTTCAAGTCTCAAAAGAGGTTGTGACGTAGGGAAAAAAAAACATAGTTTCCTTGCATTTGTGCTGCTGTTTGGCCTAGTTTAGGCCTATCTCATGAAATGAAAGTGTAATATTATATGCACTTTGAACCTTTACCTTATGGCAGTATGCCATTTACACCATGTAACACAGGGGTATACAATAGTGTCTGTTGCACCTGTGGGATTTTAAAAGGTCCCTTTTGTTAAATCTGTTGTCTAGGGTGTAATACTCCTAGATAGTCAGTAGTGTGGTGATTTGATACTGGGTCTTAAGTACGTATCAGTTCTATTGCAAAGGGGTCTGGTAACATGAAGCTATGAAACCTAGAAGTGTTTGTATTGAAGCAGAATTTACATTCTGCCATATTATGTGTGTATTTACAAGGGTACCTGAGAGTTATCCATGGTCCAGTTCTGAAGCCACCAGCCCCTCACAGAAGCTCAGGTATGGACTCGCCCTCGGTGACTGATTACTTCCAGGAAGGCAGCCCTAGCAGCCTGATTTTTGGCCCCCTCCCACCCCACTGCTGATCCTATTTAAATACACTAAACCCTGCCCCAGCTTACTAGCTCACTCCTACAGGCTATTGCCAGCCAGCTGTTCAAGCTTAAAATGGCAGCATCACTGTCTCTTGTGAAGCACTTTCCCTATCTAGCATAACTCCTCCTTATAGCTCTCTGTAAATACCACAAAGTACAGTGGTTAACTGTACAACCTCTCTTTGGTACCAGTGTGTCAGGCTTGATGACTGAATCAAGCTGCCATGTCCCCTATCAAAGGGTGCTATCTACTTCTGCTCCTTGCTACCTGGCTTGGTACAGCCGGCACCAGATGCCTAGCTGGGCCACTGCTACCCCTCTCTGAACCATTACTGGGTAGTGCATGGCTGTCAAATGCATGTTCAGAAACTGCCTCACTTGGCTGTGGGCAGCGACTCACACGAACAGGTGAAAAACAGCCAGGAACCTCTGCACCAAGCTAATCCAGCTCACCAAAGCCAACTATCATAAGGTCCCACTTTGCAATTCTTGGGGTGATGGGAAAAGATTCTGGGATAACATCAAAAGCAGCTTTGGAAGGAGGAAAAGAAGCACCCTCAGCTGCTTAGTATCAGTAACACCCCCACTAAAGACCCTCTGACTATTGCAGAAGCCTTCAATAAGGCCTTCACCGATCTTACCCCAGTGCTTCCACCTGCCTATTTTTAACCAGGTTTGAACCATTCCAGCAACATATCTACTGAGTGTTCTCACCCGAACCTTCTATTTTAAAAGGGTGATGGTGAATGAGACACTAATTATGGTCAAGAAAGTACTAGGTAAGACCAGACTGGGCAGTGACGGGATAGACATGAAATTTCTATCCCTTACCCTGGACATTCTTATACTGCCCATTACCACACTGTACAATAAGTCCCTGGCCATTGCCCAATTCCTAGAGGTTTGGAAGCTGGCCCTAATTAAACCAGTGCATTAAGGAGGTGACAAGTCTCTGGTAGCCAACTACAGACCCATCCCAATCCTCTCCCCCTTGTCCAAGGCACTGGAAAAGATTGTGGTGGGTCAACTCCTCGACTGCCTCAATAAGAATAATCTGCTATGCCCCAACCAACATGGCTTCAGACAAAATCACAGGACCACCACTGCTCTGCTGTACTACATTAGCTATGCACATAAAGCCCCAGAGAAAGGCAGACTGGTGGGGTCTGTCTTTATTGACCTCACCAAGCCTTCAATACAGTCAACCATACCCTGTTACTGACCCAACTGCAAAATATGGGTGTGGCGCCCAATGCCCTTTGCTGGTTCCAAGACTACCTAATACAGAGAAATCAATGTGTCAAAATTGGGCAAACAATATCCAGCACAAAAGAGGTATCATTAAGGGTACCCCAGGGATCAATACTGGGGCCCCTACTCATCAGCCTCTTCTTAAATGACCTTCCCACAGCCTGCAACACCAAACTCACATGATATGCAGATGATGCTCTGTTCCTGAGCAGCAGCATGTCTCAGGCTGCCCTAAAATCTGAGCTGCAGAACTCCTCCAAATTTGAGGACTGGTTCTGTAGTCATACGTTGCTACTAAACTACAAGAAAAACAAGGCCATGCTTGTGTCCAGCCCCCACAACAAAAATAAGCACCACCCCCTCATCATCTCCAACTCATGCAGTGAGCTGCTGGAACAAGTCCACTTGTTCAAGTATCTAGGGGTCATAATAGAAGATACCCTCAAGTTTGCACAACATATTGACTCTCTGGTCAAGACAGTCAATACCAAGATTGGTGTCCTGTACAGACACAGGCAATACCTCTCTCTGGGGGCCCTCTGCCTCTCAGTCCACAATTCCATTATATCTACTATTGAATATGGACTAGTGGTCTATGGGGTGGCAATGGATACAGCACTCAAGAGGGTTCAGACTGTGCTCAACAAAGCCTGCAGACTCACCCTGGGTGCTGAGAGTGGCAATCACATCTGTACTCTTTATGAATGTGCAAATTGGCTGTCATTAAGAAACAGGGTCAAATTCCAGACTTACATCCTAGGGAAGAAGGCTCAATTGGGTAAAACACCACCTTGTGTAGGCAATTTGATCAAGGAGGCCAACTCATTACATGTCACCAGAGGGAGGACTAGAAGGGCTTTGACTATTCCCTTCCATTTCACTTCACTTGGGCAACGTGCATTTGCCTACCAGGCCCCCCTGTGGATGAATGGACTCCCTGGGCACCTCTTGGCCACCAGTTGTCTAGCCCAATTCAGAACTGACCTCAAACAGCACCTAATAACACTCTTTAGGTACACCTGCCCCTAAGTCCAGCCACACCTGCTCTCTCTGCCCCCCAGCAAGCACTAGGCAGGCCTCAGGTACTCCCTGTCTCTGTTCATTCTCATGACTTGCCTCAGCAATCAGTTTGTGTCATGCTCCTTCAGCACCTGCCACCCCACTTTTCCCCCTCCCCCAACTCCCAGTCCCATGAGTTTCCCTCACAGTCACTACTAATGCAGGCTGCCTGACCATGCCCCCTCACACCCCACCATTTACTCTAGCATGTCTTGTCTCTTCAGCATCCCCTCACCCCCCCATTTCTCCCTATACCTTTTCGCCCTTCTTCCCCCACCCTTCACCTCCACCGTTGTACCTACCTCTCTCTCTCATACCTCCTTTCTTCACCACACTGCCAGCTATCCCCATCCCTCTGAACTACTGACAAGGCACTTTGTGGCTGCTTATTCCTCCCCACCCTCATAAAGTGTTGTTCTTGTTATTGTAACTTGTACCTATTTTTTGAGTTGTTCTGTAAGTTCTGAATCCAAGCTGTATCATTAATTGTGATCTACATTTGCTTTCTCCTTATTGTACTTTGTTTTGCAATCTATGACATGGAACCTTTGTAAAAGAGCTTGCACTCAAAGGTCTTTTCCAAATCATTAAATAAATAAAATCAGACCACTAGTTGGTCTGGGTTTATGCTTGGAACATTGGGTAGGCTTTTTATCTGTTGGGGTCACAACAGTTGGAAACATGGCAGTGCTAGCAATGGAATGAGGTATACAATACTATGAATGTATGAGTAGAGTATAGGTGTAGAAACCTCTGTGTGGTGCTTGGGCCTGGCATATAGACAGGATGCCAGTGGGTGACCTTCTGGTGTAGGGCCTACCTTGGAGTGTGCCATTAGCTAGGTGGGCCTTAAGGATTTGTTGTTGATTGCTAGCAGTCTGCCATTTATTCTGTGAGATTGGTTGGGGCCACCACTATGGTGTTAGGTGTGCATGGTTATCATGTTGTAATTAATCTGGATGGGACAGCAATGCTGATCCCTTTTGTTTGGGAGTGAGAATGGTGGCACATAACCTATAAGAAAGAAATAATCATTCATGGGGGTGTTGTTGGGACATTTCAGCTTGTGAAAACAACTAATTTTATTTATTTATTTATTTGTACATTGATTTACAACCTTTGAGCCAGAGGCTCATTTCCAAAGGCACCACGTCACATTTAGAACAAACAAAGAATACGTCTTTGGTTACAGCATAGGTGTCACATACTTAGGGTTACATAATGGTAGTGGCGTACATCTTAAGCAATTTGGGTAGACAATTACAGTGACACAACATACATGTTAAACAGTTTGATATACATTACAATGTTACAGCTGAGAACATGCTAGTAATAACAGAGGCATTAGGCTATTGGGGGAGGGTGGGTGTGTGTGTTTGAGTGCTGCCTGAGTGGGGTTGTCAAGTGTGGACAAGTCTTTGTCATGTAAGTGGTTGGTTCTTGGTACCCCCCCATGTGGATCTGACAGATGCCACCCAGATGAGCCTAACACCCCAAAACATCCACGGATGTGGAGCAGTTTACTGAGCTTATACTTAATAAGCTGCAACAATATGTTAAAATAAGCAGTTAGTTCAGTCTCTATTGATCAGTCAGAACTGCTCTCTTCCAATGCTTAGCACCAAATATCATCAAGCAATTTCAAAAGTGCTGTCCAGAGTAAGTGCACATGCTAAGTAATTTTATTTGATAGAACACATATAGTTTTAAAAATCCAAGACATACAAGGTTTAATAATAAATGTCCATTCATTTTACAAATTTTGGATTTTCAGACTGTTTCCCATAAGTTATGCACTGTGAACCTTCACTCAGCAATATTTTGTTGAAGTAAAATCCTGGAAACATCCAAAAGCTATTTTATTTAATAGGAAAAGGGAAAACAGTACTTATCTGATCCCAGGCAACCAGGAGAATCAAGCACTTCTCCACTTGTCATAAACTTAATGTTTAAAGTTAAAACAGCTTTCCCCTGTATTCACAGTCTCTTCTATTTCCCATATAATAAATTCTAGCACTGTAAACTCTGTCATCAAATTTTGAGGGCTTGTGACTTGATTAACTGTTCTCTGGACTTGCAAGCTTCTTAACTGAGAGCTTAGAAATCTCCAAGTCAGGTTTACAGACATGTCCCATGATGCACTGACATTTCCTAATAAGATAAAATGAGTAGAAATATATATATATATTTTAGACAGGTTAAAAATGTCCTCTCTTTGTGTGCACTATAATTAAATGTTTACAGAGCCCATTACAAAGTACTGAATCTTTTTTCTTTCCTTTAAAATCTTAACAACTTAAGGAGACAAATTAATATCAGTGAGCAGCAGTATCAGAATTAAGTTACCAACACACAAGTAAATTCAGTTAATGCTGTACACTGCTGCTTTAAATATAAATTTAAAAATCAGTCAAAAAACAAAATTCTATCAAAGCATTTGTTCAGCCTACTCATGCTGGAAGTTCATATCAAGTTTGCCAAAAGCGAGAAGTACAATCTCTTCACAGAAAAATGCATCTACACAAATGAGCCAAGGGCTTCTGTCTGTCGGTGTGTGTTTTGCTGATGGTATCTGAGAGCACCTGATCTACAAAATGCCAGCATATGTGCTGTTTATCTTAACACTTCACGTGATCTATATGGTGCAAAATTCAAATGTGCTTACCATGATTAATATATGAAATGTTTATATAAAACATAGTAAATATAATAATCAGTAGTTAAAGGGTGCCTGTAGTTCAATTACAAAAAAGGCAAGTCTCCCATTTAAAACATCACATGAGTGTTTACATTAAGTTCACAAAGCAAAAAAACAGAAAGTCCCCTGGCACGCAACACAGAACAACACTTTTAGCATAAAGGAAAGTATTTTTAACCATCTGCTATATGTGGGAGCCCCAAGCAAAAACCCAATACAAAGACAAAAAGAGTGAGATGTGTGCACAAGCTCCACCAAGCTCTCCCAGTTACAACCACAGTCAGTGTTAATCGGACTCTATTATCTGTGGCAAAACCTTTCTAACTAAATTTTGATGAATTTTAAAAGTATATTTTAAATGGTCTGCTGGTCACAGTTACATAAAATAAAATAAACATGGGATGAACTTAATAACTCCGAAACACCAGATAACTCTGGTTACTATTATATTACTATACTATTATATTACTATAAAGTATTATAGTAATATAATAGTATAATGCAGGCTGAAATGAACAGCAAGCATTTAATCATTTTATTTCCAGTGAAGCTTCCCTTTACTTTTTACTCTTTCACTCCATTTCCTAGTTCTTCTATTCTGGTTCAGTTTCCACTTCTTATTCTCCCCTACACCAGCTTTTAACTTGTATGTCTGGCAGCACTTCTCCATCTTCTTCTTTCAATCAGTCAGATGGTATCACTGTGTTGGAGTTGTTCAGCATTTACAGCCCACCAGAAGGGCTCTTGGTTTCAGCTCCACTGCTCCAGCTCCACCACCATCTGCATGCCTTCCTCCTAACAGTTAAGCAGAACACAGCCAAACAGCACCATACACTCTGAGGTTGCCTACACAGGGTGTACTGGAAAGGTTATTTAACAAAAATAGATGGGCAATGTGTGCATACCTGTCAGTAATAAATATGAGCCTTCAAACAACCCTGCTTCTGTTATGTCTCCCCAACAAACAGAATGCATAGCAGTCTGCCTCAGACCAGTAAACCACCACTCGAAAGGTGATTTTGCCAAGTGACCGTGAAATCACCTTTTGGGCCTAATTTTCATAATTCCACTGCCATTGTTCATGAGGTGGGATCCCAAAAAGGCCATATTGAAAATTTGGAGTCAAAATTTGCAAAAAATGACAAAGTCATGCATCAAAGTTCAAAACCTCATTGAAATACATTGGACTGCTCTTACCTTAGTTCCTTACATTGCAGTTGGCAAATCTAACAGCAAGACATGTCTTCGATTGGAGAGTTAATCTTTGTCCTGGGACATGCTCAAGTGAGTGAGAGTGTGTGTGGGAGGTGTGGGGGTTCAGGGTGATGGGTGCTCACTGGGAGATTGGTGTGGGGTGATGAATCAGCAAAGGACCATTTTCTTTTTTACAGGTTTAAAAAAACTTTGAGGGATGATTTTCTTTTTTACAGTTAACATTAATGCAGGGATGGTGATCGGAGGGTGGTGGGTGCCACTAGACACCAGGGAAAAATCTTATATGAGGAGATGGTGATCGGAGGGTGGGGGCACCACTAGACATCAGGAAACATTACAATACCTAAGGGAACAGTGATGGGAGGTTGAGGGGTGCCACTAGACACCTGGGATGAATAAGAGGATGGTGATCAGAGGATGGGGGTTCCACTAGACACCAGGTAAACATTATATAAATAAGGGGGTGGTGATGGGAGTCTAAGGGGTGCCACTAGACACCAGGGAAACATTATATAAATACAGTGCCAGCAATTAGAGGGTGGGGGTGCCACTAGACACCAGGGAAACATAACATCCATATTCAGATGGGGGTCAGAGGGTGAGGGGGCACAATTAGACACCAGGGAAACAATAAACACATGAGGGAATGGCAGTGGGGGGTTGGGCACCACTAGACACCAGATAAATGGTGTCTCACTGATCTCAGACCAGCATGCAGCATGAGTTCCTGCTGCTTCTGAAGAACTCAAGAATGTCCCCCTGTTCTCATACAGAGAATGCAAGTCAACGACGCCTCTCTCTAAGCTGGGCACTCAGGATTTTTAAGTACCCAGAAATGGTATTTCTGGCCATTAATTGAAGAAACAAACATCAGAATCTAGCTTAACAGAAACTGTTTAGCTAGGTTCTGGTGTTTGTTGGTTTAAATGATGGTATTTTTATGCAATGTCCATGCTTATTAGTTTGAGGAGAAAAGAAATAAGATGTGACAAAAAAGAAGCATTTGTCAATGCAGAATATTTTCTTGCTGGCATTGGCATTGGTAGTGCAGGAGTTAGAGAGATGCATAATAGGCATGGCAGTGAAGGATTGAATTGATGCCAACCCACCCCCACCCTGCAGAGACTGACAGGCATTGGGGTGTCCCTTTGGGTGTTTGGTAGTGCAGTACGGGAAAACATTTTGGGCAGGATGTGAAAAATGACAGCTGTACAGTTCATAAGGAGGTGTAAAAAAATGCCAGTGTTGAAAATGTGGCATGTAAATATAACAAATTGCGAAGTTACAAGGGTGCGTGAAATAAGCAGCATACACTTACAACACTGCCATTTACAGGCGTTGCACCAAATTTTCAATATAGGCATTTTAGCACCTCTGCTCATGTACAGTGTCACTGTTATTTCCTCAGAGTGTCCCAAGAAGTGATTTTGCACAGGGAACACGCTATTCTGCGCCGGAAGTGCGAAAACACATTTTGGGTAGGATATGTGAAATGACGACTATACTGTTCATCAAGAGGTGTGGAAAAATGGCAATGGTGAAAATCCAGAGTGAAAATATCACAAATGTATGACAGTATGAGAGTGCATGCAATCTGCCAATGCACGCTCGTAACACAGTCATTTTATGGAGTATCATCACCAAATTTTCAACATAAGCATTTTAGGACCTCTACTCATGAACTGTGTCACTGTCATTTTCATAATCTGGCCCAAACACTGATTTCCCACAGCGACTGTGCTATTGCGTGCCAGAAGTGCAGAAACACATTTCGGGCAGGATGTGGAAAATGACAGCTGTACTGTTCACAAGGAGGTGTACAAAAATGGCAATGCTGAAAATCTGGCATTAAAATATTGTGAATGCGCGAGGTTACGAGCCTGTGTAGCAAGTGCACAATGCACACTCGTAAAACAGGCATTTGTTGGATATTTTTCCACCAAATTTGGAACATAGGCTTTTTGAGAGGCCACCTCATGAACACTGGCACTGTCATTTCATTAATTGGTCCTGAAAGGTGATTTTACGCAGTGACTGTGAAATCACCCTTCGACGCCGATTAATGCCATGACAGTGACAGAATTCATGAGGAGGGGCCCCAAAAACCCCATGTTGAAAATTTAGTGCCAAAATTCCAACAAATGCCCGAGATATGCAGCAAAGTTGAAAAAACCCTATTCATTCCATTATACAGCTTACCAGCATTTCCTCAGTTTGTGGTCAGCTTTGAAGAGTGCAGATGTGTTCCCGGTCCACCGAAGATCGTCGCACCGGACTCCAGAGGTAAGTATGGGGTGAGGGGGTGTGGGGAGGCAGGGTGTGCAGTGGGATGGTATGGGTTGGAGGCACGAGACTACAAGGGACCATTTTTATGTTACAGGGGAGGAAAGGAAAACTAACATCGCGGGGCAGTTTTTTTTTTTTTAAGGGACTTGGCATGCTGGGGTGGGCTCCCTGCATGCCACCTAACTGTTTTGGGGGTTGATGCAGCCAACGGGGCATTGGGCACCCTTGTCAGCAGACAATGGGGGGGTTAATTTATGCCGATGGGGATTGGGCACCCTGTCGGCACACAATGACAGCCGGGGGGGAGGCAAGAGCCGAGGGGAAATGGGCACCCCCCTCTCGGCATATAAGAAATGTGGGGGGGGGCTAATTTATGCCAATGGGAAGTGGGCTCCCCCATCGACACACAATGAAAGGGGGGGAGGAAAGAACCGAGTGGGATTGGGCACCCCCCTCGACATATAGGAAATAGGGGAGGCTGCTGTATGTCGATGAGGAGTGGGATCCCCCATCGGCAAATGTATGCGGCCACAGTAAGCCAGCTGGGGTATTGGGCACTCCCGAAGTCGGCTGTTGGGCGGCCGCCCGCCATGCTGCTAATGTGGCGAGCACGCAGGAAGGGTCCGCTGCGTCTGACGAGCTTTGCTCGGATTGCAGCGGACCTTTCCTTAGATGTGCTTGCTACATTAGCATGCATGGTGTGACTGCTGGCATGCAGGCTGATTGGGGAATGAGGGACGCACCTACTGATAAGTTCCCTGCATTCGCCCAACAGCGGCCATGCCTCCAAAGCTGCACTACTGCAAGATGTTGACTTGTACGCAAGCGCGGCAAGCCAACATAAAAATGCTTCATCCTGTTAGAAGCAAGTGTCAAGAAACCAAAAATGGCCCTGCAACACAGAATTTTTGGTGTTGTATCAGAATGTTAGCCCAAGAACCCTACTGAGCATGCTCAGTACAGAACAACAGAAAACTTTAAATCCTTATAACTCTGGAACCATTTAATTTTTTTTCACCAAACCTTTCAAAACAGCTGCCTTGGGGTATCATGCATGTACCCTGAAAGTTTGGGGAAAAAAATCAATTTCATGTAGGCTGTAGGTCAGAGCAAAAAATTCACATGTTAAGTATAGGAAAAATATTAGACTTCTAGAGAAAAATGACATATGCAGATCTCAGACACTGCACAAAGCTGATATCACAAAACTTTCCACTAATTTATATCTTGCCTCCTAAACAATACATGTAACATTTCAGCTGATTTCATCAAATGGTGCCAAAGCTATTAAGGTGCAAAGTTAGGGGGTTAACATTGAACATTAATGTTAAATACATACTCAACCCAATCTATAGGGGAGCTACCATGCCCCTGTAATACAGGTGAAGTAGTGCCTGTATATCAGGATTGCCTTGGGGTTTCATTAAAATGTCCATTTTCAAAGCCTAACATCTCATCTGTCTTAAACACTAGGATTGTAAAATTTGGTATGCACATGCCCAGTACTGCAGACTGTTAGCCGTCTACATTTTAGGAAGACTGGATTTACAATTTCTGAAATATTAAGGGCCAACTTTACATATATTTGCTACCTCAATTTTTGCACATGATAACTAAAAGATGGAAAGGGTTGGATGTATGAAACTTACAGATATCGTTAGTTTCATATCACAGTAGGCCCTTTCAGGTTACTTGTTAAAAAAAAATATTAATTCATTTTTCAGTAAATTGTAATTATTGAGTTGCACATGCAATTTGAAAAACAAAATAATTGGTGAAAATAGCTAGAACTACTCAGTGATTTTTTTTCAATGTTAAAGTTCTACATACTCAATACACTCATATTCATAACATTGCTAAAACCGTTAACACCCACATTGGAATATTTTATAGGCACAGGCACTGTTTGACAACTGAAGCACTGAAGATTGCCATACAGAGCTCAGTTACCTTGCTTATTGACTATGGTCTCGTGGTGTATGATTCTGCTTCTGACACTGCCCTGTGGCGCACAGCCTTAGCCCCGAACAAGGCCTGTCATCTCCTCACCTCAAGGCCCATGACTCACACACACTTGCAACTTATATGAGCAGGCAAACTGGCTGAAGCTATCTGGCAGAATAAAATATCAGACCTGCATTCTAGCAAAGAAAGCATGCATGGGACTCCTGCCCCCTGGTTTCCACTCTATACTACCCCCTCACTGACCCACGCTCCAAACTAGGAGGTCTGAAAACCAAGCCTTCACTGTCCCCAGCTGCCAGACCTTGCAAGGGCAGCACTCCTTCAATGTCAGGGCCTCTAACTGGTACAACTCACTTCCTAGTGATATCACCAGCACCCTGAATCTCAAATCATTTAAGTGTAAACTTCATCAGTACATGCTGGCCAGCTCTAATTGTGACTACTCCCTATAGATTTTCCCTGTTAGACCCAAGTCCTTCCCTGAATTGTTCACTCTTCCCCTTCCACTTCCTGCATAGACATTTTCTCTTTCCTTGTCCACCCACCCCCTCCCTCCTCCCCTTCCTGTACCCTGCACTCCCTCCCACCTCTGTTTCCTCCCCTTAAACTACCCCTGGTCCTCTCCTCACTCTGTTACATCCTATCCACTTCCTTATCCTCTCCAAAGTTTCCCTTGTGCACAATGTATGGATTTGTCTTGCATCCAACACTGAATATCCCTGTTGTTTCCTGACAAAGCTTCTGGCTGCTCATAAACTGCTACTCCCTTGTAACACTTCAATGCTACCAATTTCCTGTATTTATCTCATGCTGTATTTTGCCTACTGTCATTTTCCTATTGTAAGTTGCTCTGTTTCCATGATGTGGAACCTTTGTAAAAGAGCCTTGTTGGCTCAGAGGTATAATCCAAAACTTAAATAAATAAATAAAATAAATTAAGCTACTGTGACTTTTTAAATACTTGTAAGTTAAGGTCAACAGCCTACTGTTTGTTAGGAAGGGGTATTATGACATACACAATTTATTTATTATACTATAATTAACAATTAGTTATGTTTAATTAAAAGCTAAACCTTTTGTAACAAGTCTCAAACTGGCTACAAAGGAATCATTTACAAACTTTACATGAAGTATAAATATTTTAATCAGTTTAAAAGGTTGCTGCTATATGATGGCTTCATACTTCATGTTCATTTTTCTGTATTCCCATTTTTTTTAAAGTAGGCCAATTCATGGGAAAATACAGTTATGGTTATAATAGAAAAATTTAATTTGTGACATACGACCCTTATTGTCTGTGAATTGCTCCAAAGATGAAAGATAATAGTGGAAATATGATATAGAAGTGATCAAACATGATAGCTCACTCTGATAGGCTCTTATTCCAGTAAACCAGCTCTGATCTGGAACTTTACTAACAAAGTGCAGGCATGGTCTTTTTTTTAATTCCCCCTCTCTTCTCTCTATCTTTCACCCACTCTGAAAAGATATAGGGTAAACTGTTTTTTTTTTTTAGGTTGAATTATGATAGTTTCAGATATGATAGTATTTTGAGCACAGTTTTGGTAGCTTCGCGTAGCACTGAAAAAAATCTTTTGGTACCATATTTTATTCAGAATTTCTCTCTCTCTCTCTCTCTCTCTCTCTCTCTCTCTCTCTCTCTCTCTCCCATCCATTATCCAAAAAGTTACATTTTGGGTTTTGTAGTGCCTTCTGTTTGGACCCATTTGTATTCTGACCATTATTGGGAGAGCCGGTTTTCCACATGAGTTGTGGCAACTGCAAACTGATAGTATTTACTCATCTCTTTTCAGCATGTAGTTTCCTACTTTATGTGATCATGCAAGGTCTCCCCTTTGGGACTTCTGAGGATGTGGAGTGCCACTCTTGTCTTTGTCCTTTTTACATTATTTTTGCAATCATCATATCTATAATGGAGGTATATATTACATAATACCTACTATTAAAGAGACCTACAGAAATGCCTTATATGAATACTTGTATATGCACATACAATATTTTATGTCCTGTGCATATGACAGCCTAGGACAAAATACCAAAATACAGTAAGTTATGACATACATATATATATATATATATATATATATATATATATATATATATATATATATATTTATATATGAGATTAAATGATCTCCACATACAATATCCTATGATAATATACCAAAATACGATATGTCGTGACATAAATCCAGATCGCCAGTAACACCTACTTTCATATAAAAAAATCATGAAAGGTACAATAAAATACTAATAAAAGATACCAGCATGCTTGTGTCTCACACTTCGACTCTGGTTTTGTTCAGGTAGCCATATTTTACTTAATTGGTAACTGAACTAAATCTATATTACTTTTCTTTTGTGTGGGAGGAATGCAAGGGAGTATGTAATGTCATCAAAATTCTGAATAGTGGTAAGTGTTAATACAATGAATGCTAATCAGGGACAATGGTTTACCAGGATTGAGAAAGGGCATATTCCGTTTTGCACATTGTAAAAAATGGTATTGTCACCAGTGTCTGTTAAGTCAAAATCCGGTTTTACCGGTGTTTGGTTTCGTGTACTTTATTTAACAATTTTTAACTCTGCTAACATGCATTTTAGCAATTTTGACCTCCACTATTACACATCCTTCCATCCTTGTGCCAATTGTCAGTGTCAGTGGCTCAGTAGGTAGCACACTCGCCTCCGAGGCTGGGAGATCAGAGGGCTGTGGGTTCAGTTCCCACATCTGGCACTTGGGTTAATATCCCAATACTGACACTGTAGTGCAGCATGAGAGGGGTGCTGCACTTCTGAGGTGCCATCTTTCAGATGAGACATTAAACCGAGGTCCCATCTGCCTGGATTGATGGTAGTTCAGGTGGATGTTAAAGATCCCATGGCACTTATCGAAAAGAGTAGGAGAATTTCCCCGGTGTCCTGGCCAAATTTCCCTCATTCACTAAAAATATCACCAACAGCTTAATCTGGTTCAAATTCAATTGCTTACCATCTGTATTCCCCCCCCCCCGGTCGGCCCTGAAAAAGGGACTTCTAGGCCCAGTGGGCTTACCGGGTCAACAAAATTCAATAAACAAAACAAACAATTTAAAGTTATTTTAGGTACAAGATGTGATGGCAGCAACAACACTACAGCCCCCATCCCTAATGTGTGATGGAAGCAGCACTACAGCCCCCATACTTCTGGTGTGATGGCAGCAGCAACATCACTACGACCTCCTCCTTCAGGTGTGACAGAAGCAGCAGCACTACGTTCACCATTCCTCATGTGTGATGGCAGTATCAGCACTATGGCCCCCCATCCCTCAGGTGTGATGACAGCAGTTCTACATTCCCCATCCCTCAGGTGTGATGGCAGCAGTACTACATTCCCCATCCCTCAGGTGTGATGGCAGCAGTACTACATTCCCCATCCCTCAGGTGTGATGGCAGCAGTACTACATTCCCCATCCCTCAGGTGTGATGACATCAGTACTACATTCCCCATCCCTCAGGTGTGATGGCAGTAGTACTATATTCCCATCCCTCAGGTGTGATGACAGCAGTACTACATTCCCCATCCCTCAGGTGTGATGGCAGCAGTACTGCATTCACCATTCCTCAGGTGGGATGGCAGTATCAGCACTATGGCCCCCATCCCTCAGGTGGGATGGCAGCAGTACTACATTCCCCATCCACCAGTGGTGATGGCAGAAGCACTACAGCCCCCACCCCTTTGGTGTGATGGCTGTAGCAGCAATGCAGTCCACACCCCTCAGGGGTGATGGCAGTAGTGACAGCACTATGATCCCCTTTCTTCAACACCCACACCCCACAGGCACAAGTTACAAATGACTTGGTCTCTTTGCTTGTTAGAACTCAGAAGTGAATTAATCTGAACTATCACTGCTAAGGTGGTCTACCTTTGTTTTTTCCCCCATCTATAATTTAACTGCCTGAATTGGATTTCTGCCTGTGACACCGCTGACCAGGGTTAGGAACAGACTTGGGTGTTGAAGGGCCAGCTGGTGGGTGAAGGCTTGAGTGCCCAACAACCACTCACCTTCTCCTGGGAGGAGGGTGGGTTCATGGCTCAGCATTTGCTGGCCGTGGTGGAGGCCAGAGGCATGACAACATATCAGCCCTCACTGCAGAAGGGAGCATGACAGACAGCTTCTGCCTTGACATCATGTGGCCTGTCACGCTCCCAAGAAAATGGGAAAACACCCGCTGACCAACCAAAGGATGGCTGTTGGTCCCTCCATAAGCCCCAGACATGTGTCTGGTCTGACCCCTGCCATGCCCAGGATACACAGGAAGCTCTTTGGGGCAATTCTCTTCCCCTGGTACCCTCCCACAGGGGTAGGGGCCCACTCAATGAAGGGTTACTTTGGGTTACCTGGTAGCACAGCAGTAAGGGTCAATGGATGGTGGTTGGGACTCAGCAGGTGGTAGGGGGCCTTGTTAGGCCTGAAGGAGGGGATGGCCAGGGGGTAGGAGGAGCAAAAAACACTGCTTGAATTTGCTTCTTTCAAATAAAGTATCTTCACCTAAAAATCCACAAGTGATTAGTGGAGGACCTTCAAATGGATTCATGCATCTCCCAGACATGTGGATGCTTTTTTTTTTTACTTGGTGTCCATGAAAAGGGTGTCTCCCAGTTTTCATGTATTTGTTCAGATGTGAATTGAGCACTACTCTGCCCACCAGCATCATACAGCATCTGGGGTCTTACATTCTGTATGTCATTGAGTGTGCTTTTAAAATCCACTGGCCAAACATAAGTACACATCAATACTTAACATTTGCTTTTTGTTAAAGCAGTCTGTCAGAAAACTTTTTGTTGTCACAGAGACTGAAACAGCAGGTGGGGGAAAGGTGTAAATGATCCAATTCCCCTAAATAAGGTGCTAACTGTGAAGTTTTTTCACAAGTAGTAAGGCACTTTCTTCTTCATAAACATACTTTAATTCAGACTACTTTTCATTCAAACAACTGAGGATTTTGGTTGGCCCTACTGATTATAAACTTGAATAAGTTAGTTGGTAACAGTGATCCTGCATTTAGCAATCTACAACCTAGATGCTTATATGCAAAGAATACAATAAAAACCTGACTAAAATCTAAAAATAAGCTTATAAAACATGTAAAATGTGTCTGAACATTTATCTTTACCTATACAAAATCATTGCAGCCCAAGTAAAACTCGGTAAATTACATGGTACCCTGATTACTATTCTATGATGTAGTAAACATATATTGGTATTTTTTTATATTCTTTGTAAAGCAGATAAGGTCCACTAGGTAGAACTGTCTGTTTTAAGGAGTGACCTAAAAGCACTGGTTAGGTTAAGTGACTTGCTTGGAGTTGCACAGTATGCAAGTGGAGGTTGTGGGACTCAAACCAAAGTCTGCTGGATGTACCGAGTTCAATCACCATTTGTTACTCTAACCTCTAGGCATGGGTGGTTAAACTGAATGGCTGATTACAACAAAGCAGTGGGGGTCATTTCCTTACTGACTCTATATGCAGCAAAGCAGAAAGAATGCAAAGCACAGCAGCAGCATTCATTTTAAGACGCTGAAATTTAGGTCAGCCCACTGGTGCTGCAGTAGCACTATTGCTTGCCTTGCAATGCCAGCAATCCAGGGTCAGAAGCAAACTCGGGTTGCTGGAGGTCTGGCCAGGGGAGTAGGTTTGAGCACCCGGGGACTGCTGTCCTCCTCCAGGGAGGGTGGGCTGCAGGTCCTGCTGCTTTACCACCACCTGTATGACCACAGGTGGTGGTGCAAAGGTGCTGCAGAGTGATCAGGAGGGGAGGACACTAGCCAGGATCTGGAGCAGTGGCATGTCTCTGTGACCTACCTCCTTTGATCTCTAGTGCTGGTGCCCTCAGGGACAGAGACCAGAAAACTAGGAACAATCACTCCACATCGGCCACTGGCAGAAGGGACCCAGGTGCCCCAGACTTCATAACCAGGCTCCATGAGGGACCCACTGAGCTGCCTGACACACACTAAGTGAGTGTGGAGGGGTGACCTGGGGTCCCCTCCCTTTCCACCTGGGGAGTACAATCCAGGCAGGACAGGGCAGGCCCACAGGAGCTCCTGAACATTACCTGGGGATGAAGCTCGGGATACCCAGCCTAGGGATCTCTGAAAAGTGGAAATTGATGCTGTGAGAAGGGGACATAGAAAGAGAAAATAAAAAAAAGAATTAAAAATATACTGAAATTTTAGAGATTCTGTGCAGTGACATGCAATTTCCGTGAGGCACCGGTACAAGAATTCAAAATCCGCAAACCAAGCAGGATTCCGTGATTGTTACCGGTGTTACCGGTAAAAATGGAAAACCAGGGTCCCTGATGCTAATAAATTGTGACAGAAGTCCTTGCGCAATCACATAAATAGGGAAACAGCAGGCTGAAAAAACAGGAACAAATTATCTGTTTGCAGCTGCCATGTCTCATGTGAAAATCAAGCTCTCCCAGTAACGGTCAGAATATATATGGGACTAAGCAGAAAGATACCATCAGTGACAATCCCATAAAGACAAATAATGCTAGTATCCCAATTGTAAAGATATGAAGAGTACAAGATGCATACATTTGATTATTAGATACTGAGAACAACCTCTGGTAAAGTATTAATTGCAAGAAGCTGCAACTTGGGATTGAGATTCCCATTATTATACTTTCTATATGTCATTTGTATTTTCTCATATAAGCTTGTCCTTTTGCAGTAAATTCATTATAATAAGAAAAGAAGGCGAAAAACAGAGGCAAGGAATGGAAAATAGAAAGAAAAATAGATATGAACATAACAAAAGAGCCAGACTGTAATTACACTTAAAAAAAAACCCTCACATTGTGCAACCTCTGCTAGATAAACAATCATAGAAAATCCTTTTAATCTTGATTCTTAGGTGATATAATAGTAAGGCTAGAACTAATTTTCTTTTTATGGTACAGATGATCCTACATTGATCCTGTAGTCAATGTGGCTGCAGTCCAGCATAAAAAAATAACAATAATTTTCTATACTTAGATACATAGATACATAGACAGTGTCGGCAGATAAGGGCCTATGGCCCACCCAGTCTGCCCATTTGAGCTTGTAAGTTCAGTTTATGTTTTCCTAGAAGTCTGTTGCCCCTTACCCCTGACCTCCAGAATTCCTTTATGTCTATCCCATGCATTCTTAAATTCCATGATTGTTTCAGCCCCCACCACTTCCTCTGGCAGGGTGTTCCACTTGTCCACCACCCGTTTCACATACTTTGGGTGGGATGCAAGCACAGGTGTCATACAAGGCTGAAATAGTGTTACTGAGTATATTAACATATTCAGTGTTAATTCTATAATAAATAGCAGTTGATAGAAATATGTGTTAGGTGTGACAGTAGACATGAAGGTGTGCAGTGCCCCACTAGTAAACTGACAGTGAGGAATGGTGTACTTTGAACTGACAAATCACACCCCAAGCCTCTACTAGACAACATCCCCTATGGGTCATTTTAAGATTGAGGAAAAACTGTACCTCTGATGGAGTATTTAATGCTATAGCTGTCAAAATGGTTTTATGATTTAAAGATCCAGATTATGCTTGTGAAACAGCAAGAAGAACTTTAACAAAAGCAAGAGAGTGACAGGGCCTTATTACTAACCATGAAATCATGAAGCCATATACAAGAAGAGAATGCATAGTTACAACAACTTATTAATTTTGTGGCAAAGTATCACACCCATGCAGTAAAAGTTAATAAAAATCATCCAAAATGTTTGGTCAGTTCTTACAGCTGATTCTGACTTTAAGCCCCCGATTAAGAAATGCACCCTGTGTCTCTCTTAGAAGAGGCAAGAACATCTCAGAATTTGTGACTAGCAGCCATTTTAGAAGCCCAACAAGTAAACACAGAGTGTTCATAGGAGGTTCAATCAATCAATCAAAACCTTTATTTATCCAGGTGAACATCATTGAGCAGAGCCCTTTTACAAGATGGACCTGGTTAGAACAGGGTCGAGTAACATTCATTATAAAAACATATAAATACATGTAAATAAGTATATAAACACAAACACAATGGTGCAGTAATAGGGGAGTCAAATGATAGAAGGAAGACAAGACAAGCCATAACAGAGGATAATGCAAATACAAGTGGGCAGGTCCACCATTGAACCATGCAACTGTATAAACCACGTTCTCAGTAAAAAAGTACCAGTTAGTTCATTTACCAGGGGCAGTCACTAGTACTAGCCATGAAAATGGCTTGGAGAACCACCAACTAATGGCAGATGGGGTACCAGGAGGGGTATGTAATATGTAATATGTAGCATGTAATATGTAAGCGAAGGATAAACATTGTGAGAAGTGAAGTCCCAAGGATAGGTCGGTAGAACTGATGCAATTTCTGTAGTTTTGCAGTGATAGGAAAGGTTTTTAAACACTTTGGAACTGTGTACCACCTTAAAAACTCATTACTACCTGGGTGGCCATTTTGTGACAGGTAAACAATGGATAGTTCGGATTTCACACAAAGCTATTGGAAGTAATGAGTTAAGGATTATGTATACTGTCAGATCTCCTTTTATGTGTATGTTTGCTGGTGTGAATGGGGACTCATTTATATATGACATACAATATACTCCCTGAAGTGCTGCATCCAGGAGTGTGTATATGCAGTTTTGAATAAAAATATGAACAATGGCCTGGGTGCACACTTCACAGAGGTATATGAGTCCAAAGCACACGGGTTCAAATTTAGAGCCCTGGAATATATACTACCTTTGGAAAGAGGGGGAGACCACCAAACAATTTTGCTACACCGAGAGACTAGATAGATCTCTGGTTGCACTTTATTTTTAGTGTCTGGTTCAGTGTAACTAATCATTAATAACATGCAACTGGTTACAGTAATTACACTATAATTACATATTTGTTACATGCCACTAAATTGTAATGCAGTTACTGTGTAGTTGCACTGCAACTACTGTGTAGTTAACTGACACTTAAAGTGTAACCGCGTATCTACACTTGAGTCACTTGCTCCAAAGGACCTTACCGATATAATTGACTACAAAAGTGTTCTTGTTATCTCAGCCCAGTGATGTACCTCTGTAACAGTGCATGTCTAGTATAGAATGAATGAGTTATGGAACTTATATTCATAGATTGGAATTCTCCTTGGCTCTACATGATTTGCAGATTATTTAATTTAGAGTGAAAATAAAAAGACAGTGAATATTAGGTAGACCACTACATATAGCAGTACTAGTGTTCCACCAGTGAAATAAGAGGAAGTGATTATGTGGGTGTGTGCTTGGAGCGCTGAATATACAGAGAGTGAATATAAACTGCTATACATTACACACACATACACACACACATACATATATATATATAGATATATATATATATATATATATATATATATATATATATATATATATATATATATATATATACATACATATATATATATATATATATATCTATATATAGATATATAAATATATTATGTAGCAGTAGTGCTACCATAGTTAGGGTTGAGTAGCACTTTTAAGGTTAAAGGGTGAAACTTTTCACCTTAATAACTTTGCCACTGTTAAATGGATTTGCCTGAAATTTGGTATACACAGTTGGGCATTGTAGATCTTGGGATCTGTCAGCTTTCACACTGGTTGGATATATGGCTGCAGAGTTATTAAGCAACATCCAAATGTGCAATTATGCTTTTTTGCGCATTCTTTACTCACACCTGTAGGTCACACGGTTGGCGCGACCAGTCCAAAAACTTCAGGGAATGTGCAGCTGGGATCTCCAATGTGCCATTTGAAGATTTCATGAAAACATATTGAACGGTTCAAAAGTTATTTAAAAAACAAGTTCCCATTATAAGCCAATGGGAAAAGTTAACAAAAAGTTCAGCACTTTCGCAAATGCACTTTTCAGTGTCACAAATGGCCCTAGTAGTGTTGCAAATGTGCCATTTTTTTTCAGTTACTGATCAGAAAAATGCTTGGCATTTAACATTGGGACTCTCTGGGAACACAATTATTTTTGTGTTCACCTAATTGGACCCTCAGAATGCTAACCATGTCTTTATTTTGGGGTTAAACACCCCAGAAATATGTTTTTCAAATTTCTGGAAAAAGCAGTGTCGCAAACTAATGTTGCACTTGCAACACTTTAACAAAATTTTGCGAAAGCTTTCGCAAATTGCGACTCTACTTTTCCAGACTATGGCCAAAATGACAGGAGTTCTTTGCCACCCTGCTGCAAAAGAACGGTTTGGTCTTTTGAGCTGAAATTTGGAAGGAAGACAGCCAGCATCTCTCATATGTGCCTTTTGGTAGTGTGGTGACAAAATATTGTATGGGTGCCATGTTACAGTACTCCAAAGTTGACAGTTTTTTCCCATAGACTAACATGATGGCATTTGCTACACATTTCAGGGCTCGTATCTCGGAAACGGTGTGAGATACGGAATTTTCATCGCAGCAATGCATAGCCCTATGGGCTACTCATTCAGTGAAAACCTGGCCAGGAAACTCATGAATCATGAGAAATTTAATTTTTTTTTCCGTTGCATGGTTCCTGAGATATAAGCAATTTAATATTCCAACAGCTCATTTTCTGCTCTGAGGCCCATTATTATGCATACATTCTTTGTACACACTGTGTTTCTCTATGCAGCTGCTGGGCAAAAACAGGGTGTGAGCTTCCATTACTGTAACAGTTAATGTTTCTACTCGCATTTCCATACCCATTTGCATTACCATTCCCATGTACGCCTCCATGTGCGTTACTCTCTGCGTTCTCATTTGCACTTGCAGTTGCATTACTGTTACCATTTGCATTTCCACTACTGTTTCTGTTTGCGTTTTGGTTTGTGTTTCTGGCACCCCTTTTGTTTGTGTTTCTCTTTTGGTTTGCGGCTTTTCCAGTTGCGTTACTGTGCACATGCACATTATGGTTTGTGTATCCGTACACGCTTCCATTTGCTTTTGCATTTCTGATTCCTTTGCCATTATTGTTGCTGTTACCATTACCATTTGCATTTACAACTGCAGTAATGCGACTGTGAACATTACAGTTTGCGTTTCCATACACGCTTCCATTCCCGTTTCCATTTCTGTTTCCTTTGGCATTATTGTTCATGTTAATTTTACCATTTGTGTTTACAATTACAGTACCATGACGGTGCGCATTACGGTTTACATTTCCTTGTGCACTTGCATTTGCATTTCCGTTTCAGTTCCCTTTGGTGTTATTTATGCTGATAATATTATCATTTGCATTTCCATTTGCTGTACCATGACTGTGCGTGTCACGGTTTGTGTTTCCTTATGTGGCTGCATCTCCCTTTTGCGTCACTGTTCGGTTTGGCGTCACTTTGTGCTTGTGTTTCTATTAATGTTTGCTTTACCATTTACTTTTCTGTCACCATGTGCGCAAACATTAGCGCTTGCATTTCCCTTGCGCTTACCGTAACTATGTCGAAAACATCATGTGGTGGGAGCGCAGGGCCCTTCACCACATTTCATTCACTACTTCTACTGCACAATCACAAAAAGAAGGGAAATTAGAGGCAAAAACTCCATTTAATGCATCAGTTAGGTTTGTTCCATAGCGACAAAAGTGAGGAAATCCGATGTCAGGGTTGGAACCCCCCTTGCACCCACCCCCAGCTGGCATCGAGGTGTGCGTTGGGGTCATTGGTCCTAACTCTCACCCCATTCTCCTATAGATCACCACCTCAGCTTCTTTACACATGTGATGGGGTGAGTTAGGGCTGATGAGCCTAATGCACACCCTGCTGCCTGCTGGGGGACAGGGTGGGAGTGGGTGCAAGGGGGAGGTTTCAACCTTAACATCAAATTTCTTCACTTTTGTCACTGTGGAACAACCCTAACTGATGCATTAAATTGAGTTTTTGGTTTCTTATATATATATATATATATATATATATATATATATATATAGCATATATACTGGCCCAGTAGGGCCAGTATAGTTAGGGTGAGTAGCACTTTAATGTTAAACCCCAAATTTTGCACATTAATAACTTTGTCACAGTATGATGGATTTGCCAGAAATGTGTGGTGTGGTACCATAGATCTCTGAATCTGGCAAGTTGTGTTACAGTCGGATAAGTGATTATGGAGCTGTAGAATGCCCAAAAATACCAAAAAAAAACCTTTTATGCATTTCTTTGCTCGAGCCTACAGCACGTACAATTTGTTTAATTGGTCTGAAATCTTCAGGGAATATGCAGTCACTGATGTGCCTTTTGAAGATCTGATGAAAAAATATTAAACCGTTCAAAAGTTATTCAAAAAATAATTTTCCCATTTTAGTCAAATGGGAAAAAAATATATGTGACTCACAAAAGCCAGTACATTTTACTTTCACAAATGGCCCTGTTATTTTCATGCTGTGGCCAATCTGTTTTCAGTAAGTGAGAGAGAAAAATGCCTGGTGTTCAAATTTGGGACCCCTTAGGTAAATATTGACTGTTGTGTTTATCTAGTTGGGTCCTGAGGATGCCAGCCCTATCTTTATTTTGAGGTAAAAAAAAAAACAGAAATGCAGTTTTAAAACTCAGAGCCCCTATACTTTTACAAATTGCAATGGTACAGATGTGACACTTTCGCAAATCACGAAAGTTTTGTGTCTGTATTTTGCTAAAGTGTCACAATTTGCAAAAGTACTCTGTCACTCCACTGAAGCAAAACGGTTGGGGCTTTTGGGCTGAAATTTGCATGGTAGCAAGCCCTGGTCCCACAGATGTGCCTTTTGGTAGATTGGTACCCAAACATTCAATGGGCCCAAAGTTACAGTACTCCAAAGTTGAGAAATTTCCCATAGGATAACATTGCAGTACCTGTGACACCTTTTGGTGCCCCTATCTTGAAAACGAAGCGAGTTATGGATTTTTCACTACCCACAGCTTACAGCAGGTGACCTAAAGGTCACCTTAGCTCTAATAACAAGTTTGGAAATCATACATTACACCTGCAGTGGGATTTTTTTCCCTACTTGCTATGGTTACGAAGATATTGGCAAAAACGTGTTTCAAGGGCCCCTTTATAGTACTATGGTGCTACTGTATGCCTCCGTACTAATGAGTAAGTGGGAGTGGAGGGCCTGCACTCTGACTTGCACATATCATTACACTGAAAATGGACAATGTAAAGGAAGAGTGTGGGACATGGAGAGCCCACGCTCCCACTACCACATACCAATCACCAGTTGCATTGCGCTTTCTCAAAAAGAAGGGTGATTCATTGCAAAAAACTCTGTTACTGCATCAGTTAGGGTAATAGCACAGTGACAAAAGTCTGGAAATGTGATGTTAGAGTTACACCCCTACCACCCCTTCAACACTCTCCCACCCTCCTCACACCAACAGGCATCAGGGTGTGCATTGGAGTTGTCAGGCCTCTCACCCCCATTCTCCTATACTGCACCACCTCAGTTTGTTTATACATGGAATGGGAAGATAGTTAGGCTGACAACCCCAATGCATACCCCAATGTCTGTTGGTGTGTGGAGGGTGGGGGTGGAGTGGTAGGGGTGTAACCCTAACATCACATTTCCAAACTTTTGTCACTATGCTATTAACCCTAACTGATGCATTAGTGGAGTTTTTTAATGTATATAGTATATATATATATATATATATATATATTAGGCGTGTATATTTAGGGTCGCAGTAGGCACTTTAATGTTAAACCTCAAATTTTGTGTGTTAATAACTTTGCAACTGTTCAACAGATTTGTACAAAATTTGGAATGCATGGTCTGGTGTCGTAAATCTCTTTATTTACTGAGTTGTGTTTTGGTTGGACATGTGGTTTTTGTGCAGCGAAGCACCAAAAATGCACTTTTCACCACTTTTGTGCATTTTTTACCCATGGTGCTGCACAGACACCGTGTGGTCTATTGGTCCAAAACTTGAGACATAGAAAGAGATTGGGCCAAGGAACATGCCAGCATTAGGTTGGTGAAAAAAATATCACTCTGTTCAAAAGTTATTAAACTTTTAATTTCCTATTATAGCCTAAGGGGAAATTTATATGTATATTTTGTGAAAGAAGAATGGCAATCTGGCTATCTGGTTGTCCCCTCATGGCCAAAGATGTTGCATAATCACTGCAGAAAATCTTCTGCTGCAAGAAATTTTTCGTTTGTGAAAGCCGCCACCTTGTTTTCAGTTTTCTGACTGAAAAAAATGTACTTTTCTCCATGGGTGACTTTTGGGGCAAATGAGGCATGGGTTGCTCAGGGGGACACCCTCTATTGAGCCATGCCTTTGGTTTGCTTTGGGTTTGTCAAAAAATAGAGTTTTAAAAATTGAAATTCTTCATTTGTGACTTGCTAATGTTTTTCCCCTGCGAGCCTGCAAAGTCTTCTGCCGTGAGATGATTTTCGGCTGTAAGCTTCCTCCATGAGGGGATGACCAGATAGCCAGATTTTCATGATCAGATGTCCAATGGGAAGACCAGATGACCCTAGGGATGACCAGATTGCCCAAATTGGGGTGGCTGAAGAATTTCTTTTGGCCGAAAAACATGCTATCTCAC
The DNA here is from genome assembly GCA_016271365.2 of Neoceratodus forsteri. Lineage (NCBI taxonomy): Eukaryota > Metazoa > Chordata > Ceratodontiformes > Ceratodontidae > Neoceratodus > Neoceratodus forsteri. The sequence continues at coordinate 315,863,930 of CM028134.1, forward strand.
AGATGAAAAATTTTTAAAGGTTTAAAAACTTTAAAATTGCATATCTCCATAACGGTTTGGTAATTTTACTTGAAATTTGCAGGGTGTTGCAGGGATGTTCCAGATATGTGAAATATGCTGCTTAGGTGTTGGGAAATTAATTAGTTCCAGAGATATTCAATGATGTGCTTGATGTTTTTCCCATAAGATTAAATTGCAGGCTGTGTCACGACTTTTGGCCCTTTTATCTCGGAAACGAAGCAAGATGCAGACTTTTCATTACTAATGGCTTAGATCACCTGTAGGTGATCTATGCCTTTGAAACAAGATTTTGAAATACACAGCAAGCCTGCAGTAGAATTTTTTTTGTAGGTTGCACGGTTCATGACATATTGTCAAATTACAGTGACAAGGGTTCAAAGAGTGCCTGTGCAGTGCATTTCAGTGCCCATAACTCAGAAACAATGTGAGATACTGGTTCAGTCATTATTGTTGCATAAACTACTCACTGTCATGGTTACAATGAGACTTGAATTTTTTTTCTAGCTGTTACAGTTCCAAAGATATGAACAAATTACAATTACAAGTGTTCGGTGGCCTATTGGGCTGCTGTATGGCTGTATAGCTATCTGTAAGTGGAAACACGGGCCCTCCACAGATGCATATTGTTATGCAGAAATGGACAAGTTGGTTGGGCCCTACACTCCCCCCAATAAATGTTTTTTAGTAGTTATATTACACTATTTCAAAAAGTAAGGAAATTCATGGCAAAAAAGTGCATTTAGTGCATCATTTAGGGGTAAAGCAAAAAAGTCAGGAAATGAAACATTAGGGCTGAGCCCCTTACGCCCCCACATGCCCCGTATCCCCATCTTCCACAGAATGACAGATGCAGGGAAGTGCCATTGGGGTCATGAGGCCTAAAATCTCACCCTATTCTCCTTTACTATAGCATGTCAACCTGCTTACACACCCTAGCATCTGTCAGCCTGTGGAGGATGGGGGTGTGGGTGCATGGGGGGTTAGGGGCTCAACCTTAATGTTTCATTTTCTGACTTTTTTCACTTTAACCCTAAATGATGCATTAAAGGCAGTTTTTTTCCATGATATACACATATATATATATATATATATATATATATATATATATATATATATATATTTATGCAACAGTGGTGGACATACATTTAGTGTGATAAATGCATTTATCTGAGTCACTGTATGTATAAATAAATTTATACATACAGTGACCATTTATACACACAGTTACTATGTCACAAATCTTTTTAGAATTCATTTAGAATGTTCGGCCTCAGAAGCAGTACTAACCATATTCAAATGGAAATAACTTTAAAATGAAAAAAGATAGCACGGTACTGTGAGCACGAAAATTGTTCAGCACAAAATTCTCTACAAAATGAGTGGTGTTTCATGAATAGATACCATTTTAGTTTTTTTTATAATTAGCAAAAAAAGCATAAAATTCAATTTTCTTTTCCCTTTTTTGACAAACAAATGTGAATAACTTTAAAATGAAAAAAGGTAGCATAGTACTGTGAGCATGACATTTGTTCAGCAAGATGTATTCTACAAAATGAGTGGTGTTTCATTTAACAGCAACTACTATGCTGGGTAGACATACTCTAGGAAAGTTAACCAAAACTCCCAGAAATTATCACTTAAAATAAAGATAAACAGTCCAAACCAAATGTTCCTGCACTGATAGAAAGCATCCCTATTGCATAAATGAAATATACAATGGCGAGCTGTCAGATAAATGATTTATCTACTCTTGTGCTGTTTGACCTCGGACACCTCACTCGTGGCTTACGCCACTCGTGAGGTTATCCAAGGTCAAACAGCACTTGTGTAGATAAATCATGTATCTGACAGCTCACCATTGTATATCCCATATATATATAACCTCACTGCACAAGCACTGAGGCAATGGTTAGCCCAAAGGGCATTGGCCAGGAAGCCAAGTTTCAAAGAATATATATATATATAGGTACATATATACATATATAAATAAGGTTGAGAAGGGCTTTCTATGTGAAGCCTCAAATTTTGTAGTTTAATATGTTTGCAACAGTTCAACAGATTTGCATAGCATTTTGCATGCACTGTCCCATGTGGCAGAACTCATGATGTGCCAAATTTCTTTCTGGTCAGAAATGAAGATTATGAGATGCAGATGGAGCAAAACACATAAAGAATTGCCATTTTCACTGTTTTTTTTCTCCTCACCTTGCACCCAGATAGGTTGGAATTTTGGTTTGAAATTTTCAGCAAAGAAAGGGTTTCCATCACAGATGTGTCTTTCACTTGTTTGGTGAAACAAATGTTAATCCATTCCAAAATTATTACATTTTAATGTTTTCTTTACTTTCAATGGGAAGTTCACTTTCCTGGATTGCTTCCTGGAATGAAAAAACAATTTGCTGTGAATGAAGAATGATCCTTCTTTGTTTGAGCAAAATTATTATTGTTTGTGAGAAAAAAATTCCCTTTTTGCTTGCTACCATCTTGCCTTCCTTTTACAAACAAAAATTCAAAACCTCACAAATGATATCCCCCAGACACACCAAAATATGTATATTGATCAATGGGACTCTATTAGGTGGATTCTGCACTTATCTGTTGACAAAATTACCCTGGAATGTGAATTTTTTTTACTGTTTCCAATTCTTTTTCGTGACTTGTTGTTTTTTGTAAATCCAAAGGATCGTGTGTCATGAAAGAGGATTTGGTACTTCATTTTTTCCCTTTAAGGAAAAACGATTTCTCTTCATGAAAAAGGATTTTGGACTTAGTTATTTTTCTGTTTCTTTTTTCATATCAAGGGATCATTTTTCATTTGATACTTTTGTTCAAATGAAACAGGATCTCTTGGCATGAAAAAGGATTTTGGTCTTAGATAGTTCCAATGTTTTACCTGATTCCTTTTTCATGACATATGATCCTTTTTCATTAGATTTTTCCATTCACACAAAAAAGGATCTACTGACATGGAAAATGATTGCTGACTTAGTTCTTGAACAATTCTTTTTTCATTTCAGTGAATCATTTTTCCTTCCGTTTTTTCATTTGAAACTGAAAAAAGATTCTTTGAAATGACAAAAAACGTTTTCTGTGTCATAATGCTAATTTTTTGTGTGTTGCCCTGGTATCTAGTGGCACCCCTTCCTTTCATTGTTGTACCCCTAGTTTTTTTTTAATTAATTCATAATTATTCCACATTTTCTTCCCTTGTGTCCAGTGGTACCCCTACCCTCTGATTTATTTTATTTCTATTTATTTAATATTATTTTCCCCTGTGTCCAGTGACATCCCAACCCTCTGATTACCCTCCCCATAATTATTTTCCTTTCCCCGGTGCCTTGTGACACTCCCCCCAACTGCAATCCCATGCCTGCAAATATTTTATAATAACTGACCATCAATTTTTTCAATAGAGATGATCAGTTGATATTTGCTGTAATAGCAGTCTGGTTAGCATGGAAAATATACACCTTTCAACACATCAGCTGTGCTTGAGACTCACTGTATCACTATGTCTTGAATGCAGCACTTCATTCAGCAATCACAACAGTTTCACTTTTTTTAACTTTATTTTTATTAAACTTTTATAACTGAACAAATCAGTAGCAGGTACAATAATAGATCCCAGATGTGAATGTACATATAAATGTAACAACATATATTTCAGTACCCAGATAAAGTAATCTCTTATTTATGATGCAGCATATAGGGGTATCTGTTATAGACTTAAAAACATTACAAAACTCATATGCTAGCCAAGTCATGACCTGTGGAAGAGGAAAACAAAATCGAAGAATAACAATGAATGTTTGATGTGACCTATATTCAGCCACTGTTTCCACAAAACCAAAACTTTAAAAGGTAGAAAAAGTGGGGTTAATATACATCCATCCCCTTCAAAGACCATCACGAATGCCATAGCATGAAAATGGATGATCAGCCTTTCCCTCCCTCCATAACCTATGGTATGCAGACAGTTATTGAAATTCTCCAAATGTCTAGTTTCTGCCTAATGTCCAGGATCAGTATCTGCATCTGCACAGGTCAGCACCTTCTTAAGTCTCATATGTTCTGGGAGGAGGGGACCAAACTTTGTAAATTTTAGAATATAAAAAATGAACTGTAATTCCCCTGATATACAGACTAGAATGACCTGTGAACTGGGAGTAGGAAGGTATTGAGAAAAAAAAAAGATAACTGCAAACAGCAAATCACATTAATAGAATGAATCCCCAGCCCAGGGTCTACTATACATTTTTAAGTAAAGCAGTAGTCCAAAAGTCAAGAGACCTGTGTATCTCATGAATCTGTCTTTGATTCAGAATCACCTTTTGCAGTGTCCAATGTTGCTCATAGGAACTCAGATGCAATTCTATCAACCCTTTTCTGTGCCTCTTTAGGATCTGTAAACTAGAAGGTCTTACCTCCATATGTGTTTCTAAGTCGAGCTGGTGCAAGGAGTGAATGTACCACCCCAAGTACTTGCAGTAGCTGCCTTAATGGGTCAAACTGTTTGCGGCATGTACGGGTGGCATATGACCAGTCAGGGAACAAATGGACTTCCATGCTTTCATGTTGAAGTGGGTGACTGATTCTGGCCCAGTTAAGAATATGATCTCGCACCTTCAACCCAGAGGTAGCAATTAGGATTGTGCAAGGGGAGTACTGATTTACTTGTCTGGATCTGAAATTTACTCTGTATGCTCTAATAATGTCCGGTAAATTCACCCCCATTTCTTCTGGGAAGACACCCAAAAATCAGTTCCTGATATATGTCATCAAATCTTCTCCCTCTTCACCTTCAGTTACTGACCAGCTGAAAGTTCGAGGCCCAGGCCCCATTCTCAAGAGTCACCAGCCATGCATGGAGATGCATATTTTCCATTGTTAGCTGAGCAACTGTTGCTTGGGTTCAGACTGAGTGGTCTGCAGCATCTTTTGCAGCAGTTACAGCACTGTCGATTTTAATGTCTTGGGGGCGCTGTTGTTCCAATATGTTTTCCATCTTGTCTGGGTTGCCGACGGCCTCAAAGATCTGATCACAGGGTGGCATCTGTCCTGCATTATTCAACTGACTTAGGCCTGGTTGCTGCATAGGTTGCTGTATGGGCTGTGCAGGCTTCTGGTTTTCCCATCTGTTGCTCCTTTCTGGTGCGCCATAGTCAAGTTTGGGTTCAATTGAAAGCTTATTCTCTTATGGCTCTAGTACTGTTCAAATATCCAATCAAAGTTAGAAAAATTACAGATTTAGTCTGCCAAAAAGTGATAACTACGTCGGTGCTGATGTGACCCACAACCAGTTTCGTGCTTGGCTCTCTAGCGTCCACAGTTTTACTTTTAAAAGTAAAACTAGATTGCAGAATGAAGTCATTCAAACAGCTCTGCATAAATAAAAGTAATAACTATCTGAAATAAAACAAATACTTCTCTAAACACAGCTCTGCTTCAGACTGCCTTACTGAGTTTCAAGTTCAGCACTTCATGTATCACGGAAGCTGGTGGAAAACCTGAGACAGTGACAGTCTGTGAGACATGGTGGATTCATTAATTTAAGAAAGAAAATATCTATCTTACTTCTGTCTTCCTCTATCTTTCTCAAATGCTCCTCAGGGACAGTGATAAAGTAATTTTGACAAATAACCAGCAGTCCTTACAATAACAACACAGGTGAACATTTTTTGGGGGGTGGGGGGAGAAAAAAATTGATGACCAGTGATTATATAACATAAAACATGGGATGGTGGGATTATTCTACTTTAATAAACACCCTCAGTGTGTGATGCTTGAACAAACCCCTTGAGCTTTGCTCTTGGGGTTTATTTAGCATCACACACCTTTGGTCTGTATTATATTCGAGTAACACACACCATCCCATGTATTATTCTATCTCTCTCTCTCTATATATATATATATATGTATATATATATATGTATATCTATATATATATATATATATATATATATATATCTCATAGAGCTCAATTCTCAAAGCCCTGGGAATGAAGCAAGGTGCCTGTGACCAACATAAATGATGTAAGTGGCATCTTGCATCAAAATATCCCCCCTGAGCTATTCAGAAAAGCAGACTGCATTGACCACAGGCTGCCTGCCAAAAATGGGACATACACCTCCTGTGTGCCAAAAAATGGACTGCGACATGGTGCAAGGGGGTGTGTGGCAGATGCAAGCTACCACATCCCCAAAATTTAAATTCTCAGATCTCTCCCAGAGGGAGAAATTCTGAGTACCCCTAGACCAGCCAGGTCTGGTCTAAGGGTACTTAGAAAATTCTCTTCTGGGTGATAACCTGTTTGTGGCAATGTGCCACAGTCCCCCCCCAGCCCTGATGTCACTTGCATCATTAACATTAAATGGAGCCCCCCCGGTGGTCTAGTGCCTCCCTGCCCCAATCCCTGATGTCTGCAATTGCCACCTTCCCTGGTGGTATAGTGGCCCCCGGCCTGATCCCCAATGTCCACCCATGAAATAATTATCAATAATGTCCTGTTCTTGAGTGGTATAGTGGCCTCCTTCTCTGATCCCCAATGTCTGCAATATTCCCCTTCCCTGGTGGTATAGTAGCTCCCTGCCCTGACTCCCAGTGACTGCCCATGAAATAATTAAGCAATAAGGCATGACAGGGGGTGTTTTATAGTGGGATAATGGCCCACCTCAGGTTTGTTGAAGCACAAGGTGTAGCCAAGTGCTTCCACCACCTAAGAAGGGCAGTTAGCCCACCATAACACACCTCCTGGAGTGCCTTATTGTGATTATGAAATGGGTCATTTTCAGTAAATGTTATGCCTTTTTTAAACATTTTACTTTTAGCAGGGACATTGTGTTGGGATAACGGCCCAGCTGAAAGCTGTGCTTGGCCAATCAGGAGCCAGCATTCTTTCTACCCATTTCATAATTATAAATTATTTCCCCCTTCCCTGGTGGTATAGTGTTCCCCTGCCCCAATCCCTAATATCATCCATCACAGATATGTACATAAATTCCCCCATCTCTGGTGGTCTAGTAGAGTCCCACCCCCTCCACCCTGGCAGGTAGTGCCCATCTCCCTATTCCTCCCATCCTGAAACCTTGTGCCAGCAACCAGTGTAGCCCTCCTCTTACCACCATGGCTGGCTGCTAACTGATCTGTCACTGAGCACATACTGTATCAGGACGCACTCAGAGACAAGTGAGTCAGCAGCCCGCTGTGGTGGTGAGAGGAGGGCTGCACCAGTTGATGGCTCGGGGTTTCAGGATGGAGGAGCAGAGTGGTGAGAACTACCTGCCAGGATGGGACTCCACTAGACCACCAGAGATTAGGGGAATTTATGTGCATATCTGTGATGGGTGATATGAGGATCAGGGCTGGGTGACACTATACCACCAGGAAAGGGGAAATTATTTATAATTATTTCATGGGCGGGCATCACAATTGGGGCTGGGGGCCACTATGCCATCAGGGAAGGGGAAATTAATTACACTCTTTTCACAGGTGACATTGGGGATCAGGTTGGGGGGCATTAGATACCCAGGGATGGGGGAATCACTAGTCATTGCTGCACAGAGCCTGCAGCAAATCCTTACCGTGTGTCTTGTGTTTGTCATATGGGAGAGATTGCAGCAAGTGTGTCAACTTAGGCACTGGGACTCACTGCTGCACCAGAATCTGGTGTAGGGTCCCTGGCACACTGGGTTTTGATGCAAGCTGCTGTTCAGTGCAGCTTGTGCCATTCTGAGCTCTCTTTGATAATTGTGTCCCTGGTGTCTAGTGGCACTCCCCACCCTCCAGTGCCCAACCATGTAAAAGTGCAGTTCATCCCTGGTGTCTAGTGGTGCTCCCCCACCATCTGATGTCTGTCCCCCTTCATGTTGAAGGTTGCCCTGGTGTCTAATTGCATCCCCCACTGTTCCATGTCTGTCAGAGACTGAAAAAAGGAAAAGATCCCGCAATGTTTTCCTTTTATTTTCCTAATCTATAAAAAAGATCCATCTGTGATGCAACCCCCCACCCAGACCTCCCACAAAGCATCCACCACCCCTCACTCCCAGACCTCCCCACACACCATCACTCACCTAAAGAGATACCAGTGTGAAGTTCTACTCTCCTATCAGAAACATGTCTTACTGCTGGAACTGGTGACTGGTATATGAGAAATAAGGTAAGTGTGGTTAAATGTATTTCAATGGAGCTTCCAACTTTGGTGTGCAACTTTGTCATTTTTCAAGATTTTGACACCAAATGTTCAACATACCCTTTTTAAGATCCACCGTATGAACAATTTCAGTGGAATTTCACAGATTCTGCCCAAAGGGTGATTTTTGGTTGGTTGGTTGGCAAAATCAAATTTTGGGTGGGATTTCTAAATGTTCAATGCCGGTCTTCATGAGGTGGGGTCAAAAGAAGGGTATGTTGATAATTTGGGGTCAAAAAATGTTAACATGGCAGTTATTTGCATCTGTTGAAATTTACCTACTGTCCCTCATAACTTCTGTACTTTTAAATAATTTCACCCCAAACTGTCAACATAACCATTTCTCTTCATGACCTAATGAATGTGACAGCTGTCATTTTAAAAAATATGAGCCAAAATGTATTTTCTTTCTTCTGGCACAGAATTGTGTTGCGGTGATGCAGAATGACATTTTGTCATGGATTTCAAAATGTTTACTATGTGGCTTATGACATGGGGTGATAAGAAGGTAATGGTGACAATTTGGTTGCTGTTCTTCCACAAATGGGATGGCCCTGCTCTACCACATCAACATACAGTTATGCATGTATGGAGCGATCCATCACACAAATAAGGATATGATTACACTATAGCTTTAGGGTCAATAACCCCTAGGAAGACTCCATCCCTGATTTGCTTTAGGGGTGTTGGTGAGATTTTAGAGTCGGAAACCCTAAAGCCACATTTCCATATTATTGTCACTTTAGAATAAACCCTAAATGTTGCATTAACATACAGAGATTTTTGCAGAGAATATATTATAGTGGTGCGGTAGCACCACTATAGTTAGGGTTGAGAAGGCATTTTAATGTTAAACCCCAAATTTTGCCCTTTAATTGCTTCGTAACTGTTCAACAGATTTGCACAAAAATTTGCATGCACTGTCTCATTGGGTTGATATCTTGATGTGCCAAGTTTCATTCCAGTCAGATGTGCATATACTGAGATGCAGATTACAAAATATGTAAAACAAATTGCTGTGTTTTGCTGACTTTTTTTTTTGCCATCGCATTGCACCCAGATGGTTTGGAATTTTGGTCTGACATTTTCAGGTAGAAATGGCTTGGCTCAGAAGGATTTCCTTTGCTGGTTTGGTGAAAAAAATATGAATCCATTCCAAAGTTATTAAATTTTAACATTTCAGGTTCTGAGTATGCTCCGTCAGCATTTCAAAATAGATGTATGAAGTTTTCATATTCGGGATCCTTTTTCATGAGAGCAATAATCTTTTTTCATTTTCTGTCATCTTGTTTTCTGCTTTTCCCTAAAACTTCAAATTTGAAAAACCACAAAATGATATTCTATAGAGTGACCAACACATGTAGTTTGCTTATCTGAACCCCATTACCTGGTTTCTGCACTTAACTGTTGGAGAAATGCCCTTGAATAGTGTTTTTTTTTTTTAAGATTATGATTCTTTCATGACTTGTGATATGAAAAAAGATTATTTTTTCGTATCATGAGTTATGAAAAAGATCCTTTTTTATGATGGGAAATCCTTTTTCATTTGCCAGTATCAACTGACTCTTAATTGGATACCACACTTGAAAATATGAAAATAATAAAGCAAAAAGGTTGACAAGTAGCACTGGGCATTAATAGATTTAGAAAACTAAACACTGTTAACTCTTTTAAAGCAATGAATAATGTTTATCTGCTTTGGAAATATAGGAAATAGATTAGACATGTACTCTGCTCAAACCTATTCAAAATTTCTTTTTAAGTGCAGTATTAGGTCTACCAGTTGCGTTATCTGGTGCCCTCCATAGAAAAGAATCTAAAATGACATCACTAGAACTTATATCTAAAATCAGATCATTGAATTATTGGAAAAGAGTGGTAAATAACCTTGACATTAAGTTAAGATATGCTTGTTGTGAAGAATTTACATTACATCACAGAGAAGAAATTTATTATACATCATGGTTTAATAGACTCAATTTAATGTTGAGGAAGGTGGGGATGTATAGTACGTATGATAACCAGACCATAGCAAATGTATCAGGCTATATAACTTAGGCAATTATTAGAGTATAGGGCTAACATGCACACTGGATGTGCATAGAGGTCCTTATCTGCTGACAGTTTCTATGTTTCTTAGATGGATGGACATGAATCTACAATAGGATCTTCAAAGATTAATATCTCATCTCCATTTTTGATCATTACAAATTGATTGGTATTCAGGGTGGTCTTCAGGATTGCCTTACATGGGGCAGGATTCACAAAGCTTTGCCTGGGCACCAACCTGGTTTGCTCAGGGTAAACTGAACTTTGTGAATAGCTGCTGTTCACAAAGCCCAGTTTGCCCCCACAAACTGGATTTGCACCTGGGCAAAGTAGTGAGGGTGGCCCAATGTAAATGAGGGAGCAGGGAAATGCATGTCCCCCCAATCCCATTCACAAAGGATTTGCTCCACCCAAGGGCCTTTGTGAAGGTCCTTGAGTGGAGCAAATTACCTCTGTAAAAAACCTGGTGGTAATCCGTGCAACCGTAGTTGTTAGCGGAGGTACTGCAGACCACCCACCCACCCCTCCCCATCCCTGATCGCCTATCCAGTAAATAAATTACATCTTTCCATAATATAGTGTCCCACAAAACCCCTATCATCCACCTGATACTGTAATAAAAACATTTCCTATTGCAGTGAACCCTGAACTCCAAACACCCCCAGTAATGTAATAAAAAAATGTCCCTATTGTGGTGAGCTCCCAAACCCATTCCACTCACCTAGTAATGTGATTAAAAATGTCCCTATTCTAATGGCCCCCTCCCTGAACTCTGATCACCCACCCAGTAATTTAAAAAAACATTTTCCATACTGAAGTAGTTCCTCCCCATCCCCGATGTCCCGATCACACACCCGTTAGCAACAGAACCCAGGTTCCATAATGCAGCGGTTCCCCTAATCCCCCACCCACTCCATGATGCACACCCTACCCCACTATTCCATTCCAGCATCCTAGCACTGCCCCCACTCAGCGAACAGCACAGCCCTCCACACACCTCCATGGCTGCCTGCTGACTGACCTGTCAATGACAGCTTACAGTATTCACTACAAGCACATTGGCTGAGTGTTCAACCAATGAGCTTGTAGTGAATACTGTAAGCTGTCTTTGACAGTTCATTTGGCTGGCAGTCATGGAGGTGTGTGGAGGGCTGTGCTGCTCACCAACTGAGGGCAGTGCTGGGACAGGGAGTGGGTGTGCATATAAGTGGGTGGGGTTGGAGGTACCACTGCATTATGTAACCAGGTTCTGTTGCTAACAAGTGGGTAATGGGGACATCGGGGGATGGGGAGGGACCACTACAGTACAAAAAATGTTTTTTAAATTACCAGGTGGGTGATCGGAGTTGGGGGGGCCACTACAATAGGGAACTTTTTTATTACATTACTGGGTGTGTGATCAGAGTTTGGGGGGGCCACTACAATAAGAACATTTTTAATTACATTACCAGGTGGGTGATCAGATTTTGGGGGCCACTGCAATAGGGAAATCTTTTATTACAGTGCTGGGTGGGTGATCATCTTAGGGGGGCCACTACAATACGGAATTGTATTTTTACATTGCCAGATAGGTGATCAGGGTTCGGAGGGGGGAGCAACTACATTACAGAAACATTTTTTTTTCCCAATTGCTGGATGGGTGATCAGGGATTCAGGGTGGGACACTACACTATGGGATTCATTTTTCTTTCCTCAGGTCCGTGATCGGGGTGGGGGAGAAGTTGATTATGGGAGAAACACAGCTGCGTGGGGCTTGGGCTGGTGGGGGGGGCACACTGCCACACTAATGGGATGCAAATGAGCCCGTAATGGGCATGCTAATGGCCACTAGTGCCTTGCATGCCCAATGGGCTCATTTGCATGCCTCCCTCTGTGAATGGCACACTAGCACCTGAGCACTACTGCCAGCAGCCTATTCACCTGGCTGGCTGTTGGTGGCAGTTCTATTCAGGTTTCCAGTGTTTTCCCTGGGTTAGTGCTGCCCCCGCCTGCAGCTATTCATGCTGAGATAGCGCCGTGGGCTATCCCATTGTGAATAGCACTTTTTCCCCCCTAGTCAATGGCAAGGTACAGCACAAACTTTTGCGTTGCACTTTGCCTTTTTTTGTGAATCCAGTCCATGGTGTCAAAAAGTGTTACATTGGAAAGTATTAGCCAGGATGTGATTTAATATACATTTCCATTATAAGTCACAATTTATATCATGGGAGAAATGAATGAAGTTAAGAAAGTGTAAATCCAAGGAGGATGAAATTATATCCACTGTACATCTGCTTTTTGAATGTCCATTATTAGATGAAATAAAGAAATGGTTGGGACCTTTTCTGTGCAATATGAGTGGTCTAAGAAAGGTGGATCTTCTTTTAAGATTTTTAAGTGGTCATCATATCCATAGATCATTTGTGGCTGTTAAATTTTACCTGGAAACATGTAACATTTTGAAAATGTAAACAAGAGATGTAATATGGAAAACTTGTATTCTATTATATTTATGAAAGATGATTTAACATGTACTTTGTAAAGAGTGTTTCTTTCTTTTGATTATACACTGTTATTAATAAAGAATACTTGACTGGACTTGAAGGATGAGTGGAAAATCCTTTTTCCATTGCTGGCATCAACTGACTCTGAATATCTCCTTGTGACAACTTAACTTAAGCTATATGTCCCTATGTGTGTATTTTTTTGCTTTATTTGTTGCTTTGCATCCTACCTAGTCCATTCAAATTACTTTGCACATCTTAATGTTTAATAGTTAACTAATATTTGTATTGCATTTCTTGCAATTGTGACTCAGTGCCTGATTCCTGATTGAGAGGGATCATTGAAACTTGTACACAGATTGCAATATAGGCAGAGTGTAAATTATGTGGTGTTGCTTACAGTTAATTATTTCAGGCTGACATATGGATTCTGTTTAGCAGTATTGTGGTTTGCTTATTATTAAATAAATAGTCAGTATTGCATCGCACTTTATGATGCAACTCGGCTGATCAAGTGAGTCAATTTGCTCAATGGATCGCAAAAAATGCGATACATCTTATAATGATTCTTAGGGTTGTTTGCTACCTCTGCTACTTCTCCACCTCTCCCAGACATAAAATGCTGTCAAAAATGGGCATCACTATACTTCCTTTGATGTGTTCCTGCTGAAATTCTGCTTAAACTTAGAAGTATTGTCAGTCCATTTCCCATGCTATTGGAGTGTGAAGATGAAGCTACCCACCGATGTTGTGAAGTTGATCACAGGCACTGAAGACCAGGAGTGAATGCAAAGAAGTAAAAGGTGGGTGCACTGGTCGGATAATAGATTAAGGGCATTTTTCTTTTTGTTAGTGTTGTGTTTCTGAAGCCACCTCCTTTGAGTACTATTTCACTGCAAAATTTTTGGGATGTTGCCACCCCCCCCCCAATGCCAGTGGAACCCTACTTACTGCACTTGCCCTAAATCAAATGTGCTGACCTCCTTGCTTTCTCAAACTACAGTATTGAGAACAAGAATATCCCCTTGCTAAACCCCCACAGCACTAAAGCCCAAAGCAGACTCAGTATTTCTGCTCTCCATGCCTTCGAGTATCCCCTTGTATGACAACCAATAGCTTACAGGTTTAATAACAACTGGACCCGAGGCTCAAGCCATCATCCACTCTGGTTGTCCAAAAAAAAAAAAAGGCCCCTGCAAATGATCAGCAAATATGGGTACAGGACCGGACTTGCAGTTTCAGGGTAGAGACTGCTATGAACTTTGACTATCTGAACTCATTTAGAGGATTTATGCAACTTACAATCATTATATGTACATGTATTCTGGGGGCTTTTCACTATAAAATTTTGATCTCCTGGGGTGGACACCTCTGTTTATCCCTGTATATGCTGTTTACTTTGGGAGCCAAGGCTGTTGGGTTTACCAGGAAGGGGAATGGGCTCACATCTTAGTATGGGCTTTTTTTTTGCCACTCGGGAGAAGAATAAAGGCTAAGAGGCTGGGGTCCAGTTGTTATTAGATCTGCTAGCTATTGGTTGCCATACAAAGGGATGCTCAAATGCAGGGAGAGCAGAAATATTGAGTCACGTTTGGGCTTTAGTGCTATGGGGGGGGTTAACGAGGGAATACCCTTTTTGTGGAAGCCCTGGTAGCCCTAGAAAATAACAACTGACTGGGCCAACTGTTTCATTATTTTTTTTTTTTTGTTTAGCTTTTTTGTTTGTTTGTTTAATGCACGCTATTAAGTCTCTCCTACACAGTAACATGTGTGCAGCAGTATTCAGGGTCTCTCCCTCAAGAGATCTATCTTTCCTCAATTAATGGGCCCAGCCTGTTAAGTAAAACCTTGATTAACAGAAACCCCATTTATCCAAATGTTTTTATGTCCCCCATGAGATTCAGATAAATGGGATTTTGCTGTACTTACTTTTACTGTGCTGACTAATCCAATTGAAATGGTCACTGACACTGCAATGGAAATAACAGAGAGGAGAGACTTGCTGAAACAATCCACCCAGTCGACCCACCAGTAGTTCTGTTTATTTTCCAGGACACCACATATAGCTACAGGACAGGGGCTGAGATTTCTGGGGGGAGGGGGGCGGTTAAATGCTGCTATTGGGATATGGGAGAAACAGAGAGGAGACACTTATTTTGGTCCACCAGCAAGTCTGTATTCCAAGGCTCAAGGTAGATATCAACAATCAGTAGGCTTTTCCCAATTGCATTATTCATTTATTAAAACAGTGAGTCTCATTAAGTTTTTCATAGAATTGTATCTAGACCTCATTTACAAGGGAAGCCTTCTCCCCACTATGTCACTATCAATATTTTGCCCGGCTACATTTATATTTGTACACACTATTTAACTTGCTGAATTATAAAAATAGAGCTGCATCTTTACTGTGCTGAATGACAATGAGAGCAGTCCTGACAAAGTGTCTGTTGGCTCTCAGCTGCAGTAATGGAAGAGGTGCTATCAGCAGGATTGACATCTCTCTGTATCACACAGTCTGCCTCACAAAGTCACTAGTGCAGACTACAAAGTCAAGAATAAATAACTTATGAGAAGTACTTTTAATACTGTATATAGAAGAGTGAAACAGTACTACAGCTGGGAGCCAGCTGGCACTCTGTGGGGACAGCTCCCCTTGTCAATCAGCATGGATGAGATGCAGCTCTGTTTAAGGCACACAATACAGCCTGATACTCAGCTATGTACACTGTCTTAAATTAAAACTATACTGATGGAGAATTCACTGATATAAGTGATTTCACTGACAGTGGAGGTAACACATGGTGGGGAGGGCTCCCATTGTAAACACTGTGAAGATGCAGCTCTAACAAAAGTAAATGAGACTCATGGGCTTGATTCCCAAAAATGGCTAATATCAGTGCAAGCTGAGGCAAACAGCAGTTTGTGCTGAAGCCTGGTGTGCCAGGGACCCTGCACCAGATTCTGGTACAAGAGGGGGTCCTGCAGTTTAAGTCCCCACACTTGCGGCAACCCCTCCCATGAGACAAACACCTGGAGCATAGAAAGGGTCTGCCACAGGCCCCTTGCAGTGAACACAAACAGTGCCCCCATCCCTGATCCCCATGTACAGTAAAGAAAACCCTGTCCCCGGTGGTCTAGTGCCCCCCCGATGCCCATTACTACCACTAATATTTAAACAATAACATGTCCCCCCTTCCCTATGCTTCCCATAGTATTTAAATAGTAACCTGTCCACCCTCTCTGATCCCTAATGCTGCTCCATAAATAAATGATAACATGTTCCCCCATCCCAGTACTGCCCCATCAATAAATGATAATATGATCCCCTCCCTGATGCTGCCCCATTAATAAATGATAATGTGTCCCCCTCCCCAATACCTGATGTCACCCATTCTTGAAAGGTATGAATATACCCATTTTACCTAGTGGTCTAGTAGCCCCTCCCTGCTCCCCCATCCCGGATCAGATTCATCAACCAGCACAGCCCACCTCACACCTCCATGGCTGGTCACTGACTGAACTGTCAATGGGCGGGTACTGTAAAGTGTATGCACTCATTGATTGGGCTGTGCTGGTTGCTGGCTCTGATTTGGGATTGGGGAGTGTGGGGGCACCACCTGCAGGGGTGGGGGATGGGGGACCAAAAGGAAGGAAGAAGGACCTATGAAGCTCTATCTGAAACTTGACATTAAGACTGAAAGAGTTAAGATACAGTGAGACTGTATTAAAAGGAGCATATAATAGTGCAAAGGAGAAATATAGAACAAATTTGTCGAACCCAAAATTATGAAATCAGTCTTGAAACTCCTGTCATCTCATTGGTCAAAACATGTCACATGACGTGTGACAGGAATTAGTCCTGCCCCTTGATTTGGACCCATTTCCTCTTAAATGGTGTTCTAAAAAAAACTGCCATTGAAACATTTTCTATGCCTTTCTGCTTTCCTTCATCTATTCTGATATTTCTAGTTCAGATGGTTGGCCACTTCTGGGAGCCCCCGCCCACCCCCCATCTATGGCTTTTCTGTCTTCACTGTAATATTCACCTTCCTTCTTGGTCCAATGATAGGGGTGTTTTCAGCACTAAATAAAGTAAGGCAAAATATCTGGTGATAAGAAATAATAAAGAGACTTGGCATGCCTAGCGCCTAAGGTATAATAAAAAGAAATCTGGGTCAGCATAACAATAAAATGAAAATGAAGTCTTTGTGCTGGCATTGCTGAAGTAATAATATCCTAGTGAATTAATGAGTTATAATAGGCCAGCATAAGAAGGGTTTGTACCCCGCAACTGGCTGCACGAAGGTACCATTTGTAAGTTAACAGTAGCTTGAATGAAATGTAATGAAGCTGCTGGGAGGACTGCACGTCCCTATTGTAGTAATTTATTTGAGTTTTAAATCTGGTTTGGTTTGTGTAAACCTGCTTTTGTTTAGGTTCTGAATTACGTATTACTGACAAACAAACAGGTATTTGCCATGCACGTATGTGCATAGCAATTAGTATTATGGGGTGCAGGAAAATCTCTTTTGTAAATATCCCCTTTATTTTAACTGTCTGGTGCGGTATTGAAGTTGCAAAAACATGCCGCTTGTTCATATCCGTAGCCGACTCCCATTCCTGCATGTGGAGGTGTTCATGTCTGTACCTGACTACCTTTCAGTCATACGTAAGTACTGTTTCACACAATTAATGTACTTTTCTCTCCCTTTCAATTTACGTATGCTAAACCTAAAGGAAGCTTGCAGTAGACCAAAGAAGTTTAAATGGAACACTTTCATTTTTCTCCTATGTTTTGCCATAATAAAAGCAAAGAAACATATATAGATATATGCAGCCAGTAACTAACACATTGAATTCCAGCCAAGTGCAATGCAAACCAAATGCTGTATATACTCCTGTAAGGGAAAACAAAAGGGGTATAGTTATTTACTGTAGTTTAAGTAAAGCTTCACTCCTGAACTTACCCCTGTTCTTATATTTAAAATAAAAACAATGACTTACTGCTGAGCTTGTTGAAAATAAGCGGACTCTTTCACTGTCTGGGTGTTCCCTGTTGCCAGGTAGTCTTCTGTCTGCTCTCAGTATAGGGCAACAGCAGCCTCTAGTGCCTATTTTTATATTGCATCACTTGTCAATCACAGCAGGAGAAAAAACTTTTACTTCTGTTTTAATGTTCTCCTATTTAGAAGTAATATGTCTTACTAGTAAAAGTGTGTAGATGTTTAGGTATGAGCTCCATACCTTTATATAAATTAAAAGGAGCCTTCTAAATTATGTTTAAACATTGTGATGATGCTGCTGTGATGATGCTGATAGCACCTGACCTGGTAGGCAGGTTTAAATGAAGTAATCTAACTGCATGATGTTAGATAGGGTCAGTACATTCTGATAAGGGAAGGAGTTGGACTGAGAGACTCCATCTGAGGTAGAAACTGAATGTGAAGTTTGCCACAAGCAAGAGTGAAGTATTTCTTTAGGCCTTTGTAAAACATTTATTTTGCTCACAGTCTGAGCTTTTCTTTTCTTTATATTTTGAAGTGAATAAACATTGCACCAGGCCAATGGTGCATTAAACCTACTTTCTTGTGTGAAGTCCATCTGTTATCCCACGCTTCTATTACAACATATAAATCCTGCAACAAACAACCGGTAAAGATACCGCTGATCAAATGTTTGCTTTCTTTGAACCTAGTTAATTTTTTTTCAAAATTTTTAAAAACAGAATCATTTTATAATCTAATACGCAAATGTATATGAGGTAAGTGAAATGTCACTAGTTGTAGCCTTAAAGCAAGGAAGTTCTTAATGCTAGGCATGTCCCCTCAGGAGGCTCTACTCAACAAAGCACTGGGGTGGGCAGCCTAGTCAGGCTGGTGTATTTTATACATGTTTGATGAGTTTGCAGCAGTAAAGTAACAATTTGTTTTACAAATTACCAAGTCTCCATCTACTCCTTGGGGCAGAAAGCACTCTGTTTTAGGAACAGGTGCAAAAGGAACTCTGAGAAGTTGCTTAAGAGTAGGGTAAGAAGAAGAGAGGCATAGGTAGGTTTGGAAGGTTATTTCAGATAGAGGGTAAACAAAGGAAACAGTCTGACCCATGAAGGTATTGTAACAAGGGGTAACAATGGTTCAAGAGTCAAAATAGCTGAGCGCATAGGCTGGTGTGGAGAGTGGGGATACAAGGGAAGGTGACGGTAAGCTGAATAAAATGAGTCAGCTACTCAAGGCAGTTTCACTTTATTCCTGATGTACTGGGCAAAGTATGCTATTTTTCTATGGGGAGGCCCAGGATTATTTTAATACTTGGGTGATGCTCCAGATCTCTTCCATGGCTTGAGGTAGGCTAACTACAAACTAATAATTTAGGGAGTCACTTACAGTATGAAGACTGCCAGGTCCCTTTCCTCTACAGCTGTGGTCATCATAACCCCTCCCATTTGTATTCATTCTTGGGTTCTTGCTCCCTACATGCATCAGCTTGCACTTTTTGGCATTGAATTTCAACAGCTAGAACTTGAACTAATTCTCTAACCCTCACAGGTCCCTCTGCAACTCCCAAAGTGCCTCCTCATAGTCTATCCTGCCACAGAGATTAGTTTTAACTGTGAAGAGACAATTCTTGCCTTGTATTCCTTCTCCTATGTTGCTGATAAACATATATAAAAGGTCTGGTCCCAGGAATGACCTCTGCAGCACCCCACTTGTGACCTTCTTTTCAACCCTGAAGTCAACACCCTCTGCTTTCTCCACTCTGATCAACTTCCCACTCATTTAACTAAGTTATTTGCTGCTCCCAAATCCTCCAATTTCTTTAACAACCTTTGTGTAGCACCTTATCAAAATCCTTGCTGAAGCTGAACTAGTGTAACCTTCTGCTTGTCACTTATCCACTGTGTTTATTACACAGTCAAAGAATACTATCAGGTTGGTCTGACAAGACCTCCCAGCCACAAACCCACACTGTCTATTATCCCAGAAACCATTTCTCTCCAGGTAGTCCACTAGATTTACTTTGACTAGTGTCTCCATCAGTTTACTTACAGAACAATGTAGGCATGACTGACAGCCCTGTGAGTTTCAGGTCCCCCTGTCCCCTCCTTTGTGAAGTAGCACCATGTTTGCTATCCTCCAATCTCTTGGAACCACCCCAGCTATCATGAGCTATTGCATAAGCCTGCCAGAGGCTCAGCCAGTTCTGAAGCCAATTCCCTTACCACCCTTGGTTGTATGCCATCTGGCACTGACACCTTGTCTATCTTGAGGGCTGCAAGACCTTTTTTTTAACAAATTCACCTGCAATTACCACATATCTCATTTCTGGGTTCTCCTTGCAGCAGCCTTTATGCCACTTTCTGTCAGAGGCCAGCTATCATCCACTGTGAATATCGAGCAGAAGTAATCATTTAGAACATAGCCTGTTGAAAAATGATTGAGATAGGCAAGTAGTGTCAGTGGCTCAGCAGGTAGCACACTCACCTCTGAGGCCAAGAAATCAAAAGGCTGTGGGTTCTAACCCCACACTAGGCACCTGGGTTAATATCCCAATACTGAAACTGCAGTGCAGCTTGAGGGGGGTGCTGCACTCCTGAAGTGCCATCTTTCAGGTGAGATGTTAAACTGAGGTCCCATCTGCCAGTTCTGGTGGTGGTTCAGGTGGATGTTAAAGATCGCATAGCATGTCTCAAAAAGAGTAGGAGACTTTTCCCAGTGCCCTTGCCAGAATTTTCCCCCTTTCATTAAAATACCGCCAACAGCTTAATCTGGTTCAAAGTCAGTTTGCATTCACTAGGTCATGCCTAAAAATAGGCAGAATTTGTCTAGTGCACTTCCCCGGTCAATGAAAACTAAATAAGTAAATAAATAAATGAATAAATGTTATTTCATTAAATATCATTCATTAACATTTAAAGTTGATTTCTGAAAAGCAACAATTAAATCATTTGTTCCGCAGTGACCAACCCTAATCCACCTATAAAACTGGTTGTCCCTTTAAGCACAAGACTTTGCCAGAATTTCTTCTACTTCCAAACCAGAAGGCGTCATGTTCAAGGATCAGTCAACCTTGAACACCTTAATGTCAGAGTGATTATAATTCCTCTAACTTCCATTTTTTAAGGGAAAAAAATACAGTGACAGCTATTGGAAAGCAAAAAAAAAAAAGTAATTTCAGTGTCACTCAACTTCCTGTATAAATGCAGCAAAATTGATTCAGGATCCTATTAAGTTTAATCTAGCCAAACCTATCTTCTTCCAGTATGGAAGGCTGCTGAAGAATCTCTCCTTAGTATGCAATCATGTTTTCTTATGATGTTTCAGAAGTGATCAGAAGGGGTTGTATATTTCTTGATGGCTATCTAAGTTGTTGCCCCATTACATTTGCCTCCAAACCAATCTGTTCTTGACAGCAGCAGATTGGATCTCAGTAGTTGCCTTCTATCCATTTCAACACTGTCAATTCCTCCAAAATGTATGCTGCATTTCTAGAACTCTGCAGCCTATCTCTTTGTTTCTTGATGGCAGACACTTTTAGTCATCTCCCGGTGTGCTGTCTTTATCACATTTCTTGCAACTTGCACATTCTTCCTGTACGACTCCAAAATCAGTCACCATCACCTTTACAATGCACAACCTTATAACAATGCTGACAATTAAAAAAAAGTTAGCTATTTTTTTATCTGCTATTATGATTCAAATCTATCTGTGAAGCAGTGTGTGTGTGTTTATATATATATATATATATATATATATATATATACTGTATATACTATATATATATATATATATTTTTTATTATTATTTTTCTTCATCCACTTAGCAATACATTTTATATTTATTTAGAAATAATGAGTAAAGCTATGTGCTATTTTTGCATAATTTAACCTATTGGTAAGATGAAATATACACTATCAGGTACACACAAATGTACCATGGGCACATGCTTAGTAACCTTGTTTGACTTGCCTGCCTGGTATGGCTGTGATGTGGCATGCAAATGCAGAATGGTTTCTGGATGCATACTGTGTAAACATCCACCTTTGGAGTGAGAACAAAAATAATGCTATTGCAAGTTCAGAAACATCGGTCAGCCTACACTACAAAAAATAATTTTCTATTTTTTGTCATCTATGACATGTTCTGTTGTAGACTTTGGTTCAACATCACCTTAAAGAAATATGTTTTCTGCTTATTTGGAGCAATTGCAACTAATCCCTAATTCTATCACACATCTCACATCCCATCATATTGCATCTTTCCACATCTTCCCTGTTTTCACTGGTGAAACCTTTGAAAGAACCAGAAGATTATAAAGGAGAGGGCCCCATACACAGTCACAAGTCAGTATTGCAAAGTGGTGAGAAGGCTAACTTTTTGCCACTGTTTGATTTTCTGCTTCATTATGCTATATACAATAGTGTCATCAGCCTTTTTTTGTGTTGCCAAAATTGTTATTATAACCACACTGAGCAAGTGGCAGCAGCAATCTTGTTAACTAGGGGCCAACATGTACATGGGAACATAAATGTAAATGGATGGTGTGGTGGAGCAGAGCTAGGGAAGGGGATCCACAGGATGCCAGGAGTACTACTGACAGTGATTATGAAAAGGGACCACAGAATCACAAAGGATATTTACATGACTATAAGAATGAAGCAGCCACTTTGATGTAAGGCAGATTGTGAGACAGCATAATGGGGCACAAGTTTGCACCCCAAAATTGTCTTACAACCACTTGCTACTGTCTATCAAGCTGCAGTACTGAAAATCTGCCAGCATGCTATAGATGTTAGTCATCTTTTGTATAGTATGTTCTAACTTTGGAATTATACTGCAATGCCAGAAAGTCAGAGTAATGCATAACAGCATTAGAAATCCATTCTTTTCATATTAAAAAGATGACTAACAATATATTTTATAGAAAAATTCATTATTTTTCTGTTACTGTTTGCCTGAATGTTAATGCTAAAAGGTCTTTATTTAGGGCAGGGAATATACTACAGCCTAATGGATAGCACTGAACTATGGCACAGGACAGCACAGATACAAATCCCACAGTCACTTTCTCCCTGTATAACCTTGAGCATGAGTCTTAATTTCCTCATGATTCTCTCCTCTGAGCTGTAAAAACTGGGTCAAAAGAAGACAAAACTGAAAAAAAGTTCTTTCATCCCTGTTAGACAATCCTTGGCAAATTAAAAAAATGAATACCAGATATTTATTTTAATGTTAATGCTTACTCACCTTTTTATTTTACTTGTTATGTGTAAGTTTCAAGATAAAGAAGTTGTTTGACACAACTTGGTTCAGAGTATAAGCCAATAAGCAAAGATGTATCATATTTAGCATGTAGACACATTCCTCATCCATTGTTAAAGCATTTGAGGGGAAATGCAATTCTCCATAGTTAAATAAGCTAATAGTCCAGAAAAGTGTCCAAAAGAGCTACTGGAGCAAGACCGTGGCATAAGTCTCAATTTTCTAACAGACAGCAATCCGGAGTGAGGCAATCAAGGGATCACAATAATGAAACAATTTAGCCATGTATCTGACAAAAGATGGTATTCAGTTCACTAATAGGACATTTTCCTAAACACAGAAAACTTGCACATTACAACAAGGAGTGTCTGTAAAGGCGATAAAGTGTCCCTAACAAAAAAATACCTCTTACTTTTCAAACTTTAACAAACACAGTAAATCAGAGATATGAGGCTCATGGACAAATCAACAACTACACAGACATATCTCTATACTTCTTTTTCACTATAAAATTCTAGAAGCAAGGATACTCATAGTCAGCCAGTACATTACTTATATGGAGTAGATATCCACCATGTAAATAACAGCTATTTGCTTTTACCTTTAGGTCAGATGGGATGCGGGCCGAACAAAGTTAAGTAACCCTGGGCTATGTGCTGGAAACATTGGCTATCAGTGTGCATATAGCACTCTTAAGGAGTGTGCCACCATGTGGCAGTGGTCAATTTAGGTGAGAGGCTGCCCCACAACTAAAAAAAAGTATAGTACCCCACTCAGTCAAATTAGTTTCAATAAAAGTGTTTGTGCAAGGCATCAATCCAGCATCATTCCTCAGCTGAGTATAATATACAAGCACACTCCTACAGCCCCCACAAATTTTGGCAAATAGGTAAGTTCAGTTACTGTGTATAGCCCCATTTGTATCATATAAGCTGTTATATGAGTAGAAATAAAGTACAGGGACATATGGAATTAAATTGATGTTTGGTCCTCTTCAACTGATTCCAATTGGCCCTTGGCAGTGCCCACAGACAAATCAGTCTTTATTTTATTTAAATGTTTTTGACCCTTGGCTACATCTGTAAATGAAATAATTTTTCCTGAAAAATCACTTTCAGTCTAGTGGGCAATTGCATGGGGTATCCAGTGAATTTATTGTTTGGACTATAGTGTAGTATAATCCACGTGGCAAAAATAGTGAAAGACAAAACAACTACAGGGACAGTATAGCACAGATATGTTAGCACTATTCCTGTAGGTGTTGTCAGTCAGGAAAAAGAGGATAAAATCTCCCTTGCATGCTCTATTGCTGAGCTGTTCCTATGGTGCATAGGTTAGTGCCACAAGCAGTGAAGGGTGGAGGAACATCCAGTTGACCAGGGTTTGATTCCCAGTCCCAAGTGTTTCTTTTTTCCCTTGGTGCCATCCTGACCATTACATTTAATCTGCCTACCTACTGCCCTGGAGATCTGCCCTTAGCTGACCTTGGCAAACTAAGCCACCCCCCTGTGACTGTGTTACCCTTCCTGACTGCAGTGCAGTCCCATGACTTGCACCCTCCACACTATAGATGAAATATGCCCCTTCCCAGGTTTCTCCAGTCCCCAAATTGCCTCCCCCGGGCAAGGTTATATTTAGTTTGGAGGGTGTAGGGGTGAAGCCTCCCACAACAGAGGGTGTGGGGTGTGGATCCCCCTACAGACAGTCAGTCCAAGTACCTTTTCTTTATTTGTAGCACTCTGCATTTTCCCAGTGCACTACCTTATCTTTCATTGCTTTGCTTCCATAGTTCTGACACTGCTATTCCAGAGTAAGTGTTTTGACCCTGTGCCATTGCATGGAGTGGAAAGGCTCTATGTCATCACAGCAATTGCAAAACAGTGATCACTATTATGGTGAGTGTATATCACCAAAAAGCAAATCGGCTATATACAAATGCCAGTGACCAAACATCCAGCAACTAGACTAAGTGTTTATGTGGGGGGGACTGCACCCCCACACTCTCCTCACAGGGGGCTTTGCCCCCTGCACCCCCCTGCTTAAGAATTACTAACTCCAAGGACGTGCATGTCAGGGAAGGGGTGACACTCTGGATTGCACAACAAAAGCCTGGCAGTGGCAGCCAGTGGCAACATTTTTCCCCCAGTCCCCAGCCCCAAACCCAGTACCTGCTGAACTGATGCTAGCCGCCCTCACCACCACACCACATGGATAGCTCGGCTGCAGCAGGCACACTAGTCTCTGAAAAATCCTCTTCTCTATCCCTCCCCTTCCCCTCGCTATTCTCTCCTTTCGGTCGCCCTCCCCTATGGTCACCACCCTTGCAGAGTACCCATGAGGATAGTGCTGATTAAGAGTCGACATTTTGACAATCGCTCATATTCAGTCACTATCCTCACTGGATACTGAGTGGGTTACACCCAATTCCCAGAGATCTAGAGGCACTTGGCCAAAAGTCCTGCATCTCTTTCTTGAGGCAAAGTTAATATCATGGAACAAGATGTCAGTCCTATCTGGTAAAAGAAGTTGGCCCGTCTGCTAAGTTTGTATAAGGGTGACATCCCTGATATGCACTCCCATAGTACACAATAGACACTGTCTGTTGCAAGTCCAGGTTGGCAGGACACCTTTGGCGAGTAATCAGGTAGGCCTTAAAAATTTGTCTGTATGGTCATTTAACATAAAATTAAAGGTC
This sequence comes from Neoceratodus forsteri, assembly GCA_016271365.2. NCBI lineage: Eukaryota > Metazoa > Chordata > Ceratodontiformes > Ceratodontidae > Neoceratodus > Neoceratodus forsteri. The sequence continues at coordinate 315,889,625 of CM028134.1, forward strand.
TCTGAAATAAATTTAAGCAAGTCAGAGCCTTCGGTTCCTTCTAACACGCCCAGAAGGTGCAAATTACTGGCTCTTGCTCCATTTTCAAGGTGCTGTATTCATACTCTAAGGAGTTTGTTTACTTTCACAAAGCCTGATATGACTGCCAATGATTTTTCCAACTCTTCTGTGAGTGTTCTAATGTCAGACAGCAAAGTGTCCACTTTTGTTTCAACAGTGAGCATTCTGGTGTTTAAAGTCTCTATTTGTTTGTTTAGGTCTCCAACTGCTTGCTTGATTTCTGACTTTTAAGTCCTGTAGCACTTCTATTAAGGCCATAATAATCAGCTCAAGGTCCCCAACTTGCAACAGCGCTGCACCACCATTAACCACTATGCCATGCTGCCATTCAGGCTTACTCAATGTGGGCTTTTGCTGGACGGGATTGTGAGGTTTCCCTATGTTGCACCAAACCAAACGTTGCATCTGCCAGTTTGTAAAGATGGACTCCATCTGAGGCTTAAAAGAAAATTACAATTACAGTAGTTCAAAAGGTTAAACATTTGAATTTTGTAACATGTAAATAGATACATAGATGTTGTTGGTAGAGAAGGGCCTTGTGGCCCATCCAGTCAGCCCTATCTCTCTTTCTAATGCTTAATGTACCCTAGATGCTTCAAGCCCCACCCCCTTCATCATAGCTTGAAAATTCCCATGTGGCTGTACCATGCATTCTTGAATTGCTGAACCGTGACCACCCCCACCACTTCCTGGGGGAGACTGTTCCATCTCTCCACCACCCTTTCAGTGAAGTAGTATTCCCTCAAGTTCCCTCTAAGTTTCCCCCTTTTAGTTTCATGCTGTGTCCCCTTGTTCTGCTATTTCCCTTCATGTGAAATATGCTCCCCTCTGGTATCCTGTCAATCCCCTTTGTATATTTGAAGGTCTCGAGTATGTCCCACCTCTCTCTCCTTTCATCCAGGGAGTAAATATTGAGAGCTCTGAGTCTCTCCTCATACGACTTTTGCTGCATCCCTGACACCATTTTTGTCACCTTCCTCTGTACTGTCTCCATCCTGTCTATATCTTTTTGGAGATAGGGCCTCCAGAACTGAACATAGTACTCCAGATGAGGCCTTACTAGGGAGATGTACTATGGTACCATCACTTCCCTCCTTCTACTTGTTATACCCCTCCCTGTGCACCCCATTCTGTTAGCCTTTCCAGCTGCTTTGTCACACTGTTTAGCCAATTTGAGGTTGTCTTTTATGACTACGCCATATCCCTTTCCTCTGTGGTGGCCTCCAGTGTTACTTCATCTAGTTCATACTCAGCCCTAGGTGCATAATCTTGCACTTTTTTGCATTGAAACCCAACTGCCATTCCTTGGACCAGTTTTCTAGCCTCTTCAGATCCCTTCTCATATTTTCTATACCTTCCTGTGTAACTACCCTGTTACATAGCTTTGCATCATCTGCAAACAGGCTAACTCTCCCTTCTAGACCCTGTGCAATATCACTTATGAAGACATTAAAGAGCACTGGTCCCAGCACCGATCCCTGTAGTATGCCACTTGTTACCCATCCCTCCTGTGAGCTAAGGCCATTTACCACCACTCTTTGTGTTCTGTTACTCAACCAGTTTCTAACCCAGGTGATCCCCTCTGTCCCCACCTCCAGATTTGCCAGTTTGTGGATTAGTCTCCTATGTGGGACTGTATGCAAGGCTTTCCTGAAGTCCAGATAGGCCACATCTACCACCTTTCCCCGATCTATTTCCTTTGTCATCCACTCAAAGAAATCAATCATGTTGATCTGGTATGACCTCCCTGCTGTGAATCCATGTTGCCTTGGGTCCAGCAGCCCCCTTGCCTCTAGGTGGTCCATCAGCTTTTCCCTAACTAGGGTTTCCATCATTTTACCTACTATTGAGGTCAAACTGACTGGGCAGTACTTTCCTACCTCCTCCTTGCTATCACTTTTGTACAGTGGTACCACTTGTGCCCTCCTTCACTACTCCAGAACCATGCCTGTTTCTAGTGATCCACTGAACAGCTTAGCCAGAGGTTTAGCCAGTTCCTCCTGGAGCTCATTTAGGATCCTCTGGTGTATCTCATCGGGCCCATAGATTTATCTACCGTAAGCTATTCTAGTGCTGTTTTTATTCTGTCCTCTGACAAAGGTTTAATGTCCACCCCTTCTCCCTGTTTGTCATTCTCCATTAATGGGGGACTACTCTCATTGTCTTCTTCCATGAATATAGAGCAGACATATTTGTTGAAGGTGGTCACCTTGCCAATGTCTTTCTCCACTACCCTGAGGTGGAGTTGCTGAAAAGATGGGCTATCAAGTCAGTCACTAGTTCTGCCTCAAGCTGACTCTCTTCACCAGCAAACTTTGATTGGATTTGCATGCAGTGAAGTCACATGTCTCAGAAATATGAATTAATATCATAAATAAGTCCCATATGCCAATCAGATTAATTTCCCATACCAGCTCAGTAGGTGAACCTGAAAAATCTATATTCAATTACTAGCATGTCTAGGCTAGTTTTAAATGCAAGTACCAAATCGTCCTGGAGTATGGTAACTTGTTTGATAATCTGACTCCCCTACAAGAAAAGTATTGCTTTATCAATCTCTCTTGAACTTATCATGTCTATGCTTTAAAGTCTGTCTCACTCAACTTGTTCATTTCATTGCTGCATAGTTGTTTAACTTATATTTTTGTTTTGTGTAACCGACAGTTGTAACTTATTGCTGTACTCTCCCCATTCTCCCATCCTCCAGGACAAATTTGGAATCTGGCTCTTTCTGTTCAGTATGTCTTCCCTTTTAAATCTTTTGAAATAAATAAATATGCCCCCTCCTGTGAAGTCTCTCTATGGCATCATCAACATTGCTAAGGCAACAAATTGTAATATTATAAATTACATTATGTTTTTGCCTGCTCATCGAGCAGAAGGAGACAATGTACTGTTAGGGAGAAAGCTAATATTTAAATACACATATATTATTCTAATAATTGACATTATTAGGAATGTAAGTATAAGAAAAATAAATTAGTTTTCAATTTGGTATTCAGTTGTGTAACTGTGAAAGTCCTTCTTTAATGAATAAATAATAATCTCAATGCAGCCTTGTTTTTAGTATGCATTTAAATATGCCATGTCAAGAATTTGTTCCCACCCAGTATTCCATTCATGAGCAATATTAATATAACATTAGTACAGTAATACTGAAATATAATGGAGGACTTTACACAAATGCAAACATAAAATATTACAAAATCTTTTCAACATTCTAGATGCCTTGCAGGTATTTTCACTCTCTCTTTCTTCATCTGGTAATATTAAATATTGGAGATACTTGTGTTTAAAGAAGAACATTTTAACTTTTGAAAGAAGCTATGAAAGATATCAAGAAGATTCTTGGAACAAAAGAACACCATTTGCCAGATAATTTATGCATTTAGCTTAGGATAGGATAGGATAGGATAGGATAGGATAGGCTAGGCTAGGATAGGTCAGAACAGCACAACATAGCATATTTTTTTTATAGAGCACCCATTGCAGCCCTAGCCCTTCTTTCCAAAAGTAAAACTAAGTGCAAAAATATTTATTTTCTATTTTGTTCACTGCAGCAAAGAAATCTAAGCAGGACCTAAACAGAAACAGGTACCCAGGGCCAGATGGGTTACTCCAAAGAGCGATGAAGGAAACATGGCTGGCCCTGGCAGCACTCATGGCAGAGACAGTCAGTGAGTCACTGGCAACAGGTGAGGTGCCATTGAATAAGAAGGTGGCAAATGTGTTACCACTACACAAGGGCGGGGATAGGGATAACCTGGTTAATTACAGGCCAGTCTGCCTTATATCACTACTAAATACACTTATAAAAAAAGAGATATTTAAATTCCTAAAGAACAGAAAGCCTATAGACAGAAAATAACCTGTGTTCACAGGAGGCAGTGTGGATCAAAAAACAAGCATAATTTTTATGGCTGCATGGGTGGAACTCCGCAGATATTATTCTATCATCGTCTCTAAAAGTAGCACTGTGAAGGCATGTGACCAGACCACTGTCCTTTGTGCTTCAACAGTGCAGCGGCATAGTTTCCATTGGTTGTGTTTATGCAGTGCTTCCCCATCCACTGGTCTCATAAAGACACCAACTTCACGGGGCACTTCTTTTTCTTCTGTAATTGTGAAAGTGACAGGTGCCATGCACAAGATGGCCACTGACTCAGACTGTGCATGCACGAATATCACGCACATGCAGTTCTGTAATTGCTGATTTCTTGTGAATGGCATACTCAGGAGCCACACCATGATCACATCACCTTCTGTTGTATATTTTAGGTCCAGAAGTCAGGACATGATCAGTCCAGCCTCATTTTTGAAAACTTACATTTGTATTAAAAATGACATTTTAAAACATGATAGAATAAAATGCAGAGAACAGAAATGCAGAAAACAGAGCTTTGTCACTTCATAGACTACGTATACTGTAGCTGCCTGGCTCTCTGACACTAAAGAACCTGCACCTACATTTTGCAAACTTTTGCACACACAGAATTCCATTGCCATGGACACAGCCAAGATAAACACCAAATCCAAAGCAGCCATCAGTGATTCCCATAACAAGACACTACAGATCAATGCTGTAATCTTGCCTTTCACTTTTCAGTTTCTTGAAGACATTTATATGTCGGTACTTCAGCATGTCTTCAAGTCACTACAGATGCTTCAGAGGGTCACACAGGAATGGCAGTATCAAAGCTTTGGCTCAGAGCTTCACCTTGACAGAGCAGATCAGCAAGAAACTGTAAGGTGGGAGCAGTCTGCAGATACGCAAATGAATAATGACTAGGACTGTGCAAAACAAATACTAGTTGGGAGTCTCGGGACAAATACACACAAATACTGCACTTTTTGGAATCACAGTTGTACACAGCACATCTCCGATAAGACTGCCATGATCTGTCCTTTCACACAAATTATTCAAATGAAACATACAATTCACAAACTTGGCCTCCTGCAGGAGAACTCCATTAGTGCTGCAGAGGATGCCAGTCCCCACTGACACACCAACTACCAGAATACTGCAACTCTTCAGGAATAAGTTGTTCCATAAGGGGCTCCATTATCAAAATCTTTATTAAACACCTCTTAAAATAATAAATCACTGAATAACAGTGGATCAAAAGTGTCACTCAAACTCGGAGTGCCACTCATTCTATTAATCTCTCTGAGTTTGAGTTGCACTTCTGGTCCACAGTTATTCAGTGATTTATTATTTGAAGAGGTGTTTAACAAAGATTTTAATAATGGAGCCCCATCTCGACTGACTCTTCCTAGAGTGTGTCTGTATTCTGGTAGTTGGAGTTAGGGTTTCTGAGAGTAGCCACCCTCATCTGTCTGTACCCCTCCTCATCCAACTGAGTGTGAACAGTTAGTCTGGACCAACAGACACACCACAATTTCCCCATTTGACATCACCACATCTTCAGATTGGGATCGGCACCACTACTACAGAGTGGGAGTTGTTGTTGTTTTTTTTTAACCAGGTATAGCACACTAAGCTGAAAGCTTTTTTAAAGGAGTGACCTGGGAGCACAAGGAGGTTGAGTGACTTGCTCAGGGTCACACAGTATGCAAGTGGAAGCTGTGGGATTCAAACCCAGGTCTGGTCTGCTGGATGTCACTAAATTTGCAGCTCAGAGCCTTAGACCACTGCGCTATACTGCCTCCTTAAGTGGGCATCACCGTGGTGGGAAGAAAACATGAATTAAACCAGTGTTAACCTTCCTTTCTTCTCCAAAACAAATATGCCTACTAAATTAAAATGACATTCTTAAAAATAACCAGATCAGTAGTACATGTGTCAGCAGCTCCTTAACAACTCCTAAAAGCTCTGCATAGCCATATCAGCTCTGACTAGAATTTGTTTCAATTTATTGACAATGATGGTGGTTGGAGTTTAGTGGTTGACATCTTGTATCTGGATTTCAGCAAGGCCTATGATTCAGCACCACACAAAGGGCTAGTAAAAAAGTTACAAGATTTAGGGCTAGGGAAAGAGCTAACTAGGTGGTTTGGTGACTGGTTGACAGGACTCAGAGCAGTCATAAATGGAAAGTGCTTTCATGTCAAGGGTTTACTAACTGGGTGGCCCCAAGTGTCTGTCCTGGGGGCTGATACTTCTTAACATGCATGTTAGCAATGTCACGGTGTGTCTGCAGCGGAAGGTAAGTCTTATCACAGAAAATGCAAAGCTGTGCAGGAGACTGGATAACAGGGAATACACAGCATGAAAAGGGATCTAGAGAGGCTGAAGTAGTAGTCCATAATTGGCAACTGAAATTCAGTGATAAAAAATGTAAAGTGATGCACACTGGTAGCAAAAATTGGCAAACCAAATACTGCATTAGTGGGGTCAGTTTGGAGCACTTTGGGGAAGAAAGAGACCTGGGAATGACTATTAACAATACAGTAGTTTGAAAACCTCTTGTAATACTGTCTACATGAGGGGAAACAGTATGCTGTGATGCATTATATGGGGTCTGACTGGACACAGAAGGGAGGTGATATTGTCAATATACACGTTGTCATTCTGACCATACCTGAGGCACTGTGTACAGTTTTAAAGCTCACGTCTAAAGAAGGACTGGCAGAGCTAGTGCCCAGAATGCTTCTTCCCTTGGCCACAGGGGTTTGTGAGGGTGACCCACTGCCATGGCTCCTCCCCCCCTGCAACATTCAACCTGGACTTATCTCCGAGGGGTGAGGTGCTGGATTCGGCCGAACTCCCCCGATGCTACGACTGCCGATGAATCCCTGGGACCCTCGCCTGTAATCTACTTGCTGTGGGGGTGAACTGTTGGAGACTCACTGCTGGGGCTGAATTAAGACTTGCCACAGGGAAACAGATGCCTTGGACTCCCTGCTCCAGTGCTCTGCCTGCATCGGTGGAGCATACCAAATTTAAACCTCGCTGCCACTGCCCAGGACTTGCTGATGGCTGAATTAAGACTTGCTGTGGACTGAGGACTTGCCACGGGGTTACGGAAGTCTTGGACTCCCTGCTCCTGCATGCTGCCTGCATCTGCGGAGTGTGCCAAATTTAAATCCTTGCTGCTGCTGCTCATTGGTCCGATCTGCAGCCAGTGACGCTCAGGCGGCTGGTCTTAAATGCCGGCACCGAGCCCTGCTGGCTAGCAATTCGCTCAGAATGCTTTTTCCCTTGGTCACAGGAGTTTGTGAGGGTGACCCACTGCCACAGGTCCTCTTCCCCTGCAACGTTCAACCTGGACTTATTTCTGAGGGGTGAGGTGCTGGTTTTGGCTGAACTTACCTGATGCTACGACCGACGATGAATCCCCGGGATCCTCATCTGTAATCTACTTGCCATGGGGGTGAACTATTGGAGACTTGCTGCTGGTGCTGAATTAAGACTTGCCATGGGGAAATAGATGCCTTGGACTCCCCGCTCCTGTGTGCTGCCTGCATCGGTGGAGCATGCCAAATTTAAGCCTCGCTGCTGCTGTCCAGGACTTGCTGAGGGGCAGAATTAAGACTTGCTGTGGGCTGAATGAATCTCAGGCCCACCAACCCATCCCATTCCCTCCTCCCCTTAAATGGACCTAAGCCCCTCCCTCTGTTTGGTGTGGCCCAATATCTGCAGCATCCTCTGCTGTGGTTTTTCAGCCTGACCTACCAGTGCCATTACTGTTGCTTACTAGTTGTCCTGTTGCATGCTTCACTTGCTTTAGTCCTGACTGACTGTGAATGAATGATTGCCCCTTCCAACCCCAGATGCTCTAAAAGTTGAACTTAGATGCACTGTTACTGCTATTGCCTAACCACCCTTCTGGTTGATTTACTATGATGGGCTGCTGTTGAACAATTAACCCTTCTGGTTTCTCAGCCAGGGTTGCCTGACTGCCTGCTGTAGTTTAACTATTCAATGCTCTCTTATTTTATCTGTCCTACCTGAGGATTTTAACCTTCAGTAACCCATTCTGCAGCTAGTTCACACTTGCTAGACTGCCCTCTCTGAACCTCAGTGATTGTTACAGTATTATCTGTCCCCTTTATCCAAGGGTAACGAACTCTGCCTGGGCTAGAACTACTGCTGACTTAACCTGTCCCCCACCCTGTTCAGTTCCATGTCAGGAACCCAACCCATACCCTAACTGTTATACTACTGTTCTCCACTCTTCTCAGCCATTACTTGAGTCCAGTCCCTGTCTGTTCCTGCCCATTGGTGCCTGTTCTGTAACTATTGTCCCATGTCCTATAACTGTCCATCTTTTCCAGGAATTTTTTTGCCTTAGCACCCCTTGTCCTATACCAAGTAACTATGAAGGGCCTGGGACTCTTGGCAGCCTTTTCCTATAAAGCCCTGACCCTGGGAGCTGACCAGCTCAACTCCTGGGGTCACTGTCCCCGGAAACTTAGCAGGAAAGCTGGGCTGCCCCCCCTCAACCTCAAACCTCTGATGGAGGGGACCAACATACTACTCCTGTCCAAGCATGGAGTTACCTGCAACGTAAACTGTTACAACCTTTCTTACTATCTCCACCAGAGAAGCAGGCAAAGGTACTCCCCCCCTCCTTCTAGAATCCCTGGATATCTTTCCAGGCTTATGCTTGCTCTGGGGAGAGATGTTGAACTCAACCCTGGCCCCCACCCCCATAACCTAGCACTCAGTGACAACACTAATCCTCTCTGGGCAGAGGCTAAGGTGCTCTGACTAGCCCACATGAACATAGGTAGCCTAAGGCATAAAACCCAGGACCTTGAAGCATGGACTACACTGTATAAGCCTGACATACTTGCAGTTATCGAAACTTGGCTTAAGCCACATATCCTTCCTCATGAAATAGAACTGGTTGGCTACAATGCCGTCAGACAGGAACGGGTAGGTAAGAAAGGCGATGGTGTTCTCATTTACACTAAGACTAATCTCAATGCTGTGCAGATAAGTTATCCTCCCCTTGTTGACAGCATGTGAGACCATATTTACCAGAGTGCTCCTTTGAGACACTAAGCCTCTCCACATTGGGTGTGTCTATCTTCTGCCCCCATCGGCTGCCTCTTCCTTAGAATCCCTGACCCATGCCCTAGAGGAGCACCCACTGGAGGAATTGATTCTCCTTGGGGACTTAAATCAGAACTGGGACCTCAGCAACCAAGAACCCCATCCTTGGCTCCAGTCTGATTCAAATTATCAACCTACCAACTGGGCACAAAGCCCAGTCTGGCAAACAATCTATTTGACTGGGCCCTGGTCTCCTGCCTGGACCTTATTATGACAGCTGGAACCATGGCGGACTCACTTAGTGACCACTCGCCTATCTTCTGCACCTGGTCCAATAAGCCTCCCAATTTGGCTGCCAGAGTGATAGTAGCCAGGAACTTCAGCAGATTTACAGCAACTGATTTCTGCTCTGACCTTCATTCAGTAGACTGGGAGCCCATCCTCATTCTCCCCACCCTGGATGAAGCACTTGACTACTTCACTAATTCATTTCTGTCTGTTGCCAATGCCCCCACTCCACAGAAAAAAACTAAGAGTTCAGGGGAAGTTCTACAAATGGCTCAACCCTGGCCACAAATGGAGTATGGCACTCAGGGATAGGGCATGGGGACTATATAAATCCTCAGGCCTCAATGCTGACTGGGAAAAATACAGCACACTGAGGAACCACTGTAAGAAAGCCGCCAAACAAGCTAAGTCCTCATACTTGTCTGACCTGCAGACTAGTCACCTAAGGGATCCCAAGAAATTCTGGGGCCACATAAACCTGCTACTTAAGGGTGCCCCAATGCCCAAGATGGAGCTCTACTGGTTGGGAATACCTTGACCAATGACCCCCCCACAATAGCAGAGGCATTCAATGCTGCTTTTTCTAACCTTGATGGCCTATCTCCCCCTGTCCTGCCTGGGGCTCCCCAGTACAACAGTCCCAACAGGGAACCTGCTCAGACCCAGTTTTACCTGAAACTTGTTAAACCCTCAGAGGTTCTCCCACTCCTACTCAAAATTAACCTGGAATCCACCCAGGGACATGACCTGCTTGAACCAAGGCTGCTGAGGGCTGCTGCCTCAGCCATTACCCTCCCTGTCACCTGGCTTATCAACAGGTCCCTCCTTGAGGGAACAGTTCCTAGCAGGTGGAAAGCTGCAACTGTATGCCCAGTGCACAAAAAAGGGCCCTGTGATAAAGTGAGGAACTACATGCCAATCTCCATTCTCTGCCCCCTAGGGAAGGTGCAGGAGAGGCTAGTCTATAACCAATTGCAAGACTACCTTGAGATGCACTCTCTTCTAGCAGACATCCAACATGGCTTTAGGAAAGGCCATGGCATGGACACGGCCCTTATCCAGCTCACGTCTGATGTCCTTGAGGCAATGGACAATGGCTCCCCGACGGGAGCCCTATTTAGTGATCTGTCCAAAGCCTTTTATCACGTCTCCCACCAACTTCTTCTCCTCTCCAAACTCCACCACTTTGGACTAGATGGCCTCTCACTCTCCTGGTTTAAGAGCTACTTGGTTAATTGAAGCCAAAAAGTTGTCTGAAAAGGTGTCCAATCTGGTATCCGACCTGTGGTCTTTGGGGTACCACAGGGCTCAATCTTGGGCCCCCTGCTTTTCTCCCTCTTTGTCAATGACATTGAAAGGGGTTGTGGGCTGTGCAAAATAATCCTTTATGCAGATGACACCATTGTCTACTGCAGTGACCCTCAACCTAGTGTTATCATTGCCGAGCTGCAAGTTAGCATCTCAGCACTTGAAGCCTGGTTCTCCACCCACCTCCTAGTCCTGAATGAGGAAAAGACTAAAGCCATCCTGTTTGGAACCAGGCATCTGGGGACCATCAGATCTGACCTCCTTAAACTCCAAACAGCCCAGGGGAGGAGTGTCGAGGTCCTTGACAAGATCATTTACCTTGGAATCCTCCTTGACCAGGAGCTGTCCTACAAACCTCTTATTGACATTTTAACTAAGACCATCCACCAGAGGATCGGACTCCTTTACCACCTGGGATGCTCACTCTCTGATGAGGCTTGGTGAACTATCGCCAATTGTGCCCTACTCCCCATATTCCTCTATGGGGGCCCCCTCCTTCAGTCCCTTAGGGAAGAGGAACTACATACTCTCTCTGTGCTATACCATCGAGTGGCACGCTTTGCAAACAATGACCCCTCTAGAAGGCATCACTGTGAGGTCCTTGAAGACCTCCATTGGCCCACCTTATGGCACAAACTGCCCCACTCCTCTATCTGCCTGACCTACAAATTCTCCACCACAGGTCCCCCTCCTCACTTGCGGGGCCTGCTCAACCCTAGGGCACATGGCTGTGATACAAGGTCCTCAGCTGGCTGTCCCCCAGCCATCCCACGGGTCTGCACCAGTTCTGGCAGGCATTACTTTAAATACTCCACCCCGCACCTATGGAACACTCTTTGAGCTAACCTGGTCAACAAGCCATCTCTCCAAGGCTTCAAGCTTGGCCTCAAAGTTTACCTCCTGGAACTCAGCCTCTGTGGCTGCACTCATTAGCCCCCACATATTTCTCCTTCCTACATAGGTCTTACCCGTGACTATGGTACTCCATGCTCATTTTTATGAAAGTATCTACCATGTCTAATGCTACCCCATTGTATTGTATTAAAGGTATAACTGATAATGTAATTTGTAATTACTGTCATTCCAATGTATGTAACAATTGTAACCACTGAATGTTGTCCAAAGTATGAAAGTATGTTTTTATGTAACTAATCCCGGGTTGCCCCTGAAAAAGGGACCTCTGGTCTCAGTGGGCTCACCCAGTCACCAAAATTTAAATAAATAAATAAATAAATAAAGACTATTCCGCTGAGGGCTACAATAATGATCCAGGGGCAGCAGGCTAAATCAAACATGGAGAGACTGGAAAGTATCAACATGTACTGTGCTCTGTGGAGTTTAGGAGAAAAGGGGGGCATGATAAAAATATATGAATGCATATGGGATATAATAGAGTGGGCTGCACAAAGTTGTTTGGTTAAGGAACAGTACAACCACCAGGGGACAAGGGTTCAAGCTGGAAGGGATACATTCTAAAAGAACATTAGAAAGTACTTTTTCACTGAGTGGGTTGTGAACAAGCAGAAATGTTTTTCCAACAATGTGATCAACGCTGAGACTATAACAGTGTTCCAAACACAACTGGACATCTTTAAGGTAGTTATTAGGAACAAGAGAAAGGCAAGGGTGGGAGAGCTCTGGTAGGGCAAACCACATTCAGTGTAGAACATCAGGGCAGATTCTAGTGACTCATACAATACTGCCAGATTTTCTAAGGGCTGCCCTGGGCTTGCAAAAAGCCCTGCACCACAACACTTTGAATGTGGTAGCATGCCAAAGGCTTTTGCCGTAACTGCATCTGATTTTAGTAGGTCTGCCACAGTTGCAACAGTTTACCTAATTTACAGTGGCGTGTGCCAAATATTTGACACAAGCACCATAAGAAGGGTCCCCGGGATTGATGCAAGCTTAACCTCAGAAAGTTAGTCTAACTTGTGGCAACTGCTGTATGGGATGGAAAAGCCCATTAGATTGCCACAAGCCTAGTGAGGCATATCATGAGCACACCCGGGACTTGCTGCAATCTGGCCACTTTGAAAATACAGCCCATAGTCTTATTTCTTTTCTCAGGCATCTATGTTTCTATGTTTCACAGTGTTTCAGTATATTCCCATTTTTCTGGTGGGAGGGAGAATCTCTATGGACCAATTTTTTTTGTCCTCCCTAAAGCTGTCTATACTGAATGTACTGTATTACTGACAATAACAATGTTGCAAAACAAAAATCTCTCCAGCCAGAGAGGAAAAGTGAGGCACAGGAAATGTTTCTCATGATAAATGGCTGTTAAATGTGGTATTTATCCTAGACTAATTCACTCTGTTCCTTAAAGAAATCCTTCAGGCTACATAAGAATGTTAAAAAATGTGTAAAGCTGTAAGAAACCTGGATTAGATGTAGAAAAGAGTTAAGGTCTAATGAACTCTGTATGGTCACAGAAATTTGTTTTTGTTTCTTTCTGAAATGGGCTTTTAAGAAATGTAATCTGTTTTAAAAACAGTGTACGTAAGCATTATATGTGATGACATATGCTTATAAAAGGCATGAATGATAAAAATGAAGAGCTTTCTCTCTTGTAAGCTACCTACTTTTATTATACTCACTTCATATAAATATAAAATTTGAAGTTGCTGCATGACAGCATAATATGAGATAGGTGGTTTCAAGGCAGAATGCGCTTGCTTAAATATGAAGTTGTAAAAAATAACAGAATTTTTAGGAAGGAAAATTAAGGTAAATAAGTTTTTACTTCAAAATTAAGCTACTTTTTTTTTTTTCAACTTTGTCGCCCCCGGAGCTGGAACTCTCTAGGGTCTCTCCTCTGGCCAGTGTTGCTCTACCGCCCACTGTGAGCCCCACCAACCTCAAGGACATTACACTTCTCCTCGAGCCCCCCTGGGGACATAGGGCCCGAGGAGATAGAAGGGAAGGTGGAAGGGCTCCAGTATTGGGTGTGTGGCAGCACGGCTCTGGGAGGACCGTCACCTATCTAGACCAGAAGGGAGTTTTTGTAGTTACGCCCCTGACGTGGGACAAGCAATGCTGCTGAACCCAAGACATTGGTGCTCCCACCCACGTCCAGAAACCAGCCACCCAACATCAACCCCCTGCGTGCTAGCAAGCCCCTGTGCATAGCAGTGCCACCGGTCTCCACCGTGGGCTACTGCCATGCCGGGCTACCCCTGGATCCCACCCTTAGAGAGGAGAGCGGTCCCACAGATGTTCAATCCTCTCTTCCCCACCAACCCCCAGCAGTCCGGGCTCATTCCCAAACTCGGGTTGCCGGCATAGCTCGAGGTGTGGCGTCCAACACCTCAACCCTCAACGCCACCTGGCCGGCTTAAAATTAAGCTACTTAAAGTACGTTCTATTATGAAAGTATTTAATTACTGTGATTACCTAGGCATTCAAATAAATAGAACACTGAGAACATACTGAAGTCATAAGAAAAAGTATCTGCAGCTTTTAACACACTTGATAAAATATTTAGCTCTTATCTGCTTTCCTGGGAGAGAGAAGGTAAAAGAAAAGGAGGTGAAAGGAGTTCAGTACTGCTGCATCTGTACGTGTTTTTATACTGCCTAATTTATACCATCATGAGCAGTACAAAGTGGTTATCTACTCTGAGCTAAACCATGTACACAGGATCAGAAACAGTACACAGCACATCTTTCGTGGATATTTTTGCATTTATTTGCATGCATGTGTAAGGAACATCTTGCAACAGTGTGCCTTTTGGAGGTGTGTGACTCTCTTCCCCAATCCAGTGCTCAGTGCAGCAGGTGCGACCCTACTGGACCAATATATGCTGAGCTGTGTATGACAGCAGTTCGGCTGTGTTGGTGCTCACATCAAAGAGAAGGTCCACTGCAATCAGCTGTGGTAGCATGTGTGCAATTAGTATACACGTAAGCTGAACTGCTGTCATCCACAGCTCGGCATCAAAGCCCTCTCACTTCCTCCCTCTGCTAATGACCTCCCCCTCCCTGTTCTCCCTAGCCCCCACCTTGTGTGCTGAGAGGGATGCCCAATCCCCTTGGCTCATTACACCCTCAGCACAGTATGTGGCCAATGAGGGTGCCCAATTCCCTGTCGGCTGCAGCCCCCCCAAAAAACAACCAGTTGACACGCTGGAAGCCCATTCCGGTGTGCTCATGCTCCCCCCCACATACACTGTATGGCTGATGGGGGTGCCCAGTCCCTGCTGGCTCCAGTCCCCCCCCACAAACACGTAGGTGGCACGCTGGGAGCCACCCCAGCATGCCAGTAGCATCTGTTTTTTTGTCCTCCACCTGCCAATCCACACCCACCCTCTGCACTCCCACCTCCCCACACACACACACAACCACCTAGGTGGCATGCTGGGATCCCACCCCAGCATGCTAAAAGCCTCCATTTTCTTTTTTTTTTAGTCCTGTAAAACAAGAAAACAGTCACTTGGAGAGTCCTTCCCCCCAGCCAACCCTCACCCACCCTCTGCGCACCCATCTCCCCACACACACAACTCCATCCCATACTTACCTCCAGAGCCTGGTGCCATGATCTTCGGTGGACCAGGAACATGTCTACACTGTTCAAAGCTGACCACGAACTGAAAAAATGCCGGTAAGCTGTATAATGGCATAAAGGGGAAGGGTTCAACTTTGGTGCATATCTCAGACATTTTGGGGAATTTTTGCACCAAATTTTCAACATGGGGTTATTGTGACCCCTCCACATGAATTCAGTCACTGTCATGGCGTTATTCAGTCCTGAAAGGTGATTTCACCGTCACTGTGCGGAATCATCTTTTGGGACTGATTAACAAAACAACAGTGTAGGTGTTCATGAGGTGGGCTCTCAAAAAGCTTATGTTGCAAATTTGGTGAAAAAATTCCAAAACATCACTGTTTTATGAGTGTGCATTGCGCAGTTTCCACGAACACTAGTAAGTTCATGAATTTGTAATATGTTCACTCTAGATTTTCAATATAGGCATATTTCCACACCTTCTTATGAACAGTGCAGCTGTCATTTTTCACATACTGCCCAAAATGTGTTTTCTCACTTCTGGCGCAAAATAGTGTGGTCGCTGTTGGAAATCACTGTTCACTACAGAGTCAGACAATCACAGTGACACAGTTCATGAGCAGAGTTCCTAAAATGCCTATGTTGAAAATTTGGTTGCAAAAGTCCATAAAATGAAGACGTAGAAGACTATTGCACAAACTGGGGAATATGGGTGTGGGCAGGACAGTAGTGTGGTGGGTATGTAACTGGCTGGGCAGCAGGACACAGAGGGTGGTGGTAAATGGCTGTCACTCCACAGAGGGAAGAGTGACCATTGGGGTACCACAGGGATCAGTGCTGGGACGGTCCTATTCAACATCTTCATCAGTGACATTCTTGGGACCTAGAAGGCAGAATTTCACTGTTACGCTGATGACACAAAGCTCTGTAACAGAGTAGACACACTAGAGGTGTAGACAGAATGAGAAGGACCTGCAGAAACTTGAAGAATGGTCAGGGTTTGGCAGTTGAAATTCAATGCAAAGTGCAAGATAATGCATATGGGGCACAAAACCCGGCACAATATATCAGTTGGGGGTGAGGATATAGCATGCACCAAGCAGGAAAGGGATCTTGGGGTTATCATCTCTGATGACTTCAAGGTAGGGAAACAGTGTGACAAGGCAGCAGGTAAAGCAAATAGGATGCTGGGATGCATAGGCAGGGGCATCACCAGCAGGAAAAGGCAGGTCATGATTCCACTATACAGGGCACTAGTGAGGCCCCACCTGGAGTACAGTGTACAGTTCTGGAGACCTTACCTACGTAAGGACATAGACAGGGTAGAGAAGGTTCAGAGGAGGGCAACTAAGATGGTACATGGATTGCATTACAAGTCCTATGAGGACAGGTTGAAGGAACTGAATATGTACTCCCTGGAGGAGAGGAGGGAGAGGGGATATGATAGAGACATACAAGTATCTTACAGGGAGGAACAGGGTGCAGGAATGCACTATTTTTAAGCGAAAAAGATGTTCCAGGACTAGAGGGCATGGGATGAAATTGGAGGGAGGACGATTCAGAGGAAACATGAGGAAGAATTTTTTCACAGAATGGGTGGTGGACAAGTGGAACACCCTGCCAGAGAAGTGGTGGGGGCTAAAACAATCATGGGATTTAAGAATGCATGGGATAGACATAAAGGAATTCTGGAGGTCAGGAGTAAGGGGCAATAGACTTCTAGTAAAACATAAACTGAACTTACAAGCTCAAATGGGCAGACTGGGTGGGCCATAAGCCCTTATCTGCTGACACTGTCTATGTATCTATGTATGTAAAATGGCTGTGTTACAAGCGTGCATTGTGCAGTTTCTACGCACACTCGGAAGTTTGTGAATTTGTAATATTTCCACTCCAGATTTTCAACATTGCCATTTTCCCACAACTCCTTATGACCAGTACAGTGTTCATTTTTCACATCTTGGCTGAAATGTGTTTTCGCACTTCTGGCGTGCAATAGTGCAGCCTCTATGGGAAATCATGTTTGGTACAGAGAAAGAAAATCACATTGACACTGTTCATGAGCAGATGTCCTAAAATGCCTATGTTGAAAATTTGGTGCAAAATTTCAAACAATGACTGTTTTATGAGTGTGTGGGGCAGTTTAAACATGCACTTGTAACTTCGGAATTTGTCAGACTTTCACTCCAGATTTCCAACATTTGCATTTTCCTACACCTCCTTAGGAACAGTTCAGCTGTCATTTTTCACATCCTGGCTGAAATGTGTTTTCACACTTCTGACGCCGAATATCGCAGTCGCTGTGGGAAATCGGTGTTCGGTACACAGTAAGAAAATCATAGTGACAGTGCTCATTACCAGAGGTGACAAAATGCCTATGTTGAAAATTTGGTGAAATAATTCCTCTGAATGACTGTTACAAGCACGGGTTGTGAGGTTTCCACACAGGCTCATTCCCTTGAGCACGCTCAGGGTGTTAGGGTTCCTAAGAAAGACACTTAGGAAGTATGATGGTGAAATGTTTATCAGATGCAAGAGGAGTTGCAGAGAGGCACTTTGCTGGGATATAGATGCTAAAGGGACATGGATACAACTGGGGGGGCCTGCATAAATGCTAAATGCCAATCCAAATTCCTGCAAGCGAATGTTCAGCATTGGCAAATGCTTGTTGTTTTCTGCAGTGGTGGGAAGCAAAAATGCTGTAGGAATTTTCTGGTCCTGTATGGACATTCATACCTGATGCAGTTGCTTGGGGGCAGCAGATCAGTTGGTCTATAGAGAAGCACAAGAGGGAGTAAATGGGAAGGAGGGTAGACTTAAAAATAAATAATCATCTGGTAATGGGTTCAAGATGAATACCAGCTGCGCACAGCAGGAGTGAAAGGGAAGGAAAGATATTTAAAAAAAAAGAAAATATTTACCCAACTAGGTTTAGGATGGAGAGAGCATGCAGAAGGAATGAGTGTAAAGTGGAATTATTTAAAAAAAGCTAGAAGAGGGAATCCAGCAGGCCAGTCACAGTACTTCACAACCCCCTTTCATAAACTTGTGCTGCTGTGGTGATTTCTGCAGTAAGGATGCTTATTGTGTTTGTTTATGCATTCATTTATTTACAGTTTCTGACCAAAAAGACACACTAACCTGTGATAGCTTATTTCCAGGTGTGTCTTGGCAGATGTGTTACACTGATCTCTTTTTTTTAGTTGATGGAGTGTTGGCCACAACGCTGGGGAAACTTCCCTGCTCTGCTGGTAGGGGGAACCCTTGTCCATCATGGTGGACAGTCAATGTGGAGAGTTGGCTGGTGTACCTGCAGGGGAACAGATCTCCATCCCTGCATGTCCAACATTGAAGATCGCTATGGGGGGTATAGAAATAGAGAATATGGATGAAACTTATGAAGAAGCCAGAGAAGAATGTATGATGGATTTCGATGAAGCAGAGCAAAACATCCAGGATAATTTAGGTACAGAAAAGCAACGTCTCACAGACATGCTGTTTAGTGGTGAAAAATCAGTATCAAGAAAAAAATCTAAACTTGAAAATGAAAAAAAAAAAGAGAAAATGGCTGAGGACTAGTCCAGAGGTGCTTCCAGGAAAAAAGTTGCCAACTCCTGTCTTTCAGTTCAAAACACCACATCCTGATCAAGCTCCGAGCACCAGTGTACATCCACCATCTGAAGAGGGCTGGACCCCAGGCTCAGCACTCCAAAATGCAGCATGGATGTTGACAAATGATGGTACTTGGATCCCCAATCTTTCTTTTCCAATTCCAGGAATGAGTGCAAACATAGGTGCTTCAATGTCTGAACAAACAGAAGCACAAGAACAAAATATGACTGAAAATTACCTGTATCTTTCTTTACAGCCACAACAAGCCACTATATCGTCCGATTAGGACACTCAAACAGGTGCCGTTACTGAACCTGTTAATGTGGAAACACCCCAGGAAGATTTTTCTGAGGCATCGGAGAGCCAACTGATTTTAGCATCAAATGCCCAAAATGAGAATGCTGGAAATAACACTGATAATACCGACCCAGGTCCTAAATCTAGCTTTGCCAGCCTTTTTCACCGGTCACCAGAAGACACCAAGAGAAGGCATGCTGTTAAAATATGCTGCAAAGGAGGCCTTGAAGAACTGCCAGATAGAACATATGTGGGGAAATTCTTAACTAAAAAAATCTTTACAATTTTCACCCTCTAAAGTTTTTGCTTTTATTCATGCATCAGGGTGCCAAAGCTTTGATGTAAGCTTTAAGTCTGCAGCATTGCTAGATAAAGTTTGGCAGCAGTATCAGAAATGTTAGGATTCTCCTGTTTGGGCACCTTTTTTGTCATACCTTTATCAAAATCAACAGTTAAAACAATCAGGATACTATTTAGGAATGAGGGGGGTAAATGTTAAGGATATTTTGTACTGATTAAAACAATGCCGTGACATACAAGGGCTGACTAATCCTATTATTGACAGCAAAGGGTTCAGGACAGGGGGGTTGGAGATTTAAAATTCATCCAAATCTGACAGATCATGGATACAACATCTCGCTAGCAGTTTCTTTCTTGGGAGAGGCTGGGAGATCCTTTTTTATCCAGGGTAACCATGGACTTGTTACAAATGTTGTTCCCCCAGACATGTTAGTAGCAGTTGTGAAGAAATCAGGTGTTCAATGTGTGGGACACGTGGGCAGCCAGGGGCTCACTGTACCTTTATCCCCAGGTGTAGTCTGTGTGATAATGAGGGGCACACATTCACCAACTGCCCCTGGGCATCCCATAATACTTCAGATGTTGACTTCAGAGAAGATGATTTCTATGTGAACACAACCATTCATAGAACTAACTGTACACAGAGACAGCCTGGTTTTCCTTCTCATCCTCCCCAGGAACCATAGTCTCACATCCCAGCCTCAACCCTTACAACAACCCCAGAGGAAAGCCCTCCCTATGAGTTGCCCCAAGATACCCCCATTTCTGCTCCTCCAATAGGAGATCCCTGTACCAGTACAGCACCTGAACCACCCCCACCTCTGAGGTTGCAGTTGCAACACTAGACATGCTCCCCTCAGACCTGACCTCTTTCCAGTTAGTCATGCAAGGAAAAAGAAAAAACAAAGCTGACAAGGGTCCTCAGAATATTGTACTACTGCGAAACAAATATGAGGTATTGCAGTGGGGGGAAACTGAAATGGAGGACCTCTCAGATGCTTCCTCCATTATAGACCTCTCCTCAGAAAATGATGATCCAACAAAAGTGCAACCCAAAGTTTAAAAGAAACATTGGGGAGCCAGATCTAAGGCAAAAGTAATAACAACCTCTTAGTTTTCCTAGGAAACATGTGCATCTCACACCTCACATATGTTTGAATTATCTGCTAGTTCTCTAAATGTAAACAGCATCAAAAATGAAAAAAGGAGGGAAATGACTTTTGCTCTTTTTGAATGTTTAAAGATTGATGCACTGTTCCTTCAGGACACAAGCCTGCATGTACTATTAGAAGCACATAGAGTAGCAGCAGATTGGAAATGGGGCCCTAGTTTTTGGTCTTTGGTCCCTGACCCATGTAGTGGTTTAGTTTTTAATTTTCAACTGTTAAAATACTAAATCTGGTAGAAATCCACCAGGGAAGGGCTGTTTTATTAGATATTTGTATCAACCACCAAATCCTTAGTCTGATAAATAGTCATGCTCCCCAGACAAAGACCACCCATATAGAATTATGGAAAGAAATTCAACCTTATTTTTTACTGCTAAATTAATTATTTTTGGCAGAGATTTCAATTGTGGACTTCTCCAATCTGATAGAGGAATCCACACAGATAAGTTTTTTTGTGATGTTACTGCACTTAAAACTATCCTAGCACAGATGAACTTAAAAGACGCTCAACATATTTACCAACCCAAACCAGTCCACCCATTTAACAAACGTAAACTCTCTTTCAGAATAGATTATTTCTTCATATCAAATATAATGTCAATAAGGAATTTCTGGGTTACGGTAGTAGCACCCACAGATCATTGCCTTATTAGCATTATTTTGAATGATATATCTGGAGTCTCCTATGGGAAGGGGCTATGGAGGTTAAACTTCAATCTAATAAATAAAACTAAGTATCAAGCGGACCTTCAGGTGTTAGCAACAGCTAGAAAATATGTTATGTGTCTATATGAAGACTCAGTCATATGGTGGCTAGACACAAAAATATTTTATATCACTTTTTAAAAGAATATCCTGGTGTCAGAATTATAACTAACAAACAAGATATAAGGATCTCAGGTATCAGCTATAGTTTCTACAAGAAAGGGTTAAAAATATCAAAAATGCAGATCAAAAAATTCATGATATTAAAGAAGAATTAAAAAAAATACAGTACAATAGGTTTATACCTTTAGAGGTGGAACACAAGTTTGGCACACAGGAAAATCACACATTATTAACCCCAATGAAAACTGTAAAAATAGAGTAAATAACAAAACTTTGAACCAACTGCAGATGGAGGGCAGGAATCTAATTTCCTCTAGACAAGACATTTTTAAAGAACTGGAAAATTATTTAATAAAAAAGTTTGGGAAAGAAATTAAAATCTCAGCCAAAACTTTAGAAAGATTAAAAAATATCACCCTGCCTCAAATATCAGAGGATCAGAAACTTCTATTAGTTAAACCCATTTCAGAACAAGAAATAGAAAAAGTGATCAAATCACTCAAAACTAATACCGCTCCCAGGATAGACGGACTCACACAAGAGTTTTATAAATGGTTGTGGGGAAAGTGCCCACAAGAAATGTATAAGGTTTATAGTAAATTACTTAATTGTGAAGAATTCCCATCAGACATGAACATAGGGACACTTTTTTTAACTGTTTAAAAAAGGAGACGAAACACTCCTTAGTAATTGAAGACCAATTACACTTCTAAAGTTGACCTAAAAATCCTGGCAACAATTCTTGTTAACAGATTGCTTACTATCCACCCTGACATTATTCATCATTCTCAAACATGCTCAATACCTAAGAGGAAAAGAACAGACAACTTAATTCATCTAAGAGAAATAGTTGAGGATTCCAAAACATATCCAATGAGCCTTGATCAGACCCAAGCTTTCAACAGAGTGGCTCATAATTTCATTTGGTTATGCTTAGAGGGCTATGGGGTTCCCAGTCAATTTATTGATTGGCTTCAAAAATACTACAAAAATGACACATTAATTCCCCTTTTTAAAGATTGGTTAAGGAAAAAAAGAGGCATCCAAAGAGGGGTCAGACAGGGATGTCCCCTAAGCCAATTTTATATATTATAACTCTGGATCCTATTATTAGACTCGATTATTCTACTGACATATTAGGGATTCAAACCCCTGGCACGCTCCCTGTTAAAATATGTGCATATGCTGATGAATTATTTGTGGCTGTTAGAGATGTTTCCTCTGGGGAAAAAGCACTACAAAACTTAAATACTTTTTCTTTATTAACTGGAGCCAAAATAAATCATACCAACAGCTTTTTCCAAGTAACAAGAACTGATGACAGACAAGAAACACGCTTTCAAAACATCCAATCATGCACGACTCCTGTAAAATTTAAGGAGTAATTTTTGGGTCAGGTGACTTAACTAAAAAATAAAATTGGACTCCGCTCTAACCCGGGTTATCACTATGGAATAAGTGGAATATGAGTAAATTGAAATGTACCTACATAATTAAAACCTACTTAATCCCCATGTTCTTGTATATCATCAATATTTTTCCTTTTCCCAAACTTCTGGAAACAAAACTTTTTGGGTGTTTTTTTTTCTTGTTTATGGGACAGCCACTTTAACCCCATTAAAAGAGGGATTACATATTTAGGGGTTAACAAAAGTGGATTAAATATGATTAATACCATTTCCTTTTACTTCAGTATCTTTTTTTTTTACAAATTTAGTTCCAGTTCTTAAAAATGAAACCCATTCTTGGGCCATTTGGATTGGGGACACATTAAAACTCCTTCTTCAGATGTGGGAGGGAACAAATTTCTTGCCAAAACATCAAAAAAAAAAAAATACTCTCCCTATGTCTTTTAAATATATTTTGGATAAACTTAAAATAAGGCATATCAATATTAATGACCTCAATACTTGTTCCAGACAGTTTATTTATGATTATATTCAGACACACTATTATTTAATAGAACCCTTTGATGGGAGAAATGAGAGAGAAAAGAATAGATTACGTCAAATGATTTTAGATCCTCGGATCCCAAGTAAAACCTGGGATGTGGTTTGTTTAGGGGCACACGAAAAATGAAATGCCTAGAACATTCCCAAACACAAAGAAATTTCTGAAAGGTATTGTCCCAGATCATGTTGTGTTACCACTCTAGAAGCAATTCAACACTTATTTTTTGAATATCCTTACATTTTAGAGTTAAGGAAAATTGTGCAATATAACTGGTCTTGTTTCCCTTTCCAATATCTGAATTATGATACCTTTTTATTGGGGATTGTAACAGATAAGTGGAAAAACTTCAATAAAGGGTCTATTCAGGTCGAATGGGAAGAACCCCCTCCCCCCCTCAGCTAGTGGTCAAACAGGGATTCAGCATGTTTGCAGTTCATTTGCACCACCAGGTAAGAAAAAAGGTTTGTCTCCCCATATGATGCACAGGGGTAATGCCAAACCTCACCCAACAACTAACACACCGAAATCTGTCCAATGGAAAAATCATGTACACAAATGCTCACAGCCTGGGAAATAAGATCCCAGACCTGCAAGCAATAATGTCAGAGGCTAAACTGGACATATTAGCAATTAGTGAGACGTGGTTTACCAGTAACCACACTTGGGAGACTTCAGTACCTGGCTATGTATTGTTCAGAAGAGACCGAGGTGCAAAAAGGGGGGGAGTGGCCCTGTATGTCAATGAAAATATCAAAGCTACAGAAATTCAGAATACACATAAGGAGCCAGAAGAACTGTGGGTCACCCTGGAAGCAGGAAATGGGACAGCCATAAGAACTGGGGTTGTCTACAGACCCCCAGACCAGGGGGAGGACATAGACACATTACTGTTAGAGGATATACAAAACATGACAGCTAAAGGGGAGGTTCTGATAATGGGAGACTTCAACATGCGGTTACAGATTGGTCAATACCAGCAGGAACATCTGCCAGAACTAGACACATAGTGGATTCCTGCAGGGAGGGCCTCAGACAACTGGTACAACAACCCACAAGAGACAGGGCTATCCTAGATCTAGTACTGACTAACAGGGAAGGGATCACAGATCTCCAGGTAGAAGGTCACCTGGGGCTAGTGACCATCACATGGTATGGTTCAATTTGGCTACTACATCTAAATCATCCCATTCCAAGGCAAAAATATGGGACTTCAGAGAGCTGACTTTGATAAGATGGGCAACAAGTTAAGCTAGCCCCGCAAAAAGAAACACAGGTGAGGGGTACAGGCAAAGTGGGCAAGCATTAAGGATGTAATACTTGAAGCAACATCCCATTGTGTTAGACAGAAAGGAAGTGCAAAGAAGAAGGAAACCACTTTGGTTCTCAACACAGTAGCAGAAAAGGTCAGAGCCAAAAGGCTGGCCTTCAGGAAATATAAGGGACACAGCAGGATGAAGATAGGAGGCATACCAAACTGCCCTAAGTGAAGCAGGGAAGGCAGTAAGGCAGGCAAAGTCCCAACCTGAGGAAACACTAGCACAAACAGTAAAAGAAGGTGACAAGACTTTCTATAGATACATTAGTGAAAGGAGAAAGTCCAGAGGGGATATTGCTAAGCTTAATGGAGAAAAGGGAGCATGTGAGGAGGAGGACCATGTAAAAGCATCTATCCTAAATAGATACTTTTGCTCAGTATTTACTGAAGAGAAGGTAGGGCAGAGCCCACAGCTCAGCACCATGGACACAGGGGGGAAGGAGGTGAGCACTACTCCATTCACAAAAGAAAAGGTCCCACAAGAGCTTGCTAAGCTCAGGGTGGATAAGGCAATGGGACCTGATGGCATACATCCCAGGGTACTTAAGGAGCTCAAGGTGGAACTAGCAGAGCCATTAGCAGAACTGTTTAGTGAGTCTCTGAGCACAGGAGAGGTCCCAGAAGACTGGAGAAGGACTTATGTGATCCCGCTCCACAAGAGTGGTAGCAGGAAGGAGGCAGGGAACTACAGACCAGTCAGTCTTACCTCAGTAGTGGGCAAGATTATGGAGGCACTCCTTAAGGAAAGGATAGTGCAACACCTGGAATCCATAGGGGCACAGGATACAAGACAGCATGGATTTACAAAAGGAAGGTCCTGTCAAACTAATCTCATAGATTTCTTTGACTGGGTAACCAGAGTGGTGGACCAAGGGGGCAGTTGATGTCGCCTACCTTGGCTTCAAGCAAAGCTTTGACACTGTTCCACATAGAAGATTGATAAATAAGCTGGGTAGGCTCGAGTGCGTCAGAAGTTGGTCAACTGGGTGGCAAACTGGTTGACGGGCAGAAAACAGAGAGTGGTGGTAAATGGTATACAGTCAGAAGAGATGCAAGTCACAAGTGGGGTACTTCAGGGATCAGTCCTGGGGCCAGTCCTCTTCAACATCTTCATTAGTGACCTTGCAGATGGACTAGAGGGTAAGGCTTGTCTGTTTGCAGATGACACCAAGAACTGCAACAGATTAGATGATCCAGATGGGGTGGGCAGAATGAGAAGAGATCTGGACAAACTAGCAAAATGGTCAGAAGAGTGGCAACTGGGATTTAATGCAAAGAAGTGCAAGATCATGCACATAGGGAAGAGAAACCCTGAAGCCACCTATAGGCTGGGAGGAGTTGCTAGCAGTCACAATGGAAGAAAGAGACTTGGGCATCATCATCACTGATGACCTGAAATCATCAAGCAGACCTCTAAAGCAGTAGGTAAGGCTAGGGGGTGTTAGGGTGTATTAGTAGGGTATCACAAGTCGTAAGAGGAGGTAATAATCCTCTTTACAGGACACTGGTTATGCTCATCTGAGTACTGCGCAGTATTGGAGGCCACACCTTCACAAGGACATTAACCAAATTGAGGCAGTCAGAGAAGGGCAACCAAAATGGTGCAGGGACTGCAACAGAAGACATATGAGGACAGATTAACAGAGCTCAATATGTATACCCTTGAGCAAAGGAGGAGAGGTGATATGATCGAGGTATTCAAACACTTTAAGGGCATTAACAAGGTGAAAGGAGTCTAACATGTTTAAATATAACAAAAATAGCAGGACAAGAGGACACAGCATGAGATTAAAGGGGGGCCGATTAAGGGGGAATGTGAGGAAATTCTTTTTCACAGAAAGGGTGGTGGATGCATGGAATGGCCTACCTCAAGAAGTGGTGGCTATGAATACAGTGCAGGGCTTCAAACAGGCATGGGATTGGCATAAATGAGCAATACAAATGAGTATGAATAGATAGGCCACTGACAGAGCAAAGGCCGTTGGCACATTTATAAGGTAGAAAAAGAAAAGGGCAGACTGGATGGGCCTTGCGGTCCTTATCTGCCGTCAACTTCTATGTTCTACGTTTCTATGTATTGTTCACAGTGTTTAAGTACTGGATATGGCAGAGTAGAGGCCATTTTTCAATCCAACAACATATTACTCAAGATCAACTTTTTAAAATCATCAAAATTGAAATTAGATCATTAATGGAAACAGAAATTAAACTAACTGTGAATTCAAAGTTTTTGTGGAAATATTTTCCTGAATTATGAATGCAAAATGTTATATTTTTTAGGCATATTGTATAAATTAGAAAACATTTCTGAATAATATTTTGTAACTATGAAACTGGATTCAAAAATTGTTTTGATTTTTTTTTCTGTCCTTCACCCCTCCTCTTTGTTTTGTTGGTATCCCTCTGATTTCTGAGCCTAGAGATTACATTTTTTTATATGGGTTTGTATATTATTCTGAAAAAAAAAATGTGTTCTTTTTTTTTTTGATGATATGTATTAAAAATTCCAATACTCTCCTCTGGGGGAGTTTCTGTCAGGCATGGTAGAAGGATGGAGGGAGAGTGTAGCAGCAGCTGATGTACCTGTAGGGGTGCTGATCTCTGACCCTGCAGGTCCAACATTGGAGATCCATCAAGCTCAGGAAAAGAATAAAGGAGCTGAGGACAGTGAAAGGAGCCATGGAGAGGCTCAGCATCTGCAAATGGTAGAGCAACTGCTGCAATATTTTATCACACAAAACAGGATGCGAGTCCTGGAGTTAATGCAAGAAACAGGGGAAACAGAGGAAACTATATGGAGCACCTACTGAATGAGGTATCACCAATGGAAGTAGATGAAACAGAATGGAGTGGACTTTGATCAAGGAGTCGATGCATTTTTTTTCCAATGAAATATATGCGCTAATCCACGAATCAGGAAATGCCTTATTTGATGTTAGTTTTAAAATGCTAATGGGGCTGGATAGGTTTTGGGCTACATATGAGAAGAAAAAGTACTCAGCCCTGTGGCTTCCTTTTAGGGCAATACCCTTAACCAAACCAACAATCAGACATGTCACCATACTCTTTCATAATGAAGTGGTCAGTATGCAGGACATCAAACAATGGCTAGCACAGCACTGTGATTTAATTGGAGAACTACAAACCATACAAGATGAGGAACACATTTGGATGGGTGGATGGAAGTTTAAATTCAAATTGCAATTAACACCAGCATGCACAAAACACCTACAAAGTTGTTTTTTTAGGCAAAGACATTGGCCTCTGCTTTTACCAAGGTCAGCCAAAAACACACTTTAAATGTGGGTCAGTACAACATCTAAGTAACACATGTGATAGAATCAAATGCAATTTATGCTTGAAGTATGGGCATAACTATACTTACTGCACCAACAACTTAAAATGTAATTTGTGCAAAGAACAAGGCCATGCTTATAGGACATGTTAGTGGACATCCCATAATTGAGCTGACAGATCAGATCAAAACACTATTCTTATCACAGCCCATAAAAAATAGCATGGAGTGAAAATGCAGAGAACAAGAGCAGAGAACACAAACAGAAAGCACAACACCACACCAAGAACCCAATACAAACAAAGAGAGTACAGAGAAAACCCCATCAAAAGATAAGGAGACCATCAATGCCACAGCCATGGATGTAAGATAAAAAAAAGAGAAAGAAGTTCAACAGTACCAACAGATGGAGGACACAACTCCAGAGCAGAAGGCACAACAAACTACTCAATCACAACAGGAGTTAGCCATGGATATTCAAAGTATGCCACCCCCAGCGATGACTGTGGTGACATCTAAGAAAAGGAGGATAAACAAACAACAACCAAAAGCAAAGGTTTCCTGGACTTCTTAAAAACAGACAACTTGAATTAAATAATAGATATGAGGCTCTGCAAGCACATGAAATAGATCCGGGAGAGGAATCAGGGACATCCTCCACTAAATCGTCTATACAGGCCAACTCCACAGATTCAGAAGAAGATGATATGACAGTAGAAGTAAGGAAGGCCCATATGAAAAGTAAAAATAACTTAGTGGTCTGCCTAAGAAGTGGTGGAAGACTAAGAAAAGATAATTAGTCACAACTATTTCCACAATGGCTGCCCCACACATTTGTAAAGTGGCCACTCTGAAAGTAAATTGCATCAAGAACACTCAAAGACACTTGTTGACTTTTTCTATTTTAAAAGATCTTGATCTGGACATATGTTTCCTGCAAGTACCTGATTAGATACCATTGCAGAGATTAATGCTGCATCTAGACTATAGTGCAGGGGCCCATCTTTTTTCTCCTATGGTCTAGACAGATATGATGGGGGTGGGTATATTATTTAGGGGGTATAATTTTAATATATCAAGAATTGTGGACATTTGGGAACAGCTTTGCTAATAGATTTTATTCATGATCATACTGCTTAGAGACATTAATGCATATGCCCCACAGACAAAGAAAGGAAGGGAAGATCTATTTAATCAAATAAAGCCATTTCTGTTTTCACCCATAAAGGTTATATGGGAAGGAGATTTTACCCGGGGTACTGCTCATGGACAAGGGGACCACAACACAGAAACAATTTTGAGATACTGCATCTTTAAAAGCAATTGTAACAGATTCAGATTTAATTGATTCTTATAGAAGTTTACATAAGACTGGAGGTTATACGTATTATAGGAACAACTTAGCAACCGGGATTGATTTCATTTTCACCACTAAACATGTTAAAATATGAAATGCCACTCTTCAACCTATAGAAAATACAGACCATTTACTACTCACCATACAATGTAGTTTTTCAGAGACTAAGAATGTTGGTAAGGGGTACTGGAAAATAAATTCTACTTTATTGGAGAAACCAGATATATTGCAGTCAGTAAGGGATAGGAAAATGTAAGTACATATGGAAGACAGTATTAGTAGATGGTGGCTGGAGGCAACAGTTTCAACAACAGGCCAGTTAGGTACATATGGAACAATATAAAAAATATTTAACTTTACAGTCCCAACTAAATAAAATCATGTCATTAGTTAACATGGGATATGGACAGTATTATGCTCAAATTCAGACTTTGGAGTGAGAAATGGAGAAGTTGTAATATTCCAGAGCAATGTCATTACTCAATGAACATAGAATATGTACTCCAGGGAAGGCAGAAACAGGAGATATCTTTGAAAGCTGTAAACAGCGTATCCAGAGAAAAAGTATAAATCTTTTAACTAGCTCAACAGGTGAAGTGGCAGAAACAAATGAGGAAATTCTGAAGGTAGTTTCTTCACACATGAAGGCCCTTTACTCTGAATCTAACATCCTGGAAGAGGGCATAAAACATTTTTAAAATAAAATAAGAGTCCAAGATTTGCCAGAACCAACCACAATGTTTATGGTTGCTCCAATAACTACAGTAGAAGTAGCATAGACCATTAAAAAAATACCTTGCCTGGACCAGATGGTCTTGCCACACAATTTTATAAATCCTTGGATGAAGAAATAGCAGAAATACTATCAGTTGTTTACAACTGTATATTGGAAACAGAAGATATAGTACCCCAGTTGGGTATATCCTTTCAATTTGTTTTTTGTATAAAAAAGAGGACAATGGGATTTGATTAACTGGAGGCCCATTAGTCTCCTAAATATGGATACAAAAATTTTAATGAAAATTTTGGCAGCTAGACTGGTTACAATGGCACCCTTATTAATATATGAAGGGCAGACGTGTTCTGTAGTGGGTAGAAGCATACAGGATAATTTTCTTTTAATGTGGGAGGTGGTAGAAATGGGGCAAAGAAACTCCATAACAGGGTATTTATCATAGTTGGACCAGGAAAAGGCATTTGATAAAGGGTCACATAAATACATGGGTGCAGTCCTACAAAAATATGGTATACCAGAACTTTTTTGTAACTGGCTTATAGCCCTGTATGATATAGCAGCAGCAAGACCTTTCGTAAATGGATTCCAAGGCCCAACTGTGCAGTTACAGCAATGAGTCAGACGAGGTTGTCCTATGAGTCCATTGTTATCTATCATTTGCATTGACACTTTACGATGCTTGATACAGCAAGACACACAGATTTTAGGACCCCGATAACTCCTAACAATCACATGGTGGTGGTCACTGCATATGCAGATGATCTACGTCTGCTAGTTGCAGATGCTCCTCAGGGACAAATGGAGATAGTGAAATTCAAAGACTTCACTCTGATATCAGGAGCAAATATTAATCACAGCAAATGTATGGGATATAGTCTGAATGAGGGAACAGAAAAAGTAGACAGAATTGAACAAATACCAGTTATAGATGGGTCCATTGAGATTCTTGGAATCAAATTTGGAAAGAGGGACATGGCGTACCTAAACTGGAAAAATATAATAGATGAATGTGTGGAAAAAGTTAAAATATGGATAATGTGGTAACAGAAAAAAAAAGAAAGAAAGTGGCAATGGTGAAAACTTTTCTTTTACCCATGTTCTCCTATATAAGTGCAGTTTACCCAGTTCCCAAGTGTTCTGAGATGTCTTTATTAAGCATAGTTTTCTAAATCATATGCAGGAGAAGGCTGAACCCAAACAAATGGGAAATGTTATACTGTTCATATAAAGAAGGGGGGTTGACAGTAATCAAACCAATTAGCTATTATCAGAGTAAATTTATTAATGTAAACATACAGTGTTTTACTTCATCTGTGGATAAGATGTGAAAGAAAGTGATTGAAACTTAGTTAGCACCTTTACTGACATGATGGGATCAACCACCAAGCTTAGGGGAAAAAAAAGATTCCTTCATATATGAACCCGTTAATGGAAAAAATCAGAAAATGGCAATTGATGCTAATGCACACTACAACCCCAAACAGAAATGCTTTATACACAATTTTCCAAGAATAAGGATATATGCAGCTACCAGTCTATAAAAATGTGCCAGAGTCAAACTATCAAAAAATTGAAATATATTTAATAGATAAACAGACCTCACCCAGAATGTGGGACATGGTATGGCTCTGCTGTCATGAAAAACTTGGGGTTAAAGGGAATGCGAAACACAAAAGTATATAGGAAAGGAATCATCCCAGACTGAAATGTGGGCAGGTAGAAGAATCAATGCTACATTTTTTTATTGATTGTTCCTTTGTAAAAGAAGTATGGTCTCTTTCAGCTATTAGGTGGCTTAATACAAAATGGAAGCAAGTAACATATCAAAATGCAGTAACAGGCTTCTTGAGATACTTCATAGTAATTGTGGAAGGTACCCTGAGGTTAATGTTTACATGCAGTACATTTTTGTTATGCAAATAAGGTGTAAGTATGTCTTATAACAAATGGAGTTGACCCCTCTAGATGCAGAAATGCAGATTGAAAGAGAACTCTGAAAGCAGTACCAGTATGATCAGTCTCAAGCACAAAGGGGCCGTTTAGTACAAAGATAGGGTTGGGTACCTCAGATTGTGCTACAACACACTTAAGGAGGATTTGAGAGGTTGTGTTTGCTCCTTTTTGAAAAATGTATTAAGACACAGAAGTAGAAAAGCCTGGTCACCAATGAAGACTTAGTAGCACTGGAAGGTGAAGGGGTTAAAACAAAATATTTTGGGTGAATGTGGTGTATATACACTGTCATATTTTGCTTGTAACCATGTTCTCCTGTAATGTGTTTGATTTGTTCATATATGCTTTAATAAAAATCCCCCTACTCTTTCTGCAAGCAGCACTGTCTCTCTGTGGAGGAAAAGGAGGATCCCAGTCTGGAGGTAGCCATGGATGGAGGAGGTTGTGTTGAGGAGCAGGCACAGGAAATGATGGAATGGACTTTCAGAATGTCGAGAATATTTTGATGAATGATTCACCAGATTTTTCAGAGGATGAACAATGTTTAAAAAAAGAACTGGAAGAAAAAATAGACATTTAATATCTATTTAATATCAGGGGTAAGGGGCAACAGACTTCTCGGAAAACATAAACTGAACTTACAGACTTAAATGGGCAGACTGGGTGGGCCATAGGCCCTTATCTGCTGACACTGTCTATGTATCTATGTATCTATGATGCTGGAAGCTATGAAAGAGTATGAGCTGAAGAAAAGAAAATTGAAGGATGAATGGAAACAAAAACATTCTGAGAAAAGCCACCTTTCAATTGTTGGAAAAAAATTATTTTGACTTCAGAAGATGTAGTGGAAATTATACAAATACGGAATTGCAGGACACAAGTATTACACAAGCTTTTCCCCTGTACCTCTAATGCTGCAGAGTGGTCTCCAGAAGTTGCTCTCCAAAATGCTGGCTGGATTTTTGTAAAGTGAGAGTGGACACCAAATCCTGTGATCCCAATACCCGGGACAATAGAACAAGTTTGTGGAGCTGGACTTTTGAAAACTGCAGGGAAACAAAAAGAACACTTTGGTAACAGTTACCAGGCAGCTGCCGCAGCTGCTACAGTTGCATAGGAAGAGGAGGTGTCAGAGTCTTTTGAAGCTGTGTCAGACACCGCTCAGCTCCCAGATCAACATGAAGCAGACCTCCCGACTGCAAGAATGGACATGGGACCCAAAATAAAAACAACCCAAGAGACAAGTAATCAAGAAGGGAAAGTTTCTCACCCCTCTTCTCCACAATCTGCAGGTACGATTTCTATTTCAAATACCATTACTGAAAATGATGTTTAAGACATGACACCAGAGGAAACTGAACACACAGTACCTTCAAAGAAAAAGGCCAGCTATGCCATTCTATTTCAACAACCCACTGAGGCTGCTAAGAGATGCTATGTGGTGTGTCTCCATAATAAAGGTGGATTAGATCTTCCCCTTGGTTGTAACTATGTGGGGAAAGCTCTAATAATTGATTCATTTCTTGCCATTCCAGCAGAGGTACTGATATATGCATTTATACATGCATCAGGGTATCAAAATGTTTATGTTACTGGTCATCCCCACAGTGGGGGAATGGAGGGACATTGTAGAGGTGGTTTATAATTTAGATAAATTAACAGCAAGTCTCAATGATAAACTCTCCACCTTCAATTTGAAATGGCAGAGATGGATCTCGCACATGACCCAGATCCTGTAGATGGTGTTTTTTTTCCTAACTCACTCATCCTCAGTGAGGGGGAGTGGGTCCACTTCCATTGAGGGGGAGAGGGAGGGCATAAGGGTGTTTCTACTCCATGTAAAATTTTATGATTGCAACTGGAATCTGTGGAAGTGTCTTATAATAATCAGATGAACAAACTTAAGAGAACGCTTCTGTAATATAAATTCACATTGACCTGTGTTCTTCATGTAACATTGCAGTACTTTACAGCATTTATTTATACTTGTTGATTTTCAGTATGTTTGTCTCTTCAATAAAAATTTTATAAAAAAAAAAACTTTGATATTAGTTTTAGGAATGCCACCCTGCTGGATAAATTCTGGACTGCATATTACTTGGTTAAAGATACACCTCTATGGGGACCATTTATTGTGATATTCTGAGTTTTTCACTGGGGGAGCAGCAGACGCAAGAGATCTGTTCAGGGAAGTGTTGGGTTATTTTTTTTTTTCCTGTTTAATTTTGATATCAGATTTGTTTGTGCTGTGAGGGGATAAGGTTGTGGGGATTTAATTCAGTTACAACTGTTACTGAGTGAAATTCTGGGCTGTGATATTTAATCTGTGCTGTTTGAATTTGTGGAGCTTTTAGTGTATGAGATTCACTCAGGTGTGGAACTTGAACAGGAAGCTGTAGTTTGGCCTTGCACCTTTGTGTGGGGATTGAGAGGTCTCAGTGAGGAAAGGGTCAAGGCAGACTGACTATCATAAGAGTAAAATGAGGCCCAAATTCCACCCTTCCCCATCCCTCCTGCCCCACAGTACTGTACATTTATAGTGGAAGGGCTACCCTACGATTGGTGGGCAGGACTGCCAGGTGTAGCCTATTTCATTCCCTGGCCAGAAGTATGAAAGCCACAAGGCATGGAAACACATAGCTTTAAAACAGGGAAAATCTCACACTTGGGCCTAAACCAAAAGCTTAACATAGGCAAGAGAAGAATATGGGGGGAACCACATTGAAGGGACAAATGGAGCAGGGTGGGGGCAGATCCAGGGCAGATTCTCAACATCTCAAGGGCTGGGAACATCTCTGGGAGGGTGGTAGGGTGTATTAGTTGTGGGTCAGCCATGGTACTGAATACAGCCTGGAAAATAGGGGGATGTATGGTATGTAGGCAGATTGCACAGCTAAGGGAGGAGGTGGGATGGCTGAGATGGGCACTAAGCTGAGAAAGGGAGATGAGCTGCAGGGGGACAAGGAGAAAATTCAGTCATAGGAAGGGGAAGATGGGATGGGGAGTGGAAGATAGTTGGGGAGCATGAATGAAATGGGATGGGGAGGGGGGAAAGCAACAGGATAAGGGAATCCAGGATAAGGGCAGCAATGGGCACAAGAGAATCCTGGGGGAAGAGAGGAGGATGATACAGTATAAACGTACAAAGCCTGCACAGAGGACAAGGGATGAGGGAGCAAGGGGAGAACTATTGACCAGAGGGGTACAGGCAGTGGGCTTAGAACAGAGGAATAGATTTGCTCCACTAGAGGTGAAAAATTGGGGGGAAGATCAGGAAACCGGAACTGAAGATTACACAGGGGAAGATACAGAGGCAAGCATGAAGGAGGGTGCAGAACAATTGAAAAGTGGGGAGGTCCTGTCAGGTATGGTGCTGGCAACATTGGTGGAGGGGGGTTCAGGATGCCTAGGAGGGGTAGGAGAGAGACAGGGAGGGGAATGCACAGGGAACAGTAGTCGGTCGGAGGTGGGAGATATAGGTAAAGGGGAGGAGCACAGCTGTAGGGATGGTTGAAGGGAGTAGATGAAAGGGGAGAGGAGAAATGTTGGTAGAAGAACAGGAAGGGCAGAGAAAGGGGGTCCAGGAAGGTTGGGATGGATATGGAGAATAGAGAAGGAACAGTGAGGGAGAGGGGGGACAGTTCTGGGGTGGGGAGGAGGGAGCCGTAGAGGGGAAGGGCATAGCTACAAATGTGGAGGCCTCTAGAAATAAGTTCCTTGGTAATAGGGTGGAGGCGGGGACAAGGAATTATGAGGGGGATTACTAGTGCTGGGGGATTCCATACTAAAATGGATAAGATGGGGCAGTAAGGGAGAAGGCATAGTCATATATGGGTAGAGTCCATACCCAGGTTAACAGAGGACAGGGTGGGGAAATCAATTCTGAAGTGTGCAAGGAGGAGTAAGAGGAAATGGCATCTTATAGTGCAAGTGGGTATGAATGATCTGGCAGGGAAGATGTTGGAAGTTGTGAAGTAAAGGTTCAAGGAGCTGGGAAGGTTGTGTGTGTGGAGCTGAGGGAATTGGTGGCATTCTCAGAGGTGCTTCCAGTGCCCTACGCAAGTACAGTGAAGAAAAGGAGGATCAGAGAGTTCAACACATGGCCGGGGAATAGTGTCATTCCACGGAGTATAGGTTAGTGGGTTGCTGGGGCAGAACCTGGGATAATAATAATCTATATGCATGGGACAGGCTACACTTGAGCAAGAAGAGGAAGGGAGTATTAAAGCAGGGAAAAGAGGGGTACATAAAGGTTGGTTTAAACTAGGTGGGGGTGGCGAGTGGACAGCTGATAGGCAGGGGTCCCAAAGAGGGTAGCCAGATGAGTTTACCCCATGTTAACAGGGTAGAAGTCAGGGTAGAGGCATCGGAGGAACCAGGAAAAGGTAAGGAAGGACATGGGGTGGAGGCTGAATGTGAGGAGCCTAGGTAATAATTCAGCTGAGTTGCAGGCTGTCCTGGCAGTGGGGAAGGTGGACATTGCAGCCATCATGAAAACATGGGCCACCCAGTACCAGGACTGGGATATGATGATCCCAGAGTATAGAATATTCAGGAAGGATAGGACTAAGGGGAAAGGGGGGGTGGCATTCTATGTACGGGAAGGGATAAGGTGTATAAGGAAGGAAGGGGAGGAAGGCAGAACAGAGGCCCTATGGATGTCATTTCAGGACTCAAAAGGTAGGACACTGAGGATGGAGATAGTATACACACCACCAGCGCAAGGGGATGACCTGGATAGAGAGCTAGTTGAGCAAATTGGGAGCGTCTATAGGAATGGGGGAATACAGTGATAGTGGGGGACTTCAACAGACCTGGGGTGGCTTGGAGCACTCCAACCACCACGAGTGCAAGGGAGCAGGTTATACTAGATGCATTTCAGGATAGCTTCCTGGTGCAGTTGGTACAGGAGCCAACTAGATTGGAGAGGGTGCTAGACATGGTACTTTCAAATGGAGAGGCTGTAAGAGAACTGGGGGTGGAGGACGCTCTGGCTGGGAGTGACCACCACTCAGTGTGGTTCATGCTCAATATGGGTAGGGGAACAGGGAGTATGAGGACCAGGGTGGTTGACTTTAAAGGGGTGGACTTTAAAAGGATGGGGGACATTTTGGGTTGGTATCTGGCAGGAATTCAACCAGACATGGATGCTGGTCAAAAATGGGATATTATTTAAAAAGGTCTGGCAGATGCCACTGGGACTTGTACAAAGACACAGAGTAAGAAGGGAAGGGAAAAGAAGCCCAGTTGGTTGACTCAAGAGGTTATGGAGGGGGTGAGAGCCAAGAGGAAGGCATTTTGGAAACTCAAGGCATTGGGAAGAGGGGTTGACAAGGATGAGTACACGAAGTCCAAGGAGGTTACCAGGCTAGTCAGAGCAGCCAAGACTTCAAGAGAGCTGAGACTGGCACAAGGTGCTAAGGAAGGAGAAAAGGACTTCTTCAGATATATTAGAGAAAGAAGGAAGAACAAGGACTGATTGTGAGGATTAGGAAGGATGGAGGATGGGTGGAAAAGGTGGTGGATCAGGCAGAGACATTAAATGAATACTTCTGTTCTGTGTTCACAAAGAAGGGGGGGCAGATACCCCAAGGGAGGGGTGGAGTGGGTAGTGGGGGGATTACAGAGGACAGGGTTCTGGAAGGATTAAGGGCACTGAGGGTGGACAAGGCACCGGGACAGGACGGCATTCACCCTAGGGTACTCAGGGAGCTGGGAGAGATCCTGGCAGGACCACTGGCTGACCTGTTCAACACCTCCCTGGATACAGGATGCATACCACAAGACTGGAGGATGGCCCATGTGGTGCCCATTCACAAAAGTGGCCCTAGGGATGAACCAGGCAACTACAGACCAGTGATCCTCACATCAATTGTGGGGAAGCTCATGGAGACAATCCTAAAAGAGAGGCTAGTGACATTTTTGGAGGTCAGTGGTCTCCAGAACAGCCAACATTACAGGTTTGTCTCAGGCAGATCCTGCCAGACAAATCTAATTGAGTATTATAACTGGGTGACTGGGGAGCTGAACAGGGCCTTGCGGTCGATGTCCTGTATTTGGACTTCAGCAAGCCCTATGATTCCATGCCTTATGTGAGGCTGGGGGGAAGCTGGAATACATAGGGGTGGGAATTAAGATGGTCAGATGGATCATCAAATGGCTGCATGTAAGGCAGCAGAGGGTGGTGGTGGTGGGGGTGGAACTCTCATCACCGAGGGAAATGACTAAAGGGGTGCCACAGGGATCGGTACTGGGACTGGTGCTGTTTGGGATATACATAGCTGATATCTCACACGGGATCCAGAGTAGGATCAGTCTTTACTGATGATACAATGATGGGAGCTGTGGTAGATGACACTGAAGGGTGAAAGGGGCTACAGGAGGACCTGATCACACTACAGTAGTGGTTAGAAACATGACAGCTGGGGTTCAATGCCAAGAAGTGCAAGGTACTGCATCTTGGGCTAGGAACCAGGGAAGGAGCTATCAGCTGGGAAGGGTACAGCTGGAAAGCACCATAGAGGAAAAGGATCTGGGGGTGCTTATACGAGCAGCATGAACAACTCAGCTCCATGCAGGAAGGCAGCAGCCGAAGCCAACAGGATGCTAGGGTGAATAGTGAGGGGAATCTCCTCCAGAACTAGGGAGGTGATCCTTCCCTTGTACAAATCTCTGGTCAGGCCACACCTGGAGTACTGCATGCAGTGCTGGTGCCCATTCCTGAAGAAGGACATCAAATTGTTGGAGGGAGTGCAGTGCAGGGTGACCAAGATGATCCAAGGATTGGAGGGAAAGTCCTATGGGGATAGATTGGGTGAGCTAAGCATGTACTCCCTGGAGGAGAGGAGAGGAGGGATAGGAGGGATATGACTGAAACCTTTAAATACCTTAAGGGAATAAATAGGCTAATACAGAAGGAATTTTCTAGCTTAGAATAGGGAAGGATATGAGAGGGCATCAGCTGAGATTGGAGGGGAAAAGATTCAAGATGGAAATCAAGAGAAATTTTTTCACTGAATGGGTGGTGGACAGGTGGAATGCTCTGCCCTAGGAGGTGGTATCCTGTAGAAGGGTGGGTGGCTTTAAGAGGGGTTGGGACAGGGTGAGTGGGGATGTTGTGATGATGAGGGTGGGAGGCAGGGTAGCTGAAAGAGGTGCTAGCTTCACAATCGAGCAGACTCAAAAAACCATGAGGCCTGCTTCTGCTAGTGTTTTTGTATGTTCGTATGTATCCCTATTACAAAATCCACATTCAAAACCATTACCATTTTGTTTTGAAATTAAGGAGTGAATGTCAACAATATCCTGTACTGGTTGGAGAAACAATGTACCATACAGGATACCCCTGACCCAATCATTGATGATACTGGCTTTTGGATGGGGAGGATGGAAATTCCGGATACAGTTACGACAAACAGACCAGAGAATACAGCATCTCCAAAATTGTTTTTTTCTCCGAAGAGACAGAGGTATTTTGTTTCACCCAGGACAACCACATTCTTGTTACAGGTGTTTTTCCCTTCCTTACTTGAACACAGACTGTGACAAGCTCAAATGCTATCTTTGCGGTGCTTTGGGCCACTCTGCTACTCTCTGCACAGTACCACTAAACTTTAATCTCTGTGGGGCTGAGAAGCATTCTTTAAAATCTTGCCCTTGGGTGGACTGCAATACAACTGATTACCCACAGTAAGATTATTATATATAAATCAAGCAACTAACCCACTTGTGGGGTGGCAAAGGCAAGGACTTCCTTTTCAACAAGGCTCTACTGTAATACAAGCTGCAAGCTTTTCAAAAATCATGACAACTATTGTGGCTCAAACTGACAAGAGGGTATCTCCTGCACAGACCTCTACTCCTCAAACTGACACATTAGCCAAAGAACAAGGACAACAGCTTATGCCCCCCTCCACCCCTCCTCCCCCTGACATTCATAAGGAAGCTACAGCTGTATTTCAAACAATCTCTAAAGGTAAAAAGGTTCTGCCTGAATGGGTGGCAAAAACACAAGGCACAGAGCCCCTCCCAACAGATAACCGATATGAAGTTTTACAGAGTTGGGAGAAGTCTATTGAAGATGATGATTCTGATGCTTTCTACCAATCTACACAAAGTGAACCAATGACAAAGTCAATGGCATCTGAAATACCTGGAACAAAACCAGTGGTAAAGAAATGAGTCACAAGGTCTAGTAACCCTTTGAGAACTGAACATGTGTGAACATATATAGATTCTGGACGTATATATATGTCCACAGTCTTCTCTTAAAAAGAAATCCTAAACACTGAACTTTCATTACCATTTCTACTATAAGGCTAGCAAGCCTTAACGATAATAGCATCAAGTCTGGAACAAAGCGAAAGAGTACCCTTGCAATATTACAACAATTACAATATGATGTTTTCTTTTTGCAGGACACTCAACTTCCTCAGAATGGTTTTGGGGAGATTCATACTGCTCTGTAGGGACAGATCAATGTTTTGTCTTAGGTATCTGTTTTGCCACAAAAGAAATATCTGTACAAAAATTGATAGAAGTAGACCCTGGAAGGGCTTTGATTATTGATATAATTTGCCAGGGTTTAGCCTGTAGGTTAGTAAATGTGTATGGTCCACAGGCTAAGGCTCTTCGAATCACACTCTTGAACAGCATATAGTCTTATCTGTTTACCAACAGACACATTTTTGGGGGGTGATTTTAATATTAGTATGATTCATACTGCATCCTTGTCAAAGCAAGCGAAAGTCTATTGTTACAGCAACTATTTATAATCTCTGTTAAAACAAACAGCATTAAAAGATGCACAGGCTGATCCTGGACAGACACCCAAACATATATTTTTTAAAGGTAAAGTGGCAACACGGATTGACTATTTGTTTATTACCAAATCCCTCCCATTTTTTTCAGAAACCTTACAAATAGAAACATTGGATCATTCCCTTATAGGAATTCAGGTCTCCTCTGCACCCCCCCCCCCCATACCCGGTAGGAGGGTAAGACGTTTGAATGCAACTTTACTTTTAGATGCACAGGTTCTTGCAGATTTGAAATGTATTATACAAGACAGAAAATCTGTACAATTCTTGTATGATTCCATAATCCCTTGGTGGGAGGACACAAAACTACGTTTGACAGATTTTTCTAAACAAATAGCAAAAAAAGGAGTTACAACTTACAAACAATATATAGAATTAAGAGGTCAGTTAAATTACTTAATTTTGCAACAGTCTACAACCACTTTACATTTGACAGGAGACATTTCTGATATTAAATAAGAACTGTTTAAGCATCAATATAGTAGGCAAAAAAACCTTGAGCAAGAACAAAGTTTTAGGACACAAAGGAAAAAGGAGCAAATCCTTTTGCAGATTGTACAAAAGGCTTTTTAGAAGGTTGTTGACAGAATTACTGTCCGCTGGTGGTATGATGCTTACAACTAACAAAGGAATTATGGCTCTGTTAGAAGGCCACATACATGAACAGTATGGCACCCCAGTACATGAAAATGCTCATATGACTACCATCCTACAGGCAGCAGTTACCTAAACTAGATGAAGAACAGTCACTTCCCTTAATAGCCAGTTTAACTGCACTAAAGGTGGAAATGGTTATTAAATCTTTAAAGAATGAGACCTGTCCTGGATCTGATGGCCTTTCTGGAGAGCTATGCAAGATCTTATGGGAACTCAGGCTTAAAGAATTGTTAGAATTGTGTAATTCCTTTTGGGCAGAGGACAGAATAACATAAACTATGTATAAGGGCCTGATGATTTTCCTTTTCAAAAAAGGGATATGATGGGACATTCAAAACTGGAGACCCATCACCTTGCTAAATACTGATTTTAAGATTTTTGCAAAGTTATTAAGTAAAAGGTTGCCCATGGTATTGGATACTTTTATTCAACCCTCCCAATTTTGTTCAGTGCCTTACAGTCAGGTTACATGTGCTCTTATTTTGTTATGAGAAATAATGGATAGAGGGGGCTAAGAAAACTATTACAGAATATGCAGTGAGTTTGGATCAATCTGTTGCTGGCAGTATAGCCTAGAGGTTAGAGTAATGAGCTATGAATGACCTTGGTACATCCAGCAGATAGACCTGGGTTTGAGTCCAACAACCTCCACTTGCATGCTGTGTGACTCTGAGCAAATCACTTAACCTCCCCAGTGCTCCCAGGTCACCCCTGAAAACAGGTATCTATGCCTAGTGGGCCTCATCTGGTTATCCAAGAATAAATAAATAACTAAATCTAAGGCCTTCGATAGGGTCTTTCATTACTTGTTATGGATGTTTCTTGCTGTGTATGAGGTACCAACCCTGTTTATCAACTGGATTCCGATATGTTATGTCCTGGCTTACTTTCACCCCATGATAATGGATGGGTGGGTTAAAACAGGCCTACGGAAATAGGGGTTAGGCAAGATTGCCCCCTTAGCCCACTCCTACACATTCTCACATTGGACCCAGTGAAACAGATTATATATAATTCTCCTAAAATTCTGGGGATAAGGACTGGGGGACTTCCAGAAGTAAAAACTGTTGCATATGCAGATGATTTGTGCCTCTTAGTAAAAAGACGCTGCATCTGTCCAAATAGCTTATCATTTATTACAATTGTATGACAAGTAATAGGGACAAGGATAAATACAGACAAAGGTCTTTGTCTGAATTTTCAATGATACAGGAATGGTAGAGAATGATATAGGGGATAAAAAAGTTGAAACTACATCTTGTAAAATACTTATTATTTTTTGGGGCCTTGGAGATATGGCCACGTATAATTGGGAACTCTGTTTGGTCCATGGGAAATCAAAAGTGAGCAAATGGAATGCTTGGCAGATGGGAAAACTAAACCAAATTTTTTTAATCAAACATTTTTGTTGATAATTTTTTTTTATTTTTGAGCCATATTTCTCTTGTACCCCAACAGTTGCTAGGTTGTTTTATTCTTGTTTCTGGAGTAGGTGGTTGAACCCTATTAAACAAAACATTCTGTACAAAGATGTC
Organism: Neoceratodus forsteri; assembly: GCA_016271365.2. Lineage (NCBI taxonomy): Eukaryota > Metazoa > Chordata > Ceratodontiformes > Ceratodontidae > Neoceratodus > Neoceratodus forsteri. The sequence continues at coordinate 315,932,575 of CM028134.1, forward strand.
AAAGATGGGGGGAAGGGATGGGAATGCCAAACCCAATTGTTTTCTTTTTTACATTGTTTTTTTTTCCGCTAATATGCTCCCAATTTTGACTAAACAAAAAAAAATCTGGGTTGCATGGACTACACCAACTCTAACAGGCATTCTAAAAGAATGGGCTGCAAAGGTCTTTCTTCATAAAAGCAGAAGAACTCCAAAATTATTCACAATGTGGACATATGTTCCTGATTGTATTAAAACACGGGGAATCTTTTATGCTAGTTTCATAAAACTTTCCTGGAAGCAGCTATATGACGATATTTTATATAGATATTTTATGGAGCATCCTTTTTCACATTTCTCTAGATCACATCAAGACAATATTATGACTCTGTTGTTAGATCTGAGAGTTCCAAACAAAACATGGGATACTATTTGGTTAGGGATCCACAGAAAGATAAATACTAAAGGGAACCACAAGTATAAAGAACTGACTGATAGATATTGTCCAAGACATTCTTGTGTAACCCAGACTGAAACTATGGATTGCTGGCCTGCCAGTGCAGTGGTAATATTACCATTTGCGATGCCAATGACCTGGGTTCTGGAATGAGCCAGGGGAGTCAGAGGGCCAGTTGGGAGAGGAGGCAGAGCATTCCTGGGACTGCTCACCTTCTCCGTGAAGGGAAGGGGATTGCAGCTTGTTGCTTCACCCACCCCAGGTGGAGGCCTGGGGTATGGCAAGTGGCTAGCCAAGTTGCTGGGCAATGAGCGTGACAGACATTGGCAGTGATGCCTTAACGTCAGGGTGCACACCACTTCAAGAAAAAGAACAACAGGTCTCCAGGCGCTGGGTAGATGGAATGCCTGGTGCAGACCCCAAAGCTCCCGGCTGCTTGTCCCGGAGCCGACCCTATGCAGACACAGAAGTTTGGGGTGTATGGGCCCAATGTTATCCCTGCCTGGAGAGCAGATCCATGGCTACATGAGGGTTCAGCAGGGCTCCAGGTAAGGTGAAGGAAGCAGGGGAAGACACTACAGACATTCCTGAAGGTGTGGTTCTTGGGGATCAGAAGGGAGGAATAACAAGTAAAAAAAAAGAAACTATGGATCATCTCTGTTTGACATGTCCATTCATCTTGAAAATTTGAGATTGGTTAAAAGGGATGTGAAAAACACACATGTTCTCTTCTTTTATTTATTTATTTATTGAAATACTAGGATTACAACCTTTGAACCAGAGGTTCTTTTACAAAGGATCCGCGTTAGACAAAGTACATACAAACACAAGTAGGTTACAGAATGTGGGGTTACATATCCCAGATAGTTACAGCTATTAAAAAATAGAAGAGAAGTCATGGTTACACAAGGAGTTAGCAAGCGTGGACACTCAAGACAGATAAAGGAGGCAAGATAGCCATCAGGAGATAGACTTAATCAGCATAAGAGCAACAGTGTAGAGGAGAGCCGTGATGGTTCTGGAGGGTGTAAGTGCTTCAGTGAAGAAGGGAGCACTGAGGGTTCAGAAGGTGGGGGTATAGGACGAGAGGATGCAATGGATATATGTAGTGCAAACTGCCTAGTTTCAGACACAATTGCTGAGGGCCTGGAGGTGAGTTCACAGTTTGCATTTGAAGGGGCCAAGCTTTGCTTTGCTGGAGACGTCCAGAGGAAGATCATTGTGCCAGGCTGGTGTTCTAAAGCTGAAGGACCTTTAACTCCTGCAAACTTGTATTTTGGGATTTTTCCCTTAACCTGTAAAAAATATCACACCAGTAGTCTACATTTAATTATGGCATGTTTTTTACATTGGATATGGCAGATACAATGTAGACTTGTATTACAAAAACAAAATATTACACCCTTGGAATTATATTTCATTACCGTATTATGAATGAATTACAACAAATTACAACTACTGAATTCCATACATTGGATCAAACACAATGGAAAATATATTGAGATGTTTTCTCCTAGTTATGAATTTGAATTATTTGTCATTAGATTATTAGATTGAGGAGATAATGCACTTTTGTTTTTCACTTGAGTAAGACTCAAGCTCCCTTTTCTTGGTTTTCTTTCATAGGGTTTTTTCAGGTGACTATCAGATTCCAAGTTTTCTTTACATAGAAATCTTCAGAATAGTGTGAAAAGAGGTAATGCAAGATTTTCTGATTTTCTTTCTCACTCTCTCTCGCTCTCCCCCTGGCTAGTGATTTTTATATTGTTTCCTCTGTTGCTATCTTTATGGATTTGTTTGCAATGTATTTGCTATTAATTTGTTTTTTCCTTTTTCCTTTTTTACCTTTAATTTCTATTTGTTATGTATATTTATTTTACAAAAAAATAAAATAAAAACCAAATCTTTCCCCACTCCATTGTAGTGGGTAGGTGAAGAGGAGGGTATGGTGCAATACCAATATGTTTTCCTATTATTTTCATTATTGTGATTTGTATGTTATTTTGGATGTGAATTAACATGTTTATACTATTATTATTTGTTAAAGTTTCAATAAAAAATTTCCCTTCTTGTTCTGTAGGGGGAACTCTTGGTCATCTTACCAAGATGGCAGAAGCTGTGTAGGAAATCGAGGAGGCTGCTATGCTCATGGTGACTGGGAAATCAACCACTACCCAAGTCATTGCTCATATGGAGGTTTCAGTGTCAACAGACACCACTGCTGAGTGCATCATTTGGAACTGGAGCAATTTGTGCTCTGAAGGTTTTGACTGCCAACAATTTGGAGAAAGTCACATAGGTGCTGTGTTTGGAACTGGATCATAAAAGGCAGGCATTACTTGCCAGGATTGCTGAAGAGGAGCTTCGTTTCACCCAGGAGGTAAATTCTTTCCATTGTGACTTTCTTTCCATGACTGATATTGTGCTGCCAATGACAGTTCCATCCTTTTTCATTTCTAAGGCAGCCATGGCTGCTCCATTTGCACAGCCAGACATAAGTGAGCCAGGTGCTTGTGCACCCTGGAGAGAAGCTCACTTGAACCAGACTTCACAGTGATTGTCTTGTACCCCTGAATGGGCTTTCCTGGAAGCAGGCTTGAAATGGACTGGGACTGGGGCATGGGTCCAGGATGACTCTGACCCATTGGTACAATGGTCTGCAGCACTCCAGCAAGCCCAATTTCTGACTCTGAATATGACCCAATGCAAGTGGGTCTTTCTGTTCCTCACCCACTTACCATTGCTGACCATCACAAGTCAGCCAGCTTCACCCCCAGAGAGCATGTATATTGCATTGCCCACAGTGGGACTACCTGGGTCTGAGTCACACCTGTCTACTTCTACTCCTACTACCTTGTCTCCTGAACTCATAGCTTTAGCCCCCTCAATTTTCTTTCTGGAATCTTCTCACGTTGCCATTTTCCCCCCCAATGGGAGTCATCACTCTACTTTCTGCTTAGCCAAATGAGAATCACCCTGAATCTGGGACTGCTCCTGTCCTTTCCAGCCCCCTACTTTGTATCCCCCATGGCCCAGACAGTATGCAGAAGTCTTCCAGTCTCATGGGGAACTGGCTCCTCACAGAAATGCAGTATGCCTAATCTTCAAAGGGGTTTGGATCTTCCCCCAACAGAGTGTATGTGCTGGGAGAATACTGAAGGAGTCTTTTCAGTTTTCTGCATTGGGAATTTATGCCTTGATAAATGTAGTTGATTCCAGATTCAATATTAGTTTTAAGCTGGTTTCAAGACTAGACAGATTCTTGGCTCACTATAACTTATTCAAGACCCCCCCTCCTTTATGGATTCCCATCATGGCTATGGTCCAGGTTATTACAATTGTTTTCCAGAATGAGGGAGTGAACATTTGTGATATCTTGGGCTGGCTAAGATGCAGGCATAAAGTCTTGGACTGCCCTGAACCTGTGAGTGATTCTGACCAGATTTGGACTGGGGGGAGTCAAATCAAAGTAAAGTTACTGCAGTCTGATTTTGGTATTATGCACTTACCCTGCACTTTCAGTTTGGGTAGGGATAGGGGAATTTTATTCTACCAGGTCAGCCAAAGGCATGCTTTAAATGAGGCTCTTGATCCTACTTTAGTAGCACATGCAGTAGTGCCCGGTGTAGCCACTGCCAAGTTTTTGGCCATTTGGATAAGGACTGCCAGAATGAGTTTTGTTGCAATTTATGTGGGAGACAGGGCCACTTCTATGCCAACTGCCTCTGGGCATTCCATAATAGGGCCAGTACCCACACTCGGGAAAATACGGCTTCCCAAACCCAACAGAAACACCTGATCACAGTTCCTGCTAGTAGTTGTGAGGATCCTACCACTGTCCTGCAGGTTGACCCTGATGTTGCTCCTTCTGAATCTCCTGACAAAATTCTGGATCATACATCCCCTGGCTTTACTGATAGCCCACTACCTGGAACATCCATTGCAGCCCTACCCGTGTGTGTCCCTCTGACTGACTTTACCCAGTCTGGACATAATGAGGAGTCTGCCTTTCTTGACCAGTCCACTAGTCAGGCTTCCCCGGATAAAATCCCCCCAACTGCTGAATTTGTCCCTGTCCATACAAAAGGGAAAAGAGGCAAACAAAAGTTGCTAGCACACCTCGGCCAAAAGGGAGGTGAGGAGGTGCAGGTTTGATACACTGTAACAGGTTTGGGGGATTGGCCAAGAAGACAGACAAGGGTGACTCAGATGTTGAGGATGGGTACTCTGAGGCTTCCTCCATCCCTTCCTGCCAATTGGATATTTCCTCTGACATAGAATCTTACCAGGTCAAGCCAGTACTTCCCAGTAAGGCCAAATGGAAGACAAGGTCTCAGGATGTCATTAAATGAATTGTGTTTTGATTATTTTTCACCTCTTTGTTTTCTTCATAGGTCCTATCAGGTTGCCACTATAAATGGGGTCCTATGTACTATGTGGGTGGTGTACATGGAAAATGCGTGTAACCCACCCACATAGCTGTGCACCCGTGGACAGGTACGCACATGCCTGTATGCACAACCGGCACCCACCTGCCCATGGCTACTCCCCCTGGTGTGCAGGTGTGAGGTGGAGTGTTCTGCGTACTGGGTGCACATCCAGTGTGATGCCCAGGCCAATCCACGAGTGGAAACCCTTGAGCCTGCAGGGTGTGGATGTCGACTGATGGTGTGCTGAGCACTGGTGGCATGGGGCAGTGGGAGCCTGTTTGGCCACCCCCAGTTCTTCCTGTGGCCCCCATCGACTGGGTCATTATGTTGTGGGGGTCTGGAATACCCTGACATACTCACTGCAACCTGCAGTGGTATCCTGGAGGGGCTTGTAACCCATATGGCTGGGGTCTGCCTGGTGTACACTGTGCCCCCTGTGCCCAGAACTCCACACCTTTGTGATTGGCATGGAGTGAGGGCATACCCCGACACACCACCGGCATTCTGCTGTCTGTGCAGCTGGGGGATCAGCACGTACCTGTCCTGCGTCCCCCTAGTGAATGTTGAGCAGGGTCCACTGGACCCCTGCTATGTGGCATTCCGACTTGGCTGTGTCAAAACACCTGGGTTATGTGGCATGTTGGCATATTGCATAGGGCCCAATATGAATAGCATGAAAAGTTTTGGAAAGAGGCTTTCTACTTGCATGGCTTTACATGTTATCACAGCCCATGTCCTTTTTTTATAGGACACATGCATAAAAAAACAGATTGAATTGACCCAGGAATCTAGGTTGTGGATGAAGAGCCCATCATTTTGGTCCATAGAGGTGGACTGTTGTGATGGGGTAGGGATTTTGCTCAATAGCACTGAAATTCAGATAACTAGATTGGTTGAAATTCATCCTGGCTGGGGCTTAGCTCTGGATGCATCTTTTGGCTAAGATAGATTATGCCTTATATCAATTTATGCTCCTCAAATGAAAGTGGATCAAGTGACTTAGTTTAAGGCAGTCCAACTTTTTCTACATACTTCTGGCGTATTTGTATGGGTGGGAATTTTAACTGCGGTATGATGAGGACTGATAGCGGTTTGCAGATAGACAAGCTTTTCACTGACTCTAATTGTTTGAATTCTGTTTTACAGAATGCACACCTGAGTGACGCCTATAGAGTGTGACATCCTACAGATGACTGTACTTATTATAGGGGTTCCCTGTCTACCTGAATAGATTACATTTTTGTGTCTCAGCTCTTGATGGTTACAGATGAGCAAACCTGGAGAACTGAATTTTCTGACCATAAGATTCTGACTTGAGCTTTTACTTGGGATGGGGCTTCCACCCATTGGAAGGGTCCCTGGTGACTGAATGCAGCAGTCTTGCAAGACCCACTGTTGCTTAGCAAATGGGATTCTTTGTGGACAGCACGCCTATCTGTGCAATGCATGTTCAATGACCTAACTGACTGGTAGGTGGTGAGTAAAGCTGATTTTCTGGACTTATTCAAATCACACACTGGACACAGGGCCATGAGAGAGTACCTTTGGTATCTGTCCCTCCGGGGTCAGTTACAAAAAGTCCTTTTGAGAGCTGAGCTCCCTGGAAATGACTATAATACCCAGGTTCATTCCCTACAATCTGAAATGAAGAAGCTGCAATATGACTAAGCTCAGTCCCTGCAGCAGGGGATGCACCTCGGCACACAGTGTACTGCCCAAACCTTTGACCTATTTAAGGATTTCAAGAATCACATGGACAGTAAGTTCATGCATCCCTGTACAATGCTGCTAATAACTTGGTCTACTTTGGAAATGTTGTTATACAGATTGCAGCAGCATTCATGAGGGACACTTTGCATCTACTCCACAGACTTGATCCGATTTGCCCTTTTTTCCCTACCTCAGTTTCCCTACCTTGCAGGAAGCAGACACCCAGTCTCTGATTTTCCCCATTACTGTTGAAGAGGTGCTCTGGAGAATCAACTCCTTGAAGGATAACACTGTTCCAGGTATGGATGGCCTTAGCCTTGAATTTTTTTAAACCTTTAAAGACTCACTTGCACCTTCACTTGCTGAAGTATACAACCATTGTTTGCAAAAAGATGACTTTCTCACATCCATGGCACAGGCTATTCTAGTCCACATCTTTAAGAAAGGTGATAAGGTGGATCTCAGCAACTAGAGACTCCAGCACCTCCCAAATGCAGATGACAAAATGTAGACAAAACTTCTTGCTGCCTGGTTGAGCTGTGTCACGAACCTACTGATTTGCTCATTTCAGACATGTTCTATCCCAACCAGAAACATCCAGGATAATTTGATTACCCTACGGGAAATCTTTACATTTGGAGCCATTCACATTGTAGATGGCTTTATCTTAAACTCAGGCCAAGGAACGGCTTTTGACAGGGTCTCTCATGAATACCTCTTTGTGGTTTTGGGATAATTTCATTTGCCCCCCCCCCCCGTGTGCAATGGATACAGTGCCTATACACACAGGCTTCATTTTACCCTTTGATTAACGAGTGGTTTGGGTCTCCCTATAACATACAGAAAGACATTCAACAAGGATGACCTCTGAGCCCTATCATTTATATCTTCTGTCTAAATGCCCTGCCAAGTCACATCCATGCATACACTTCCATCACTCTGCTGCAACTGACCCCTCAGGCTAACCACCTGAAAGTCTTAGCTTATGCAGATGATTTTGTTGTTATGTGCCAAAATGAGTTGACAGTGCCAACACTCCGGCAACTTTGGAGACTTACTCATCTCTTTTGGCCTCTAGTATAAATTATGACTAAAGTGAGGGTGGAGGAGGGAGAGGGGGTGGGAGTGGAGAGAGAGGAGGGGGGAACAGCTCAAGTATATTGTATTTCATCATTCTATGCATAATACATTTTGTTTTTCTGGATCTGCTCTCATTATCTTTAAAAAATTAATAAACTTTGATTTGAAAAAAAAATAATGACTAAAGTAGGGGGTAACATTAGGGAGGGCAGCTATCACACACCCTCCAGCGATTGCTTCTATATGGATTTGTGCAACCAATATAAAAATACTAGTCATGTTTTTTGGCACAACAAATATGACTACAATATGAAGAACTGGAATTCCTGTTTACAAAAAGTTATGATTAAAGTAAACCCTTGGAATGATGCATGCATTTCCAAATTGAATAAGGTTCTTGAATACATCTCTCTTAGTACGTGTATTTTTATACGTCAGTCATGTCCCCCCCCCCAAGTCTTAAGACTAGTAGTTATAGTGTTTTCTTCTGGGCAGTTTGGGGGAGCAGACTTAACCCCTTCAGGAGAGATATCACATATAGACACAAGAAGCAAGGAGGCTTAGGAATGTTGAACCCGCTATTTTTTTTTCCTTAGTTTTTTTCTCATGTCAAATGTGAAAGTGGTTTTGAAGAAGACCAATAAAGGCTGGCTGATTGCTGTCAAGGAATGGCTGTTGGTGTATCTCCTTGAGTGGCAGCCCACTGGTTTAAATAACATTTGGAAGCCACAGTTCATCCCTGAATACATGATAGCAGCTTTTCAGAAAATAAAAAAAGTGGAGTCTCTCACATAGAATGGTGCTGACAGCTACTAGAAAGTCAATTCACCAGTCCATCATGTCTGACCATTTCAGTCCAACTTTCTGTTCCCTCAATGTCCAGTATCAGCTTTTACCATTGTCCTTAGACACCTGAATAATTTCAGGTTGCCTCCTTTTGTTTGGAACATGTTGTGGTTGAGTTGCCACAGAATGCTGGTTATTCAGAATTCATATAAACACTAACAATTGTCTAAGAAATATTGCCTTTGGGTTAGTTGTGGTGCCATGCTAGAAACACAAGAGCGCCTGTTTTTTACCTGCCCTTATGTCCAAAGGTTCTGGTCCTGTGAAGCTACCAAATGGAGTGACCCATGATTTTTCTCCCTTACTTACCAGGAATTGGTATTGGGTATTTTTTCACCTGCATGGATTTTGCATGATTTTCTACTTTACATATTCTGTTGGCACTATGTAAATATTGTACTTGGCAAATACAGTGCTCTTGGGTTCTCCAGCAGAAGGTAATTCCCCCATCAAGAAATGCTTGTGGATGTCCAATTGGAATTTTACAACATGTATGATAGAGATAAAAAATCCTATCCTCCTCATATAGTTCACCAGTTATGGCACTCCTGTGTTAATTTTCTCTAACATTGCAGGAATAATGCTTTGACTTAATGTTCCTCTGTTTTGATATTTTTCTGCTTTTTAGCTCTTGTTTTTCTTTGTTTTCCTGTATTAGTCCTTTTCCTTTGCTTTCACTTGAATTTCCTTACTGTTTGGCTTCATAAAGACCTATTTCTTTTAGTATCATTTTTCTGAAATAAAAATTCCCCTAATATTTGGAAAGGGTAGTGGGATGCAATTGTTCATTTTGGCTTTATGCCAAGATGGCTGACAGAGGAGGTGAAGGAGGAGATGCTGCAGTGGTGGAAGGAGGCTTGACCTCCTTTCCCATCACTGACATTGTGGGGGTCTTTGATGCCACTATGTTAAATATCAGCACTGAGCTGGATGTTGAAATGCTGATGGAGAAAGAGACTGGTATGGAAACAGAGTCCTTACCTGGGGCTGATGCCGCTTTGGGTATGGAGAGTGCCAGTCCAGAGCAGTGGGATTTGAAGTGAGCCCTGGAGGAGAGGAAAAAGTAGCTGGCAATGGTAGCTGTGGAGGAAGATCATTACCTGTTGGAGCAGGAGTGCCTCCTCTGCAGAAAACAGACAGAGAGAGCCACAGTGGTGTCAGTTGATATGTCAGAATGAGCTGTGTGAGTTGACACTATGAAGGATGGCAAGAAGATGCTCAGAATAAGGAAACTGACCAAGCAGGTTTCAGCATTCAGAAAGAAGCCTCAGGAATGGTTTGTGGCTAATTTGGTGATAAATTCACAGTCTCCTGAGCAATATAAATTCCACTGAGACACGGTTCCCTGCCAGAGCACTACAACAAAGCTGGGTGGATTTTGTCAGAAGATAACAAATGGATCCCTGATCCTTTGGATCTAGCTGTGGCCAAGTTCAACACGGTAAGAAATGAGTGTTACTCTAAGGATTTGATAGCAACATTGGGACAAAGAGATGGAGATATTATTGAACCTTTGTAAAAGAATGTGTCACTTGACTCTGGAAATTCTGTACAAAATGTAACACTGTAATGTGTTCTCTTTCAATGAACAAACCAATACTCCATCAGGTATTATTGAGGGATTACAAGAGAGCAAACCTTGAATTAATTAATCAAGAAGGGCTAAATTTAGATTGGGATATTTTGTTGCTACGTGACTCAAATGATACAGCATGGGAATCTTTTAAAGGTTTATTATTGAATACAGAGAACAAGTATGTGCCTTTCAGAAAAAAAAAAATGTAATGGTAAAGGTAAAATACATCCGTGGTTAACACCAAAGGTAAAAAAACTAATTTAGATGAAACAAAAGGCATTGAAAAAATGTAAAAACAATAAATCATTAAGTAATAAATCTGATTACATAAGAAAACAAAAGATGCTTAAGTAAGTTATAAGACAGTCCAAAGCAAATAGTGAATTTCTAGTTGCACACTCTAAAGATAGTTAACGGCTACATTCATTATAGTAATTCTAATTGTAAGTATACATCTAGGAAAGTGGGACCAATCATGGAAAATAATACAATACCTAGATGATGATAAAATAGTTGCGGACAAATTCAACACATATTTCTGTTCTGTATTCTCTAAGAATACTTCGAATTCTATCAGTTTTCATCCCAGGTCAGGGCCAGAATTAACCATTAATACATCTGAGATCTACAACGAGTCAATAAAACGTAATCCAACAGCTGGTTGAGGCCCAGCCAATGCCAGTGCATATCTATTAAAGCATGCAACTGAATCCATGCCATACCCACTATCAGTCCTATTCAACCTATCCGGTAAACTAGGTGAGTTGCCAAATGATTGGAAAACTGATGTGATTGTGCCAATGTTCAAAAAAGGGAATCAATCTAAAATGAAGAATTATAGACCAATAAGTCTTACATTTCACTGTTGCAAGACATTAGAAAGCATTATTAAGAATCAATTGGAGGAATCCTTAGATCAATTAGGTATTGTAGGCACAAGTCAGCACGGCTTCAAAAAAAGGAAGCTAATGCTCTACAAATCTTATTTCATTCTACAATCAGATTAATGAGAAATTGGACATGGGTGTTCCTACAGTCAGATGCTATTTTGTTGGATTTTGTGAAAGCCTTCAATAAGATTCCACATGTAATGATGATCAATAAGTTAATTCAACTAGGTACTAATACCAAGATAATTAGATGGATCCAGGCATGGCTTTCTAACAGGATTCAGTTTGTATGCATACAAAATTGTACCTCCTTTCAAGGAATGGTAGGAAGTGGTGTACCCCAGGGCTCTGTGCTGGGACCTATTCTGTTTAATGTATTAGTGAGCGACATGAATAGGGACATTCAAAACCACATAATAAAATTTGAGGATGATACAAAATTAGGGGATGAAGCGGATACCCTTGGGAAGCACCTAACATTAGTAAGTGATCTTGTTAAAATTGAAAAATGGGCATTTGCTAATGATATGTCCTGGAATGTGGAGAAATATACTGTCATTCACTTTGGTGTTAACAACCCAATGTATACCTATATTCTGAATCAATGTCTACTTAAGAACTTGGTAAAAGAACACAATTTAGGAATTATAATAAGGAACAAATTAACATCTAGAGATTAGTGTTTATCTATTTCTGGAAAGACAAAAAATCAAGTGAATAAAATTTAAAAAATCATTTATTTGTAAATCAGAGCAGGTAATAATTTCAATTTACAAGAGTTATGTTCGACCAGTTTTAGATTATGGGTCATAACTCTGGTCACCACAAACGATTAGAGATATAAAAGTCATAGAGGGAGTACAGGGGCAAGTGATCAGAATAATGCCTAATTTAAGGGAAACTCTTACCAAAAGAGATTGCACTGTACAAAATTACATTCTTTAGAAGCACATAGACAGAGGGGTGATCTTCTTCTCCTCCTCTTTAAGTTACTCCAATCTCCAGAGCTCATGGCTGAGTGTGGAATTCAATTTAGTAACACACGTGATAACCTCTGATCACATAATAGGAAGTTACTTGTCCCAAAGGCCAAGACTAATAAAAGGAATTATTTTTACACAGTCTGTACATTTATGGCATGGAACAGACTTTCACAGTGTATTGTTGATCAACCAAATGTGGATGTTTTAAAAAATAAGCTTGATGAACATTATTATTCCCAATATCGCTTGGTATAATTTTTCCCATTTATGTGGGGGACATTCCAGATGAGCCAATAGGCTCCCTTATGTCCTTTAAAAGTAGTAAACCTAGTAATGGCACCTGTACTAATACAGTGGGAAGAGGGGCTCATTTATGCAGAAGGCTGGGGTCTTATCTGTAAATGTTCCCAGTATGGAAGAAAATGGTCAAGTTTGGGAACAAACTGATCTGGTTATTTCACTCCCCCATCTAATTCTCCTATGGTGCTGCCTTCAAGGGATTTTTCAGAACCCACTACACGTAGTCTTCCAAGACTTGATGCTGTTACTGCTGCTATGCAGAACCTGACAAAAAGAGAATTTTTGAAGCCACTGTTTTAAGTTTCAGATTTGTTCACTAAAAGAAGGGAGCCGGCTCCAAGGAAGAATGCTTATATAAAAAGGGGGTTGGACACTGCACCTGATAGGGTATATGTGGCTAGAACTTTGCTTAAGAACTCTATGAAGTTTTTTGAATCAGAGATTTTTGCCCTTATACCTACAGAGGACTTGAAATGTAATGTTAGTTTCAAGACCGTGGATGGCATGGAAAGATTTTGTGACAAATATAATTCTTTGAAGAATACTCCTTTGTGGCTGCCATTGTTGCAGATACCTTTAACAAAGTCTGCTATACAATTAATGTTTCATTTAAAATAAAGGAATGGACATTTCTGATATTTTATATTGGTTAAGAAAGAGTTGTGAAGTACTGTATAAGGCAATACCTATAATTAATAGTAGATTTGGACTGGGAGATGGAGGATTTCAAACCAATGCTGGGATTGTTCATCTGCTAAGCAGTTTTTATTTAGGCAGGAACAGAGGTATGATTGTTTTTGTCAATAGCAGCCAAGGTTCTGCCACAAATGTGGGTCCTGAGTTCACTTAAGCAGTGCTAGTGACACCCCTAGATGTACCCACTGTCTGGAGTATGGTCATTTAGCATCAGCATGTTTAAATCTTTTTAGATGTCACCTAAGTGATGGTATGGGTCACTCTTACATACACAGTCCTTGGGCTTCTCATAACAGGGATGACTGCCCTTTTCAGGAGTTCATTATCACTAGAGATCAACAAAAATGTGCAGCACTTGCTTTAGAACTCTTTATGGAGTCTTTGCTAAAAGGAAAAAAAAAATGCAGTCTGAGATAGTAACCCCAGTAGCTGAGCAGACGCAAGAAGACACTGTACCTACTGATGTTCAGGAGGAAGGGGCAGTCTCAATTTTGGCATCAATGACTTCTAAAGCTTCTGAAAAATTAGGAAAGTTGGAGCTATAACATACAGACCCTATCAATGAAGAAGTAGTACCTGAGGCCACTGATACACCCTCTCCCCCACCTCCCGAGAAAGCCCCTTTCCAAGTCAGTGGTATGAAAATAGATCTTGGAATAAACCTGAAAAAGGGAAAGGTCCCAGGGGAAAAGAGAAATTATAGAGTTAAACTGCATCTCTTTCAGTTCTGACTTCAAAATAAGTCAGGGCAGACAATGAGGGGATTCAGATGGAGAAAAAGAACAAGATTCAAAAGAATCTTCAATGGTATCTTCCATAAGAGATTTCTCCTCTGATCATTTTGATCTATTGAGTCTTCAGTGGCTAGAAGAATAAAATGGAAGACAAAACCTCAGAATACTTACTGTAAATGTTTCCTGAACGTGTTACATAAATGACCAATCTAGATATAATTAACATTAATGTGAACAGTATTAAAAGTTATAGAAAGAGAATGATGGTTATATATAGATTGACTGAATGCACAAGTGATATCATTTGTATCCAGGACATCAGATTAAAGATTTCTTATGAAATAACTCAGGCTTCAAATTTATGGCCCAAAGGTACAAACCTTTGTTTATCTGGGAACGGTGCATGTGATGGAGTAGGAATTATTTTTAATAATTCTGAATGTAAAGTATTTAGGTTAGAAGATATACTGTATATCTATCCAGGAAGGGCATTGCTGTTAGATACTGTATCTCTTTTCAGTCTAGTAGGATTAGATTAATGAGTGTTTATGCCCCACAAACTTAGGCCCAGTGAGTGGAATTACTTAAGGAGATACAGCCTTACCTATATACATCTAGGATAGTTATTTGGGAAGGGGACTTAAGTTGTGGTTTGGCTTGCACTGATAGGGGACTAAAAACTGGAAAATTATTTTGTAGCATTACTACTTTAAAAGAAGTACTAGCAGTAGCTAATATAAAGGATTTGTATAGCTGTAAGTATGCTACTGAGGGAAATACTTATTTAGGTGGAATATGCTCTACTCATTTAGATTTTATTTTTGTTTCCAGAGCAGTTTTAGTTAGTGAGGCAAAGACTGTGCCTTTTGAATCCTTTGACCATAGGGATATAAATGTGAACTTAAATTGGGGGCTCCAATCTATTATGTAAAAAAGAGGATGGCATTTTAATGCATACTTGCTGAAAAAGGGATAGGTAATTTATAAATGGAAAATAATTTGGACAGCACAAACATCGGTTTTATGCTTTCATGACAATATTTCATCATGGTGGGAAGATACAAAATGGCCTTTTCCCCATATTTTTCAGCAATACTCAAGGAAAGGAGCCACCAAGGAATACCAAAAGTACCTAGAATTAAGGAGACAAGATGGTGGCAAGATTTCCTGGGACTCTGACTTGTAACTGTCCTGGCATATGCCAATGATGTGGTTCTAATGGTATCCTCAGTTAGGTCATATAGGGCTGTTTTAGAACAATGAAGAAGGTTTGCTGGCATATCAGGCTCCAAGTTTAACTATAATAAATGCAAGGAGACTATGCTATGTATAACTCCTAGGCCAGCTGAAGGTAAACTGGTGCATGTAGAGATGACTGAAGAGAATCTTAAGATTCTAGGGAAATGGGGATATTGCCAGTTTAAACTGGACTGAATATCTGAACAACTCTGAAGCTTTAGTAAATAGATGGAATGATAAGCATTTCAAAATGAAAAGGGGTGTTTTTGATAAAAACATTAATGTCACTGGTCTGTTTATATCTTACTGTAGTTATGTCTTTCCATCTCCTGTAGCACAGGAAGCTAGGCTTTAAAGTTTTTTTTTCAGGCCCAGTGAGGCAGCAGGTTGAACCTGGTCAAAATGGAGATCACTTATAGGCCTATCAGAGGTGGGGGGATAGATATGATAAACCATATTGTTTTTAATATTATTATTATTATTATAGTCCTTTCCTATTTTACAACTTTTGTTTGTCTTTAAGCCAGGGGTCCAAGTTTGGAAATCAGTCTTAGTAGATTGGATGACACTGAGGTTAAATGCTTAGACCTTAATAAGGCCTAGATTACTGAATCTGATATAAAAGAGTTAGTGTGTTTGTCTGAGTTGGCTGAAGTGAATTGTTATCTGTGCAGTTATTTAGGTGTAGAAGGAGCTGTAAATTAGGGACAGTGGCTTAGCTAGAAGGATGCCAGGTGTTTTGGATTTAAAAACTGCCCTAGATATCTTCTGGCAGAGAACAGCAAGAGGAAGAAGGTGCTGTTAGAACTATACTACTGAGACTATATTGCCCTTCTTCCCTTCCCTCCCATCCACCC
The DNA here is from genome assembly GCA_016271365.2 of Neoceratodus forsteri. Classification (NCBI taxonomy): domain Eukaryota; kingdom Metazoa; phylum Chordata; order Ceratodontiformes; family Ceratodontidae; genus Neoceratodus; species Neoceratodus forsteri. Next base: position 315,948,352 of record CM028134.1, read on the forward strand.
CCACCACCCATAGCCAGTTCTACTTTGTAGGCACATGATTTGATTGACAACAGAAACTTCCTGTTTGGGAGCAGGAAGGGAGTGATCACAGAGCCACAAAAGACTCACCATCCTAGAAGGAAAAGAGTAGCTCTCCATCTGAGGTCTGACTCTAAGCAAGTAAGTAAGGAGACTACTGAGAAATATAGGAACTTCCTGTCTCAGAACAGGAAGATCAGGAGCTTTAAGGGCATGGAGGCAGTAGGTAAGTAGGAAGAAAAAAAAGATATATAAAAAATAAATAAATACAGGAAAGAGTAAGTATACAAAACAACAGTTAAGGGGCCAGAAATAAGACATGATGGAGTGGTGCAGTGCAGTGGTTGTGGAGCAGCAGTCTTAAGGGAGGCATTCTGGAGGGTGCAGTGTTGTCCCATTTGCATGCAGCTCTCTGGGCTAGGGAGGAGGTTGCTCATCTCCAGGCTGAGTTGGCCAGGATTTGGGGGCCCTCCTGTCCCACCCAGGGACCAACAGGGCCACCGCCGCTGCCTCAGAGGTTGCCAAGAAAGAGGAGTGGTTGGATCACAGTGGGCTCAGGGAGGGTGAGGGTGGTGGAACAGAGGTGCACCTCTCCAGCTGTACCTTTCCACAATTTGTTTGCAACTCTGGCAGAGTGTAGTTCCTCTATAGAGACACCTGCAGTAGAGACAAAGGAGGATGTTAGGAACCTCCATAAAGGAGACCCACAGGAGGGTGGCATGGGACCCCACAGGGGAAGGAAACAACTCCTAGGGGGGACTCCATTGATAGGAGGGTAGAACTGGGAAAGGGAGCGGGAGGGGTGAAGGAGGTAAGATGCCTGCCAGGCACCATGACTTGGAGGGACAGGGAGTGAATCCTGTGGATCATGGAAGCAGCTGCATGGGGGAGGGAGCTGGATGTCATGTCCACCTAGGGACAAATGACCTGGCTTGGAAAGGGATCAGAACAGTGCAGGAGGAGTTTGTGGAGTTGAGAAGGGGTCTTAGACAAGTAGCATGCATGTAACCTTCTCAGAGGTGCTGCCTGTCTATGGCATGGGTGAGGCTAGGGTGCTCCACACCATGAGATTCAATAAGTGGTTGAAAAACTGGTGCAGAGCTCAGGGGTTTGGCTTCATTGGGGAGTCAGGGTCCACCTGGAGTGATGCAGGCTTATACTGGTGTGATGGTCTGCATCTGTCCATGAGGGGAACCAGGATCCTGGGTGATAGGTTTAAATGCTTCATTGGCAAGCATTTAAACTAGCCAAGGGGGGAGGCACTAGAGGGGAGCAGGGAAATAATAGCCCCCCTCAAAAAAATCAGGGTAGTTAGTGAGGTAAACACCAAGACAGAGACATTGATAGGGAGAAGGGCAGAGGTAAATGGAGAAAAAGACAAAGGCAGTAAGGACAGGGATGGGGCAAAAAGGGGTAAGGCCATCAAAAAATGGAGGGTAATAAGTACCAAGGTCCATAGTCTGGGCAATAAGCTCCCTGACCTGGTGGCCTTGATGGAGGAGGGATGCCTGGATATTGTGGCAGTCACAGAAACATGGTACACAGAGAACCATGACTGGGATGTTAACATACCAGGGTATACAGCCTACAGGAGAGACAGGGAGGGAAGAAGAAGAGGGGGAGGAGTAGCTCTCTATATAAGGGAAGGGGTCAAAGCAGCAGAACAAAAGAGTAAACAGGGAGGAGAGGAGGCACTGTGGGTCACCTTGGAGACTGGAACTGGCACCACAATCCACACAGGGGTTGTATACAGACCCCCATCTCAGGGGGAGGAAATGGACAAGAATATGATAGAAGGCATCTTTAGGATGGCAGAGAAAGGGGAGATAATGTTGATGGGGAACCTGAATATGCCAGATGTTAACTGGAGTAACTTTGCTGCAGCCACATCCAAGAGCAGGGCCATTCTCGATGCCCTACAGGAGGCATGCCTCAGACAGCTAGTGTTGGAACCCACTGGGGAAGGAGCAATCTTAGACCTGGTACTCTCAAATGGGAACAGAGAGAGGATCTCAGATCTAGAAGTGGGTAGCCATCTGGGAACAAGTTACCACCAAACAGTATGGTTTATGATAAACTCAGCTGCAGAGTCAAGCCATACAAAAATGAGAGTACTGGACTTCAGGAGGGCTGAATTTGTCAAGATGGGAGAGTGCCTCAGAAAAGCACTGGCAAACAGGCAAGAAGGAGGGGTGGAGCAACAATGGGGAAACATCAAAACTGCCATCACAGAGGCAACAAGTCTTTGTATGAAGCAAATAAACAAATCAAAATGAAAGAAAAAGCCACACAAGAGGTGGTGGGGAAAGTTAGGGAGAAAAATATATCATTTCAGAAGCATGAGGAAACACAGAAGGAGTAGGACAGAGAACTGTACCAGATAAGGCAGAAGGAAGCAGGGAAGGAAGGCAGTCAGAATTGCAAAGGTCCAAACTGAGGAAAAGACAGCCAACTCGGTTAAGAAGGGGGATACAACCTTTAATAGGTACATTAGGGAGCGTAGAAAGACAAAGGGAGGGATAGTGAGGCTGGATAAAGGGGACGGTGGGTGGGCAGAGATGGACAATGAAAAAGCAGGGATACTGAATGAATACTTCTGCTCAGTATTCACAAAAGAAGAGAGGAGAGAAGAGGTACTTAATCCACTTAATAGAAGCACTCTGGATAGGGGGGTCAATTCCAGTCCTTTCACAGAAGAAAGTGTTCTGAAGGAACTCCTAAAACTGAAGGTGGACAAGGCAGTGGGGCCTAGTGGAATTCACTCCAGAATTCTTAAAGAATTAAGGGGAGAACTAGTGACACCACTGACTACCCTTTTTAACAAATCATGGGAGGATGGTGTGGTACCTGAGGACTGGAGGAGGGTGGATGTGATACCCCTTCACAAAAGTGGGAGCAAGACAGAGGCAGAAAACTATTGACCTGTCAGTTTGACCTCTGTGGTAGGGAAAATGGTGAAATCACTTCTGAAGAAAAGAATTGTTGAATACCTAGAGGCCAGTGGGGCACAGGAACAAGGCAGCATGGATTCACAGTGGGAAAGTCATGTCAGATTAATCTAATCAATTTCTTTGACTGGGACACCAAAGTAGTAGACCAGGAAGGGGCTGTGGACATGGCCTACCTAGACTTTAGCAAGGCATTTGACACAGTCCCACACAAAAGATTAATAAACAAATTAGCCAGCCTAGGATTGGGTCCCAGGGCAGTACCCTGGGTAAAATATTAGCTGGACAACAGGACACAGAAGGTAATAGTAAACAGAGTCCACTCTGAAGAAAGGGAGGTTACTAGTGGGGTACCTCAGAGTTCAGTACTGGATCCAGTCCTTTTTAATGTTTTTATAAGTGACATTGCAGAGGGATTGGAAGGAAAAGTATGCCTCTTTGCAGATGACACAAAGATCTGCAACAGGGTTGATTCACAAGGGGGGGTGGAATAGATGAGGAGGGACTTGGCAAGGTTGGAGGAATGCTCAGAAGTATGGCAGCTTGGATTCAATGCAAAGAAGTGCAAAATAATGCACCTGGGAAACAAAAACCCAGGGAAGAGTACACAGTGCGGTGGGGATACTAACAACAACAAAAAAGGGAAAGAGACCTGGGGGTAATCATATCAGATGACCTTAAGGTTAGCAAGCAATGTGAGAAGGCAGTAGGGAGGGCTGGGGGGATACTGGGATGTATAGGAAGAGGCATCACCAGCAGAAAACAGGAAGTTGCTATCCCTCTGTACAGGCAGTTGGTCAGACCCCATCTAGAGTACTTTGTCCAGTTCTGGAGACCCCATCTCCACAAGGACATAGACAGGATGGAGGCAGTCCAGAGTAGGGCAACTAAAATGGTGCAGGGTCTGCAAGAGAAGACATATGAGTAGAGACTAAAGGAGCTTAATATGTATACCCTTGAGGAAAGAAGGGAGAGGGGGACATGATAGAAACTTTTAAATACCTCAGTGGAATCAACAAAGTCCAAGAGGGTAGCATCTTTCAGAAAAAGTGATGTGCAAGAACAAGGGGACACAATTTGAAAATAGAGGGGGGACAGATCAGGGGCAATATGAGGAAATATTTTTTCACAGAGGGGGTGGTGGATGTATGGAACTGCCTTCCTGAGGAGGTTGTGGGTTCTAAAACTGTGGGAGAATTCAAGAATGCATGGGACAGACATAAGTCAATTCTTGTGGTGGGCAGGAAGAAATAGACTGTTGGTTAACTAGGATCTGCAGCTTATCCAGTAGGTAGGAAAATGAGCAGACTAGGTCAGCCAAGCAGACCTTATCTGCCTTCAAAGTCTATGTTTCTATGTTTCTATGATCTATCGGAGTATGCTAAGGTGGCTTTCCAGAAAGTTACGAAATGGGGTATTTCACCATAACAGGTTAAAAAAATAACTTGGATAGGCCTTTATAAGACAATGATGGATAAAGCTTTCATCGAGGAGCAGTGTTTCCCAAAATGTCTGGTAGACAGCTTTGAAGTGTTTTTATCTCAACTTACAAACATAAGGGTACCAGAATTTGCTTTGGATGTTATATGGATTAATGGCCATGAGAAATTAGGAGTTAAAAATAATCACAAGCACACACAGATAGAGGACAGAGTCTGTACTAGACCGAGTTGTATAAACATTTTGGAAATGCAGGAACATGTACAAGTAAATGGATGGCTACAGAGCTGAGAGAACCTCTATATGAAATAAACACTTATAATGAGTTGATTGTTTGGCATTTGTTTAGAACCTTGAAATAAATATAATGTGGAAATGTTACAAGTTATTTTTTGCTGTTACAAAGTATTATATAAGGCAGACAAGCTGTACATGGGTGTTGCAGAAGAAAGTATCTAACAATCCAAAATTAACACAAAATATTATTACTTCTATACAACAGATCAGAGAAAAGGATACTTATGTCTTCTCGAGGCAACAAGTTAGATGTGTATGGGAAACTATATCCTTCCTGTAAGATTATGGTAAAAAAGGGACATTGTACTAGGTGCAAATTGAATTGTATGACCATAGAAATATAAGTTGGAAGTGTACTAATAATTTTGCATTATATATAACTTGTAGTAAGTAAGCCCAGTTGTTGTCTTACCTAAACAAACTTGATTCTTACAGCTGCACTTGATACCTTAACTGTTATGCCTTATAGAATTCTGCCCTGAATTTTCTTGTGCCAGTGTTTTCAATGGTAGTATCCTACAACTCTGTTCTGTACAATTGTATATCCCTGTGTGGATACTAAAATCTCTGCTCTGTACTGCTGTTAACATGTATATTATTTCTTGCTATTGTTCTGTTACGGTTTTTGTAATCTGTACTGCCCCCCCCCCGGGTCATGCCTGAAAATAGGCAGGTCTTTGCCTATACACTTATCCAGTTACCAAAAGTAAATAAATAAAATAGGATACTTAATGTTCTGTAACTGAATTAATCTTTTCTGTGCCATGATTATATAAATTGATCTTTTGTTTTTGAATTTTCCTTTTTTTTTGTCAATAAAATTCCCCTACTCTCCCCTTTCTGGGAAAGCAGTTTTAATTTCTAATATTAACGGTCACTTAGGCACTGAAGTAAATGTGGGAATGGGTTACATAGATACATAGACAGTGTCAGCAGATAAGGGCCTATGGCCCACCCAGTCTGCCCATTTGAGCTTGTAAGTTCAGTTTATGTTTTCCTAGATGTCTGTTGCCCCTTACCCATGACCTCCAGAATCCCTTTATGTCTATCCCATGCATTCTTAAATCCCGTGATTGTTTCAGCCCCCATAGAGTTGAAACAATAGTGTCCGAATGAGGCCTCTATTGTTTACCTTTGCACTTGACCCTCTTTCGCATATGCTTTGAAGTAATGATGCTGTACAAGGTATAACAATAAGTACTGATGGTCCTGCCATTAAAACTTTAGCATATGCAGACAACCTCTGCATTTCTACTAATTCCTGATAGTCAGGTCCAGCTATAAAATACACATTACATTCTTTCTCTAGGTTGTCTGGGACCAGTATATACTTTATCTAATCCTAAAGCCTTGTACACTGGGACTATGGCAACAGTTTCAGCTAATGACAGAACTGCAGGTATCCCAGTGGTAGCTTCTCTGCAAATCCTAGGAATCAAGTTTAGATGTAGGAATGTAGCCTCCAAGAATTAGAAAAACTGCATCAGTAAAGCTTTTGAGCAGCTTTTATTTTGGCAAACATAATTTTATTTCCAAGAAAAAGAGGATGTATTAGGATTGTATTGCTCCCACAGTTTTTACACCTTAGTCAAGTTTTTCCACCGACTCAAGCCTGTGTAGCTAAACTGCTAAGTTTATTTTTTCAAGGCCTATGGGATAACAAGTTGAACCCTGTTAAGAGGAATATCACTTACAGAGCAGTGTCATTTGTGTAGTGGTGGTGGTGGTGGGGGGGTATGATCCATCTAGTCACTTTTCTTTTTAGTATTTTAGTACCTAATAACATGGCCCCAGCTTTAGGAATTCTGAGAAAACACTGGGCATACCTGATACTGGAATTGATTTTGCCCCTTATTCCTACCTGGGAATGGGGTTCTATAACACTCCCATGTGTGGGTAATGATCCTGCTACCCAGACTACCTATAAAATACTTTTATGAAACTCAAAACATAGAAACTCTCTCCAAACCAGGTTTCTATTTTACCCATAAAGCCTTAAATATAGGAAAATAGTAGATAGTCTGTTCTGAACCAGCAGTTTTCCCAGTGTGCCTTTCTGTTGGTCACTGCATAGTGCTGGCATTATTACAGGATATATGTATACCAGTACCTATGTGGAACATCATATGTCTGTGTCAATGGAACACTTGGGGTGAAAGGGTCTTCTAAACACAAATCATTGGAGGAAAGATTGTGTTTACAGCCTACATGTCCTACAGTTATTGAAACACAGGACCATTTTATATTCCATTGTCCCTACTCAGTTGAATTTTAGACCACTTTAATAATGTCTTGGAAACAGACACTTTTTGCAAAATCAGACCCAGAAAGTGGGGTCTTAGGAAATTTTCCTTCTGGTTGGACAAACTTCCACATTTATATGTTTATTAAATTTTGTTGACTGGGTAGATCCACTGAGACTGGAAATCCATTTTTCAGGGGCAACCTTGGGGGGGGGGATACAGATGCAAACCAACTGAAACTGAACCAGATTAAGCTGTTAGTGGTATTTTTAGTGAATGGGGGAAATTTGGCCCAGGACACCAAGGAAATTCCTCTGTTCATCAATAGGGGGAACCTCTGTTCCACGGACCAAGATGGCCACTTCCCAGGAGTCAGAGGAGAAGATGGACATCTCTGAGGCAGGGAAGCAGGCCTCCTTCCCTGACCTTACTAGTCTTGAAGCCGTCAAGCAAGCTATGTTGCTACAGGAGTTTGGAGAACTTGGAACAGCACAAGACACTGGTGCAACTGCAGAGAATTTGACTTTGCCTATAAACACACATGTGAGTGAAAATGATGCCATTGCTATTAAAAATCTGGTTGAGTCTGTGCCTGCTTTACAGCTCATCTCAGAATCACCAGCTGTTGTATTCCAAAATGACTGTGAGTGGAAGAACTGCCTTGCGCTGTTCAAAGGAGCCTGAGTAGAGGAATGTCTGACCCTGTGTTAGTCCCTGACAATCAGCTGAATGTCAAGTCAGAAACTCCAGCTGTATGAGTGGTGACTCACTCTGCACAATGTGCGAGACTGTAGCAGGTGGTGGGAGAGTGTGTCCTAACACCACGGCTGGCAGTGAAATTAATCCTTTGATCAAGTGCCTAGAGCCACTCAGTGTCCTCCATAGAACTATACCAGTAGCAGCAGCATGATGAAGATTGGGGCCAAGATTGCTACAAAGTACACATACACCTAGATTATAGGAAGCAGAAAATGCTACAGACCTTACAGAGGTGGCAAAAAGCAATACTGAGGAACAGCCTGACACTTCAGCTTCTTCTGGTGAGCGGACCACAGCTGATTGTAACAGTCACATCAAAGGCTTTCCCTGAGACAACAGCTGATTCCCCTGCAGTGCTTGACTAGCCTTCTGCACAACCACTGTTACCTTCTTCTGCCATGTTTTCCGGTAAAAATTTGGGTCCCTCAAAGATTCCATACTCTGTGAATATTACACAAAAAGAATTGGCTAGGAAAGATGCAGGGAAGAAACTCAGTTCTCAGCAAGGGTGATCGAGTTCGCAGTCAAGAAATGATTCAGGGGTTAGAGAACAGAAATTGCCATGGGCATTACAAAACTCTTTATAGAAATCAGGTTGGAAAAAAAAAGTTGCAGGACAATGGCTCCCAGACCCTAATCACAGCCCCATTCCAGGATCTCCTGCCCAGGAAACACAGAGAGCCTCTGAACTAGCTCCTACAGGGACTTCTGCGGTAACTGACTCTTTTCTACCTACTTTTGTCACTGAGTCTGATTTAGATCTGCATGCTGAAGATGTTCAGCATAATATTCCAGACCCTGATTCTGCAGATAGACTTATTGTGAACTCAAGTTCTGACACTAGGGATGAGGTGCCTAGTGCTAGTTCCAGTAATTTGGGAGACAGTATGGATATCGAACACCCTGCCCCCCTCTTTGCCACATGCCCTAGTAGTGGAACAGGCCAAAACAACATGGGCTTCCTTCAGGAAAAAGGACCAATTTTTTTCAGCAACCTCGCCCAGCACAACGCAGGAATGCTATCCAGTTACAATATCTGGGGGGACAAGACACTAATCCTGATCGACTCTATGTGGGGAAATGCTTAATAAAAGAATCAATGTTTTTTCCCTCTAATAAAATATATGCATTGATACATATATCTGGTGATTCTTTTTATGATGTGAGTTTTAAAACACTGGATGAACTAGACAGTTTTGGGTTAAATATGAAAAACTACGGTATTCAGCACTTTGGTTACCATTTAGTGTAATACCCTTTACTAGACCAGCAATAAAAACTGTAACTGTTTTATTTCAAAATGAGAGTGTAGTTGTACATGATATTACACATTGGTTGCAGCAAAGGTGTGACCTTCTTGGTTCCCCCAACCCATTTTTGATGAGGAGCACATTTGGATGGGAGGTTGGAAATATAAGGTGAAACTACGCAGTTCTAACACAGGCCCACTGCACCTCCCTAGTAGTCCATTTTTGGTCAGCCCCAAACCTGTTTTAAACGTGGCTCCTTTTTACACCTCACTTCAGCTTGTGTCCGTGTAAAATGTTAATTTGTGTTTAAAGTATGGTCACAATAGTTCTGACTGTTCGAATGAGATGACATGTAATTTATTTGATGAAATGGGACATTCCTATCGTTCATATCCTTGGGCTACCCAGAATAGAACTGACCAGACTAATCAGGATTCACTCCTCTTAGAGGCCCAAAAGAAAAAATATAGTGGCACACAGAGTCCCCCCAGACCCTTCCTGGTGTTGACGACACTAACAACAATACTCTGCCAGCTTCTGCTCCTCAAAATGCAATAACTGAGGCTCCCACTCCTGTAGTGACTGTTATTTCACCTGTGGCAGCTACCTTACCTATTGATCAGATTGATCCTCTTGTTGTTACTACCACTGAGTTTGAGGGGACTGCTCAATTCTCTGGTCTACCACAGAAAAATAATGAACAAGTCCTGCCCCCCCCCCACAATCCTGAGAATTCCTCAGTGTCCATGACCCCCATGACAGTAGTTACCAGGAAACAGACTTTATGACAATCTAGACCTAAGTCAAAACTTGCTAAAGCCACTAACTCCCCTAGCGGGATCTCTTTGTCCAATAAATATGAAATTCTCACTGCAGCTGTGACCAAATCTGACCAAGGAGCAGAGTAAGAAACATCCTCCACTATTTTCTCCCAACATATGTCATCTTCAGACTCTGAGGATGATTCCCCCGAGCCTAAAGGTGAAAAGACGAGCCCCCCCCCAGGACACCCCGAAGAAGTACCAGATTTGGAAAAGCACCATGAGTTACTGACATATTTATGTTTTTTTCTGTCTCTCCCCCTTTTAATGCCATCCTTTTCACAACTTGGAGTAGCCACAATCTATGTGAATAGTATAAAGAATGCAAGGCGTAGGCTGGTGACCTTGGCTAGTCTAAATGATTTAAATTTTGATCTGAGTTTTTTACAGGATACCAGGTTAAATACAATCTCATTGGTACAAGTTGCCAAAAAACTTTGGTATTGGGGCCCTTCATACTTTTCTTTTGGTACAGAGCCATGTGATGGTGTACGGGTTTTATTTTGAGGAGACTGTTTTCGTGTCTCTCAGGTCCTGGAAATTTTTCCAGGGCATGCACTATTACTTGACTTCACTGTCTATAATACTGCATGGTGAGTCATTTGTATTTATGTTCCAAAGTTGAAAAAAGAGAGGGTGTAACTTGTCACTAATATTAAACCATATTTGCATACTACTACATATGTTTTATGGGCGGTGATTTCAATTTTGTCATATCAAAACAATACAGGGGAGCCATTACACAGAAAGATTTATGTGATACTAATTGCCTTAGCTCTGTAATATGTGCAGCTGGGTTACTTGATACATACAGGGTTATATACCAGCAAGAACGGTGTACCTTTCATAAGGGGCACCTTTCCTCTAGGATTGATTTTACATTTTCAACAAAATATATTCTAGTGCAAGATGCCCAGACCTATCCATAGAAACATCAGATCATGCTATTATAGCTCTAAGGATTGGATTAGAAGAGCAGGTTCCCATAGGAAAAGGGTACTGGAATCTTAATCATACACTATTGGACACCCCATAACTATGTCTTGAAGTTCAGGAATTATTAAAGGCATGAATGACTATAGCATGTTTAGTAGAAAATCGTAGTCAATGGTTGGAAGAAACAAAGACAGAGCTGAGGAGTATGTTACAGAAATATGCTTCTAGTAGCCGTACATCTCAATGTAAAAAATACCTGACCTTAAGAAACCACTGAGCTGTACTTTATTCACACATTAATGAAGGTGGTAAGGAAACAACCTCTCAAATTTCTATAGTAAAAAAAGAAATGGAGTCCTTACAGTATTCGAGGGCTGCTTCTTTACTGATGGAACATAGGATATGCACCCCTGGAAAAACTAGCTTTGGGACATATTTTCTAGCTGTAGGATGAGGACAGAACACAGGACTATGACCAAATTATCCATGCAGGATGGTAACTAACACCTCAGAGATCCTAAAGGTAGTATAGACACATATGACTAGCATGTAAATTTTACCACAAGATCAGGACCCTGCTATACAGAGAATAATGGACAGGCAAGTGTGTTATGGACTTTTTTTACACACCCGAGGTGTGTGATGACCCATAAACCTCGAGAGCGAAGCTCAAGAGGTTTATACAGTCATCACACACTGAGGGTGTGAAAAAATCAATAAAAACATACTTTTCTATCTTTTATTTTTTTATAATTGCTGTTGTTTTGTGCACTTTGCGTGGTTTGCGCAGCTTAGCGCGGCTTTGCGTGGGTGTATTAAATAATAAGAATGCTGTAATAACCCAATTTTGGGTTATTACGGCATTTGACAGTACTCATAATCCGGTTGTTAAAGGGGGTCACCAGTTATTATACAAGTTTACTTGTCTCTTGTTCAACCTCCCCCCCCCACCCAGAAGATGAGTTAGCTGACTTAGTGGTTCCTATATCCCAACTAGAAATTGACACTGCAATAAACTCATTGAAAAATAATATTGCACCAGGGCTTGATGGCCTCACTACTGAGTTTTATAAGAAATTTAAGACAGATTTAGAAGTGATTTTGCTTGTAGTTTTTAATGGGCTTTTGTCATCCTGTACAGTGGACTTTCATTTCTGCATAGCAATTTAAATTATCCTCTAAAAAAATTATAAAACTAATTTAAATAACTGGAGACCCTTAAGCCTCTTAAATTCTGACCTAAAGATATTGATGACAATTCTAACATTAAGATTTGCAAAAGTTGTCGCTTATTTAATTTATGCTACACATTGCTCTGTGCCTGGAATGCCCATCTCTGATAACCTTCTGCTTATTAGGGAGATAGTGGAACAAGGTAAACAGATCAAATACATGGATACCTTTTTTCACTAAATCAAGAAAAGGCCTTTGATAAGGTCTCCCATACATTTTTACACCAAGTCCTTTTATGCTATGGTATACACCCTGTATTTTGTTCTTGGATCTCTACTCTGTACAGTGCAGCCACTGCCATTCCTTTGATAAATGGCCACCTGGGTTCTTACGTCTCATTAGGAGAGGGGTTAGACAGGGCTGTCTGATGAGCCCACTACTTTATGTATTTTGTTTAGACCCATTAAGACAGTTACAGCAAACTGACCTTATCAAAGGCATTCATCCCTCTAGTGGCTCTCTAGAAGTTAGAACAGCTGCTTATGCCGATGATATTGTCTCTTCGTGGATGACCTGCCTTCAGGAACACAGGCATTAAATCAAATATGACTGTATTCAGTGGCAACTGGAGCCACTATTAATATTACTAAAAGTAGGGGTTATAATCTTAGTGCTTCTACAGCCCCATTAGATGAACTACAAGGAATACCTGTTTCTGTGGATTCACTTGACGATATTGGGGATCCATTTTGGTAGGGGGGACACGTTTCTGTTAAACTAGACAGAACAAATAGAACTTGGAAACAAAAAGGTAGCCCAATAGAAAACATGGCAACAGACAAAAAGAAAAGAATGTAATCTTATTAAAAACATTTTTGTTTTCAATTTTTTTTATATTTAAGTAATGTTTATCCTGTTTCAGAGTTACTTTACTAAGCTTAGTTTTTCAAACCATACGGGTTAGTCATTTGAACCCTATCAAAAGAGATATTTAGTATTTGCCAATAAAGAAAGGAGGGTTAGGTTTACTGAATCCTATAGTATTTTTTATAGTATCTTTCTGAGTAATAATATTTTGGATCTTACTACCCCTTCCCCTGCTATGTGGATGGTATTTGCCACACTGCAGCATGAACCTTTTTATATGTATTGGGTTGAACATATTGTTTTTCCAACTGCTTTTTGGCAGTTTCCACCTTTCTTTAAACCTGTAGTTTCAAAAATCTGGAAATGGAAATCGGAACCTGTTCAGGTAGTTAGAAAACCCTGACTTCTACTATATAACATCATACAAGACCAAGCCTTTGCTATTATACCAGTTTTCCAGGAATACCAGTACCTTATCATTCTACAATATTACACTCATTGCAGGACTCCAGGACCCCCCATGATGTGGGACGTTTTATGGTTAAGTTGACATGATAGACTTAACATCAAGGATAATGCTAAACATGAAGCTGTAGCAGAATGAATATGCCCGAGAGCTACTTGTATTTCTATAAAAGAAACAATGGAACATTTTTTTATTACCTGCCCTTTTGCACAAGGCTTTTGGAAATTACTATCACAGACATGGCACAATGTCAGATGTCAATTCCTTTCCACTTTTTGGACATATATTCTAGTACTATTAGATTCATTTTTACATGTATAAAATTCTTATTATGGCAGATGAGATGTAAACTGTTATTTCAATAACTGGAACTTTCCCCATTACAGATTATTAAGACTCTGGAACACAACCTTTACTCACAATGTATGTCTGAGCAGAAACTGACCCCTAGAGATGTATGAGTTAAAAGATGAAATACAGTCCCTTTTTTGAAGGACAAGATAGGATGAGATGACCTTGCAACAGTGGTACAGTTTAGAGATGACACTTCCCTTTCTCTAGTATGAAAGTATTAATTTTGATAGTTTTCTTTTTTTTTCATTTAACTTTGAAGGATTGGTTATAGGGAATTGTATATTGGAAGAAAGGATATTTGTATCATATAGTACTGTTATCTTTCTGTCCTGTCCTGTACTGTATATTGGCTTGTATTTTTTGTTTCTGTTTCTTTAACAAACAATTCCCCTACTCTGCCTGTAGAGGGACTCTCAGCTGTCTTGGCAGACTGCCAAGATGGTGAATGGTGGAACAGAGGAACGGCTGGGGGACATGCAGGTGGAAGAGCAGGTCTCCTCTCCCATCTCAAACAACATAGAGTCCGCTACAGATTCTGCACATGAAGCAGAAAGAAACAAAACTTTGAAGACAATTGCCAAACCTGGAGTTCATTTAGAGAATAAAGCAACCCATTATGGGCCTGCAGTCCCGATGGACACAGAAAATGAAGAGGGCTCACCAAAGGATGTAGATGACCCACAGCCATTTTCAGGACATGACACAGCAAAGTCGTTACAGCTTCAAAAACTTCTGGAGACTGAGGAGCATAAGTTCCTTTACCGAAAATGACCTTGCAACAAAAAATCTGGCAGCTTCATTCTGACAGCATGACTAGGTCTGTCAAAACTACCCAGATGAGTGCCGAATTTAGTACATCTAAAGAAAAGCCACCCGATGCAGCAAAAACAGTTCAACTAGATGCTATTACCTTGGACTCCTGCTTCCAACAAAAGCACAATGTACCAGCAACTCCTGTAAGTACTCATTTATGTCCTGAAACTGTGGGAAACAATGTGATGGAAAATGTTAAAAAAGTTGGGGACTGGTCTATTGAAATGGTCTTACAGGATGGGAACGCAACTTAGAAACGGGACAATGGCAATCAGCAGCCTCCCCAATTCATATGCCTATTACATCAGATTTTTTCCAAACCCAGACAAGGAGGCCTCCCATGTTGCAAGCCCACAAATAAGGTATTGGACCTGACAATGAAGACACCCTACAGCTCCTGGAAAACTTGGCCCTTACGCAACACCCGGTTCTGAACCTTCCCAGCATTTCATTACAGAAACAAACTGCAGCACAAAACTTGTGATCTGCTTCTACTAGAGGCACACAGCCTGTTGTAGCCCCTCTAAATATCAGAAAAGAAACACCTAAAAAAAAGCCTTTGCATCACTTTTCAAGGCACCTGTCCTCTCGGCTAAGAGATATAATGCTGTCAGACTGTCTTACATTGGTAGTATGCTCAACCCCCACCCCAGACTGGCTATTGGTAGCAAAAACTTTGTTGAAGGACTCAATGAAATTCTTTTTACATGAAATGCATGCGCTTATTCATATTTCCTGAGAAACTACATTCAATGTGAGTTTTAAGACCACTAAAGGCCTGGAGAGGTTCTGGGCAAAATATCACACTCTGAAAAGAATTAATTTATGGACCCCTTTTCTTGTTGTGTCTCTTACCAAACCTACATACAAGACTATAAACATTTTATTCAGAAATGAAAGTGTCAGCATGTCAGATGTAATATACTGGCTGAAACTGCATTGCACTGTTCTAGGATATTCAGAGGCTATTCTGGACTCAGAGAATATATGGACTTGGGGGTGGAAAGTAAAACTCATGCTTAAATCTAATGACTCTGGGGTTATTCATCTCCCCAACTCTTTTTTTTTAGGGAGGGATAGAGGGGTCTTATTCTTCCCCGGCCAACCCAAGGCCTGTTACAGATGTGGGGATCCAATGCACCTCAGTTGTGCCTGTGATAAGATCAAATAGAAACTGAGATATGCAAGTACAGTCTCAAATGTCAATGTAATTTATGTGAAGAAATGGGACATACCTCCCAAAATTGCATATGGGCAGCACACAATCAGATTGACCACGATGAGGGAGTAGAACAAATGTTTTTGATTACTCAAGCCCAAAAAGCTAAAATATGCGAGAGACCTCCCCCCTCCACAAGAGATGACACCCACCCTGGCTAAAGCACTGGATGCCCCAACTGTAGTTGCCCACCCAGCTGAGACTGAAACACCTTCCCTCCCAAACCAGACCTTTGGACCCGGTGGTGTACCCCCCCCTCCACCCATCCAAGTCTCCCGATCCATCTACTAGTGACCCTCTTTGGAAAGCGGACATGACCCCTCCTAAGAATTCCACAACAAGCACTTCTAGGTGGTCAGTACGAAAGCAACAAAAATCAGACTCCCCCCCCCAAAAAAAAAAAAACAAAACCATTGCTATTACACTTGCCAATAAATATGAAATTTTACAGGGCCCTTCAGAAGACTTGGGTGGGGACACTGATTCCTCCTCAATTCCTTCCTCACACCCGGAGGGGACCACAGACACAGAAGCACAGATAGGCAGGATGGGCCCTCAGAAAAGAAAGGCCAGGACAAAAATGAAACGGAAGTAAATGGGAAGTAGGAAATGTAGGATGAAATGTATCTGATAGGAAATTGTAGTGTTCTTTTTATCCTCCTGATGTGTGATTTTTTTCTTGCTATACTATCAACAGGCCCTATTCAAGAACAGTCCAGGGTGGATATGTGCCGTGTAACCCAGGTGTGTAGCCCCACTGTAGCATTCATGAATGAGTTATGCCCCTCTCCACACTGGATCCCCAGTCGAGCATGGAGTCCACACATGGGTGGGCCAGGGTCTCCACGGGGGGAGCATTCTGGTACTCCGCACCATTTGCAAACATGTGGCATGCCATACGAGTGGGCCAGCGGCTATGCATCTGAAGGGCAGCCGTACTGGCTATTAGACCCATCCAGTTGCCACTGCCAGACCTGCTGGTGCAGGTGGGGGTAATCAGACCCCTGCAGGATGGTGCCCCTGTTGTCAGGGTATGGTGATCTGGCTGGGGCAGGCAGCCAGGACTTACCTCCCGGCAGCATTACTGGTGCCCTAAGTGCCCCCACCAAGATGGCACCATACCAATGCGAGGGATCCAATGAGGACCTGGGTAGGACAGCTGACTGTCTGCTGACCCGGTCCTGCAACCCCACCACCGCGCACCTCTGTGCCTGGGGGGGTATGCCGATGGGAGCCAGGCAGGGACCACTGCTTCATGAATGCTGTCCCCATGTGGATCTCTCATGGGTACAGAGCTGTGCAAGCCTTTATGAGCCTGCTCCACTCTCCTTAGTGAATAGCTCCCAACGTGAACAGTACTAAGCAATCTGACAAAAGGTACACTGTATTTTCTTTCTTACACTACTTGAAACTGGGATTGATTTTTTTTTGTAGGATGTAAGTTTCCATACAACACATGCACTTTTAGAAGTACAGAGGAATTGGCTCTTGGGCCCCTCCTTCTGGTCAATGGACCAGGATATCTGCTCTGGAGTTGATATCCTCATTAGGATGCAGGAATTCAAATGAATTAAACTTTACAATTTGGCACCAGGATGATCCCTCATATTAGACGCCCTGATTCAAAACAAGCCTTATAGGCTTGTCAACCAATTTGCCCCCGAGACGAAAACTGATCAGATTGAGCTTCTCAAGCTTATCCAGCCCTACCTCTATATTTACAGACACGTTATCTTTGCAGGGGATTTCAACTGTGGCCTTAGTTTGCATGATAAAAGCAAGCACTCAAAAACACAAAAACTATGCTGTGACACACACTCCCTACTCCAAATCATTTGCACTGCACATCTTAGAGATGCATTTTTAGAAAAAACCCACACACACTCCCCAATCTTTCAAAAAGGGGCCCTATCGACCAGAATTGACTTTATATTTATCTCTCAAGGCTTTCCTATTAAAGAAGCCCAGTAGAATTTTCTGACCATAACATGATCTCGATAACACTGGGTACCATCCCTTCCCTATCAAAAGGATCAGAACTCTGGAAGTTTAATACAAACTTGTTGGAGGATACACATTTTCTTACATCCCTGAATTATTTTATTCTGACCAGAAAGTCAGTACTGATCTGTTCTAAGGACCCACTGGCATGGTGAGAAGACACTAATCGAGACCTGATAATATTCTTAAATCAGTATAGCAAAACTAAAAGTTGCACTACATACAGTACTTAGCTTATTTGCAACAGTGTCACCATTTACAGAATTTAATGACAATAGCATGCATGAGAGGACAAGATCATATGCAACAAATCAATCTGATAAAAAAAGACATGATGCAATTTCATGGACAGAAATCCACACAACTGTATTACCAGCACAAATATGGCACCCAAGGACTATCAGATTCTGTTTGTCCCTTTGACCATAACTACAACAGAGTAGAGAAGAAAGAGATGGCAAGTTTAGTAGGTCCCACAAGCAAGGTGAATATCTGAGAACTACTCAGCAAAATTTTCAGAATCAGTCAGAAGGGAGGAACATAAGTTGGGCACAGGAAGACATTTCCTGAATAGTTATAGACTATTCTATGAACTTATGTTCCTCCCCAGAGACATCCTGCTATAGGGCTCATTGAAATACAAAAAGACCCTCTACCTATTCTGGGGATCCAGTACAGCTCCCCAGATATGGATATGGTAAATTCAGTAAGGAAAATTGCAATAGGGAAACAAAAAGTTGCTACATGGAATAAATGGAAATTGGGGGAAAAAACACATATATCTGATAAAAACATTTTTAATCCCAATATTTTTATATACTAGCTATATCTTTCCAGTGCTAAAAAAAACAGACTACGATGCTTGGCATATTTTTTCAAGCATTATGGGGTAGTCGACTCAACCCACTTAAAAGAAATGCTGCATGCCTTCCTGTGAAGGAAGGCAGTTTACGTATGATAAATCCTATCTTATTTTTCAACAGTATATTTTTTTTCTACTAATTTCAAACCTCTACTAGTTAGTAAACAAATATGATGGGAACCCTGACTGTATAACAGCTGCAAGACATGGTTTGGTCAATGGGAAACCAACACCCTGAAGACATTACACCACACTGTGCCCCATTGTCCTTGTGCATCTCTTTTTCTGAAATATGCTACCCTCTTGGACTTTGTTGATTCCCTTGAGAAACTTGAAAGTTTCTATCATGTCCCCCTCTCCCTCCTTTCCTTAATGGTATACATATTAAGCTCCTGTAGTCTCTCTTCATATGGTTTCTGGTGCAGACTCTGCACCATTTTGCTTGCCCTCTTCTGTGCTGCCTCCATCCTGTCTATGTCATTGTGGAGATGTGGTCTCCAGAACTGCACACAGTACTTCAGATGGGGTCTCACCAATTGTCTGTACAAAGGGATAACAACTTCCCACTTTCTACTGGTGATGCCTCTCCCTATGCATCCCAGAATCTCCCCAGCCCTCCTTACTGCCTTCTCACATTGCTTGCCTACCTTAAGGTCATCTGATATGAGTACCCCCAGGTCACTTTCCACTTCTGTTATTGTTAGTACCTCCATCCAATTGTGTACTCTTCCCCTGGGTTTTTGTTTCCCAGGTGCATTACTTTGCACCTCTTTGCATTGAAACTAAGCTGCCATACTCTTGACCATTGCTCCAACATTGCCAAGTCCCTTCTCATCCTTTCTAACCCCCCTTGTGTATAAACACTGTTGCAGATCTTTGTGTCATCTGCAAAGAGGCATACTTTTCCTTCCAGCCCCTCAGCAATGTCACTAATAAAGACATTAAAGAGTACTGATCCCAGTACTGAACCCCACTAATGACTCCTCTTTCTCCTGAGTGTACTCCATTTACTATTACCTTCTGTGTCCTGTTGTCCAGCCAATTTTTAACCCAGGCTACCACTCTGGGACCCACTCCCAGACTGGCTAACTTGTTTATGAATCTTTTGTGTGGTACGGTGTCAAATGCCTTGCTAAAGTCTAATGGGAATCACAATGCTGCCTCCTTAAAGTTTTGGGGCATAGAAACAGTGGAGAAACCTCATGGGGGGAGACTGGAACAAAAGCCTCTAAAGGTGGGAAATGTATTGGATACATACTCTAAATGCAACAGAAGACAGACTTGGTATGAATGATGATGAAAATTGGTCAGCATGCTGGTAGTACTGTTCTAATCAGCAAACGCATGACAGTGAAAATCACAAAAGATTGTGGCAGTAACACAGTAGTAAGCTGCAGTGATAATAACTGGAGTCTATCTAAGGGAAAAAGGAAATTGGGGATTTGACCTCCAGTGACCTCCCATAGTGATCACACTGTGATAACAGTGAAAATCACAAAAGATTGTGGTAGTAATATAGTAGTAAGATGCAGTGACAATAACTGGAGTCTATCTAAAGGAAAAAAGAAAATTGGGGATTTGACTTCCGGTGACCTCCCATAGTGATCACACCTCCAGCCCCCCTTGTAACTTTTAAAATCTAGCTATGTTTGCACCCTTCCTAAACCTCATCCAACATGCCCTCTGTAAGTTTTGAAAAATTGCTTTGTTTGAACTATAATTACAGTAGCTTTAACTCTAGCTACAACAGTAGAGCAAGACACATCTAGATTATGAAATGAATCAAAGTATACACAATGCTTTTGAAATAATATACACATAGCACCAACACTGGCTTGGAGTTGTCCATTCAAAAATTATCCTTCTACATCTAAGTGGCAATGTTGGAAAGGGGAGCACTCTATTGGGAAAAGGAGGCCCACTGCTTTCCCTTTAATAAGTGCTTTCCTTTTAGCTGCTAAGCAGCTGCCTGCTTGTGGCCATCAGGGCTATCAATCAGACTGCCTACATCATTGGTGGGGTGGTCTGGTGGGCGTGGCTACCACAGGCCAATCCCCTCAAACCAGGGCACATAAAAAGAGCATCATAAAAGAGTGACCAGCACAAGACATGCTTGAATTGAAACTGCATCACATGCTATTCAGCTTAGGCAAGGTAAGAAAAAGAAACTTAAAAATGGTTTGCTAGTAAAAATTAAAATGTTTATGGCATTACTGTTTGTAGTGGAAGAGTTCCCAATGTTTAACATATAACTATGCATTTAAATGTTCTTATAGAAATGAGCATTGTAATGCTAGAAATCTGAGTGAAGGGACATTTGAAACGGTACCCTTGGGCAGTCTGAAATGAAACTAAGGACAGACTGCAAGTGGCTGTAACTTGTTTCAGTTAAAAAAAAAGTTGTAATCTGAAGATAGAAGTAAGTGTCGATACGTATTTTGCAATATTTCTAATGCTTGAATTGTAGAAAGTACATAGAGTACTCTGAAGGAAAATAATTAAGCTACTGGTTTAACTATAGAACAGCATTTACAACTAGGATACTTTACCCTGTACAAGTTGTATTATGGAAAGAAATTTTTTTGTAAAACATGTTTTCACTTTCAAACAAATGGAACAATGACCTGTATCAAACCAGTACATTTGAAATGTGGATTTGTTTATAACCAAGATTTAGTGCAAGTCTTTATCCAAACAGAACTTGTAAAGAAAAAAACATTAGCTGTTTCAACTAAGGTATGATAACCAAGAGTAAGGGGTTAAAGGTCATGATGGTTAAAAACAGACCGTATATACTAGAGAAACATCATGCTGCTAAGATGCAGTAACCAGATATAATAGGTTACTACTAGACAATTATCTATGGAATTGGTTTATCTGTAGTACAGCATTTACAACTGGGATACTTCACCCTGTGCAGGTTGTATTGTATAATGAAAGCTTTTATTTAAACTAATGAAAGAATTACCCTTATCAGACTAGTGAATTCTAAATGTGGATTTGTTTGTTTGTAACTAAGGATTTAGTGTTAGTCTTTATCCAAACAGAACTTGTAAAGAAACAGCATTAGCTGTTTCAACTAAGGTATGAGAGCCATAAGTGAGGGGTCAAAAGTTACAATGGTTTAAAAGAACAGCCAGTGAATACTAGAAAATCATAATGCATTTAGGATAACATTCCTAGCTATATCTTGGGTTGAGGTGATATAGTAACCTGAACATGATTTAATTTAAAATGGACTGATTGACATAAAATTAATTGTATCTGCAGACAAACAGGAAACTGAATCCTAGTTGTTCTAAAGCCAATAATGAAATAATTGATTTAGGAACACAAGGTATAATTATCCATATATTTGTTATAAACGAGTGTAAATTTATGTAAATAATATTTTGAAATCTTAGTTTAATTCTTAATGACAAATAGAAGTCCATGGGCGCTCTTCACACATTAAGGTATGCCATTTCACATTTTTTAATGGTATTGATCTTGGGCACTTAAAATATATAGTGGTCAGCTTTGGCACTGTCACCAATTATGAGAAATGCTTTTTCATAAAAAGCTTTATCAAAATTATTTTAGTATGATAGTAATACTCATATTTGTATACCCTTAAAGATCCTAAGCCCCTGAGGAAGCTCAGTGTTCGGTGAAATATTGGGCGTACCTAGGGGATCATAGTGTTCTAATAAAATATCAAAATAAAACTACATTTTTTATGATGAACTGAGTGGATGGTCTCCAGATACTTTTTTTTTTTTTCACTGAAGTCAACCATTCAACCAGCCCCCAGTAGGAATATTTGGACTACTTTATACAAAGGGCACCCACCCACGTTCTCTTTCTTGGCAGCATTTACTTCACATGTGGTATATGGTAACCACATGTGGGTAGAAAGGACTTTGAATACCTTTGAAGGAAATATGAAAAGGACCCATTTGATTCCTCCAAGAGAAGATTTTGATCGTGATAGTGACTAGGATTGCCCACTTTTTTGAGTGCCACGTACAGAGGAAAAACTAACTTTTGTTTAGTGGATATCAAATATATTGTGTTTGCATAGGATATTTTTGGTGTGTAATCAATGCTTGTATGGATAGCTTTGCAGAAATAGGGACCAGCTTTGAAACTAGACAGACAACATTTAGCTTCTCAGAAACAGAACAGAAAAAACTATACACAGCAGTAGGAGCTGGTAGAAATCTTGAGGTAGGTTCTTCTGAGAAAGATTTGCAGTATAAACTAGAACAACTAAAAAAGGACAACAGATTAGAGTGGCATAGTATCACTCTAAGAGAATACTTACACTATAAAAGAATTCCTCGTGGGCAACGAGTCCTTACTGAGTCAAACCTAGGAGTTGAATCCAAAATTCTTGATGAACATTGGGAGGGGATAAAAAAACGTTGTTCGAATGATTTTATGTACGCTTTAATAGAAGCCAGTTTAGAAGGAAGGAGTGAGTTAATAGATGAAATAGCCAAAATACAGGATCAGCTCAAATTAAAAACCAAGGAGGAACAGTTCAAAAAAACTTTAGAGGAAATAAAAAAAAGGCTTCAAACATTTGAGGATGAACTGAAGAAAACAAAAATTAAAAAATTGAAGAGGGACACGAATGACTACAGGCTAAACAGAGTTTATACATGGAAAGTGATTCCACCTTATAGGAATTATAGGGTAGACACTGATTCCGATAGTTCTGGTAGCTACAGCAGGAGAACAGACAGACCTCAGCACAATAGACTATGACATAATAGGGATTTTTTTCAAAGGGAGCAAGCGGACGAGGAACCCCCACCCCGTCATCAGGAAGAAAGACAATCCAGATATTATACCAGGCACAGGACCCTGTACCAGAACAAGGTCAAGGCTACTCAGATCAAAGAACCAGAGGAAGAGGAGGAGGAGGAGGCAGAGGGAGAGGAGGCAATTGGGGAGGAGGTGGGAGTGGGAACAGTGGAGTTCAGGGCAGATGGATATAGCAGTGTTCAATCTGAGTGACAACGAATTCTCAGACATAGATATGGCAGTTTTGAGCAAAGGACTCTCCTTTGTTCCATATAAAAAACCTAATTGATTTGAACTTATGTTAGACCTACAGCGGTTCTTCAGGACAGTCAGATTGAGAGAGATATTTTACTTGGAAGCACCACAAGATCTACAATAAAGGGAAATTAGAACAGCTGTTAATTTTAAATCAAAGTTTAATCCCCCAAAAGGTCAAAGTCATAGTGTAGAGGCTTGTGTCTCTTCAGTTACCATGGATGTTAAGGAACTGTTCAAGCACTCAGCATCCACAGAACCTGGGTATAACCTTACACAACAAGAGAAAAAGGCATTGAAGGAACTAGAAAAGGATGAATCGATAGTCATTAAGGAAGCTGACAAAGGGGGTGGAATAGTGGTTATG
This sequence comes from Neoceratodus forsteri, assembly GCA_016271365.2. Lineage (NCBI taxonomy): Eukaryota > Metazoa > Chordata > Ceratodontiformes > Ceratodontidae > Neoceratodus > Neoceratodus forsteri. The sequence goes on from CM028134.1 coordinate 315,972,232, forward strand.
GCCCAAGAAAAGCATGTTGAGATGTGTAACAGTTTGTTACTAATGGAAGAGAACTATGCACTTTTAAAGTCTAAGTGGGCCATATCTATAGCCCCTCCTTGGTCCACTACTTTGGTCACCCAGTCAAAGAAATCGATTAGATTCACCTGACATGACCTTCCACTATGAATCCATGCTGCCTTGGGTCCTGTGCCCTGCTGGCCTCTAGGTACTTGACAATTCTTTCTTTTAGAAGTGATTCCATCATTTTCCCTATGACTGAGTTCAACCTAACAGGTCTGTAGTTTCCAGCCTCTGCCTTGCTCCCAGTCATGTGAAGGGGAATCACATCTGCCTTCCTCCAGTCTTTGGGTACCACACCATCCTCCCATGATTTGTTAAAAAGGGTAGTCAGTGGTGCCACTAGGTCTCCCCTAAGTTCTTTGAGAATTACTATCAGGTCCCATTGCCTTATCCACCTTAAGTTTTGAGAGTTCATTCAGGTACCTTTCTTCTGTGAATGGACTGGTATCAATCCCCCTGCCTTGAGTGCTTCTGTTTTTTGATTTAGATACCTCCCCTCTTCTTCTTTAGTGAATACTGAGCAAAAGTATTTGTTCAGTTTCTCTACTTTCTCACTGTCACTCTCTGCCTACCCCCTTCCCTTTATTAAGCCTCACTATCCCTCCCTTTGTCTTTCTTCACTCCCTATTGTATCTATAAAAGATTTTATCCCCTTTCTTAACTGATCTGGCTATCTTTTCCTCTGTTTGGTCCTTTGCTTTCCAGACTGCTTTCCCTGCATCCTTCTGCATTAACTGATACAGGTCTCTGTCCTGCTCCTTCTGTGATTCCTTATACTTTCTGAATGCTTTTTTCCCCTAACCTTCCTTGCCACCTCTTTTTAGAACCATAGTGGTTTTTTACTTCATTTTGTTTTCTTTATTTGTTTCACACAAAGGCTTGTTGCCTCTATGATGGCAATTTTGATTTTTCCTCATTGTTCTTCCACCTCTCCTTCCTGCCCATTTGCTAGTTCATTCCATAGGCATTCCCCCATTTTGCCAAAATCAACCCTTCTAAAGTCCAGTACCATCACTTTTGTATGACTTGACTCTACAGCTGTGTTTATCGTGAACCACACTGTATGGTGGTCGCTTGTTCCCAGATGGCTACCCAAGTCCAAATCTGTGATCCTTTCTCCGTCCCCATTTGAGAGTACCAGGTCCAAGACTGCACCCTCTCAAATGGGTTCCAACACAAACTGTCTGAGGAATGCCCCCGCTAGGGCATCAAGGATGACCCTATTCTTGGATGTGGTTGCAGTAAATGTGCTCCAGTTAACATCCAGCATATTCAGGTCCCCAATTAACAATATCTTCTCTTTTTCTGCTATTCTGAGGATGTCTTCTATCATTTCCTTGTCCATTTCCTCCCCCTGAGATGGGGGCCTATATACAACCCCTGTGCGGATTATGGTGCCACTACCTGTCTCCAGGGTGACCCACAGTGCCTCCCCTCCTCTCCATTTACCCTTTAGTTCCATTGCTTGGATTCCTTCCCTTATGTAGAGAGCTACTCCTCCTCCTCTTTTACCCTTCCTATCGCTACTGTAGTGCCTTATCTTTTCAGTTATCAAATGGAACATATGGATGTCTCAATGTTTGTTCACTTTGCAACAGAAGAATAATACCCCGAGTTAGTAGGGAAAATTGTTAAGGATATACAAGCATTTATGTATCTGAATGTAAGCAGAAAGCAAGACATGAGATTTTGGAACTGTGGAAAGGATTACGATGGATTACCAACTCTGATTTTGCAATCACTTGAAGGACCCAGATTATGACATGAGTCAATATGAAAATGTGTATTTTTTCCTTTTCTTTCTTGTGAAATGTTATTTTCTTATAATTTCTCTAATTTTGTCTGGTTTACTATTTTGGCTTATCTTAAAACATCTTGTATTGAGATGTATACTGATTTTTGCTTTCAATTAACGTCCCCTACTCTTTTCAAAAAGTGCAATGGGATCTTTAATGTCCACCAGAACAGACAAATGGGACCTCAGTTTAATGTCTCATCTGAAAGACAGCATTTTAGGAGTGCAGCATCCCCCCCATGATGCACTACAGTGTCAGTATTGGAATTTACACCAAGTGCCTGGTGTAGGGCTAGAAACCACAACCTTTCAATCTTCCAGTCTCAGACGTGAGTGTGCAACCTGCTGAGCCACTGACACTGCACAAGCACTTTAAGAATTACACTGTATTTGCAGTTTGCAAATATCACTTGTGGAAGGTGCATTATGCCTTGTCATTACAAAAGACACAGCTTCTCTGCATCAATATAGATACTTAAATTTGTTCTACTTTAAAAAAATATATTCCAGAAAGAAGCACAATATTTGTCAGATATGATATTTCATGAATATTGGAGTGCCTGTTCATAGATGTCATGGGACTAGGTTAAGAAGAGTTAATCTCCCACTGTCATACTATACATGCAAGGGAAACATTTCTTTTCTGTTTGGAATTTTGCATTTTGTCTCTTTACACTTTCAAGCTACCCTATCAGTAAATTTTGTTATGAACTTTGTTTTCTTATGGTTTAATATTTTTTCTACTTTGGTACGAATTGAGTTATGATTATTGATTTGTGTAGGGTTTTGTCTTGATTCAATAATATTCCCCTTTTCATTTTCATCAATAAGTGTCATGGGATCTTTTACTTCCACCTGCGCAGTGACCAGAGATGGGCAAAAGGGACCTTGGTTTAACATCTTACCCAAAGGATGGCACCTCAGTTGTGCAGCACTCTCCTTGTAATGCACCACAGTGTCAGTTATGGGTATTATCCCAAGTACCTGGTGTGGAGCTAGAACCTACGACTATCTGATCTTCCTGTCCCAGTGGTGAGTGAGCTATGTACTGAACTACTGACACTGTTGAACTGGCTATCAGTGGAGGTGCAGAAATCCAGTACTTCTGACACTGATGAAGGGTGTCCAAAGGAACTCAACTTCTCTTCAGCACTTCAATGACATGACGCAGCATTTTTTACAGGGAGCACACACTGAGCATGTACAAGTGTTGGCAATCCACATGACCTGCAGCAAACAAACAGTGGTGCTACCATGCTGGAAATCAAGAACACCTCATGATGCACATGTCTCAGTGCCATTTCCAGCTCTTTCTCATGGGGAAAGCACTTGGCTACTAAAAGTGGTTAATTTCTTGTAGAAAAGAATGCTTTGTGATTGATACATTTAGAAATCATCAGAAATTGTTGGAGAATCATGTATTATCACTTAAATTAGTTAATTTACAACACTGAACTGTGATTTCAGATAAGCAAGCCAATGAAACTGTGTGCTGCTGCAGAGGAGATGAGATTGACGTGTAAGCCTGCAGTCAGTTGCAGTCCCTGCATCAGAAACAGTGTAGTGTGAATTTACTAGATAGGGAAAGGTGCAAAGGGAGGTTTTTGGAAAGATTTATTTTACAATTAAAGTGGACTTTATTTATGAAGGACATCCTTAGAGCCAATGATCCACCCATAATATCAAGTCATCCTTAATATGCTAAAGGACAAAGAACCTCTGTGTACAAACACTGAGGCAAGGGTTACCCCAAAGGGCATTTGGCTGGGAAGCCAAGTTTCAAGAAAATACAAAATCACACATGCCCACACAATACAAAGCATCATGAGCTGCATATGCAAATGACCACAGAATGTTATGCTGGTTCAACTTTAAGCAGAATTGCATGTGTGATTTTGTATTTACTTAATATGCTATATATTACTTAATATTGCATTTGGGACTACAAGAAAGGTCTTTAATATCTGGATGTCTGTAACATGCCATGTCCTTAAAAAGCAAGTTTTAATGTAACTGTTTTTGTTGATTGCTTGTGGTACAGGGCACAGAAATTCATCTATTTATTTTTTGTCTCAGCCAGCCAGCCAGTGAGGGAAAAGTGAAGCAGGCTGCTGTAAGAAACTAGGCCTCTCTCATTATCCCTCAGTAGGGAGATGTCAAGCTCTACCAGTGGAGCCAGAGTGTGAAGCCTTGTAGTGCTGCTCTTCCCAGTCACCTCAAGGATGGAAAACCCTCCACCCTTGAGGTGCACTTCAAGAACAGGTCATAGTTTCAAGTTTAATACTGTCTCTAAATATATGTATAAAGGTCTTACAATTTAATAAAGAATGATAAAAAATTAATTTTATTGTAAAATAGTCCCTCTATTGGTATGCATACCAGAAGATGAAGCAGCTGTATGTGACACATAGGTTTTGGCTGTTTGGTGGTAGGTGCTTGCTCTTTTAAACCTATTTATTAAATTTAAATTTTTCTTGCAACTTTGAGGCAAACTAATTGTGAATACTGAGGGTGATACTTTATAAAGGTTGTTTGCAAATACTACTGGAAAGAAAATGCTGGATATAGCTATAGCATAAAAGGGGAAGTAAACCTTAAACTAAATACATTATTTGATTAACATTTAAGTACTAAGCTATAAATATATATATGGGATACATGATGGGCAACTGTGGAATATGGAAAATATCTGCACGAGTACAAATGTTTGCTATATTCCACAAGTGGCACATCATGTGTACGATTTATACAATAGGGCAACTATCCTTTGGGAACATTTTTTCTGTGTTTTCTCCCTGTTTACTCTGTTTTTTTTTATTTTGGTAACTGGATAAGTTTTTAAGGGGGACCTGGGAGCACTGGGCAGTTAAGTGATTTGTTCAGAGTCACACAGTATTGAAATGGAAGTTGTGAGAATCAAACACTGGTCTGGGCTGTTGGAAGTTTGTTCACTGCTTGTTACTCTAAACTCTAGGCTATAATGACAGCACTGTATGTGCATGGTCTGAGTGCATGTAAGTGTTTCTAAATGGGCTGAGACTGCTAGACACTATGAGAAACAGGTGCATGTGATTTGCAATGATAATTGTGTTACCTGCAGCTAGGAGTGAGAAACAGACTGTTTATTCAGTAAGTTGCAGGCTTCACTGAGACAGAGAAACTGTTGCGGTCAGCACTCAGAAAGAGAAACTGGTTTATGAAGGAGGCTGGTTTGAAGATTAGAGCAGCACAGTAATGGGATAGGATTGTCAGAATAACTATGGGACACAGGTGATTGTCTTTTACAATGCTAATTGAGTTAGTTGCAGGTTTCAGTGAGAAAGAGAAACTGTGAAGCTATTAAATGTAGGCTGCAGTGTAGATGGTCTCACCCTGGTGACATCACCATTGTTGTATATTTGCTGGTGATGTAGACACTGTGGGTTTATCAGGAAATAAATCCACAGTGGTGATGTCATCACAGTGGTTATACAGTGGCTGTGAAAATAACACCTTTTACTTCATAGCATATCACCTCTCCCTTTTTGTATATATATATATATATATATATATCCTCAGAACACAATAAAAATGATTCATGCCTTATAAGGTAAACCCACTTTCCAAACAATCTTCCTAACAGCCACATCCATCCTCAATCCCCACTTCTGTCAGATAGTCCCAAAGCAGCTGGGATAGCAGGGCGTGGGAAGTGGTAGGATAAGACAATTCATTCCATTAAGCCTTCCACCATGGCAGCAGCAGAAGCCAACTGATACATCACCTTGTACAGGTGCTGTTTTCCAAGCAGTTCAACCATCACCATCACCAGCCAGAGCCAGACCCAGCATATGCCCCACCATCACTGCCCCTGAATTTGTTGCACTTAAGCAAACTACACTGCATGAGTAATTCATTAGATACCCACACTAAACTGCCACCTACTCACCCCAAGTTCCATGCAAATACAATAACTCACTATGGAGATAATGACACTTGATCATCAGACATTCGCCATACTGTAGTAGAAGACAATTACTTTTGAAGACACAAAGCATAAATACAACATTCCATCATGATTCACATTTTCTCAGTATGTTCTCTCCACTGGGTCTGAGGCAATATGCTCGGTGATGGTAACACTACTGAATGTGTCAAGGGGAGAAGATAATGGGCATTTCACTAGCAATATCTGAAGCAACAGTGCAAACCAATTTCTTAATTTCCTAAGTCTAACTGTCATTTGTGTTGTGTCCAAATTAAGCAGCACCACTGCCACTGGCATCCTATCCTCACTATAACCATCCTCTGCAGAAGTTACTTTGAAGTAGACAGCCTCACAGAAGCACAGTAGTAGAGGAAGTGCCTTACTTAATTTGTTGGTGACTGGGAAAGCACAGTAGGGAAAACATTCTGGGCCAGATATTCAAAACTTTGCCCAGGGGCAAAATTAGCACTGCCCAGCGGGCAAACTGAGCCCGGAGCACAAAGCAAGCCATATTCAAACGGAATAGCCCAGGGCAAACAGCTTCTGAATATAGCATGGTAATGAGGCCATGCAAACTGGGCTGGGAGTGCAGGGCAAACATTGCCCTGGAATAAGACAGCACTGAATAAAACAACCAGGAAGTGCAACCCACAACAACAACACAGTACACAGCAACGTGAGGGCAGGTACAGACGAACTACGTGGCCAATGTGTGTGCCAGCAAATGCATGGACTCAGTACAGTTGCAGGAAGCAGCAGATGAGAAAGAACAGTGATCAAAACTTTACAATATTCCCCGTACCATTAGCGCCGCGCTAACACATTAGCGCGGAGCTAAGCAGTTAGCCTGGAGCAAACACGCTTGCCCGGAGCTAAAATGTGCCATATTCAAAAGTGCCATGCAAATGAGCCTACTTAGGTAGTCTCTGGCAAACAACCGGATTAGCATCTCATTATACCCTGATTTGCACACAGTTTGCCTAAGCGTTACTGCAGGGTCCCATAGAGCCACCTGTAGGTCAGTCTGGAAGTACAGGGCAGACAAGGTCCAACCGCAGCTCCATCTGTAGGTCAGTCTGGCAGTGCACGATGATAGCTACAGGCTACAGGTAAACAGTACAGCATAGCATAGCATAGCATATTGTACCCCAGGGGACAGGACAGCATAGGCACAGGTGGTGGTGGTGCTGCATGCAACTGTCACACTGTAGGGCATGCTACAGTGCACAGCAGACACTACAGTAGCAGGGAGACAGTAGTGTGAGGGACGTAGCACTGCCTATGGTGTGTAGGGCAAGTGATGCTGATTGCACTGTACACAGTGACAGGCCCAACCTGCAGGTGTTTACTGACAGTCGACATTACTGTTACACTGTTGTGTGACCCACAGATGCTGTACCTGTGGCATGTGATGCCCACAGTGACATGTACATATCTGGCTTTGTGTGTTGTGGCAGTTGTACAGCTGTGTGGTATGTGGCTGGGGGGGGCATATAGTATCCGAAAGGCACACTAGTGTTGGGGGTATTCCCATACTGGCCCATGTGCACTGCATGCTGGGTCCCAGCCTTGTGGCCACACCTGGTCTGTGGCACAGCCTGGCCACCATACACTCCCCTCAACATCCTCCTTGCCCACAGTGCTGCATGTGTGTGCTGGCATCTGTTTTGTCCACAGATATGTGTGGTCAGCAGGTGTGTGCTGTATGGCTACACTGCCATGCTGTCCACTGGCGGCAGGGTCACCACTTACTGCCTGGCATGGCTGGGACTGGTGGCAGATGATGGCATCATTGTGATGCCATTGGTTAGCAACAAGCTTCCACTATGTTTGGCTTTATCTATGTGTTATATTTATGTATTAGGGTCACATAAGACCCGCGCTAAACCAGCAAATCCGCGCACAGCCATTTATGTTAGCAAAGCTGATTGCCCAGGATTAAGACCAGCTTTTTCTGGGCGGTAATCTACCGCGACTAACTGTCGCTGCTAGGTCGCGCTTAAACCACTTAGCCGCGCCAGCCACTGAACATCGCATTGCGCTTTGTATTCATGCTCGCTTGCCCCTTGCATACATTATACTTTTGCCTGGCGCTAATGCAGTTTGCCCGCGTTATTTGGCCTTTTGAATATGGCAGACCCGCGCTAATCCCGCGCTAAACCTGGCAAATGATTTTTGCCCAGCGCAAAGTTTTGAATATCTGGCCCTCTGTGTTGTATCTAGTTATTGTTAGACATCTGAATATACCCTCATGATCTGAAGGTGGGCACCTTTGTGATGGACACCTGTAGTAACATGTTGAAGGTGATGGATAATGATTTCTGTCATTTTCCTTGTTTTGTACTCACACTAAATCTGCTTGTGAGCCATGTGTTTGACAATTCACGCATAGATAAAAGAAACACTTGATACCGTGTAGGACATCATGGCAGCATAGCACAGTGGTTAAGAACACTGAGCTACAAACTTGCAGAACTGATTTTGAATTCCACAATCGCCACTTAAGTACTTTGTGACCAGGAGCAAGTTACTTAACTTACCTGTGCTCTCAAGATGCACCTTGAAACAAGCTTCAGCTTAGTGTGTCTTCCAGGTCAAAAATTATGAAATTAAATTAAAATTAAATATCTCCACCATTTCTGCAAATATGCTGAGCTCCTCTTGTCTCTGCCATTCCTGCAAATGTACTGAGCTCCTCTGCCATTACCATCACATGCATAATGATCCTCAACATTTCTTAATTATAGACATTTCCACATGGTGGATATTCACCTTTTGTACCATAGAGAGACTCATATAACAAAAATCTTTGTTCTGAGCTATGGTAGTAAAGAACATGGACTTTTGGGAATGTCTGTCATGGTCACAGTGGTGTGTTCTACAAAAGTTCAGTCCAATTCTGTGACCATATGTACAGATCACCAAATATATCAGTGCAGAATCAGAAACTCTTAGCATGGTACTATTTATGGTGAGGCTACCTGAACCCCACATGCACTGTTACTTGCAGTCTTCTACAGAAACCCAACAATGTTAGGCTAGTAGTGGAGAAGGCCACATTGGCAGCACTGGTAGTGGAGGTGATGTCCATGGTGATGGTGGTGGTGGAGGGAACATCACTAGTTTGTCTGAGCCATTGCAGCAGCACCACCAAAATGCAATATTCATTAAAGAAGTGGCAGGGATGTTTCTTACACAACTATAGACAGGTTTGACAGCCCTAGATCAGGCACACAATCTGGCATGGCAACACTGCTGGATCACAGGTATAAAGATGTGTTCATGCATCCTGGACACATAAAATGACTCAACCAGAAACTATTACATACACTTGGGCTGGAACAATAAAGACAGTTTAAAGACACCAGCAATAATGTGCATACACATCTTTCTGGTTGAACTGCTCCTCCTTTTCTGCTGTCTTCTATTGGTGCCAGTGCCAAGTGTGTGTGAGATAACATTAAAGACTTGGATAGTGATAGTTTCTTTTATTTCCAAATTTTGGTTCTACATACTGCCCCCCACCTGGCTGAGAAACTAACTCCTGCAGCCTTTTTTCCTGACTCACTGTGCTATAGGGACTCCCACTCCTTCTCCCATATCCAAGCCATCCTCATCAGCTGGAAAATCTACCTTCTCCTACCATCTCCACTACCCATGGAACCAGGTTCCACAGCCCCTCAGAAACTCACCATCACACAACTCCATTAAATCTCAACTTCGACATCAACTCTTCCCCACCTGTAACTGCAACTAGTCTGCCTTTAGCCAAATGAACATGGTTTAAACTTCAAAACCCCTGTACTATATATTATTGTATTCATGTAACTGATTGTAAATAACTGTATCTATGCAACTAAATGTAAATAACTCCTTTGTACAAAAGTATGTGATTTTACAGTATGTAATATTCTCATTTATACCACGGGGGTGAGATCTTTCTCAGTAGGATATCCTGTGTTATTTCCACTGTAGTGAGGGTAAATCCTGATGACATCAGCAGAGTGAAGATAACTGCACTGCAGCTTGCACTCTAAATGAAACTGCTTCAGAAAACAGTTAATCTTTTACCTTTGTTTTTACCAGGAGAGAGACGCACTAAGCTAAAAGTTTGTTTACAGGTGCAACCTGGGAGCACAAAAAGTTAAGTGACTTGCTCAGGGTCACACAGTATGCAAGTGGAAGCTGTGGGATTCAAACCCATGTCTGGTCTGTTGGCTATCACCAGATTTGCAACTCAGAGCTTTAAACTACTGCGCAATACTGCCCTCCAATAGGAAACTGCTTTGGGAAACAGTTTCTCTTTCTCACTGAAACTGCAACTTACTCAATTAGCTTTGCAAAAGACTTGCACCTATGTCCCATTGTGTTTCTAACATTCCTAGCCCATTACTGTGCTGATCTCAGTTTCAAAATGACATGAATTCTAAATGAAACTCTTTTACAAAGCAGTTTCTGTTTCTCAGTGCTACCTGCAGCAATTTGACTTTATCAGTGAGCCTCTGACTCCCTCAGTTAGCTTTGCAAACACTGTCAGCTGTGTTTCTCACTCCCAGTCCATTCATAACAATCACACACACACACACACACACACTGACAGCACACACAGAATGAGCAGGAAACAGACAGAATCAGAAAAATGTTCCTAAAGCTCTCACTCCTGTGGTATAAATCGCACACATAATGGGCAGATTATGGGATATGGAAAACATTCTTACTCTGCAGGAGTGAGAATATTTTTCATATCCCACTCCTGCCCCTCATGTATACCCTATGTATCTATTCTATGTATGTATACAGTTTGTAACACCCTCCCCCTCACCCCTGGGTCACACTTGACAATGAGCCTTGACTCAGCATGCTTCTCCTGGAAATCAAATGTTTAAATAAAATAAAAAAAAATAGTGATGACTGTTAGACAACCAAGGATATTTGGGAGCTTTTGGATACTGAATGCTGACTCTGCTTAGACCTTTTGGAAGAGGGCTTTGACTTGTTATCAGAGTACATGATGCAAACATATCTAGCCTTGCCACTGTCTGGAAGAAATAGTGATCCAATCAAATTCTGTAAAGATAGGCAAGTAATTTGGTCAGCACTGTCTAAAGTGGTTGTGTATTTTCTCAGATGTCTTCCAACACTGGTAACTTCAGAAAGATGTTTCAGCCACTGGAGATATTGTCTCACCACATTGCTCAAGGCTAGATCCAATATTGAATTCTTAGCCTTTCTCAAACTGAATTTATCATGGATAAAATGTAACTATCCATTTGATTATTCGCATGTCCAACAAGTGATATCTGCTACTATTACCACTTCTACACCTCCTAGTGGCAAGTCTGCCCAGACTTCTAGTGGCACTCGAGCCACAGTCATTCTCAGGCTCCCAGAAGCAACTACTCTGGAACACACCACCTGCACAAGTAATCCTCCTCCTGATATCAGTTAACAAAAGCCCTGTTTACATTGGCCATTTTTGCACTGATATTGGTGGTTTAGAGAGCCAACTGATGTACGTTTGTGTGGGTAAACTGCGCATGCATCAAACTGGTGTGGATCTTCTGCTTTCTTCCCAGAGAGAGGAGTTGCACTGGTGTTGGTGGTTTCAGATGCTGTATAAACAGTGACCATTGTTCACCTCACTACCTGAGGGTATTTCAGCATCAAAACACACAGCAATCTTCTTGCAGAATGGGTCCCACAGTACAAATCCCAAGCCATTGATGTGATACTGGTATGGAAGCAGATGTCCTTAAGTGGTGTACACCAGTGACTTCATAAATGACTTGGTGAAGACTGAGAGCAGTGTGAGCCACATGGTGCTAACAGCTTGGTCAGTGTAAATGGGTCTTATGACCCAGGCATTTCCTCAGCACAGCACAATGAATGGCACAGTGACAGAAAGACTGGTCAGTTGACTTCCCATTCTCTAGTCTCACTTAGACCTCATGTTGTCAATTGACTATAGTTTTTATGGCCAGCTGTCAATGACGTTGGTCAAATTTAATTTATATAAAAAAATTATTACAAAATGTAAATGTCGAAATATAAAAACAAATCTCCCTCCATGAATTGTATAATATTGTAAATGGTAATTGGTTCTTGAAGGAAGTGGCTGCTAAGGAAATGAGGGCAGCATTCAGGAGGTACCAGGAGATGCAGAGGGAAATGGATAGTGAGGCATACCAGGAAAAGCAGACAGAAGGCAGTGAGGGATCCAAAGGTACAAAAAGAGGAAAGGATAACTATCCTGAACAGATTTTTCTGCTTCATCTTCACAGTGGAGGGGAAGGGGATGGACCACATAGAAGCAGAAGGAACACTGGGGAAAGGGAGGTAGACACAAATCCATTCAAAGAAGAAAGAGTCTGAGAGGACTGGCAAATCTGACAGTGGATAGAGCCAGACAGGGTACATCCAAGGGTGCTTAAGGAGCTAAGGGAAGTACTGGTTGCACTTCTGACAGCCCTCTTCAACAACTCACTGAAATAGGAGTGATTCCTGAGAAGTGGAGGAGGGAAGATACAGTCCCACTTCATAAAAGCAGCAGCAGGTAGGAGACTGGCAGTTATAGGCTAGTTAGTCTAACATCAGTGGTGGGAAAGCTAATGGAGACACTATAAAAAGAAAGGTTAGAGGAGTATCTTGAATTCTGCAGGTTACGAGACTTTAGTCAGCAGAAATTGATGGAGGTGGGGGTCATGTCAGATGAATATGATCAATTTCATTGACTGGGTGACAAGTGAATCAGATTAGGGTGGGGCAGTGGACATGGACTACTTAGTCTTCAGAAAGGCATTTGACACTGTACTGCATAGGAGGCTTATAAGGGAACTGGGCAGTTTGGGGTGGGACTCAGGTTGGTAAACTGGGTACAGAAACTGGTTGGTGGATAGATGTCAGAAAGTGGTGGTAAATGGTACTCACTCAAATTATGGGACAGTGACCAGAAGGGTACCTCAGGACTTAGTACTTGGACTAGTGCACTTCAGTGTCATCATATACAACATTGCAGAGGAGCTGGAAGGGAAGGTATGCCTCTTTACAGATGACACCAATATCTAAAATAGGATAGCTGTCCCAGAGGGGATTGAGAGAATGAGAAGAGACCTGAGAAAACTCAAAGAATGGTCAAGGGTATGGCGGCTGGGATTCAATGCAAAAATCATACTGCTAGGGCACAGAAACCCAGGAGCAGTGTATAAAATGGAATGATAGGTACTGATGGTCACAAAGCAGGAAAGGAACCTTGGAGTTATCATATCTGATGACCTCAAGGTGGTAAGGCAGTAAAAGAAGGCAGTAGGCACATCCAGTGGGATGCTGGGATGAACTGGGAGGGGAATCACCAGCTCAAGGCAAGAGGTGGCATTACCATTGCATTGCTTGTTGGTGATACCCTACCTGGAACTGGAACACTGTATCAAATTCTGGAGACTACATCTCAGGAAGGACATAGACAGCATAGAAGTTGCCCAGAGGAGGGCAACTAACATGGTGCTGGTGCTGCATCATAAGCCCTATGAGGAGAGAAGGATTTCAATATGTACACCCTGGAAGAGAGAAGCGAGAGGGAGGACATGATAGAGACCTATAAGTTCCTCAAGGGGGTGAACGAGGTAGAGGAGGGGAGTATTGTTCAGAAGAAAGACTGCACAAGGACAAGTGGCATGCAGTGAAGCTGGAAGGGGGAACTTAGGAGGGATGTAAGGAAGTACTTCTTCACTGAGAGTGGTGAACACATGGAACAGGTTCCCAGTGGAACTGGTGGGTATGAAAACAATGTCAGGCTTCAAACATGCATGGGTATGGCACAAAGGAATCTTGGAAGTAAAGCAGGGCAGAGTAGCCTGAGATCAGGTAGGGTCTGCAGTGACAGTATACACAGGGACACACTGGGCAGACTGGGTGGGCCAAGCAGTCCCTATCTGCTGTCAATTCTATTGGCCAGATTTTCAAATGTCCAATACTGCTGCAAGCCCCCGGTGTGCTGAACATATGGTGCACAGGTCTTGTGTCATTCACTAGCCAGCATTCAGGATTTTCCATCCCTTGCACCCAGTGCTGCACATTAGACCACAAATATGTGGTCTAGCATGCGTCACTTCTGGGGATCAGTGTTCTGGTGCTTGTGCCAGATATGTGGCACAAGCTGCCGGAAAGCAGGGAAAGTGTCACAACTGCACTCGATATTGGAAAGTCAGGCGCAGTTGCGGCACAGGAGTTGAGAGCACCACCGAAGTTAAAGTCCTGTGGTGCAGGGTGGGGATGCAAGCCATATGCCACCATTCGATAATCCTGCCCCATGTTTCTGAGTTTCTTCTATGTAATTCAATGCTCTACATTTAATTCATTTTCATTTGTTTTTATGTTCTTGATGTATAATGTTTTTGGTCGGAGGCATTGTTATATAAGTAAGGAATAATCCATTATTAGGCGTGCGGCAATATTGTAATAACTGAATGACGTGCCTTGATTGTGAGACTGAGGCGCTACTGAGGGCCTTCAACCACCCAGGAAGTGAGGTTATTACAGCATTGATGCAGACCTGCAGTGGATTACTACACTTATGACATTCGGAAAATGGTCAAAAATTATATAAAATGTCAGAACCTGTGGGCCAGGGATAATATACTATTTGGCAAGAAGGTAAATCAGAGACTATGGGAGGGGGGGGTGTAAGTCCTGAGCTCAGCACTAGGCCACAGTGGTCTTACTGGGTCGTAGACTACACTACTACAAGCACTCCATTCCCCAGTAATTGCCTGTCAACACTGCCTATCACAAGTAAGTTACAGTCATAAATGTTCATTGATGACCTCAAGGCTTTTTTATCTCACCCCACCCCATTTGTAATCTGCTTTACCCCATGCAACTGCATTGGAAGATGAAGTGATTCAGCCAAATTATTGAAATTGAAACAGATTTATGGGGCACTGCATGAAGCTGAAGTGAGGTTGCTAGTGGCCGACTTCTCTCACCCTTACTCCACATGCAGGAGCAGTAATACAGTGAGAATGCCTCTGCAATGTAAACACAGCTTCTGATTAGCACTAACAGGCCATTGTAGTGGAAGCCCCAAAAGTACGAGCAACAGTAAACAAATACTCGGTATGTTGGCTATGGCGGTTCAGAGTAGAAAAATAACGAACTAATCAGTCCTCTGTACATATAGCTAAACAGTTTCTGTAAGTTATAATGAAGATGAGAGTGACTGAATGATGAGAAGTAACATATTCTAATGGGTAGACAGCAGTCTGGGGAATCAGAAGACTTAGGTTCCAGTCTCACCAGAGACACATCACTGTGTGACTATGATTAAATCAATTAACCTCTTATTGTTTCAGTCCACCCATAAAAGAAGGACCCCCACTGAAAACAAGATGTTGCATCTCATCTGTGCAGTCCTGGTTAAATGAACTGTAAACAAATGATGGATAAAGTGGTCCAGCAATGGAATGTGGAGGATTCCTTCATAATGATTCTTATGACCATATTGCTTAACTAAAACTAATGACATTATTACAGTCCAGATTAACCTCAGTCATACTATTAAAATGAAGTGCTTAGCTGCTAACAAGCAAGAACATGTTGACCAAGTAGTGACCTTCTGTCAATCTTGTAGCAGTAGCTCTGAACTCTAAGAATCAGCAGAGTGTTAATGGCCAATCCAGACCAGAGGTGCTGACACAGATGTTAGTGACATTACTACCCTGTAATCTAGACTCTGCTAAGTAAACAGGACAGTTGTTGATAGTAATACAATACAGGAAGCTAGTCAGAAAAAAATTTAGTATTTTTGGTTTCACCATATCTAGAAATCTTGCAGTAATACTTTGTAAACTTAAACTCAGGCAGTCTATGTCAATGCTGATTTCACAGATGAGAAATGTATCAAAAGTGTAACAGTAAACTCTAGTTACTGCAGATGCATGCAGTCCATTTTTTTGCATCCTGTTCTTTATATTAATGAATTTTCTTAAGGACCATATCATCCATTTCTTTATTGAACTCTTAGCCACTATTTGTTTGCACAAATGCAGGAAGATTGTTTGCATTTCTGATTTTTTTCTAAATAGATCCAGTTGAGGCAAGTTAGACTAGCAAATAACATGCAGAACTGTGAACTCCAGGTCTAACCCCACTAAAGCCATTCACACACTGCATGACCCTGAGCAGGTCATTCACCCTCTCAGTGTTTCAGTCCACCTAGTGTAATAAAGGTGGAATCATCACTTTTAATGAGATGCTGCTTCTCAGCTAGGCTATCCAAGATAGGTTTATAGGTAAACTGATTAGATAGATACAGTAGATAGATAGATGGATACATAGATAGGCAGGCAGGTAGGCAGTCAGGCAGGCAAGCAGACAGAAAGGTCTGGTATGATTGCCCGAGTGCTACTTTCCCGATGCACTTTTCCCCGCCACCATTTTCCCGAATTGCGGTTGTCCGACTAGGTATGTTTACCAAGTGCTGTTTACCCGACAATCAAGGTGAAAATATCATCAGACACTTTAGCTTATGCACTCGCATGGTAAAAGGAAGTGTAATGCCAAAAACGATGCGTTTGCATTGTTAATCATGATAGAGGTTCTGAAGCACAGCCTTAGTTAATATGCAGTTAAGCTTCAGACCTCAAAGCAATCCAAGCAATATCCACAGCTTCATCAGAGCTTCAAGTGCATGCCCACTGATGCATGTTCATGCAAATCCCTCAGTATGTCCAATTTGTTGATTACCCGTAACAGGACATAATCAATTAAAGTGTCAATACACCCCATAAAAGTGCAATGTGCCAA
Organism: Neoceratodus forsteri; assembly: GCA_016271365.2. NCBI lineage: Eukaryota > Metazoa > Chordata > Ceratodontiformes > Ceratodontidae > Neoceratodus > Neoceratodus forsteri. The sequence goes on from CM028134.1 coordinate 315,988,857, forward strand.
TAAAAAGGTTAAAAACATTTAAGAATCAGTGTTTAGAGAAATTTCAAAGTTTTCAGCATGTTTCACTATTCATCAGATTATGAATACCATGAGCACTAATACTATGCAAGCATGCAGTAATGTCTTCTAATCCGTGGCAAAGCTTGGATAGTGCAAAAGAAATACTTCAGTTTTAACGGTGTGTTGCTCTCTGCTCTCACCAGCTGGTAGTCAATTCAATGCAACTGCAAAACATTTACTGTCCTCAAAAGGACTTAATATAAATATGATTCAAACAGAAATCCCGTCATAACTAAACATGATCAAAACACATCTTGCACAAAGCATAAACACTTCATTACGATTAATAAATTTGAAAATAAAGCTACAAATAGACTAATAACAATGTTCAGGGGGTTATACAACTTGCTGTTATTTTCATTACCTAGCCTACAATTGTTTTGGTAACTTGCTAGTGTATGCGGGCAAAGTGTATTGTGGGATTTTAATTCAGTAAAATGAACCTGACGGTAAACTGGTGCCGGGCAACTTTCTGTCAGGCAAATGGATGTCAGGAAACTGTACGGATCCCAGACAGAATACTGTATATACATGAGCAGAAGCTAGGTATGCCAATTCTTAGTGCTTTTAAAAAAATGAAATTTTTTGTGCCAGCACCGTTGTGTGGAGGGCTGAGACACCAAGCCTAACCTGCAACCACACAGGTGACCCAGGGGTGGGAGGGACTTTGGGGTGTCACCGGTTGGCCGTTGGGAGGAGGATTGAGTGTCGGATGGACTGCTCTCCTCCTCAGGGGAGGGGGGGTAGGTTGAGCCATCTGCTTGCCTATCTCCTGAAGGAAGCTGGGGGACAGGCAGCTTAAGCCAGCAGATTGGGGAGATAGGGCAGATGATGGCACATGTCATCTAGGAGCATGTGGTGTGCTCCTGGATGTCACTGTACACCACACCTCCCAGGGGATGAGAAAACAGGAAAATCGCTGGCGGCAGGATGATGGTGGGCACCTGCAGGTCCTGCTCCTTAACTAGCTGTGCTCACCAGCTCAAACTGGATCCTGTCATTGGTGGGGGCCTAACATCCCCCCAATTGACCCCGCAAGGGGGGGGCAAGCCCTGGGGAATGATGGCTGGTGGTAAGTCCCAGTGGATGTTGGTGGGGGGACAGGACTGGGGCACCCTCCTGAATGAAGGCTGACTTTGTGGTATAGAAACAGTGAAATAATAATAAATATGCTTTCATATACAGTGAATTTACAAATAGTTAAATGCTTCTGAATGCCTTAAAGTCCTATTTTTTATTCCTGTTCTTTTCCTGGGTTTGCAAATATTGTTAGGTACATTTGAAACAATGGTTACAAAATGTTTTGAGTCATTTACATCATACTACCTCCCACTAATGTAAATATCAGAAGAACACAATCTCTAATTCATGTCTTACCCATCGATGCTTATCTATATTCTTGATCTTAACCTGGTAAACAATTTAAATCTACAATCCTATACGGTAACATATCTTTAAAACAGTTTTTTCCCAGCACCTAGGAAAAAATTATAAACTTGTTAAGAGAGAAAATTCAGTTTTACTGCATTTTTTTGGTATTTATCACCCTGTCACACTTTTTATCACTGAGGATATGCACAATACATAAAAACTGGATCTTTGTGTCTCACATCACATTTATTGGAAATAAATTGTGTGGGATTTGCAAAGGAGTCCTTTCATTGTTGTGATCCAGGTACACCAAATATGCCAAAACTATTACACCACCTAAGAGGTGGTTTAACTTCTGCATGAGATTATCATGACTTGTACCCCAAAAATTACTCATCCTTTAAAATTCTGATGCACATGTAATTTTATTGCTGTAAAGTAAGTGAGTACAGTATCTCAAATGCATCACAGTTTTTTAAACATAGGGCTCAAACATCTTGATGCTTTTAAAATGATGCAGCCGTTTCAGAAGTAATGAAGCACATGTAGTGTCTCAACCTTTGAAACTCCCACTCATTTGCCTTTTTCATTATCATACAGATAAATGAACAGAATATAAGAATACATAAAAAATAGCAAATTACATCTGACAAAAACAATAATATAGGAACATGTCTTATAAAAACAGGAATACAGTACTTAAGTAGCATACTGTACTGAAAGCTGGATCTTTGTGTATCTGAGTACCTCTCACCCTGCTACTGCCCTTCCCCTGCTGAAGTCATAACTCTCTGTTTGTGACATCACAATCTATTGCTGTAGAAATGGCTATGATCTGGAGAATAGGGGATGATGACTTTAGCAGTGGACAAAGAAAAAGTGTACGTACTATTTGAGGGGGCTTATTCCAATAGTCAGACACAGACATGTGTTGAAGAATAATTGTTTTCAGTAGTGTTGGCTCCTGTTCAAATGATCTGACCGTGACAGACTGTTAAGGTGAAGGGGTAAGTAAAATAAGGTAAGGGGGCATTCTTCTTATTTTTAAATAGTCTAGGGTGATAAAATGGATAGACAAGAAAGTTGGAGAGGAAGCCATCCAAGAGATCAAGCGGATCTTGGATTTGGGTTCCACACCAATTGGGCAAGGGCAATACTGAAAGGGTGGTAGGGTTCAATGGATATGGCACTGACATGGTATTGAATATAGCATGGAGGCAGGGGGATGCATGGTGTGTAGGCAGCTTACACAGCTTAAAGAGGATCTGGGGTGGTTGAGGTGGGTGTTAATCAGTATTGGGGAGTGGGACAGGAGAGAGGATTGATGGCAGGCCAAATGAAGCACCACCTGGGTGAGGAATCCAAGTGAAAACATAGGAGGGGGCACAGGGGCATTAAGAATAGGTGTAGAAATGGACCGTAGGAATCAAGAGGAATGGCAGGTAGTCAGATCAAGAAGAGTAAGAAAAGCACAGGCAGGGAAAAGGAAATTGGGGGAGGGGGCACATCAGACAGTAAGCTACGGCACAAGGGTATGCAGCAGGAGAACAGATTCTCACCCTTGGAGACCCATGAGGATGAGAGAAAGGAGAGAGACTGTAAGGAGTCCACTGGAGACAAAGGAGGGGTTAAGAAGAAAGACTGCATTGGGGAAAGTGGTATGGAAGATGCACCTTTGGGGAAAACCTCAAGGACAGATGCCAAATGACACCAGGGATGGGGGTGAACACACTCATAACTGGATTGCACCACAAAAGCAGCAGAGAGGGATACTATAAAAACCTCAGTGAGGGGGAGGAGTAGCGAGGGGGAAGGAAATGTGTTTGATTAAGTGTATATACTGTTTTATTCGTCACCTCCCTGTATGATGTGTTAACTCATTCAGTTTTGTTCTTTGTCCCATATTTATATAAATATATCTGTACAACTGGACATTTGTGAAAACAGGCATTTTTGCTCACGTACCTTCCAGTATTAAATAAAAATTGAATTGAATTGAAGGAGAAGGATACATGTACTCAGGAGAAAACAGTCTGCAGTGAGGCAAGGCAAGCACAAAAGGAGGTGGTAGGGGTGAAGTGCGTGACACAGGAGGCCAAAATGATAGGGGGTGGTGGGGACAGCAGCAGTAGTGGGAAGAGGAGGAATACCAGGTGGGGGCAGAACTCAGGTGAAGGATGTGGGCAGGGGGCAAAAAGGTAACAGAGGAAAATGGGATAAAGGGAAAGAGGTAGGAACAGGAAGACCAAAAGTACAAGCAGAGGGGAAGGGTGTTACTAATAGAGGACTCAATTATTAAGGGTATCAGAAAAGGGAGATAGGAGTAGTTCAATCTGGGCTGAGTGCCTACCAGGAATGACTGCACTTGAGGTGAGGCACAACATTTCCTCATGTGGCAAACAGCAAGGTGGGATGCCTCACTTGGTGCTGTACCTGGGCACCAATGATCTGGAGGGAAATAGTCTGAAAGAGGTGCAGGAAAAATTCAGGGAGCTTGCCAGGGTATGCAGTAGGAAGATCCAATCTATTGCTTTCTCAGAGGTACCGCCTGTCCCAAAAGCAAGCACACCAAGGAAGCAGAGAATTGAGGGATTCAACCAATGGCTGTCAGATTGGTGCAAGCAGATGGGGTTTGGTTGATAGGGGGCTGGAGATCAACATGGGAAGATAACAGCCTATATGCCACAGACAGACAGCACCTCAACAAGGAGGGACCGGCTGTATTAAAGAGAAAGCTAGGGGATTTTATCAAAAGACTATCTCATTTAAACTGAATACGGGGTGAGGGGGATGCCTCCCCACCTCAGGATGGATATAGGGAGTTAGGGAATAGTTCAACCAAAAAAAAAAAGGATAGGGGCCAAGAGAAAAGCAATACCAATGGCTGTCAGACTGGTGCAATCAAGGGAAAGGGTAAGGGCCAAGAGGGTAGCAGGAGAAGTGCGGAGTATGGTTGGAGGGTAGACAGGGATGACGGGGAGGTAGGGGTATATTTATTTATTTAGTTTTTATTGACCAGGAAGTGCACTAGACAAATTCTGCCTATTTTGGGATACAGATGAATTCCAGCTGACTTTGAACTAGATTAAGCTGTTGGTGGTATTTTTGGAGGAAAGGATTATCCACATATGCCAGGAGTCTGGGGAACAAAATGGTGGACTTGGAGGCCATAATGGTGGAAGAGGGAATGGACATTGTGACTATAACTGAGACCTGGTGGTCAGAGCATCATATGTGGGAGACAGGTATCCTAGGGTGCAGTCTTTTTAGAAAGGACAGGGCTAGAAGAAGGAGGGGTAGCATTGTACATCAAGGATGACATTAGGGCAATGGAGGGACAGGAGGAGGAGCAAGGAGGGGCAGGTCCTGTGGGTCACACTGGATAAATGGACTGGAGCATCACTAAGACTAGGAGTGATCTACAGACCTCCTACCCAGGGAGAGGAAGGGGATAGGCAGCTGATGCAACAGTTAAACGGATGGCTCACAAGGGGGAGACACTGCTAGTGTGGGACATAAACCTCCCCGATGTGGACTGGGAAATCTCAACTGCAGCATCAGGCAGGAGCAGAGAGATCCTCAAGGCACTATAAGGTACTTTCATGTAACAGCTGCTTAGGTAACCCAAGAGGGGGGGAAACATACTGGATGTGGCCCTAATCAATGGGGAAAGTGTGGAAGAGTTTCTGGTGGAAAACAGTCTAGGTACAAGTGACTACAATACAGTGAGATTCAAGGAGAAGACAGGGAGAGAAACACATTAGATGAATACGAAGGTTATTGACTTCAGGTGGTCAAACTTTACCAGAATGAGAAAGATATTTAGGGAAGAAATGAAGAGAAAGGGGAAAATAGGGGACATGGAGGATTTATGGGAATCTATTAAAGGGGGTTACTAAAAGCCACTGAATTTTGTATAAAGAAAGAAAGAAAGAACAAAAAGAGAAGGAGGCCACTATGGTTTACCAGGGAGGTGCTATGGGTAATTAGGGAAAGAAAAAGAGCATTCAGAACATATAAGAAGACCCAGAGGAAGGAGGACAGGGAGACTTATAGGGAGAAGCTGTGGGTGGCAGGGCATAAGATTAGGAAGGCTAAAGCTGACACAGAAAAGAAAATTGCTAGGCAGGCCAAATGGGAGGATACAACTTTTTGTAGGTATGTGGGGGAGAAGAGGAAGATGAGACAGGAAACAATACCATTGAGGATGGAGTACAAGTGGAGGGGGACTTTGACAAAGCAGAAGTGCTCAATAGCTTTCTTTGTTTGGTCTTCATGGTGGAGGGGGAGGGAAGGGGACCAGAGTTAGGAGAGCGGGAGGGGAAGAAAAAAGGGTAGATCCTAGCCTCTTCAGCAAGGACAGGGTAAGAGATGAACTAGGAAGGTTGAAGGTGAACAAGGAGGTAGGCTGGATAGTTTGCATCCTAGTGTACTCTGGGAATTGAGGGAGGATCTGGCAGCACCTCTGACGAGGCTGTTTAACTTGTCCCTGGATACAGGGTGGGTGCCAAGTGACCAGAAGAAGGTGGATGTGGTGCCACTGCATAAGAGGGGAGCAGGGAAATGGTGGAGAATTATCGCTGGTCAGCCTCACCTCGGTGGTGGGTAAGGTGATGGAGGTATTAGTAAAGAAAAGAGTGGAAAGTGGACTGAAGGGCAACAGACAGCATGGCCTCACAAATGGGAGGTCATGCCAGATGAACATAAGAGAGTTTTTCAATTGGGTGATGAATGTGATCGATCAGGGAGGAGCAGTGGATGTGGCCTATCAGGACTTCAGGAAGGCCTTCTACACTGTCCTTCCCAGAAGGCTGGTAAATAAACTGGATCGCTTAGGGGTGGAACAGAAAATAACTAGTCAGGTGGACAACTGGTTGAAGGACAGAAGCCAAAGGGTGGTGGTTAATGGGTACAATCCAGGGAGAAGTGGTAACGAGTGGAGTGCTGCAAAGGTCAGTACTGGGACCCCTCCTTTTTAATATCTATATCAGTGATGTAGTAGAGGGGCTGGAGGGAATGGTGTACCTAGTTGCAGATGATTTGAAGATCTGCAATAGGGTGGACACCCCGGGGGGCTGGAGGCCATGAGGGAGGACCTGAAGATTCTGGAAGGGTGGTTAGAAACTTGGCAGCTTAAATCATTTATTTATTTATTGAAATCTTGGATTACAAAATACCTTTGAGCCAGTGGCTCATTTACAAAGGTTCCACATCAGATTTGAGACGACAGAAAGACTTAACAAAGAGGACATTAAAAAGCAAGCAAACAAGTTAACAAATTCCATACATGGAAATCAAACAGTTAGTTGTAGCATTCACACACATTGGTTGTTCGTAGTCATACACTAAGTAGGGGATACGGGAGAGGGGAGAAATGGAGAAACCTGTTGATTGACAGATTTTGTCTTCAGTTCAGGAGAGTTTTTAATAATGGCTGGGCTTGGACCAGATCCTGAAGGAGTATGAATGACAAGGAGTGCTGGAAGGGAGGGAGAGGAGGGCCAGAGAGGACATTAGAGAGATCAGGATTGCCTAGAAGGGGGACAAGAGGGTGTGGATGCAGCACAGTGATTGCTTTGGTTTGTGGTGAGGTGGGGGGAGATGGTATAAATAGAGGTATTGGAGAGTGGACTAGCTATCAAAGCTATGAGGGTAAAAGGCTAGGAATGAGCAATAAGCTGGCTAGTTTGGGTAGACATGAGTGCTGGCCTTAATAGGTGTGGGACCTACTGGTTAAGGGGGATGGAGATGGTGGGGTAGTGCCTTGCAGAGATGGTATATGTGTGATGGTGTGTGTGTGGGTGGGCTGAAATGCAGGCATACCAGCAAGTGCAAATGTGTATATATACATATATATATATATATATATATATATATATATATATATATATATTCATTTTAAAGGATAAGTCATTATAATCACAGCTGCTAACAGATGCCAGGAAGATTCAGAGCTTAGATTTGAAAGAGCCTAATCTGGTTTCGGATTGACTTTCTGCACTCAGTGAATTTGTCCATAGTGGTGCTCAGTATTCTAAAGAATGTTGGCCTTGGGCAATCTGCTTAAAGGACACTTTTAAGGGCTGGCTAGATGCTCCTCTAGTACACCTGACATTATCAAATTTTCTAGGTAGATTATGTACCTCGGGGGGAGTTAGACCTAATGTGGATTTCTTTGCGAGCAGGCTTGTTTGATATCACACCCTGCGTTCCAGGTTTAGCCAACTGGATTTGGTGTAAAGCTCACAGGTGTGCTAACAAGCCTTATTTAGGTTTCTTTTTATTCACTTGAGGGCCGTTTCAATCGTAAATCCAGTGCCAAAGAGTGTACAGTAATGCACATGGGATGTAAATACCTGCAAGCCACTTACATACTGGGGGGGGGGTAATTAAGCCAACTGAGCAGTAGAGTGATCCTAGGATTATAATACTGAATCAAACAACCTTAAGGTAGGTAACCAATGCAGCAAAGTGGTGGGCAAGGTAAATAGATTGCTGGCGTGCATAGGGAGTGGCATAACTAGCAGAAGGAGGGAGGGAGGTACTGATGCCTCTTTATAAAACCATGCTGAGGCCTCACCTGGAGTATAGGGTTCAGTTTTGGAGACCTCACCTATGCAAGGACATAGATGGGATTGAAAGGGTTCAGAGAAGGGCAACTAAGATGCTGCAAGGTAAACATGAGAAGCCATATGAGGAAAGGTGGAGGGAATTGGATCTGTATCCATTGGAGATTAGAAGGAAGAGGGTGGAGATGATAGAAACATTTAAATAGGTGAAGGGGATTAATAAGGTGTAGGAGGGAAGCTTATTTACAAGGAAAGTGGGTGCTAAAACTAGACATTATATTCTAAGATTAGCTGGAGGAAGATTTAGGGGCAATGTGAGGGGGTGTTACTTCAAGGAGACAGTGTCGGAGTCCTGGAACAGACTACCTGAGAAATCTGTGGGGGCCGAAATGGTGGTGGGTTTCAAGTGGGTATGGGACAGACATAAGAGGTTGACCTAGAGGGAGCAGGGGGGTCACTTGACAAAGGTGATGAGTATGGGGTGCAAAGGGCAGACTCGATGGGCCAGAGGGGTCCTTTTCTGCTGTCAGAATTCTGATTCTATGGTGAGATGACGTCTGAGTTATACAGATCTGTTTTTCACGCAAATGTCCTCAATAATAAAGAATGAGGGTAACACCTGAATAAAAGGTATGAAATGTGTAGGACAAATCATGTCTGAATCTTATATTTAAAAAAAATGTCTTCCTGGTACTGGAAAAGTGCTTTAAAAACAAATTAAATGGGCCTTGGAATATGTACCACATAAGAAGACTGGAGTTGCTGATGAGCTCCCATGTGTTTGAGTAGCATGCAGGAATAGACATGAAAATATGCTCTTTCAGCCTGCCTGCCACTCATTTACAAAGAAGCCTTAAGCCCACTCTTCCCTGCACTGGGGGAGGGGTTACTGAAGTAGAATCTATTGAGGGAATTTGAGCAGAGCATTGAGGTCAACACCTCTGCTCTTCAGTATTGACTATCAAGCATCATGGAATCATTACCGTCTGCAGTGCAGACAGCAGCTTAAGCCTTTTCTCACCTAAATAAGGGCTTAGGAACACTGTGCTTTCTAAACTAGCATGCAAGACCATGCTGGAAGAGAAAGCCAAATTAATCTGTGCTGTACTCTTGCTTGAACTGAATAAGAATAAGACCGTTGAATTTGGCTTTAAAACAAGAACTTTTTATTCAAATCATAGTTCCAGAGGCCAATTATAATTGTGTTAGGTCAAATACTAAATTTCTAATTGAATTTGCAGTGCAGAAATTGAACAGTGATGCTTTTCATGCATCCAGCATTTAGGTCCGAAGGTTCCACAGCCTACTGTATCCTCATACAAATAAGGGCCATTTCTCCAGCAACCAGTGATAAGGATAATTACGGAACATCTGATACAACACCTGTTAGATGTATAATATATTCAAATGGCGGTCACAATTGCTGCTTACTAGTATATTCAAAGCCTCTGTGAAAGTATAACATAACAATCTGCTTGAGAGATTTTGTTTATGGTACTGTGTTGCCTGGGCAGTGTGCCTAGCAGCATTCATAAAAGGATCAGACTGTTTTAACCATTTGTCTCCATAGGAAATGTATTTTTTATTTGTATGTGACATGCATCACCATTGCATACACTAGAAATCATGGCAATGCTACAGAATGCAATATGTCCAGCAATGTGGCATGATATTTTAGTTGGTAAAATAATAAACCTGCTTAAAGTCATGTTGCTCAAAAGCAGGAATCTTACTGGTGAACCAGTCTTCATAGGGAATGTCCATAAATTGAGCCCCACACATACTGTAGGTATAGGGCAGCTTCTTATTAAGAGATTTGTAATAAAATAAATCCTTACTCCCCTTCTGTTAAAATATTTTTTATATGATCAATCCTTCTATGTAGCCAGCTTGCCATTTTATGCATTGCACTGCTTGGGGGGTGCATCCCAGAATCCCTTTGACTGACATTAGCTCATTAGCCAGAGTTGCCAGCCATAGAAAATTCAACTGTATATAACTTTCTTAAGAACTTTATAAAGCTCCAATCAACTGTTTAGTAGTCCCGGTACACTCCTGAGGCTATATGAGTTGTTTAACCCATTGGTAGCATAGATAATGTACTGGGGCTAATACACAGTTAATCAGAGCTTTATAAAGCTCTTACACACTGTACATTGTATGCAGTTGACTCTCCAACAGCTGACAGCTGTGGTTGACATCAGCTCCAAGAGATTTTAGGATGTGCACAGAAAGGTCCTATGCTTGAAATGACTGGGCCAGGGCATAGCAGGATCAACCAGATAAAAAGTATATTAAGAGAAGGAAAGTAACATTTTTTTTATGTTAACCTCTTAAAGCAGCAATATTTGTTAGCAAAAATATTCTTCATATCATTTTTTAACAGATGTATATATTCCTGACATCTTTTGATTCATCATCAGGGCAGTTTTAGTTCACACATATATTTATTAACAACTTCTATAGCCAATTTTGTAATTATTATTAGTGGTGGTGGTAGTAGTAGTAGTAGGTGTTGTAGTGCTATGTTTACTTCTATGGCATTCTTCCCCTGCAGCTCAGAGTGTCTTAAAGATGAGAACAAACATAACACAGCTAAGAGTAAGAAACTTAGAAATAAATAATGTTAAAATACATTATAAACTTGTAACTAACATCAGAAGCAAACAGGAGATGGTCACAGTAGAGGGCCATCAGATGTTCTTGAAAGCTTCTTTAAAGAGGAATATTTTAAGATTCCTTTTGAAGCTGCCACTGAGGGGGCATCTCTCTGGGCTTTGGGGAGAGAATTCCACAGCAGTAGAACAGCCATTACAAAATCTCAATCCCCAGAAGATTTTAATCTAGATCTTGGGGCCAAAAAGAGATCCTCCTCAGTGGAGCAGAGAGGCTGTGAAGACTGGTAAGGATCAGTAGCGTAGACAGATATCCAAGGCAAAATCCATATATGGCCTTATAGGTTAGTAAATCAACCATAAAAGTGATATGCCACTTTGTGCCACTTCACTGGCACCCAGTACAGTTCAAATAAAACCGGGCTCATATAGCAAGACCTCAAAAGGCCTATCAGCAATCTAGCTGCAGTGTTTTGCAGTAGCTGCAGGCATCATAGGGTACTATCACTGACTCAAAGGTACAGGACATTGCATTAATCAAACCTGGATGTCACAAATGCATGTACCAGTGTCACCAGGTCCTCGGAGAGGAAAAGGAACTTACTCTGGTTAATGTTCCTCAGATGGTAAAAGATGCTCTGAACTATGGTCACACCTGAGCTTCTAGTGTCCACACTTCATACAGAATGACCCATGTATTTTTCACCTTAATGGAGGCCTCCAGCCCAGACGAACTGAGCTAAGACCCTGTCACCTCTGCAGAAGCCACTGCACCTCCCACGGACTTTGTCAATCACCAATACCTCAGTGTTGTCTAGGATGAGCCTCAGCCAACTAGACACCATCCAGCCCTGGATCTCAGCCAGACACAAATTTAGTATGTCTGGCATCTCAGGTGCAAAATGCAGATACAGCTGGGTATCATCTGCACAGAAGTGCAAACCCACATTGTGCTCGCGGCAGCATATATACTACAAACGTGGATGGCAGGCTTGACCCCGGGGGTACACATACACCAAATGGAAAGCATACAGGGTGAGAAGAGAAATTCCCTGCCATAACTCTCTGCATCCTATCCCTGAAGTAGGACTCAGGCCAGCAAATGACCTTAATTGTGAGTCCAACATACTCCCTCAGCTGATCCAATAGCATGATAATTGACCATTCTCTATCCCTCACCCTGAGAAGATCATCTTGTACCCTGAGCAACATAGTTTATCTGCTACAGTACATCTTGACCTGAAGTCAGAATGAAGGGGCTCATATAAAAGCCTATAGGGTGCATCTCAAGCTGCAGTACCATAATCTTCTCTATAACCTTTCCCAAAAGGGGCAGATTTGAGACAGGTCAAAAATTTGCAAGGTTATCTGGGACCAAATAAGTTTTTCTTTTTTTCAGAAGGGGCCTAACTATCGCATCTTTCAATGCAGATGAGAAGCTCTCCTCCAACAGGGAGCATCAGACAATCCCTGCAAACACCAGCCCAGATGTTCTACATAGCTCACCAGTAGCCTTGTGGGACCAGGAGACAGATCACAGAAAGTGGGTCGCAGCTCAGAGATTGCCCCACAAACCTCTTCCACCAACAGTGGCCTGAACTTTTTCCAAAAAGATCAAGGCATTTGTGAAGGGCAGGCTCAACACTGCCAGGTTGTAATAACCCACTTAGGGAGATCCCAGCCCAAATGGAGGACACATTGTTTGAGAAGAATTGAGTGAACTCTTCACACTTAGTGGATGACATGCCCTAGCAGGCTACAGACAGGCTGGATGGAGTAGCCTGTACATGATCTGATACAGCTGAGACAGTCAATTCCTCCCGGCAGTGATCTCCCTAGGCAAATCCATTGACTTTTTCTAGATGATTGCCCTTTGCTATTCACCATACTGGATACATAAGCAAGTTTGCCTCTGGAGCCCTGGATCTTCTCCAATAATGATCTAACCTCCATCCCCTGGCCTTCAAATCATAAAACTCCCCATTGTACCACCAGAAGCCTTGGTGTATGACCAAGGGATGTACATGAATGGGTAAGATGGTATCAGGATCCTCAGTGGTGACCCTGTTATAAGTCACCAGTGCTTCTTCTGATCCCTTCTCACAAGCTGCCACCATATCTGAAATGTCCAAAACCACCTGGAGTCCCTCAGGCTGAAGCCCTTTTAAAGGGTGGTACTGAACCATTTCCACAGGGGGTGGACTACAGGGGAGGAGGCAAAGGAGAACTTCACCATGCAGTGATCTAACCAACTGACTGTATCAATCTAAAGGTTATCAGTCTCGAGACCCATGGAAGAAAATGGTTCTAAGGCATGACCATGTTGATGAGTTGCAAAAGTAACCACTTGTGCAAGGTCCAGTATTTATTTATTTATTTAAAATTGGTGACTGGGAAAGGCACGCTGAGCCAAGGCTCATTTCCAGGTGGATCCGTGTACAAGTAGTACAAGGTGGTAGACAGAGAAATACAAATACAGCAAATATCAAGTAACAGATGAGTAATAAAGTATAGTACATTACATGGAGTTTGGTGGTGAGGTTACACTTTTGTATGAACAGCAGAGTTGAAAAAATAATTTCTTCATTTCATTTCTAGACCATTTATTACCTTAAATTTCACATGGAGAAAAGTTTGACCAAAGTGCGAAAGTTAATCATCAATCCAGGAACTAAAGTTATCCAGAATTAGTCACCTGGGCCACTCCAATACCCTGTTGGTGATGAAGTCCACAATTTCCTGCAGAAAATCCCCCTCACACCATGAGGTCTGTATACATGCAGGAACCTATAACCTGCAACTGGACCCCATGCTTTGCAATGCATTCAATTGATAAGGCATTAGGTGCCTGGTGAAGTTCAACTTGAATACAAACACTGATGGAACCCCACCAAGCCCACCCCTATCACCATAATCCCTCCTCATGCAGTGTGTCATGGAGAATCTTGGCTGGGACAGTCGCCTCCGATATTGAACCTGCATCGTCACCCAGACAGGTCTCTGTGATGCAAGCCGGACTGACAGATGAACTGAAAATAAAATCTGCTGTAATGGCAGTCTTGTTCCTCGTCAATCTCACATTCCATAGTGCTGCCAAAAGGGGACAAGAAGAGGGATCTTGCTCATTAACTACCTGCCCCCTCCATTAAGTGGAACCCCAAGTATGGGAACCAAACATGTCTGACCTCAGTCTCAGTTCCGTTTTGTCCCATGGTATCTCCTGGTCCTGGTTAATGACTCCGAGCATTAAAGATGGGCACCACTCACAATTAGAAAATGTTTCCCGCTGAGTTTACCTTATCAATGTACATATTGTACTAGATTCATACTGAGAATGTATTAGAATGGTACTACCACATTTCTGATGGTAAACATCAGAGCACCCCACCAACATGTTTTAATGTTTTTAAAGCAAGCATGGCATGGGAGCAGAACTTTTAAACCCATTCTAAAATGGAAGAGTATAAAAGGAAAAATGGATATACTTAGCTTATGAAAAAATTACATTATTGCTGAAAAAAAACTACATGGAAACTAACAAATACTTCTGCTTTAATCAGGGCAGTAATAAACACATGTTTGGGGCAAAGTTCATGCACATTCCCCTTTAATCTCCTAAAAATGACCTGAACGTTGCTGGAGCAGAGCACAAAAAGATAAAAAGAAGAGAAAGTGAAACCAAATGAAAATAGTAAAATTTAACTTTTTTGCAACATCTTCATTCAACCACATATAATCACAATTACAAACTTTGCCCATGGCACTGTTTGGGAAAATAATACCTGCTGTGATTGAATGCCTCAAGCTGGTATCCCCATGGCATGTACAGTGCCTTGGTCATTTTTGCTTGCTTGTATAAACAGGAGATTACTGCACTTGTGATAGCAAGGGGCAGCATATATACTACAAACAACGTGGATGGCAGGCTTAATCCCGGTGGTACACCCAATGGAAGGCATACAGGGTGCAAAGAGAAATTCCCTGCAATAACTGTCTGCATCCTATCCCTGAGGTAGGACTCAAACCAGCAGATGACCATGACTATGAGTCCAGCGTACTCCTTCAGCTGATCCAATAGCAACCCATTGTCCACAGTGTCAAATGCTGAGGAGAGAATTAGAAGAATGATAATTGACCATTCTCAATCCTTCGCCCTGAGCAAGTCATTTTGCACCCTGTTCAACATTGTCTCTCTACTGTGTCTTGACTTGAAGTCAGACTGAAGGAGTTCATAGATATCAAAGCCCATAAGGTGCACCTCATGTTGCCAATTGTCAAAATACTAGGTCTAAGTATGGCCAAGTTATAACCTGTAAAATGCAGGGTTTTTGACACAAACAGTTACTCATTCTTAACTTACTACACCTGTAGGATAGATGGATAGATAGATAGATAGATAGATAGATAGATAGATAGATAGATAGATAGGCAGACAGACAGACAGATAGAGGAATGTAGGTAGGTGGGTGGATAGGTACTGTAGTTAGACGGATAGATAGGAACTGCAGTGGCCTGACTCAAAACATTTAATTTAACATTGAATCTGAAGAGCAAGACTTTAACTTATGAGTGGTGGCTCAATGAATGAGCCTAAAAGCTCCTGTTTTCTCACAGGTGATAATAAATTGTGTATTTTGAGTTAGACTATTGCATATTCAATATATGCAACATCAGTTTACAAGTTGTAGCTTTTAAATATGCAGTTTGAAGATATTGTTTCTCTTTCATTTCAAATGCTGGCTTCAGTGTTGCACTAGGCAGCTGTGGTGTCATCAGCATTGAGAAAGCAGCTCCCTGATAGGTTCAGTATTCCATTATAAAGATAGCAACCTTCAAGTGATCCATTGTGACAACAGTAACAGCAGCATTTTTATGTTCGCTTGCAAAGCATTTAAACATATTGGTATCGGTCTCACCTCTCAGAGGACTTTTGGGGGAGTGCCCCTCATCCAGCTATCACAGCTTCAGATTCAATCAATCATTTGTTTATTGGATAAGCAAATTGAGAGAAAAAAACTCTCTTTTACAGTAGTGTCCAAACATTTATTACAAATACAAACATTGACTCACAATACATGTAGTTGCGTATAAAAGTTACAAAATTAGTGAACTATAAATTATTCAAATATTCAACATAAAGTTCAAAACAGGTACAATGTTTGTATAATAAACTTGCTAAGGAATCCCTGAAACATGCTATTGGAAGTAGGACAGTTAATTTACATGTTTTCTGGATTGTCTCCCATGCTCGTAGGACACTTACGGCTAAAGCCAGTTCCCTATATTTTGTTCTGTACCTTGGTATCTGAAAAGATTGAAATGAGGCTGATCTTAATCTATACTTTGAAAATATTTAGGTTGTAAGGTATTTAACAAAAAATGAGGGAAATTACTTGAGTATAAATTTGTAAACAAACATGAACCAGTGTTGTTCTCTATGGTCAGTAAGAGAAGAGCAACCTGTACTTGAATATAATAAACATTGATGAGTTCTGTATGGGAGTCCAGACACAAACCTCAATGCACTGTGATATACTTCAATGGTTCCAACGAATCCATAACTGAGTGTACAGTTTTCATATAACTACAATCTCTATAATCTAAGATAGAAAAAATGGAATACTTGTGTATTCCTGAAATTTGTTCTCCTGACCTACGCTATACCAAAGTCAGGAGACTGAATTTCATAATCCTGATGGGGACTTGTGCTATGCGGGATGCTTTGCCCCCACACCCCCCATGCAGACTGCTTTCCCCCTGCACCGCCGTAACTAATATTACCAACTCTGAGGGGGAGCAGACCTTGGAGTTAGTAGTAAAGTTATGGGGGGAGGGGAACATTTTTTTGCAAAATGTTTTCTTACCAGGAACAGACCCCCATCCCAGAAAGCCTGCTGGCCAAGGTGCAGGAGCGTTAGTGCTCCATGGCATGGAGCAGCTCGGCTAGCACCTTGCTCCGCTGCCCTCACAAGGTTACACCAGGCGGAACCATGTTCCACAGGCGTAACCTAGCATTTTGCCTGGTGAAATACAATTTCCTCCAATGAAATGCAATTTCACTTTCTGGCAAACATGTCAGGCATCATTCATTTAGGGATACTGAAGCCAGGCCCATGAGTGTTGGGACCCTCAGCTTTGGTATCCTTTTTTTTTATTTAATATACTTTATTATGTTTTGGCACACAAACATTATGACAGAGATCGAAATATAACATAGATGTGGAATTTCAATTCAATACAGAATATACATTATTAACAGAAAGAAGAAAACAAAATCCAATACCTTAGTAAGTGAGCCAAGTCTAACATAAAGAATTATGTAAATAGCAGTAACTGTTTATTTGTTTGTTTGCTCTTTTCTCCTCACCCCCACCCTCCTCCTCATCCCACCTACCTTAGCCTGCCACCAGTTGTTATTTATTATAGTTATAGTTGCCTCAGAAATGAAAAAGTAGAAGCCAAAATGGGGATAAGAGTAAAGGTTACTGCAGAGCAAGAAGATAAATGAAAGTAAAAGTAGTAGGGGGCCAAATCCCTGGGGATCTCCTTAGGGCAAGTCTTACTAAAAAAAAAAAAAGCTGGATATGGATGACCATAAGCTAACTAATTGAAAGAAGGGTGTAAAGTGGTTCCCATCTTTTTTTATATTTGCCCATACAATTTGAAATTCTAGCTATAGTAGACTCAGCTTGTAGGGCAAACATAATTTCTTTGAACCATTCCAGGTAGTTAGGAGTGGTCAAATGTAACCAATGTCTCAGTATAACTTTTTTAGCATATGCTGAGATTAAAGCCATATGAGCTCTCTGATTGTACCCTGATATTGATGTATAATCACCTATAATACAGGTTCCCAAGTTAAAACTGTTAGTGCAAGTAATGGATCCAACCTGTTTGCAATGCTACTCCAAAAGGGATCAATCTTTTCACAAGACCATAGCATATGGGTTAGATCTGCAGGGGCCTGGTGACATTTAGAACATTGATTTGAAGGTAGAATACCCATTTGGTGTAATTTAGAAGGGGTATAATATAGATTATGGTTAATGCAAAACTGCATATACAGTGGCGTGAAAAAGTATTTGCCCCCTTCCTGATTTTCTCTATTATTGCATATTTGTCACACTGGATGTTTTCAGGTCTTTAGACAAAATATAATATTAGATAAAGGGAACCTGAGTGAACAAATAACACTTTTTTTTTTACTTATTTCATTTATTTAATGAAAAAAGTTAACCAACACCAACTGGCACTGTGTGAAAAAGTAATTGCCCCCTAGTTAAATCAACCCAATTAAAGGGATAATTAGAGTCAGCTGATTGAACACAGCCAGGCTTGATTACAGCCAGCCCTGCTCAATATAAACCTCACTTATTTTGGCCCTTACCATCAGAGTCACGCTGCCAGCACAAAGATTCAACAAGCACATTATGCCATGATCAAAGGAAGTTCCTGAAAAGATCAGAAAAATTTGTTGCCCTCTATCAGTCTGGAAAGGGTTACAAAGATATTTCTAAGGCTCTGGGACTCCATTGAACCACAGTGAGAGCCATAATCTCCAAATGGAGAACACTTGAACAGTAGTGAACCTTCCCAGGAGGGCGGCCTGCCAAAATTACTCCAAGGGCACAGTGTAAAATCATCCAAGAAGTCTCAAAGGATCCTAAAACAACATCCAAAGAACTGCAGGCTACTCTTGCCTCAGCTAAGGTCAGTGTTCATGACTCCACAATCAGAAAGAGACTGGGCAAAATGGGCTTCATGTGAGAGTAGCAGGCGGAAACCACTGCTAACCAAGAAGAACATAAATGCTCGTCTCTCATTTGCCAAGAAGCACCTGGATGATCCACAAGCCTTTTGGGAAAATGTTCTATGGACAGATGAGTCCAAAGTGGAACTCTTTGGACAACATGGATCCCATAATGTCTCGCAGAAGCAAACACAGCATTCCACAGTAAGAACACCATACCAACAGTCAAACATGGTGGTGGTAGTGTGATGGTATGGGGATGCTTTGCTGCCTAAGGACCTGGATGACTTGCCATAATTAAAGGAACCATGAATTCTGCTCTGTACCAGAAAATTCTTAAGGAGAATGTCCAGTCATCCTTCCATCAGCTGAAGCTGAAGCGTAGTTGGGTCATGCAGCAAGACAATGATCCAAAACACAAAAGCAAGTCCACATCAGAATGGCTAAAAAGAAGTAAAATTAAAGTTTTGGAGTGGTCTAGTCAAAGTCCAGACTGAAACCTAATAGAGATGCTGTGGCAGGACCTCGAAACGAGCAGTTCATGCTCGAAACCTACCAAATGTTACTGAATTAAAGCAGTTCTAGAGGAAGAGTGGGTTAAAATTCCTCCACAGCGATGTGAAAGACTGATATTGAATTATAGGAAGTGTTTGGTTGCAGTCATTGCAGCTAAATGTGGCATAACCAGTTATTATGTAAGGGGCAATTACTTTTTCACACAGTGCCAGTTGGTGTTGGTTAACTTTTTTTCATTAAATAAGTGAAATTAAAAAAAAAAACAAGTGTTATTTGTTCACTCAGGTTCCCTTTATCTAATATTACATTTTCTCTAAAGACCTGAAAACATCCAGTGTGACAAATATGCAATAATAGAGAAAATCAGGAAGGGGGCAAATACTTTTTCACGCCACTGTATCTATCTATCCCATTTAATATATTTATATAGATGGGCCCAAATTGAAGGCCAGTCTCTAGCAGTAGAGGATAAGGGAATAGTATTATCACATTGGTAAAATCTACTGCATTCTAAAATGGTCACTGCCGATAGAGTAAAGTCATAGGAGTAGGATATTAAATGGGAAGTCGGGATGGCATTAAGATATGGGAGTAAAGTAGTATCAGCTTTGGTATCCTGATAGAATACTGAAAAAACAATGCAGTTACCAAAAGTTTTCTACGAGAATAACTACAATGGTTCCTATTTTTGTAAAAAAAAAAATAACAATTGTTTTAGTTTCATAGATATACTTCGAATGTGTAAATTGAAAGTTAATTGTTCCTTAAGAATCATGCCCAAATACTTATATGACTGTACTCCTGCAATTTTTGTTCCTGAAATAAATGTTAAACATAAATCTGGTTCAGTATCTACCTTTTTAGCAAACAGTAACCACTGCATTTTGTTTTCATTCAGCAGCAAACATAAATCCAAAAGGGCATTTTGTATACTATGGAAATCTTTCTGGAGAATGTCCATTGCTAGTCTAGCAGTATTTTTCTGGGTATACATAATCATGTCATCTGCATGCAAATAAATACATGTATCAGCTGAACAATGAGTAGAGAAGTTGTTCACGTAAAACAGGAACAGCAGGGGGCCCAGCACAGAACCTTGCAGGACCCCCGTGCTAATCCCTGTCACACCCGAACCCACCTCTCCCACTTTTACACACTGAAATCGCTGTGTAAGATATGACTGAAACCAAAGTAATGCTGTCATACCCAACCAAGATGCTTTCAATGTATTATGTAAAATAACATGATTTACAGAGTCAAATGCTTTTGACAGATCTAAAACAAGCATTTGTCAATGCCGAATGTTGTCTTGCTGGCATTGGCATTGGTAGTGCAGGAGTTAGAGAGATGCATAATAGGCATGGCAGTGAAGTATTGAACTGATGCCAACCCACCCCCACCCTGCAGAGACTGACAGGCATTGGGGTGTCCCTTTGGGTGTTTGGTAGTGCAGTGCGAGAAAACATTTTGGGCAGGATGTGAAAAATGACAGCTGTACAGTTCATAACGAGGTTTAAAAAAATGCCAGTGTTGAAAATGTGGCATGTAAATATAGCAAATTTGCGAAGTTACAAGGGTGCATGGGAAATATGCAACCCATGCTTGCAACACTACCATTTTATGGACGTTCTGCACCAAATTTTCAACATAGGCATTTTAGCACCTCTGCTCATGTACAGTGTCACTGTTATTTCCTCAAAGAGTCCCAAGAAGTGATTTCGCACAGCTACCACGCTATTCTGCGCCGGAAGTGCGAAAACACATTTTGGGCAGGATATGTGAAATGACAGCTATACTGTTCATTAAGAGGTGTGGAAAAATGGCAATGGTGAAAATCCAGAGTGAAAATATCACAAATGCACAACAGTACAAGCGTCCGTGCAATCTGCCAACGCACACTCTTAACACAGTCATTTTATGGAGTATCATCACCAAATTTTCAACACAGGCATTTTAGCACCTCTGCTCATGAACTGTGTCACTGTCATTTTCATAATCTGGCCCAAATACTGATTTTCCACAGCGTCTGCGCTATTGTGTGCTGGAAGTGCAGAAACACATTTCAGGCAGGATGTGGAAAATGACAGCTGTACTGTTCACAAGGAGGTGTACAAAAATAACAATGCTGAAAATCTGGCATTAAAATATTGCAAATTCGCAAAGTTATGAGCCTGTGTAGCAACTGTGCAACACATGCTCATAAAACAGGCATTTGTTGGATTTTTTCCATCAAACTTGGAACATAGGCTTTTTGAGAGGCCACCTCATGAACACTGGCACTGTCATTTCATTAATGGGTCCCGAAAGGTGATTTCACCCAGTGACTGCGAAATCACCTTTCTCAGCTGATTAACGCCATGACAGTGATAGAATTCAGAGGAGGGGCCCCAAAAACCCCATGTTGAAAATTTGATGCCAAAATTCCAACAAATGCCCAAGATATGCAGCAAAGTTGAAAAAACCCTGTTCATTCCATTATACAGCTTACCAGCATTTCCTCAGTCCACAGTTGGCTTTGAAGAGTGCAGTCATGTTCCCGGTCCACCGAAGATCATCACGCCAGACTCCGGAGGTAAGTAAGGCATGACGCGTGAGGGGAGGTGGGAGGCAGGTGCACAGTGGGTGGGTGCGGTGGGGGCAGAGACTATGAAGGACCATTTTATAGTTACAGGGGAAAAAAAAACTAACATCACAGCACAGTTTTTTTTTCAGGGGACTTGGCATGCTGGGGTTGGCTCCCAGCATGCCACCTAACTGTTTTGGGGGGGTTTCGGCAGCTGAAAGGGGATTGGGCACCCTCACTGGCAGACAATGGGGGGTTAATTTATGCCAATGGGGATTGGGCACCCCATCGGCACACAATGACAGCCAGAGGGAGGCTAGAGCCAAGGGGGATTGGGCGTCCCCCCTCGGCGTATAAGAAATGTGGGGGGGGCTGATTTATGCTGATGGGGAGTGGGCTCCCCCATCAGCATACAATGAAAGCAAGGGGGAGACAAAAACTGAGGGGGATTGGGCACCCCTCCTCGGCATATAGGAAATGGGGGAGGCTGCTGTATGCCGACGGGGAATGGGCTCCCCGTCAGCAGATCTGTGCGGCCACAGTAAGCCAGCTGGGGGACTGGGCACCATCAAAGTCGGCTGTTGGGTGGCTGTCCACCATGCTGCTAATGTGGTGAGCATGCAGGAAGGGTCGCTGCATCTGACGAGCTTTGCTCGGATTGCAGTGGACCTTTCCTTAGACGTGCTCACCACATTAGCATGCATGGTGTGGCTGCCAGCATGCAGGCTGATTGGGGAATGAGGGATGCACCTACTGATGCATGCCCTGCATTCGCCCAACAGCAGCCATGCCTCCAAAGCTGCACTATCACAAGATGTTGACTTGCGCGCAGGCACAGCAAGCCAACATAAAAAGAGATGGTGTGTTATGCCCTTTGTCAAAGAAAGTAAAAATATCATCAGTAACCTTAGATAAATTGTAGGTAGTGTTATGGCCCGTTTTAAATCCTGATTGAAGCATTGTGATTACTTTATATTTAGAAAAATATATAGTTGTTTGTATATTAACCTTTCAAAGACCTTTGTGCATACTGTGAAAATGGATATGGGATGATAAGAATTTGATTCAGCAGAATCTCCACCTTTAAAAACTGGAATGATACAGGCAGTTTTCCAATCAATCAGAAAGTGTGAAGTTTGTAAGGAAAAGTTAAACAGATGTGCTAAGTGATGCGACAATATATTAGAGGCTATTTTGAGAAAAAACTGGTAATATTCTTTTACAACCTGTCCCTTTACTTGTATCCAGTCTCATTAATTCCCTCAAAACCTCTTCTGCCTTTATTTCTGTAAAGGAAAATATTGGTCTATTTGGGAGGACTTGTAAAATCAGTATCTACCAAAGGGGGAGTTAAACCATGATGCTCTCTTTCAAATGTTTGACCTCTAAAAAAGTTATTTAGCATTTCTACCTTATCTAGATCACTATGTATAACTATAATTTTACTGTTTAGGGTTTTTGGCAAAGTAGGCGGACTTCCCTCACCTTTTAGGTCATTAATATTCTTCCAAGTACTTTAGGGGTTTTAAATGGGCCTTAGAAATTGTGACTATAGTAATTGGATTTTGATCTCCTAATCTATTTTGTACATTTGTTCCTTGCAATTTTGTATGCTAATCTATCTTTTTGAGTTTTTGATTCCCTAGCCTTTTTCCATAATTGCCCTTTTATTTTAATTAAGTGTTTACTTTTATGTGTAATCCAAGGCAAGTTTCTACTCCTAGTCCTTTTTCTTTACCAAAGGTGCATGTCTATCTATAATTTCTAATAATGATTTTTTTAAATAAAGCCATGCAGATTCAACATCAGGACATACATATGACAGTGACCAGTCCACATCTGCTACATCCCTCAAGTACGCTTGATCACAAAATTGATCAAAATTTCTAGAAATTATTATTCAAATAGGAGAATGCGTTTTAATTCTATTACGGATGCATGAGATATAACAATGATCACTAATGTTCCTTTTGTGTATGGCTGCAATATATCTTTCTGGTTTGGTAGTTAAAATAAGATCCAGAAGTGTATCCTTATCAATATTATTCGTATGGGGTCTTGTCGGTAAGGATGTTAAACAAGTTAAGTGTAAAGCTATAAACTGATTCAAACTGTCCAGAAGAGGTTTAATCATATTCCAGTTAAGATCCCCCATCATAACACACTTGTGAAGTAGGTAAGGTGCTATTAATGAAGTTAGTGATTGCAAGGTCTCTGTTCAGTCAGATGGGGGGCCTATAACAGACTGCCATGTAGATTCTAAACCATTTTGAACCTTTGATTTTCAAAACCAACAGATTCAGTTGTCCTGGGATTGATTTTGCTAATTCAATAAGGTTATTAGAAGTATCTTTGAGGTAAATTCATACCCCCCCCCCTTTTTTAATCTATCTTGCCTGAATATGTTATAATTATTGATGGAAATGTCTGTGTTTTTTATTTTACCGTTCAGCCAAGTTTTAGACAAAGCTAACACTTCTGGGTGTAGTCTGGCTGCCTGGGCTCTTAAGTCATCTATTTTTGGTAGTAAGCTCCAAATATTCTGATGAAGCAGTCCCATGTTAGACATGGCACCAAATTCAGCCAGAGTATAATTGTTCTGAGGGTTCTCTGGGCCAGGGTTAACATGAACATTCCCTGGCAATAAAAGTAAGAAAAATATTAACTGTCTGGAGTAGTAAAAACATTCATTTTTCACTCTGCCAGATGGTCCACAACAACAGAAATGTTTCATGGAAAAAAACATATAGTCTTACATATTTGATATTTGCTTTAGAAATAAATGAGTTAGCAAGCTTAACAAATTCATCGGTGCTCTCCAAATACACATTGGGTAAAATCATTGATGAATAGATTTGTTGATTTAAGTGCTGTTGCTCTATACAAGGTCTCTCCCCCCAATTTATTGTAATAGCATAGACATGGCATAAAAATATCAGTAACACATTTTGGTTAACTTATTCCTTTCATTAACCACTGATGCTGATATAATTATAGCTAATACTATCTAAGTTATATCTTTCACTAAATTAAAACTAGTGCTGCAGAGACTCCCAGGAAATTTTCTGTACAGAGTGGCACTTGCACCACTCAAGCTCATGCTTTTGAAGGGTATAATCCTGCCCAGTGGGAGTAACCACAGTTGCTGACTCACCCCTGAGTTCCCTCAATGTCTGTTGCAACCGGGTAGCTGAAGCACCACAGTCTCACAACTCAAGCAAGTAACTAGGAGCAGTTCTCAGTGTAGAACACTTAGTATCATTGATGAATATGCTGCTCTCACTTGAGAAATGGCAAATGGGCTCTTACAGTTCAGCCACAACTCAGACTCAGAAACGACAACTGCAAACAGGTACACACACAGTCTTTGGATCGTCAGGCAGGTAGCAGTAATAGTGTGGAACCCTATACCTTCTGTATAGTACTTGCAGCTGTTGCAGGTGTCAGGGTTGCAGGCAGAATGAATCTGGTGGTTGTGCGAGCCACTCAGGGTTTTGAAGGGTAGAACCCTTCCTCAGTGGGAATAACCATGGTTGATGACTCACCCCCGAGTTCCCTCAATGTCTTTTGCAACTGGGCAGCTGAAGCACCAGTCTCACAACTCAAACAGGTAACTAGGAACATTTCTTAGTGTAGAACACACAGTGTCATTGATGGATATGCTGCTGTCACTTAAGAAATGTCAAATGGGGCTCTTATAGTTCAGCCATAACTCAGACTTAGAAATGGCAACTGCAAACAGGTACATGTATAGTCTTTGGCTCATCAAGCAGGTAGCAATAATAGCATGGAGCCCTGTACCTTCTGAACAGTACTTGTAGCTGTAACAAGTGTCAGGGATGCAGTCAGGCAGGCGATTACTATATCATCTCCTGAATTCTACCAACTCTCTGCCTGTCTCCTCCTTTCCTCCTTGAAGTCCTTCCACAATCACAAGGCTAGAAAATGCAAGGTGGAAGTGGGTTTTCTTGTACAACTCCTAATCCCTGCTTGAAACCTTTCCCCTGTTTTTTGTTCCACATACTGTAAGTGCTACTGTTTACATTCATAATGTGTGTGCTGTTTAGTACTTTGTTTCTTAGAGAATGGCAGCAATGTTGCTCAACCCATATCCTTTGCATATCCATGATACAGTGCTTGAAATAAATGAAATTAATGTATTATCATACTGTGGTTAGCACAAGTAAGGCAGATGTCCTAACATGTTCCTACATTCACTGTTCTATATTGCTAAGGAGCTGTGTTACTCTGCTCTGCTTATCTGTGTTTTGCACACTGAAAGTAAGGCATCTTGGTCCTTACCACATAAAAAAGGTATAGCACTTATATACCAGTTTATTATATTTCACATAGGAATGAGCTTGTTCTTCTCTCTAAGGAGTCAAGCTGATTATGTTCACTTGCAAAGCATAGGCCAATTTTGGTATTAGTCTAAGCCAATGTTCTTACCAGTCACAAAACTGGAACACATAAGGTGGAAGTGGGCTTTCTTTTGCACATCCTAATTCCTGTTATAAATCTTTCCCCTGCTTTTCATTTCACATATGTGCTACTGTGTACCACTTTAATATGTGCTACAGTTTAGTACTTTGTTTCTCAAGGAATTACAAAGATATTGCACAACATCAGCAGCTTTTTTTCTGTCTGTGGATGTCAAGTCAGCATCTACCAATCCTTCAAGAAAACTGGTTGTAGGAGATTAATTCCACTGCCACTATCTCCCCCATTTGACCAAGCTGCTATAAAAAAAAACAGTGGTGTGTGCTCAACCCCACTTCTGGTATCCCCCACACCTGACCCATTTGTTATTTAAAATTAGTTGTGGGTGCTCAGTCCCAGTGTTGGGATCATCACACACCCCCAACCAATCTCTTAAATCAAACACCATGGTGCCCAACTTATGGTGCCTGCTAATACCCTTGATAGAAGTCCTGGGTGGTTACTTGCTCTGATGATAATCAGCCAAAAGTTTAAGAGGTGAGCTGTATGGTGAGGCAGTTCAAAACTAGCAAATGTAACAGACAGCCACACCACAAATTCATATTGCAAGTGTTTTATTTGTAAGATTATTCAATGTCAGATCCTCATAGTGGAGCCCAATGTTTTGCCTAGATGGGCTTCATCAGGGACTCACCTGATTTTTGCATTAAACATAGTCGTTTTGCCTCTAAAGTAGATGTTCAGGCCCATGTTATGTCTCACCACTCCTGAAGGTATAAACTTGTTTTCCCATATGGTTTTCAAAAGGGTGTCATCATTCCCCTGCCTTACAGCTTCTTACTGTATCACCAGCAGGCAGACCATCTGTGTGTGGATCTATGACAGTCGGTCAACAATTTCGTTGTCGACCAATGTTACAGTGACTCCTTTATGTTGACCGCATTGGCGGGTTGGCATAAAGGGATTTACATCTGACTGTGTTTTCTTAGGGGGCTTCACCCCTGAACCCTCCATGCAGGGGGCTCTGCTCCCTGTTATTTAATTAACCAACTCAGAGTTGGAGTTGCTTCAGGGAGGGGGTGCAATACCCCCAGAAAACAGTGCCGGGGTTTGGCACCAACTCTACAGTTACCTGGTGCTGTCATCACTGTAGTGTTGGGTGCAGTAAAGTTGTCACTGTAGCAAAGGTATGCCTCTGAGTACAACAACTACACAGAAAATACAAGCAAGTGAACATTTGGTGTTATCCAGTGCTTATTTTGATATCCTGCTGTTACTGTTTTCATCAGCCAAGATATAGTATACATTTTATCTTACCATTTTTACCCCTACTCCATTACTCCAGGTGTATAACTATAAATATAAATATGTATATTATACAGGCATTGCAGTACCTGTATAGTTAGGATTGATCAGACTGTTTAAAGTTAAACTCCAGTGTTTTCACCCTGATAACTTTAGTGCTGTTCAATGAAATTGCATGAAATTTTGCATGCATAGACACATAGAAACATAGACTTTGACGGCAGATAAGGACTGCTTGGCCCACCTAGTCTGCACATTTTCCTACCTAATGGATAAGCTGCAGATCCTAGTTAACTAACAGCCTATTTTTTCTTACCCCCCACAAGAATTGCCTTATGTCTGTCCCATGCATTCTTTAATTCTTCCACAGTTTTAGACCCCACAACCTCCTCAGGAAGGCTGTTCCATGCATCCACCACCCTCTCTGTGAAAAAATACTTCCTCACATTGCCCCTGAGCCATCTCCCTTCTATCTTCAAATTGTGTCCCCTTGTTCTTGCACATCTCTTTTTCTGAAAGATGCTACTCTCTTGGACTTTGTTGATTCCACTGAGGTATTTAAAAGTTTCTATCATGTCCCCCCCTCCTTTCCTCAAGGGTATACATATTAAGCTCCTTTAGTCTCTCTTCATATGGCTTCTCTTGCAGACCCTGCACCTTTTCAGTTGCCCTAATCTGGACTGCCTCCATCCTATCTATGTCCTTGTGGAGATGGGTTCTCCAGAACTGGATGTAGTACTCCAAATGGGGTCTCACCAACTGTCTGTACAGAGGGATAACAACTTCCTGTTTTCTGCTGGTGATGCCTCTCCCTATATATCCCAGTATCTTAGTCACTATGTCAGTTTTAGTGGCTCAGCAGGTAGCACATGCACCTCTGAAGCTGGGAGATCAGAAGGCTGTGGGTTCTATCCCCACACCAGGCACTTGGGTTAATATCCCAGTACTGACACTGTAGTGCAGCATGAGGGGGGTGCTGCAATCCTGAGGTGCCATCTTTCAGATGAGACATTAAACTGAGGTCCCGTCTGCATGTTCTGGTGGTTGTTCAGGTGGACGTTAAAGAGCCCATGGCACTTCTCAAAAAGAGTAGGGGAAATTTCCCTGTGTCCTGGCCAAATTTACTCCATTCACTAGAAATATCACCAACAGCTTAATCTGGTTCAGTTTCAGTTGGTTACCATCTGTATCCCCACCCCTGGGTTACCCCTGAAAAAGGGACTTTTAGTCTCAGTGGGCTTATCCAGTCAACAAAATTCAATAAATAAATCACTTATCCCAGCCCTCCCTATTACCTTCTCACATTGCTTGCCAACCTTAAGGTCATCTAATATGATTACCCCCAGGTACCTTTCCAAGTTTTTTGAGTAGTAGTGGCTCAGTTCAAGTTTGTGCCTTTCAAAGGTTTTATTAAAAATAATAATTTCTCAAGTGTAAGTTTAAGAAACAATCCTTCTTCAAGTGTACGATTTGAAGCATGCTGAGTAGGGTTTTCAGGATAGCTGGTTGGTGCGACCAAAGAATTTATGGTGGCAAACCAGTTTTTATTTTGTGAGAATATTTTTTTTTATGCTCACAAGAAACATTTTTAGATTGTAATCTCCACCATTTTGTTTTTTCATTTATGCAAAAACATTCACAGAAAACCATAAAAATTATAGTTTTTTCAAAAACAAACACCTGAATCTAGCAAAATAGTATCCATTTAGATAGATTCTGAAACTTGTCTGATGAAAAATAACCCATAAATGTTTTCTGTGCTTCTCAAAAATCTTAGCTCACTGACTTAGTAAGGGTTGCCAAGTCTTGTGTTGCAAGCCAAGAATCTTTAAGTCATGAGAAACTGCAAGCAAAGAACACAGTCTTATGACATAAGAATTGGAAATTCTTTTTTGTTGTTTTTTTTTTTTTGCTTTTTGCTTTGGTAACTGGGGAAGGCTTACTAGGCACAAGGCATACTTTTAGTGGTAACAAGAGAGTACTGGGAAGGTTAAGTGACTTGCTTAGGGTCACACAGTGTACAAGTGTAGGTTTTGGGAATTGAACCCAGGACTGCTGGAAGTACAAAGCTCATTCACAGTTTGTTATTCTAACCTCTAGGCTTTAGTTCCAGTTTCTTGAAAAGTAAGAATTTTTATGTTGCGAATAATTTTTAGGTTGTCACAAGACTGCAAGCAAAGAATTCTTACCTCATTCTATAGTAATATGTACTTTGTGGTGGTTAACAAGTTGATGATACAAGCCAAGAAGTTTTAGGTTGCCAGAAGCTATGACCAAGGATTACAAACTCCTCACACAAACATTTAAACTTTGTACCCAATATCAGCTGCTACTCATAACTCAGACATTTTTTTAATTGTTTTCCACAAAATTTTCAGCAACCTAATTTTTTAGGATCCTTACAAGAACAGATAGAGTGAGAAGTGTCACTTTGACTTCAAATGGGTTTTTATGTTGTAAAGCCATAAAAAATATTCTAGAGAACAGATTTCAAGTCTGTCACTTGTTTGGAGGATGTGGATGCTTAAAATATAAGTTATCAGAATTTGGGACATAAATATTGAAAAGTGAGACATGCACTGTGGTACAGTTGTGCTGGTACACATGAAATGCTGGACTACAAAGGGTCTTGTGCATATTCTGAAGATGAACATAATGCAGTGGTAAGGGATTCACATTGGGAATGAAGTGTGCTATGTAAATTGTGTACACACAGAATGGCCCATATGTACATCCAGCTATTGTACATAAGGCTATTGAATGATATTTGCATAGAGCCCAAAGGGACCTATGCAAATCACATGCCCATATCACACATGAGCACAGCTGTGCTTTTGCACCCAGAAGTAACATTGTAATTTAGATATTGTGGATTTCTATCTGCAGCCAGAGGTGGCTATGTATGTCTTGCAGTGTGCATGTGTATCTGCAGCCAGATGTACTGCTGTAATTTCAGTTTATTAAATTTATCAAAATGCCACGAAGGTAGGGAAATATGGTGTTAGGGTTTCCAGCTATAGCACTCCACACCTCTAAGCAGCAAAAGGACAAGACCACACAAACAACCACAGACAACCATTATCAGGTAAGGCAAACAACATTCAACTGTTTCAGATGACACAAATGCAGCTGCACTGGTGTGGTACCTTCAATAAAATGCATACATCACTCTTCACTTTAAAAAAGCATACTACTGGCTGGTCCAGTGGTGCTGAGGGTTATGACACTGGAATGACACACCTCACACACTGCCAGTGACCTGGGTTTGGGAACAATCAAGGGCCACCAGGGGTCAGCAAGGGCAAGAGAGCATGGAGCATCCAGAGGACTGCTCTCCTCTCTCGGGGGAGGGCATGTTGTCCCACCTGTCACTCACCCTCTAATGGGGGCTGGGGGGCAATGCCAGCCAGGGAGGCAAGAAGTCAACTGGTGTGGCATGTATGTGCCCCCACATGCATGTGGGGTGCCTTGTGTGCCAGAGGGGGAAAGAAAATTGCAAAATGGTGGCTGGGTGCTCTATGACATCCCTGACCCCACTCCACCAGTGTGCTGCTATGGCCTCCCCAGATTTGGATTGTGCTTCAGGGAGAGGGGTTCCTCCTTCCAGGACCCATCATGAGGGGTAATCCATGGGGGATCTCAGGGATAGCCAGGGCAGTCGGGCTGACAAAAGCAGGTTGAGCGAGGATGGAATTCCTACCCCCAGTGCAGCCGGGTGGAAAAACTACTAATAGGGGAAAAAAAGCATACTCCTTCAGTGCTGTTTAGAAATGTAATGGTGTGACTGAAAAAGTGGGTGTGTATATTTTGCCGTGCGCATGTGTATCTATGGTTGCTAAAACACTGGCCCTGCAAAGGTTTGCTCTTCTGCAGACAGAAGCAGACTTGCAGTTCAGGTATTGTTGATTTTTACTTGTTGCTGCAGAAGTGCAGGCCATGCAAGGCCTGTGCTTCTGCCACCAGAAGTGGGTGTGTATGCCTTTCACTGTACATGTGTATTTGTGGCTGCAGAACTTCTACAGCCAGAAATAGTGTTGTAATTTGATTACTATGGATTTGTATCTGCAGCTGGAAGTGGATCTGTATATCTTGTACATTGCATGTGTATCCGTGGCTGCCAAAATGCTGATGCCACATGGGCCTGTACTTCTGCAAATAGAAGTAGTGTCGTAATTTGAGTATTGTGGATTTCTGTCTGTGACTGCAGAAGCACAGGCCCCATGGGTATGTCTTGTTCTATGTGCTGGTATCTGTGACTGCAGAAGTGCTGCCCTCACAGGGGTATGTACCTCAGCAGACAGAAGTGCTGCTGTGATTTGAGTATTATGGATTTCTATGTGCAGCCAGAAGTGGATGTGTATGTCATGCAGTGTGTACGTGCATCATGGCTGCAGAAGCACTGGACTCTAGTGATGGATGTCTTATGTGTCACAGGAAACAATTGTATGTTGTTTGTCTTACTTGATGATGGCTATCTGTGGCTGCTTTCTGGTCTTGTTCTTTTGCTGTGGGGGGGGGGGCGATATTAGAGTTGGAAACCCTAATACTATATTTTCCAACTGTTGTGGCATTAAGTTGAACCATAACTGGTGTATTTACACAGTTTTTTTGCAATTAAGTTTTTTTTCCTTTTGATAAAGTTAATAAACTGAAATTACAACAGTACTTCTTGCTGCAGATATACATGCACACTGCAGGACTTACAAAGCCACTTCTGGCTGCAGGTGGAAATCCATGATACTCAAATTACAACACTACTTCTGTCAGCAAACCCTGTAAGATAGCCAAGAAAAGAATGTAAGAAGTCTTAGGTTTAAATATTTCATCTCCTCTTTGAAGCAGTCCTCTGTATATCTTCAGACCTCAGATATTGATTCTTGATTATGGTATCCTCAGGAGGGGTCTTTTAGCATAAATATTAGAAGGATCTGCTCTCTCCTCTTGGACTTGTCACTTTTATTGTTTCCAGACTAAAGGAATTCTCTTATTTATCTATTTTCTGTTTCAGTTATATCATTCTTATAGCTTAAAAAGTAAAGCTCAAGACTTTCTACAAATAAGACAAATTATGATTGTAAACAGCACAAAAAATACAGCTATCTGCCATAAGGTCTCTTTACCCTGCTACCAGCTGAGAGACATTGGGTCTCTGAACAGCCTTCTGACCTCTGTGCAGCCACAAGGTCAAGAGAAATTTCTAATTTGTTTTAATATAAATCCAGGATAGAAAACCCATTTTACTTAAACTTTAGAATGGAACCTTCAATCCAAATTTATAGAATGCTGAATGTCTTACCATGAAGAACAAGGGTTGTTAGGGCACCAAGAGATTCTTGTTACATCACAGAACCACAAGAGAAAAGCTCTAAGGCCCCCATATTCAGGGCCGGTCAATAGCACCACATAGCCAGTAGGGCTGCACGGCACATGGTGCACAGCCATCTCTGATCTATATTCAGACAGCTAGCATACTTTTATGAAGCACTCTAACTAAATAAAGGGCTGTGCTGGCACAGAGAAACATGACTGGTGTCTAATGGGCCCCCTCCCCATCACCCGTATTTTTATGTAATAATATTTTCCTTTGTAGTCCAGAGGATCCTCCATCCCTGACCATGTGCTATCACCCACCAGCCCACCCACTGAGGATCCCCCTCAAGCCCACACCTCCTTCATAACTCACCATTTAAGAATGTGACTGACAATTGGCCAGTACATTTCTTTGCTCACTTCCACAGGTGGCCACTGTCTGGCAGCTACAGAGTGTTACTGTTATTGTCAGATGGCAGATGGCTGAGGAGGTGAGAGTGCTGTGCCAGCCAGTGTTTGATTATAGTCAAACACATTGAGTGATGACTGTGGTAAAGGGGTTGTGGGGCAGAAGGCCCTCAGCAAGTGGGTGGGTGATTGCACATTGTTGGGGGTTGGGATCCATTAGACTACCAGGGAAAATACTGAATTGTATAAAAACAGGGACAATCAAGGAAGGGGGTCCAATAGGCATCAATTCTACAAAAGAAGTTGGCACAAAAAGGAAGACCGTCAGTGCACAACATAGGGTTAGGATAAACCCTCCACATACAACTCACTGTTCCAAGTGTTAGGTGTGCACTCAGAGATCTATATAACTAAATGCTTCAAACAACTGAGAAATCTCAGTCAAAACATCACAGACAGAATACTATAAATATGATGAATCTCATTTATTACTGCCAGTATAGACTCAGTGACATAAAAGATATAATCAGAAAAAAAGTGAAAGGTGATGCAAACAAAATACCCCTTAGAGCTAACAATACAATCTGAAAGACGGGATTGACCCCAAAAATACAGACCTCCTTCTTAGCGCCAGATGGACACTGCCCCAGTGCTTTGTTGAAGGAGCTTCATCTTTACCGTTCCCGGCACTTAGGAAAAACAAATAGAGGTAATGCTGCAGGAGATGCAGGATTTCTGCAAGGATATTCGCCTCACCACCACTGCCCTCCATATGGACATAGACAAATTAGATAAGCACCAGGAGAAAATGGAGGAGCAGCTAATGACTACAGAAAAATGGGTTGACACCTCTGAATTTGCCCAAGTGCAAATGAATGATGCTATGAAAATATTATACGTCTTCTTGTTTAAGGTGGGTTTCTAGTAAGAAAACCACATCTAGTTGGTATTTCTTAAGATGACGTAGGATCATGTATCTCTTATGTTTAGCATTTTCCCCCTTTATGTTCCAAGAAATAAATGTATATATGGTCCCCATAGTTACCCTTTAAGGTTTGTGTTGCCTGAATCTCTGTGTGCCTGCCAGATGGTCTATAGAGTGCTCCAAACCCCCCCATACTCCCCATAACCCCATCCAGGCCCCCCCAGACCCACAAAGTTGAGATTGTGGTCTGTACCAGCACATGTGGATGTGATTCCCCATCCATCCTCCCGCCTCATTCTTTCCCACCCTAACCAAATAACTTAACCACAATACCACTACTATCACTGTCCCCAAAACAGAAACACACTCTACCCCCCAGCCCTACAGGCCAAAGCACCAACATCTCTCTGCCTGTGATGACATATCATCACCAGAATGGGCCACAACCCCACTACCCCCGCTCAGTCTGTCCCAGGTAATCAACAGATCTACATTAACATTCTTCAGACACCTTTGAATAATAATCAAACATGTATGTTTACATAACTCCAGCCCCCCATCCAAATCAATGAATAGGATCTGTGATGAACAGCTTAAATTATATTGTGCATCAGACTATGCCATCCCTGGAACACTTGGTTTAGGCCAGGTGCCCTGTGTAGTGAGACTGAAGGGGTAGGTAGTACGTCACATCAACATTCTCCCTCTCACCAGTGTACTGAGGAAAGGCAGGATCTGAAGATCTCATCCATGCAAGGCCAGGGTGAACAACAGGTATATCAGTGTACTCCTCCCCATCCATCCCCTGGGTATTCATGTGTTCAACCTCCCTTAATGTTGTCCAACCACAGCCACAAAAATAATGACCAGACCACTAGGCAGACAAGAGAGGACCATGCTGCTGGCCCCATCGCAGGAGGAAAAGGTTCTTTAGAGCTCGGGGCTGCCATGGCTGTAAAGGTTTGTTACCCTCACTCAAGTTGGTAAAATGCCCCCTAGCCCATTATCGCCATGTTAGTGGCAATACATTCTGGTTTACCTAACCCTTGGTGTGGGGGGGGCTGGGATATCTGGCCTCCCATCCCTCCACTCCATTCATGTTCAGACTCGTCACCAGGACCTCTGCATAGAGGGACACAGCATGTTACCCCTCCAATCCACCACCACAGTCTGAGTGATATCTGACCACCTCTAAGAATCAGACCCTGCATAGTTCACCTGCTGCAACTGATTCACTTGCAGAAGGGTCCAGAACAAAAATGCTGGACACCAGGTGGTTAACTCACCTGTGCTACTGCCAGAGGTACCCTGGGTCCCACATCAAGGATGTACAGAGGAAGGCCCCACAATGCATCTCTGTAACTGCCCCCGCCCCAGCACTAAACAAGACTACAGATCTACCTCAGCCTTTCCACCAATGAGACTGCGAACCCTGGGAGGGGGGTAGAATGTTCTGGATTCCCTGCTCCAGTCTCCCCACACACTGCACCTCACTTCCATGTTCTTCTCCAGCACCTCAACCCTGTTCCTGAGTGAAGAGAGTCCTTTGCAAGTGAACCGGGTCCTTCCAGGTCCAGCATTTGAATAGTAGAGTTTCACAATAGTCCTTATTACTCTGCGGTCAGTGCTCCCTGGAACAAATGATGTGTAATCTCAGGGTTCCATCACAGTCCGTGTCACAGAAAACTTAGTGAAGTCAATCCCTTTGGTTTAATATAGTACAGAGCTACAAATCTGAATATTCAGATCAGTTATAATCCAACACAACACTTGAAACTTTTAAGAGTCCCCAGACAATCTGAAACATCTCCATCATACCAGAAAAAATAGAGTTATTTAGGGGCTTGGAAGAGGTCAGGAAACATATTGGGTAGTTCTTGCTTAGCCTGATCTTCTGACTCAAATGTTTTCATCGACCCTCCATGGTTTACCTGCAATCTTCCTGGGTACAACATTTTAAAGTGGATCCCCGCTGCTAGTAACTTCGATACCAAGGGTTGAATCCTGCCCACTTCAGTCATACAGACGCAGGGTAGATCCTGGGTCATTCTGATCTTGTTGCCCTCCCATAATTCCTTCATGTCCCATAGTTTGGCCAAAATTAGAACTTTATCCAAAATGTTCCAAAGTTTAAATATCATGGGTCGAGGTGGGGAGCTTGGTGGGGTAGTGGGCTTCAGAGCCCCATGAGCCCATTCAATTATGTAGCCACCAGGGCATTAGACAATGGGCCAGCTATTTTTTCACAAAATTTTTGGATGAACAAAATAGGATTCTAAACTTCTGATACCTTAGGCATACCTATTAAAAGAAGGTTGTTGCATCTACTGCGGCCCTCTAAATCCTTTTTCCTCTAGCCTGGAGACTTTCCTGCAAATGGCTACTGAGTCAGTTTACTGGTGAGTCCTCCATGCCTCCATAGAGCTGGTTCTCACCTCCACATCTCCAACTCTATGAAATAGGGTCTCCGATGTCTTTTGGAGGGTTGCCAGCTTGCTTGTGATGCTCAGGAAAGCCTCTTTCATAGGGGCGAGTTCCTGTAGAAACTTCTTCGATCAGTGGAGTAGGCACCACACTGGGCTTGGTGATAGCCACTGCTTGCATTTTTGTTTTGTTTGCAGCCTTGGCTTTTTCCGGCGTGGGTGGTTGGGTGTGTGTCAAGCCCGGAGGCCACATCTCGGCCTCCATCGGTAGTTCGTGCCCCTGCAGAGATGACCATCCAAATGGTATGAGTAAGAGGCAAAATGCCTTGCAGACACAGCTCCCACTATACCATGCTATTACAGATCTAAACTTTAATTATATATTTGTTTTTCCTGAGCCGTGGAGTGGAGCTGAAGAGAACACATTCTACCTGCTCAGACGCATCACATGACCTCTTCAACACCACTTTTACTGGCCCACTCTACCAAATCAAATAGTTCGATTTTATACCAGTCACTGTGGTGGTCAGTGACCTCTGAGAAATCTCCACTACAGATGTTAAACACAAGGGAGAAGTCTTTTATATTCTCCTCTACTGACAAAGACAAAAACCATCATCAATGTAAACATAAAGATACCATAATGACCGCTTCTCCTGTCTATTCCAGGTCTTTGCTGCATTCTGGGGCTACTGGAGGTTGGTCTACTCTTCAGGCTCAGGCTGGGGCAGCATCCATGGGCTCTACTGCCTCCCTGAGCATCTCTAAAACACCAGGATTGGGATCTTTCACAGGCACAGCCACTGATAGAAGAACTCAGCTGATTCCACCAATGAGTTATTGCCTGTCGATGGTTCTGTAGTTGACCACAACACAGGTGTCATAAATGCGCAGGTCATGCTACAGACAGTGTCTGCTCTGTTTATTAAATTCCTACATAAGTAACTGCCACTGATGCCTATGGTGTTATCATCACTTCTAGCCAGTCTTTTGACACCCTTGGCATTGGCTCAGAATGTTATGGGTTCCTCTACCATCATTAGCCTGATGCCTTCTCTGTCGATGCAGTTGCCAGTGATACAGCTTCTCTATAGACAGCCTCTACAACCTCTTCTCCAAGAAAGTAAGGAAGAGGAGTGCAATCTGTCCTCCAGCATATGAAAGAGGATTATGAGAAAGATGGGGGGGTTGCCTTTGATTGAGAGTATTGGTTTTAGCTCCACTTTTCATCCTACAGTGCGGATAGTGTGGTAAACACTCCACATTCCTCCCCAAGGATGCTTATTTCTAGTTCTCCTCAAGTTGATGCTGGACTCCTTTGGTTTACTGCCAAGGAAGAAGACTCCTTCAAATGGAAACTGTATGAGATCTTGGGTGTTTCTAGAGTGCCTACAGTGATCATTCTTCCCATTCACCCTGCTCAGGAAGATGCCACCATGGTGGTCTGGGACTGGCACAGTGCCCTACCTGCTGTGACCCACAAGGTGGACAAGCAGTATACAGCTCCAACCACTAAAGCCTTCTAGTCATCTCTGCCTAAGACCAGCTCTGTGGTCATCACGGCTGACCATGGCCAGTCAAAAAAAGCACCATGGCACATGATTTCCCTTCCCCTGGGCAAGGAGTTCCAGAGATTGGGTGTTATGGGTAAAAGAGCCTATGTAGAAGATGGTGGCCATGTTGGGCTGCTGCTTGCAAGAGCTCTAAACTGAGCTGAAATACTTTTTACTATCCTACTTTTATTTTGTTATTTTTCTGTGTTTCAGGAGAGCTGAATTAGTTGATGTGTAACTCTTGTGACTGTTACTCAGGAGTCCTAAATTTTATCTGTAATTTTAAATAGTAAGTGTAAGGTATAGTGCTTAAGTGTTAGGTAGGGTTGGGATAGTGAGACAGTTTGAGGAGCCAGCTTTTTTTTTTTTTTTGGTAAGGTGCTTGAGTGCTACCTACGGCTACTGCTGTGGAGCCTTTCAGGAGGAGTGAAGAAGCTGAGAAAGGTGGTGCACCCTTGGATTTTCCTATATTCCATCATATGGGAAGACTGCTGGAATTTGTTTTTGTGAGAGAAGCCAGTATGTTGTAGCATGAACGGGTAGCACAAGTGCAATTCTGGTTGCATTTCTGTGTTCAGTTGCCGCACCTAATTTGGAGGACTTGTTAGTGTGCTGATTTTGCAGTCCACAGTTTTTAGACCCCTGCTTCTGGCATTGCTGGCCCCAGTCGAGGAGTTCACTGGTGTGGGACTTCTGGGGGTCAGGACTTTGCCTGGTGCTAGTGAGAGTAGTGCCGAGAACTGAATCTGGACTGTCGTTGACATCACCGGTCCTGGTCGAGGAGTTCCCCAGTGTAAAACATCTAAGGTTCGGGACTTTGTTCGGTGCTGGTGGGAGAAGCATCGCAAAGATTGACTGCATTCCCAGGGTTTGCAGATGCTGAGGACACTTCCTCATCATTGACCCCAGGGCAAAGGGTGTATTTTCGGATCTGCTGTTTGGCTGGCTCTGCGGAGTACTGTGGGGACTTCGGGTTGCCTCACAGACCTGAGTGGTCAGTCTGTACGGAGTTGAGGAATTGCTTTCTGGGACTTGGACTTAGGCCCCCATGGATTTATCGACTTGGGGGCCAAAAGAGCTCCAAATTCTGGTATTTTCCCTAGGGGTCCCAGTAGCTGGTGAGAGCAGTGCTGGGCCTTCCATGGGAGCACATTTTGGGTTGAATTTTTAACTGTTTGCTGAAAACATCTAACTATAAAGTGACTGGGGCAGTGAGCGGGCCCTTTGCCTTAAAGTAGTTCTGGCTGTGGACTGACAGTTTTCTTAGATTACTGTTTATTTGTCATTTTGTGTGATCCTGAGCATTGAGATCCTGTATGTGATCTGAAGTCTGCTCTCCTGAATTGTATTTAAACTTAATTCCAAGCTTCCTGCTTTTGGGGGTTGCTTGGGTGGAGAGTGATGGTTTACTTGTTAATGTATATGTGTGTGTGTGAGGAGTATGTGGTATTGAGTTTTTTGTAGAGTGTGTTTTTTGGGTTTTGGGTTTACACAGTCAGGAGGGATGTGTCTGGGAAGGTATGAGGGCCTGGGACGGGCCAGGATAGTGTATGGAGCATCCCAGCTGCTTGATCTTCGACCTTTTTTCAGCCTCCCAGTGTCTGATACTACAGCAAGGTGCTGTAGGGAGGTTGGAATAGGGAGGAGTCACAGGATTCAATCAGGGTGGTGTGCCCCATGCACTGCTGGTGGTGGTAGGATCAAGATAGTGGGGTGCTGAAGGTGCCCTGGGATTAGATGGGACTTAGAGAGAGGCCAGATGTGTTTAGTTTCCATCACCTGGGTTCCCATTAGATCGAGTGGGCAGGCAGCCAGAGGGGCTGCACTGTCCACCAGTCCCCCGAGGGTGGTGCTTTGCAATGACAGGTCGGTCAGAAACAAGACTGCAACTGTAGCAGACTTGGTTTCTTTGGATGATCTGACTTGCATTAGGGAGATCTGGATCGGTCATGATGCTGGCCAGGTTCTAGAGGCCACCGTCCTGCTCGGGTATGCCGTAGTGCACTGCCCCAGAGTGGAATGTAGGGGCGGGGGGGTGGCCATCTGTTTTAGATCTGAGCTGGGCTTCACCCTGCACCCAATGAGAGCACCACATTCATTTGAATGTGTGGCCATCTGTGGGGGTCCGGGGGCAGGTTGCTTGATTCTCCTGATTTACCGTCCTTCTGGGGTGGTGGGAGATTTCTTGCAGGAGGTGTCCAATTTCATCATCGGGGAAACATTGGAGGCCCCCAGATGTTTAGTGCTGAGGGACTTCAATGTTTGGGCCGAGGATGAATCCTCTCTGTTTGGTTACAATTTCCTCCAGATGATGTCATCTCTGGGCTTTGCATAAGGAGTTTTCTCTGCGACCCATCAGGGTGGCCACATGTTGGATCTGGTGTTCTCACTGGGGCTTGAGATAAATAGTCTCAGCACTCACCGTGTTGTTTGGTCCAATCATTGCAAGGTGAAGTTCCAGTTCAGGGCCCCTCTTGATAGCCCTCCCACTGCAGAGATGGTCAGCTATTGCCCTTTGAGGGAGTTGACCCCTAAGGGTTTTTTGGAAGTGGCTGATCCATCTAGTGTGGACAATGCATGCTTTGGGGGGGTGTGCGCAGCACTGGATGCCTACAATAAGGTGCTGTCTGATGCACTCGACTCCCTCACACCAGCCCGTGTATGACCCAGGTCTTCTCACTTGAGGTCCCCTTGGTATGATGGGGAGCTCAAGGCAATGAAGACTTTGGGTCAGAGATTGGAGCGCTGTTGGTGGAAGTCCAGCCTGGAGGTAGACAAACTGGTCCTACGCATGCACTACGGTGCATACCGGAGGCAATCAACCATAAGAAGTCAGAATTCCTGCCCAGGGAGATTGCTGCTGGGAGGAACTGACCAACTGTGCTTTTTCAGACTGTGGACAGGCTTCTTCATCCTTCCTGTCTACAGCCAAAAGTAGCCTTTTCGAATGCATTGTGCAAGGAGTTTGCTCGGTTCTTCTCGGACAAGGAGTCTGCCATCAGGCAGGGGGTTCTGCCAGAGTACCAGAATTTGGCCGACAGTGGTTGCCATGGGTGACTGGAGAGCACTCCACCCGGTTGCAGTGAGTTTAGACTGATGGAGGTGGCTGAAGTCAGTGAGATTGCCTCCAAGCTTCGGCACACGTTTTGTGAACTGGACCCGTTACCAACTGATTTCTTAATGAGATGTGTTGACTCCGTTGGCCCAATGTTTGCCTTGATTGTCCAGTGCTCCTTGTAAGAGTGGGTCTTCCCCGATGTCTTGAAGGAGACATTGGTGAGACCCCGTGTGAAAAAAAACATCATTGGAGCCTGACATCAAGGCAAATTACCATTCGAGCTCCAATCTCCCATTTTTGGATAAGATTGTGGAGAAGGTGGTGGCGCTTCAGCTTGAGGAGCATCTCATGGCCCATGATCTAACATGAGTTACTCCAGTCTGGGTTTCATGCTAGGCATAGCACAGAAACTGTTCTAGTTTGGGTGCCTAATGACCTCCTTAGGGCTAGAGATTGAGAGGAGGGAACAATTCTTGTTCTCAATCTCTCTCTTCAACATTTGACACTGTGGACCATCGAGTGTTATTGACCACCTAAAGGAATTCTGTGGACTTGCCGGCACTGTCATCTGCTGGTTTGAGTCTTTTTTATCTAACAGGAGGCAGAGGGTAGTGATGAGGAATTTCTCCTCCTCCCCAGGCCACCTATCATGTGGAGTTCCCCAGGGTTCGGTCTTGTCACCGATGTTGTTTGCCATGTATATGCTGCTCCAGGGAGAGCTCATTAGGAAGCACAGTCTGGGTTTTCACTGCTATGCTGATGATACCCAGCTATACCTTTCCTTTCCCCCTGGAACATCTTGTACAGTGGAAGTGCTTAACAGCTGCCTTGCTGAGATCAATGACTGGATGGCCTCCAGCTGGTTGCGACTTGAACCCCAGTAAGGCGGAGGTACTGGTGGTGGAGTCATACAGAGGGTATGATAGGTTGGCCTCTGGTGCAGAGACAGGACTTTGCCTTGGCTCTATACCATTGGAGGCCTCCTCTAGGGTGTGTGATCTGGGTGTTATTCTTGACAGTGGATTGACACTTGAGTTTCAGGTGGCATCCGTTGTCTGTACCAGCTTTTATCATCTGAGGAATATCGCCAGGATAAAGCCCCTAGTTCTGCCACTGGAACTTTCTACTTTGGTGCATGCCTTTATGATGTCCAGGCTTGACTACTGTAATGCACTCCATCTCAGGGTCTCTGGGGGTACCCTGTGCTGACTGCAGCTGGTGCAGAATGCAGCAGCAAGTCTG
Source organism: Neoceratodus forsteri (assembly GCA_016271365.2). NCBI lineage: Eukaryota > Metazoa > Chordata > Ceratodontiformes > Ceratodontidae > Neoceratodus > Neoceratodus forsteri. Next base: position 316,030,965 of record CM028134.1, read on the forward strand.
TTGACAGGACAGCCAAAGTGTTGTGACATCACTCCGGTGCTGCATCAACTGCACTGGCTGCTGGTTAGGTAGAGGGTCCTCTTTAAGGTGGGTTTGCTCACATTTAAGGCCTTACACAGCCTGGGCCCTGGCTACCAGAAGGACCTTCTTGCACCTTCTGTCTCAGTACACTCCCTCTGCTCCTTCTCTAGGGGACTCCTCGCTATTCCCAGGATGAGGTTAAAAACTGCTGGCAACAGAGCATTTAGTGTCGCCACCCCATCCTGTGGAATTTGCTTCCTTTAACCTTCAGGGAGGCCCCTTCTGTGGAGGTATTTAAGGCCCACCCCAAGGCCTTCTTGTATAATCAGGCCTTCCCGGACTGTGTTTTATAGTCCCTACCTGTTTTTTTTAGAAATCGATGCTTAATTTAGTTTTAGCGATTCTGAATTTAGTTGCTGTTGTGGGTAGTAAATTCTGTTCTAACTGTTTGGAATATTGTATACAAATGTTTATTATTGTGTTGTTCTGTATTTATTTTGATTGGTGTATGGTGCCCAGAACCTCAGGGATGGGCATCTTTTAAATAAAACTTGCCTTGACTTGCCTTGCCTATTATCATCTCTTGGCCTCAGAATTGCTAATTATCAGACATTTTTTACAAAAGCTGTGTATTGCACTGATCATAAACAACATAACATAGCAAACAAGCATTTGTCAATGCCGAATGTTGTCTCGCTGGCATTGGCATTGATAGTGCTGGAGTTAGAGATGCATAATAGGAATGGCAGTGAAGTATTAAAGTGATGCCAACCCCACCCCCACCCTGTAGAGACTGACAGGCATTGGGATGTGCCTTTGGATCATCAGCTATAACTAGGGTTACCACCTGTCCCTATTTTCGCAGGCCAGTCTTGATTTGGGCAGCTGTGTCCTGCAGAAAAACATGAAAAATACTAAATGTCCTGACATTATAGTAGAAAAAATATTTTCTGATTTTCCTCTAAATGTTGCAAAAAAAAACTATAATACCTTAATTAAAATACCTTAAAATAATAAAAAAGAACAAGAAACTACTAAAAAACTACAGCACTTGGTCTTAATTCTGATTATTTAGAGAAAACATGTCTGTTGCATTGGTTGAGATGACATATTGTCCTGTGAAAAATCCAGTTTCAGTAAGAAATGTCCCACTTTGGGCTTCTGAAAAGGTGGTAACCCTAGCTATAACGCTCATACCATTTTACCTCACCCTACCCCGTAGACACTGACAAGTGTCATGGTGTGCTTTGGGGTCTTTGAGAGTTACATTTACCCCATTCCAAAAGGAAATATGCTGAGGTGGATGCAGTATAGAAGAATAGAGTGAACTTTGTGGTTGAACACTGCAAGACACACCACGATGCCTGTCACTGGCTGCATGGTGGGGGTGGAATGGCGTGAGCATTACAGCCGATGATTCCAAGTCACACCCCTGACGCCTGTCAGTCTCTACAGGATGGGGTGCTACAGTTGGAAACCCTAACATCATTGGTGTGTATTGGTATTTTCACTCCAAAGCTTCAACATGGGCTTTTTGTGACCCCACCTCATGAAGAGCGGTATTATCAGTTTGTTAGCTAAAAGGTGGTTTTGCACAGTGGCTATGTCATTTGGCAACACAGGGATGAAAGAAAAAGAAAAAAACACGGCACCAACACTTTCACAAAAGTAAGCTGTATTATGCTCAAAACATTAAAAAAGACACAATGCAGTAACGCCATGCAAGGTCAAAACAGCTCCAGACAAACAAACGTCCGACCGGTTTCGCGCTGAAAACAGCGCCTCCTCAGGGACACACACACATGTTACCATAAGCCACTATAAATAAAAAATCAATTAAAGTGACAGTACACCAATAAAATAATCATCTTGTAAAATAGTGCAAAATAATAAATTAGTGCAAGTAAAAGATGTGCAAAATTTCCATTTACGGGTATTACATAAACACAGGCATCGTAGTATTATCTAGACATGCCCTTGTGCAGCGTATACAGCAGTGTTCTGATTCAGTTTCACACAGTTTTTTATTTTGTGGCATAGAGAGAATTATTAATGGGCCACGGGGAGGAGATGTTAGAACTAAAATTTTGCGGAGAGAAGCATTTTGGATCCATGCTTTGAATGCCTTATTCTACCCAGGGCTTAATGATTCGCTTTGATTTAGGTCCTTTTCTGAGATAGAATATTTAGTTTGTAGTTATTTGGCATTGATATTATCTTAGGTAGTGACTCTTTGTGGTATATGTAATATAATGTCTTTTTGTCTTTTTCTTTCAGGATGAACTTCCATATATTTGGCATCTTTCCAATATTATTTTTATTGTATTATTAATGAATTTAAAAAATATGTCTAGATATGTTCCAGTACTATACACAGGCACAACGTGAATTGGAGCTGCTATCCTTTGTCTTTGAACACAGGGATGAAAACACATTTTGGGCAGTATGTGGAAAATGACAACTGTATTGTTCATGAGGAGATGTAAAAAAAATGGCAACGTTGAAAATCTGGAGTGAAAATATGAAACATTGGTGAAGTCAAGAGCATGCATAGAAACTGTGCAACACACATCCATAACCCAATTATTTTTGGGGATTTTTTTTTTTAATATAGGTATTTTGGAACCTCTCCTCATGAACAGTGGCACTGTGTTTTTATTAATTTGTCTCAAACATTGATTTCCCACAGTGATCATACCATTGTGCGCCACAAGTGCAAAAACACATTTATTTATCCAGGTATAGCACATTAAGCTGAAAGATTTTTTACAGGAGTGACCTGGGAGCACAAGGAGGTTAAGTGACTTGCTCAGGGTCACACAGTATGCAAGTGGAAGCTGTGGGATTCAAACCCAGGTCTGGTCTGCTGGATGTCACCAGATTTGCAGCTCAGAGCCTTAGACCACTGCGCTATACTGCCTCCAATTTAGGGCAGGATGTGAAAAATGATAGCTGTACTGTTCATAAGGAGGTGTGAAAAAATGCCAATGTTGAAAATCTGGCATGAAAATATTGCAGATTTGTGAAGTTACAAGGGTGCGTGGAAACTGTGCAATGCACACTTGTAACGCAGTCATTTTATGGAATTTCATCACCAAATTTTCAACATAGGCATTTTAGGACATCTGCTTATGAACAGTGTCACCATCATTTCCTCATACTGTCCTGAAAACTGATTTCACGCTGCGACCATGCTATTCTGAACCAGACATGCAAAAACACATTTTGGCCATGATATGGAAAATGGACAGCTGTAAGGTTCATAAGGAGGTGCAGAAAAATGGCAATTTTGAAAATCTGGAGTGAAAATATTACACATTCACAAAGTTATGAGCGTGGGCAGAAACTGCACAAAACACACCCGTAAAACAGCCATTTATCTGATTTTTTTCCACCAAATTTGCAAAATAGGCTTTTTGTGAGCCCCCCTGATGAATGTGGCACTGTTGTTTCGTTACTCGGTCCTGAAAGGTGATTCCACTCAATGACTGTGAAATCACCTTTTTGGGACTGAATAACATCATGACAGTGCTTGAATTCATGAGGAAGGGTCCCAATAACACGATGTTGAAAAGCTGGTGCCAAAATTCCCAAAAATGGCTGAGATATGCAACAAGGTTGAAAAAACCCTATTTCTGCTATTATACAGCTTACCAGCATTTCTTCAGTTCGCTGTCGGCTTTGAAGAGTGCAGACGTGTTCCTGGTTCACCAAAGATCATTGCGCCAGACTCCAGAGGTAACTATGGGGTGAGAGGGGCTGTGGGGAGGCAGGGTGCAGAGGGTGGGCGCGGGTTGGGGGAGGGGCAGGGAAACTGCGAGGGACCGTTTTCTTTTTTACAAGATTAAAAAAAAAAACCTAACCTTATTCTATCTTAAAATGTCTGAAGTGCGTATGGCTGAGGAATGCCCTATTGTAGTTACCTCATTAAAGGTATATGCACAATTATTTTCCTTTTTGCAATATACCCCTCAGTTAGAATTGGCCCAGTCTATCTGGAATTCCTCATCTTTCACCATTAACAAGAAGCAGATTCCCTGTAAATGGCTGTCCCAACTGGGGGATGGGAAAGTGCTCTCCTTTGTGGATGAAGAGGGGCAATGGTTGTCAGTAGGAGATATTATTAGGAAATTCAATATTCCGGCTCCCTCTCACTTTAAAGTTGTACAGTTAAGGCATCTACTTACAATAGTTCTTGGCAATACCCCTCCTTCCCAGATTGTCACGGCCCTGATACCTGAAGTTTCTTCACTACTTGAATCTTCGGTTATCATATCTAAATTATACCAGCTGTTGTTTCATAAAAGATATGGGCACTCTTTTGGACCCACAAGATTCTGGAACTCCATTCTTCCTCAGTATCATCTGGATTGGCAGTCCCTGTGGAGATCCTGCCATAAATATGTTTCTCAAGACAGATTGTGTCTCATGCAATATCATATTTTACATAACATGTATTACACCCCGGTAAAATTAAAGAAATGGGGTCTCTTGAACTCCAATTTATGTACTAAGTGTTCTTGGGAAGAAGGAACACTTCTTCATTTGTTCTGGTCCTGCTCCAAAATTTCTGTTTTATGGGACTTGATCAGGATTTCCCTGGATCCTTTACTGGGCCTTCAGGAGTATTTCACACCTGATATTTGCCTTTTAGGGGACTTGTCTTCTATTAGAGTTAAAGTAAGAAGGTTTCATATATCCATGATTTCCTAATCTGTCAAGAAGCTTATTCTGCGTCACTGGAAAGACAAGTCCACCCCAACTTTTCAAGAATGGGTGAATAAAATTCTCGCCAATCTACGTACAGAAAAAGTGATTGCCAGTCTCCACAACAGATTGGCAGTATATACAAAAATATGGGATCCCGTTCACTCTCTAATTCTAGTTGCTCAGTCTTAGTTATGTCACAGTTTAAATTGTCCTGCAGGTTCTCAGGTAATGAATTTATTTTTTATGGGATATATGGAGTTGTTACTGCTGTATGGGGAGGGATGGGAGGGTCGGGCAGTTATATCTTAAATGAGTGGTTGTACTCTCGTTTCATTCTCCTTGTAACTGCCTTTTATTGTGGAAAATGTACTAATAAAGTTTGAATTACAAAAAAAACACTGCAGGACTTTTTTTCTTTTTTAGGGGACTAAGTGTTTTGGGGGATGCTGTAGCTGACAGGGGATTGGGCACCACCGTTGGCACATACAGAAGGAGGGAACAAGAGCCGAGGGGGATTTGGCACCTTCCTTGGCACACAACAAAAGTGGGGGAAGGAAGGTATGCTGATGGGGAGTGGGCTCCCCCATCGGCAAAATAAGTGGGGAAGGGGGATTAAAGCCGACGGGGTTTAGGCCCCCCATTGGCAAAGAAAGACTGTTGGGGGATCCGCATGATGCAGAGGGGGATTGGGCACCACCTCAGCATTCATTTTAAATGGGAGAGGGGTCATTATGCCAACAGGCAGTGGGCTTCCCCATCAGTATTGTGACAGGTGGTGGTGGCAGTCACTGCCGCCATGTTGTGTGCATGTCTGGAGGTGTGTTGTGGTCCCGTTGCATGAGAGCTTCACTCTCATTGCAGTGGACCTTTTCTTAGATCTGGTGGCCACATTAGGGATGTGTGATGTCAGTGCCTGCTGCTGGCTGATTGGGGAATGAGGGACGCAGCCTCTGATGCATGCCCTGCATTCGCCCACACTGACCGCACCTCCAAATCTGCTACTACCACAAGATGTTGACTTGTGTGCAAGTGCAAGCCAACATAAAAAGGCAGATTTCAGTCAATCATTTTGATAACCTACACAGTGAACACATTTATGTAACATAGGCATTCTCCTAATGGCAACGTATATGCATTCAATAACAGCAAGCAGTTCACATCTGTCAACATATCTGGTATCAGAAGAGATAGAGAGGGGCCATATACACAGTGCTTAAATGCTACTGTTTAGGAAAGCCATCACATATCTTTAAAAAATAATTTATACATTTAGTCTACATTGCCCTCCTCCAGGGCTCTCTCCAAAGGGGACCACATTTTTTCAAATATAGCCATTTGATGGGTGGCTTTATGCTACACTCACTCCAAGCACATGCTTTCTATGAGATTATTTCTACACCAAGCCACTACTGGAGATCTGCCATTTATCCACAGCATTGCCAAGATTTATTTAACAATTACCATTGCTAGACTCCATAAGGAATGGATGAGCACCTCCAGTTGGGCAACAAAATTACACTTTGGTCCTTGGGTGTTTGATTCTGCAATATAGAAGACATGGGGCTGAATTTTTGAATGTTCAAGAATGCTGCAAGCACATAGTGTGCTGAACATATGGCGCACGGGGCTTGTGGCATTCTCTTGGTGGAGATCGAGATTTTTTTTATCCCTTGCACCAAACTGTCACAAGTTAGATACCTTTTTTTAGGTGTAGCTTGTGGCAATCCTGAGGGCCATTTTTACGAAGGTTGCACCAAATATATGGCACAAGATGCCATAAATGGTGGAAACTGTCACAACTGTGCCCGATATTGTAAAATTGAGTGCAGTTGTGGTAAAGGGGTTTGGAGCACCTCCAAAATGTAAGTGTGGTTGTGCAGGGTTGGATGTAAACCCTGCACCACCCTTTGAAAATCCAACCCATGGTTTTTACCATCCCATGCCAGAAAGCTTGAACTTTTGGATATGTCCATCTGAAATGGGTAAAAATTCCTGCAGTAATCTTACACTTTGGGCATAACGTTGATTTTGGCTGATTAATTTTATGGGCTTTTTTAAGCATAACATATGATCTCATAAGAAGATTATAGTATATCTGTCCAAGCCTGCTATTTTTTAGAACAGATCATGGTATTTTTAAATGGTCTATGTCTCTCCGCTATGCCTCAGGGATTTCAAATTGGTTATTTTATAGATTCACTTGATGTTCATAGTTGTACCTGTTTCTAATCCATGCATCACTGATCTGCATGTTTACTGCCAATGAATTTTGGATATTTTACTATTCATCTTCACTTAAATTATTTAAATATTTAGTTAATTCATTCTCTTTTTTTATGTAACTGGTACCTATTGTATGATATTTATATTACTACATGTGTGTCTTGTATTCCTATATTTTTTGTGCTTTTGTTCATCCCCATTGTTTTAATGTGTTTCATTACAGTATATTATGTTCTTTGTGATGTAGATGTAACCGGGTCACCATGTAACTATCGGTTACTATCCCTGCCTTGTGGGCTGTTAACCAAGGTTGAGAGGCCTGGGCTCCATTGTTCTGGAGGGCGGTTCATTTCCAGAGACAAAACAAATAGCATGGTGCCTCCACCCAGAGAACAGTTAAAGTGGGCCTGGTGACTGTCTGGTACAACCCCCTAGGATGCTTTACCTCCCTACCTCCCCTTACAGTCACCCCAAACATGAAATACCTTAAGGAAATGCAGTGCTTTACTGTGTATGCAATTAATAGCCATCTCTAATAATATGTTCAAGAGTCGGTCTTAAACAAGAACAACAATTTGTTAAGAGAGTAGGGGAATGGGATGCAGAAATAAATAGCAGTTGAAATATTTGATATGGCATGCAAGAAACAATAAACATAAACAGTGCCCACCCCCAACAACAACACAGCAGTGTGAAAGACCCACCTCTCCACTAGTACCTATGTTCCCTAAAGTCAGTCTGGGTACTCAGGTGGTGTACAGTGCAGACCTGAATATGTACAGTTGGTTGGCCAGCAGTGGTGAACCTTTAAATGAAACAGGAACTTGTTGACAAAACTTTATATAAATCCCCAGGTTAGTGCAAAACTCATGAATTTACTTACGCTCCTGGAGATATCAGTAAAGATGGCTTTTTGGATGAGAGATGAGCCTTGCTCTGATCTCCAGCTCAAGAACTCTGGCAGCTTTCATGGCTGTTTGGCTGGGACAGAAGTGGGTCTACCTTTCTTTCTGCAGCTTTCAGGATCTCTAGCAGCTCTCTGTAGCATCTGGATGAACTACTCAAAGGGCCAGAGGCAACACACCCCATACACCCATCCAGGCATCCAGCCCACAGGGTTGGGAGATAAGCAGTGCCTGGCTGTGACACTGCCCAACCAAACCAACTGACTGACCAATGCATGGTCATCTTCTCCTCGGGCTCAGGATGGCAGGCTGAAAAGAGCTTCAGTCACACTACAGGCTGGAAACTATGGCACAAAATTCAGCAGGAACAGAGTCTATGGATATCCTACCAGGTTGTAATAGGAATCAGTGTCTCAGTTTCTGGCTGTTAAATGTTTCAGCTTTGGAATCGCAAAACATAGTTTTCACCTTCCATCTAGCTTTCCAGATATTGGAAACTGGTTAGGTTTCCCCTGGGCAGTTGGCTGTGAAAGCCCCAGGTAGGCCTCCAAACTTTTTTTCAGAGTGCACAGCAGAGCCTCCTCTCACTCTGGAAGCTCCCAGACAACTTCCAGCTGGATCTGCTCCCCAGGACTCAGGGATCAAATAAAAGTCCTAGTCTGTCAATCAGGCTGTCAATCCTCCTAATCAATATGCAGAATCTTCATTCGATGTCTGATTGGCTGAGGGGAAAGGCACTAATAACAGTCCCCACCTTTTCCCAATAGTCTCCTTTTTGTAGTCTTTTGGCTCTCTGGATTTCTTATTGGCTGCAGAGCATGTTAAAGGTAACAAAGATTGTTATTATGTATTCTGTCAGTCCAGTTTAAATCAGCAGTCTCCACTTTAACTGTATATTGCAGGAAAACTGTAGAACTTCAACACTAACGACCCACAGAATTTGGTAGCTGTCCCTCTGCCCTTTTGTCAGGTGTCAGTGTGGGGCATGGCAAAGTCTTCATCTACCTGTCAAAAGTGCCATAGCACTGCCACCAGGCAACAAGCAGAGCATTCAGTTACAGTGCAGCCTCAGCTGTTCTTATAGAAACAGTGTCCTTAAATACTTTTTTAAAGTTCACATTCTTTGCTCCCCCAGTGAGACTCCAAACTCTCCTTATGTCTTGGGGTCCTATGGATCAGATCACCAAGAAGAAACAGTCTTGAGCCACCAGGGTAGCATAGACAGGATCTGTGAGCAGACTGACAGCTCACACATTCAGGCAGGAACCAGCTAGAATGTGCACATGCTGAGCTTTGTGGTGCTTTATTGTGTTGCACAGTGCTAGCTACGCTGTACTGCTGAGGTGGCAATTTTAAATTTTAACAGAGAACTCTTTTATACTCCCAGCAAAACAGGCACACAGGGGCAATAAAGGACCAGACAGCTGGGAGACTGACCAGGTAAGCCCAAACTATAGGGGGGGAGTTAAACTCTCCTCCATCTAAACACTTGGCACCCACATCAAGTCCATAACAGGGACCTGGTACCAATAAACATTAGCCACATTTAGCAGACACAGTCTGACTAAACAATTGATTCCTAGCTAGCATAGGCAATCAACACATCCTAGTCTGGACAAATGTGACTATCTAGATAATAGCAAGAACAGGTACTAAAAGGCCTTTTGGATTTATTAACAACTGTCATTCAGAACTCTGGAAAAAGCAGTTATAGAAAATACATCATTGACCTTTTTAACCTCCCCTTTTACACATTATGCATTACCCGCTCTTGGTGGTTTGGCTTTTGAGTGGGCAAACAATTCTGGGCAAAGATCTTGGGATGATATATATATGCCCTTGTGTATTACATTTATAGATAGTTCAGTTGGAGCCCCTGGAGAGTCATACGTTAGCCTTAACAATAGTCTGATGGTTCTTTCAGAGTGATGCAGTGGGACTGACACTTTTTCTTTGGCATTAGGGTTACCTACTCCCTGTTAATAGACCAGTGATGAAGCATCCTCAGAAAAAGTGGATGCCACCACTTTCTCTGGCAATTCACTTGTATTTTCTGTCTCTACAGGTTCAGGCTCCACAGATTCTGCATCTCCTCCCTCAGGCAGCTCCTTAGATTCAAGCCTGTCATCCAAGGGTGCATTGTCTGTTGGTGGTTCAACATCCACTGTTAGAGTTGGAGGCTCTTTGGCAGGCATGTCTGTCACATTAATTTTTGTTTCAGGTGTCCCTTGAAACAGTCATGCAAGTTCTAGTGTGGGATAGTATACTATGGAATAAGTTACTTCTCCATCTAACTCATAGTCTGAACTTTCTGGTTCTGCTTGCTCATCAGGGTTTGCTGTAACAACTCCAGATTGCTTGGCCCTTAGTTTGACTTGATGCCTGTGCATAGCAGATTTTGTTATAGGAGGTTTGGGAGGTTCTGGTATTTTTATCCAGTGCTAGTGACCATCTGTCCAATAGGCAGCAAGTGGTTGAGGTGTATGGTTCGGTAGCAACATGTCTCTCCTTCTGGATGGATTTTGTAAACAGGCATGTATTGTATGTTCTCAATAACAGCATAGGGGGTGCTGCCCCATCTGTCAGTAATTTTGTGCTTCCCAGGTATTCCTAAATTTCTCAGTAGAACATGATCCCCTGGCAACAACTCATGTGCCTTTACCCTTTTGTCACACCTTTCTTTGTTTGCTCCATTTTGCTTGGCTGTGGCATCAGTGGCTAATCTGCATGTGGAGTTTAATTGTTCTTTTAACATGTGGACATATTACAGGTAGATCTCTGATCTAGCTCCATCAGCAGAGACACTGAAACACAAGTCTACAGGTACCCTGGCTTCCCGGCCAAACATCGGACTGTAAGGAAAGAATCCTGTAGCAACATCTTTGGTGCAATTGTAACTGTGAACTAATGCACTTACTTTCTGACTCCATTTACTTTTGTTTTTAGGGCCTAAAGGGCCCAAAATATCAAGAAGCTTTCAAATGACCGTCTCGAGCTGTGACACCACATTGAGGGCGATAGGGGGATGTACAAGATTTGCTGATCCCCCCAGAGACAATAGTTCTTTTATTAGACAGCTGTCAAAGTCCTGCCCTTGGCTGGAGTGTATTCTTTGGGGGTCGCCATAATGCACAAAGAATTTTTCAACAAGGGCCTTGGCAACCACAGAATCTTATTGGTCTTTTGTCAGATATACCTGGGCATATCTAGAAAAATGGTCAGTGACTACCAGAATGTTTGAAATATTCTTGCAGTCAGGTTACAAACTAAGAAAGTCTGTGCACACTAACTCCATAGGTGCACTTGTCACAATGTTGACCAAACGGGCGGCCCTCTGTAGTAAAGCTTTTCATTGGACACACCTGCTGCAGGTCTTGCAGTATTTTTCCATGTCACTCCCCATATGTAGTGAATAGAAACAAGCACTAGCCAAATCTATTGTGTGATCGCTTCCCAAATGTCCCATGTCATTGTGCAATGCATGGAGTAGCACCTTTTTAAATTTTGTTGGTGGGACCAATTGTTGATGAGGGAACCCTTGGGAGTCTTGGGTTTCTGTGTACAACAAATTTTTCTTAGGTTTTAGTTTTGACCACTCTTGCAAAAACAATTTTACATTTAGATCATGTGTGACCTCTTGGCTCATATCACCCCTTTTCTTCAGGGTGATGACAATGTCTTTGATACTTGAATCTAGTCTTTGTTCTTTTTTGAAAGTCTTGGGGAGTTAGATGTAGCATTAATTTCAAGTCCAAAATAGTTAAATTGAATAGGCAATTGGGCTACAATCAACTGGAGCTCCAAGTCTATCCACAAGCCGAGTGGTAGTTTCTGTAGGAAGCTGCTCATCGTGTCAAATGTTTTATACAAGGCTTTCACACTATGTCCTTGGATTCATACTCAGGCTTGTTTGTCTGTGTTGGTTGCAATGGGGCATCATGAGAGTGCATCACCATTTGTATGATTCAGTCAAAGCCTGTATTCCACACAATAATCATAGGTGGATAATGCTGAAAGCCACCTGTGTCTAGTTGCATCTAGTTGCAGTTAAGTTTTGCAGTAGACTATACATAGATTAGAGGATTGTTATCAGTTTTGATGGTACTCTGTGCCCCTTAAAGATATTCATGGAACTGGTCCATAGTCAAGGGTGTTGGTGGTACACACAAGATGTAAGCCATGGTGTACAAATTTATTTTTTGAGAGGCAACATTTTGCCTGACCCCATGTAACTATCGGTTACTACCCCTGCCTTGTGGGCTCTTAACCAAGGTTGAGAGGCGTGGGCTCCGTTCTTCTGGAAGGGCAGTTTATTTCCAGAGACAAAACAAACAGTATGGTGCCTCCACCCAGAGAACAGTTATTAACATTATTTTACCCACCTTCTGATGTTATAATATGATTGTTGGTGCTTTGCAAAACCAAGTAACTGTGCAAATGCATACAACAGTGTGCTGCTTTATTTCTCTCCCATGCTTAACAAAGCATTGAGGTATACAACTGTAGAGCATCAAACAAGATACATTTAGAGGCAACAAACTGAGTACACCTGGGGGCAACAAGCAGGGTATGGGAAACAAAAAAGGTACAACTGGGTCACAAAAGAGGGTTGGGGTAAAAAAGAATGTCATGGTGTCCAAAATGGTGTACAAACTTTATGTTCCTAGCTACACCCCTGTCCACAACAGCCCATGTAAGAGCAAGAAACTATAACTTGTGTCCTGGATACTTTTGCTCAGCATTGTTTAAATTTCTACTTGTAAAGGCCACTGTGTGCAGTCTTTTGGGATAGCTTTGATGAGTGACTGCCCCAAGATCACTGAAACTGGCATCTGTATGCAGAACATAAAGCTATTGGGGTTCTGCATATGCCAACACTGGGGTGTGAGTCAGTTGGTAAATTATGTCTTCAAAGGCCTTGTCACATTCAGCAGTCCATCGCTGCCAAAAGGGTTCAGAAGGTTTATAATACTTATGGGTTCATCAGTAGTGGCTGAGGTCTTTTTATGTTTGCTTTTGTTGGTGGGCAGATAGCCTTGAGTTAAATTCAGTAGTGGTCTCACCACTTGGGTATAATCTTTAACAAATATTCTGTAATACCCAGAAAAACCTAGGATGTGTTGCAGGTCTTTCAGGTTCTTGGGTTTAGGCCAAGTAGTTAAGGCTTCAACTTTACAGGGTCATTTTGGATGCCTTGAGCTGATACAATATGCCCCACATATTTAACTGAGCTTTGAAAGAATTGGCATTTGTCAATGAAGAGTTTGAGCGCAAACTCTTCCACTCAAGTCAAGAACCTTTAACATTCTTGCCTCATGTTCCTTCAGGGTCTTCCCAAACACTATAATGTCATCAAGATAGACCAAACATTCCACAAGTTTCATGTCTCTGACAGCTCTTTCCATTAGGCACTGGAAGGTTGAAGGGGCACCAGATATACCATGAGGCATTCTGAGAATTTCATTAAAACCAAGGAGACATATAAAGGCAATTTTTTCCCTGTCTTGTGTAGCCACTGGTATCAGATACTAGCTTCCTCTTAAGTTGAACACAGAAAATCATTTGCTTCCATTAAAGCAAACCAAAGCATCTTGAATTCTGGGCATAGTATACTCATCTGGGACTGTCCATTTGTTAAGGGTTCAATAGTCTATGCACATCTGCACAGCTCCATTTTACTTGCATATAAGTACTACTGGAGAGGCATATGGACTTGTTGATACTTGGATAATACCTTCACGCAACAGTTCCTGCAGATGCTTTCTCACATCATCTATACCTGCATATGCCAATCTGCAGGACCTCTCACAGAAAGGGTGTTCATCATGAAGTTTGACATGGTGCTCTTCTCTAACTACACATCCCACATCTCTTCATGAAGTGAAAACACTTTGGTCCTTTCAGCTAGTTTTCTGCTGACATGGGTCTTTCACTTCTCTCGTGTGGGTGAATCTCCAAAATGAAAAAGACCTGGATCAATGCTAGAATGGGTGCCATCTCTGGTCAGAGTGGGTTGCTCTACTATATTTGCACAGTACACATGAGCCAATGTGTGTCTTTTCCTCATGACAATATCTCTGTCTGTAACATTTTTAACCTGGACGGTAACTCATTTAGCATAACCATGGGCTCTCACTGGCAACACACTGGGTTTTACCAATAGTCTTTCTGGCAGGCCATGTTTCTCTGTAGCATCCAGCACCATATTTGATTTCTGACATCTTTCTTCAGGTGCACCACACCACCGATACTGCACTCGGCATTAGGTAGCTGAGGTAGGAGAGGAACATAACAGCTACAGAGCTAACACCAGTCATCCAGGTTGAGATCTTTAGCATCGCTGAGACTGTGAACAGAAAGCAATGCTTTATTGTTGGCATGAACTGTGAGTGATTGAATTGCGTGTTCCTACACTGCTCTGTCTTTGCTGCTTATTCTGCATTCCTCAGTGTATCCCGTGCTGACATGCTTGTGGGGGCTCCAGGGTGAACCAAAGTATAGACTTCAGCTAGAGGGGGTGTGGCATAGTGCTTTAAAAACTCTCACTGCTCCACTGCATGAGCACAGTGAGTGTGAGCAGGAGTGGCACTCAGTAATGATTTTTGTGTACACTTGTAATGATAATATAATTTTAGTATTTTAGAATTACATGGTATTACAATCCAGGTACAAGGAGATTGCTTTTAAATCTGTGAAAGTGATATTTTAGGTGCTGAAGAGGGTAAGCATTAGATGCAATAGCACTGTTCTCAGTGATTTCAGTTGTGTGCAATATAATAATTAGTTCAACATGTGAATATAGTTCCTATTGGTGGTTTGTGCTAATTATAATGTATGCTCACAAAAATATAAACACATTGGGTATGTTAATTTTCTTGACAAACCTTTGCTGGTTAACTGCTTTTGAGTCCTCTGATGAGTCCTTTAATAAAGACAGAGTGCATGTACACTCTAGCAAGGTTATAAATTGGTGTATATCACCACATCATATGCCCCTGGTCTACAAAGAGAAATTACTAAGATGGTGGGTTTGTACTATGGACCAACTAGTAAAGAATGTTGCAACTTATCCCCTCTTAGAATAATTAAGATGCTGTTTAGAAATTTTCTCTTAAGAGCAGGTGTTAGGAAAGGGGGATATGGTAATTTTACTGAGGTAATTTTTGTAATTGTTGTGCAGTTATACATAATAACCCTGGGCCACAACTAATGGAAGCTTTTAGAGCGCACACCCTGAATGGTATGGACTTCTCTATAGTGCACTTTAGAGAACTGTAGTTTGGGAAATAAAATTGATGTTATGAGAGAATGGGTCCTGGAGAGCAAACCAGAGGTAATTATATTAATAGAAACATGGTTAAGTTATAGGTACCCATCCACCCTGTATAAATAGTTGGCTATCATATGTTTAGGCAAGATCAAAATAAAAGGGGAGGGGTTAAAGTAATTTATTCTAAACTACAACTAAACATAAAAAAGCTTGATGAAGGAGTCAGCTACCAAGGTATAGAGGTGCTATCAGTGGAGATAAAACTTCTGTTTGTTCAACCTTTATATCTTATGGGAGTTTATAAACCCCCAAAATGTTCATTCATCAAAATTTCAAATCAAGCATGAACATTTGAAAAAATTCACAAGAACACGAGCTACTTTTAATTGGTGACTTTAATGTGAATTGGGAGTGTATGGAATCTGAATATGAATTATTCAATATGTCTTCAGGTTTGAGCTTAACTCAACTGATTAATGATGTGACTAGGATTAATAATAGAAACAGTGGGGCATCATCTATCATGGATCTGATTTTTACATCAAGGAAAGAAAATTATAAGAGGGTTGGAGTGTTGCTGGACACCTTTAGTGACCACCAGAGTATCTTTTGAACTAGATTGAAGGACACAAGTATAAATATGGGTAACTGGGAGGTTATAAGAACATTTAAAAAATGTGATTATGTGAATTACATGTTGGATTTAGAGGGGGTTGATTGGGAAATGGTAAACTTAATATCCACAGTTAATGAGGCATGGCAGTTTTTTAAAGCGGAGTTTATGAAAATATTAAAATAACATGCACCATTGAGAAAGGTATTCCACAGTGTCAAAAATGCCCTTTGGTACAGCAGTAGCCTACATACCTTATGGAAAAGGAGAAATAAGCAATGGCAAAGAGATGCAGGAATCGACATGAGTGTAATAAATACAGAGCATTAAGGAATAATTACATAAAAGAAGTTAGGAAGGCTGAATCAGGATATTATAGGCATATGCTTGAAGAAAAAAAATTCAAATCCTGTTAAATTTTGGAATTTAATTTTTAAACTACAAAATTCTGGCAAAGATGGCTATCTAAAGACCTTTAATATAAATGGGAGGGCGGTAGATATTGGATTGGAAGTAGCTAATAACTTTAATGAATATTTTTTAAATATGGGGGCACCTGTAAATAAAAATGAAGGTAACTCAGAAGTAGAACAGGCTTCTGATTGTCCCAAGAAGAAGAAAGAAAGAAAGAAAGAAAGAAAGAAAGAAAGAAAGAAAGAAAGAAAGAAAGAAAGAAAGAATCATTACCTCATATATAGCAATTTTGTTGATGCTAATGACTGAAATCCTGAGTATAAAGGAAAAAAAGGTAGCGGCCCAGACAACTTATGTAGCAAACTATTGAAATATGCTGCACCAGATGTGGTGTACCCACTGACGCAGATTTGCAATTTATCTATTACTACTGCAGAACTGCCAGAGGAATGGAACCTGGCGAAAGTAATTCCTATTTTTAAATGTAGTGCAAAAGATGAGACTAATAACTATAGACATATTTCATTAATTTATGTAGTGGCTAAGATATGTGAGAAGATGTGGCAATGTAGATGAAGTTATATTTGAATGAACTCAGAATTATGAATAGTAATCAGCCAGGATTTAAAGAAACACACATCACACAAACTGCTCTAATAAAAGTAACTGGGGATATACAAATGGCTATGGATAATGGTCCTATGACAGGTGCCATACTAATAGATTTGTCAAAAGCTTTTGACACTTTAAATCACAACATTCTATTAAATAAATTGAATCATTTCGTTTTTTACTGTAAATGTCATAAATTGATTTGGTCATTATTTATGTTGCAGAAAGCAAGGAGTTTGTTTGAGTTCATATTACTCAGAATATAAGGAAATAAAACAAAGGGTACCTTAAGGTTCAATATTGGGGCCTATTCTTTTGAATTTGTATAAAATGACCTGGATTTCAATCAGCAACATTTGAAATATCATCAGTATGCTGATGATACAATTTTGCATTTGTCAGGATCTGATAAAATTGGTTTACAGCAAGGTCTTCAGTTTGCTTTTGATTATATTCAGAATAACTACATCAATAATAAGTTAGTACTAAACAGTGGTAAAACTAAAATAATGTTGTTTGGACAAAAAAAATAGGGGCCCATACTCTGGGGAAACTCTGGGCATTAGAGTAAAAGAGGGCACATCTTTACAACTAGTAGAAGAATATAAATACTTAGAATTATGGTTGGATACTAGCTGTAAGTGGAATATACATATAGACAAACTTGTAAAAAGACTAGGTCAACAGCTAGGGATATTATATAAAATAAAAGAATATTTCCCCAGAAGGTTAGAATGCACGTTGTTAATACGATGCAGATACCATTAATTGACTATGCTTATGTGGTTTATGGAGGGGCATCAAAAACGGAGTTGAGGAAAGCTGAAGTATGGTACAACAGAATGGCCAGATATGTATTAGATGCACAAATACAAAGACATCACTGCAACCTATACAGGGAATTGAACTGGGCACATTTAGATGATTGACAAAATCAGGATCTATGTAAAATAATGTACAGTACTTTTAAAAGTAACGTACCAGAATATATTGCAAATTAATTAAAAATAACATATCCAAACCGAAGATCAAGATCATCTCAATCAATTGAATTTGAAGTCCCAAAAAAGAGAACTTTAATTGGATGTGCCTCTTTATTCTATAGAGGGCCCAGAGTACGGAATAGCCTGCCTACAAGTTTGAGACTTCATGGTTCCAGTATAACTTGATTTCAAATTAAGAAATGGTACAAAAACTATGGAATACCAAGGGATTTTACAATGAGAGATCTTGGTTAACTATTATACTGGGGTATAGATAGATACTGATGTTTATTGCTGAATGATGTTGACTCAGATAGTGGATTATATTGTGTGTAATTCTTTTGTATAATTTGAGGTCCTGGGTTATGATATGCATGTCGACTGATAAATTGTGCTAGACTTTGTATGATGAAGCATTTGCACTTCATGATTAATATTTAATAACATGTATTGTATTTTTATCTTCTCCTTGTAACCAGGTACTGATTTATATATGGTACCCCTTCTAAATGAGTGTAATTTTGTACTCAATGGGTGTAAACCATGTTGATTTTATAATGAATAAATCAATTAATCAATCAATCAATCAAGGTAGCAGAACAAGTTCTTCAGTGTCATGATGCCAAACTATACACGCAAGGTCATCTTGAGCTTCAGTTATAATCTGTATATGTTACATATAGGCTTTCTGCACCAAGGCCTATACAAACACTCTTCATTTTTGCTTGGCTTCCCTCTCCTGGACACTGTTGTAACACTGTAACACCTGCCTTACAACTATATGTTAATGTTGATTTTGTAACTTGTATGTTTAATGTCTCATTCCAGTTGTACCCCTTTCCCCCAGGTTGCACCGGGAGATGAGTGACTTGTTGTTCAGTGTGCCTTCCTGGTGAAACATTTCAATAAATAAATATGGCCATTAGTGACAATCATATGGGCACTCTGTCATAGATTACAGACTCGGGGCACACTGATGCCAAAGTTTCCAGAGTCTCCCACTCCAGTTACTTTAGAGGAGAAAGCAATCCACCCTTTAAGGTAGCCCAGATACAGGTAAGACTTGTCGCTTAGCTCCCACAAATTCCAACCTTCCAAGGGCAGTAGCTTGTGATGAGACAGGTGCTGATCTTACCATTTTTTAAATATAATGGTCACTTGTGAACCACTGTCCAGGACAGCTTGAACAGGCACTCCTTCAATAATGTCTGTAGTTTTAGTGGAGGGTCCAATAAGTTTGTCAAGATCAACGGGTGCAGTTTCAGATGCTTTAACTGAAGACTTTACCATAGATCAGGTAGGGTTTGATTAAGCTGGGGATCCACTAAAGTTTCCTTGCTGCTGCATCTGTTTGAACAGTTTTGCATTCACTTTACATATATCTTCAGGGGATATATTTGTTATGGTCTTCATCCCCACACTGATAACAGAAAATGATTGGTCAATTAGGTATTGACCAGGGTGAGCAATCAGATGATTTCCATTTGGGACCTTTGCCCTTTTGAAAGTTCCTTTTAGATTCTCTAACAGGTACAGATTCTCAGTCACTGTTTCCCCTTCTAATGTGCACAGCTTCTTGAAGGTTATACTTCTTCAATTCATTCACCAAGGCCCTTAGCTCCCTCACCTGGTTCTGGAGTTCACTAGTGGATGTAGAGGTAGGGATATGGACAACAGTGCCTTGTGCAAATGGGTTCTGGTCAGGGGTTACACAATATTGACTGGAGTGGGCATTGCTTTATTTATTGGCAGTCAACATACTAGTACAGCTGGATCGAAGCTCTCTGAGTTCTTTAAGGAATTCTTGGATTTCATGACTATCACTGGTGGGCCCTCTCTTGCCAGAGGGAGTTGCAGCTGTGGCACCAGCATACGGGTCTCAAGATTCATTTTCATTTTCTTCTTTTCTTACCTCCTTCATCAGCATACTATAGGAAGGAAGATTCTCTCTTCTCTCTTGTAGTCACAATTTGAGCAATAACAAACTGGAGTGCCATGCAGACTTGAGTACTTGATTGAGCCTGATTCAATTCTGTTCATTGAGGCCATGCCTCCTTTCCTAAAAACCTTTTGAAGCACCCTCTCCAGGCAGTTAAATAGGGTGATAATGATTCTCCATTCCATACACTACACCCACCTAACAGCCAACCGTCAATGTGACCAGCACGGAGCCATGCTCCCAGACCTGATGAGTTGAGTATGTAGTAGTCATGGCAGAACCCAAGAAACTTGGCACACATATCAGTGAACAGGCATGCAGCATCACACACCACCTGAAAGTTGATACTTCGGAAGCCTTTACAGTTCTGGAAGGCATCCTCGGAAACTAATGGTGTCAGGATGCCAATGTGCATGCCATCCACAGCACCAAGTATGTTGGGCATACAGTGTAGTGAATAGAATGCTTGCTTCGTGGCACAGACCTCACTGTCTGATATGGGGAGCCGTATGTGTTGATGCAGGTGTTCCAGCAGAGTGTCCATGACCTGGGCAAGTGCCCTGGACATGGATGACTGGCTAACTCCAATGGCATTGCCTGCCACATGCTGGAACAACCCTGACATGTAGTATGCAAGGGTGCACATGACTTTGGTCTCAACGGACATGGCCCTGGAACAGCATGTCCTTGGATCAACATGGTCACGGACTAGGTCACAGAGTTGGATGATCATTGGCCACAGCAGCCCAAACTGTCCTAAGCAGTATGTGTCCTGTAACTGGTTATGGTCCATGGTTGGATGGAACACTCACTCACATGGCCGTCCATCTCTAGCAAGGCCTGCATTCTGCAGGTAGGCATGCATGAGAAGTCCCAGGCACATTATACCATCTCTTGGGTAATGGCATGTACAGGGAACAGTGCCATATTCTGGCACCACACATTTTATGCATTCCACGGCCAGTCATCATGGCATCTTTGCTCATGCATGCATGGTACGGACATTGGTCTGTGTAAGTCACATGGCCGTATGTTGCCATGCCACCATGGTGGTGGATGACCAGGACAGTGGCATTGCTGCTGGCCACAATACCTGACTGCAAGCCCCCCACACTGTTGTACTGTGATATGGCATGTCCTCACTGTAGGTTGTACACATGCACTGCGTTGTGCTGTGTATGCATGCCATGTGTATCCTGAAAGCATCCACTTGCACCAGGATATGGCTGGGTGATGCTTTTCAAGTGGTTGCATAGTGGCACCACCCGCCATGGTCATGTTGGACATTGCACATCTGCAGTGCATCCATGGCTGCTGTGAGCACTGGCATGTTTCAGTGTATGTTGTGTTATCTGCCACCCACCCACCCACTCTCACACACACACACACAATGGTATGCCAGGTCTACACTATGTCCTGTTACATGCACGTGTACAGCGACATTACTGGTGAGGCCCTACGCAATGCAGAGCTCTGTTTTACACATGCACATGATCCCCAATAACCATTATTGATCACTGTTGTATTGCTTATGATATGACACTGTATATGTCACACTATGGTAGTGCTCCTCCCCACCACAGCGATGTACAGTGAGTGACACACAGCTACACACATGCAGGCCTTAGGGCCATGTGACAGTGTCTAGTAATGGCAGGCTGTGCTGCACAGGGGTGTGAAACAGATAGGCATGATGTTCTGTGTCCAGTCTCCTGACAGCATGACATCTCAGTGGTGGGGGATTACCGTGTGGTCATGTCATGCAGCACATGCCACTATATACACTGTTGGGTGCCATGTATATGTCCCCTTGGCATGTGTATGCCCTGCAGAGGTCCACTATATAAGGGGCATGGTTGGCCACCACCATGCCTCACTGGTTCCATGGAGGGATTTCCACAGCAGTTGTGGCATTTTGCAGAATGGGACTTCTCCAACAGGGGTGACTATGGCCAACTCTGGGCTGCAATTACATTTCATCTGTTGAGTATTTCATGTTGTTTCCATGTGTAGTACTGTGGGAGGTGCTGAGTTAATGAACTATTATCAAAACTGTTTGTTCTGATCCTGTTTTTTTCTGTGTCTTCCACCCCTTCCCTATGCAAGATACTGAAGGCAAACTGACCCAGATCGAACAGAGGAGGCAGAAGCAGGTGGACGGGGCAGCGGTCATGGTGGTCACACCCCGCGACCTCTACCACATGCAGTGGACCTTGATGGTGCCAAGATACCTCTGGTAGACTGAGACTGGTGGTGAGCTGCACTATGAGGGGGAGGAGGTGATGCCAAGCACCGGACCCTGTGGAGGGTCACCTCATCATCACGGGTAAGTATTCACCAACTGTCCTTGACCATGCTTTGCTGTTCTGTTCCACGGGGGGAAGGGCATGTTCAGGAGTAGCTGGTTTCCCCACAGGTCCTGGCTGGGTTGGTAGTGGTGGCCGCTTCCCCTGAGCCATGACTGCATGGCAACTGTGTAGCACTGGTGTCATGGGCCTGTGTGCATCCCTGGCATGTGCATTTTGACTCCAGTACCCTTTGATATGCTACTATGGTGGACATATATGGGCGACCACTGTAGTGGCCGTATTGCTGTTGGGGTACTTGTACACGAGCTGGTGGGGGGACACACTAATGTGTGTCCATTCATTGGGTGCATATACCTGCACACAGTACTAAGTGTATCATTCTCTCCACAATGCTAAGGGGACCAGTACAGAGGGTCATGCTAATGTGGGTGGAGTGACCCAAAGACAAGGCAGAGGCACTCAGCAGCAGCGAGAAGGAGGAGAAGGAAGAATATGGTAAGCTGTGGAAGGCATGGAGAAAGAAGGTCATGATGACAGCCACTGTCTGGGTCCTGGCTGGCCCATCCAAATGTGCTGCTGCACATTGAGGGGTGGGGTTTACTGTTGGACTGAGGGTGTCTTGCATGTGGGCCGGGGGGGGCACAGTTCTTGCATTCACATGCTTTTGTACAGTGTGTGTTTAGCAGCTCTGTTAATAAATATTTGTCCTCTATACCCTGTCGGATCACTGCCTCGTGTGTGTGTGTGTGTGTGTGTGTGTGTGTATGTGTGGAGGGACATTGGGGGTGGGGCACTGCCTGCAACAGCATCCATCTGCAGACATGTGTCTGGGTCGACACTCCTGTTTGCAGGTGGCAGGAGGGATGGTGTTTGCCTGCAGGGGCATTTGGCTGCCTGCCTGTATTCAGTTCATTTGTCCTGTGGGGGGGGCTGCCCACTCAGGCATTCTGCTGGCAGGTGGTGGGCCCCTTCCCTGTCCAGTGCAGTTTGCCATTGTTGCCATGCATCTTTGCATGGGGATTCTTGTACCCTGGCCTGCCTGTGTGCTGGGCACTGTTTGCTGCAGCAGCATCCTGCACCATCGGTGTTGACCACAACACAGTGTTGTGCAGCAATGCCCCTGCATTCTGGTGGCCACAGTGGGTTGTGTGCCACTCATGGTTGCACATCCGTGAGGCAGCAGGCACACATCAGATGCATGCTAGCATGCTTGCCCATCAGTCCTGGGTGCTATGGGCATGGCTTGTGTGTGGTTGGCTGTCTGTGGCCACATGCATACATCAGTCTCAAGGCTGTGTCCCCCTTATGCGGGCCTGTCAATGGGGTTTTCCACTATTTGGCCTGATGCCAGTGGTGTAGGATTAATTGGAACTTTACGGCAGCCCCTGACCACGCGTATCTGTACATGCCATGCAGCGTGCATATGTGCGCCTCACATATGGCTGTGCATGCACTGGGTGGATGGCTACATGCTGGGTACGAGGGCCCACCCCTTCATATATGGCGCATGGACCATCTGCGTGGGTGCGTGTTTCTGCTCTGCATGGTGCATTGCACCCACATCATACATGCTGCCACAGGGTTGTGTGCACGCATGTGGCATGTATGCACCCCTGCTGGGTATGCACGCACCCCTGCGCATGTCACACAGGCTTCATGCATAAGGCCCCATTGTAATTAATGGTTTAAAATCAGCTGCTGGGAGTAGGATAGTTGGGGTGGGTTGGGGATTTAACAGGTATATCGTGTTATAAAGAAAGATGTTTGTATTTCATTTGTACAATTGTTTAATTCTAAAATGTTAAAAGTATTTATTTGTACAAACTGAATATACATGAAATGGATATTTATATATATCTTTAAAATATATATCTTTAAAATAAAAATTTCACTCACCTATCGTCTGCATCTGGTCCAACAAGCCTCCAAAAACTATTGCTAAGGTCATTGAAGTGAGGAATTACAGTAGGTTTGCACCAGCCGACTTCTGCTCCAACCTGAGGAAAACTGACTGGGCCCCTATCGTCTCTCTCCCCACACTTGACGAGGCACTCAAATATTTCATCCAGGCCTTCTTGTCTATATCTAATATGCACACCCCAATAAAAAATTTCAGGGTACAGGGAAAATGCCATAAATGGCTGAGTCCAAGCCTCAAGCATACCATGCTCCTCCGAGACAGAGCATGGGGCACCTACAAATCCTCTGGCAACTCGGCAGACTGGGAGAAGTACAGAGAGCTGAGAAATCAGTGTGAAAAATCCTCAAAACAGGCCAAAGCTCAGTACTTAAATGACCTCCAAACTAGGCACCTACATGACCCCAAAAAATTCTGGGACCACATAAACGTACTCCTCAAGGGTTCCACAAGTAGTCAAACGGACTCTATCCTGGTAGGGGACTCACTGACCAATGTTCCATCCATGGTTGCTGAGGTCTTCTGTGCCTCCTTCTCTATCCCAAATGGGCCTCCCCTCCCTGCCCTCCGCAGGCCTACCCTTTACTCTGGAGAGGCATGAGTGCACCCACAGCCTCAATTCCACCTAAAGCTGGTCAATAAGTCTGAGGTACTACCTCTCCTACGCAAAATTAACCCTACTTCCTCCCTGGGCCATGACCGGCTTGAACCTCACCTACTGAGGGCTGCTGCCCCAGTTATCGCCCGCCCTGTCACCCTCCTCATAAATAGGTCACTTTGGGAAGGAATAGTCCCAACAATGTGGAAGGTAGCGACCATTGTCCCCGTCTACAAAAGTGGGCCCCGAGACAAATTGGGAAACTACAGACCAATCTCCCTTCTCAGTCCCTTTGGGAAATTTCAGGAAAGACTAGTCTCTAACCAGCTACAGGTCTACCTAGAGCAGCACCTCCTCATGGCTGATGTGCAGCATGGTTTTAGGAAGGGTCATGGTACCAACACTGCTCTCATCCAGCTCACAGTGGACATCCTTGCCTCTATGGACCAAGGCTCCCTAATGGGTACCCTCTTCATTGACCTATCCAAGGCCTTTGACCTTGTCAACCGTAATCTCCTTCTCTCCAAACTCCTGCTCCTAGGATTGGATGACCACTCTCTCTCTCTCATGGCTTGAGAGCTATCTGAACTACCATACCCAAAAAGTCCACTGGAAGGGCACACAGGCTGGACCCAGACCCATTACCGCTGGGGTGCCCCAGGGCTCAATCCTGGGCCCCCTGCTCTTTTCACTCTTCTTCAATAATGTTGAGGGAAACTGCTCCCTCTGCAAACTCATTCTGTATGCGGATGACACTGTCATATACTGCAGTCACCCCCAACCTAGTGTCATCTCCACAAAACTGCAGGACAGTCTCTCAACTCTTGAGTCCTGGTTCTCCACAAACTCCCTGACTCTCAACAAAGAAAAAACCAAAGCCGTACTGTTTGGTTCTAGATGCCTGGGCTCTGACAGAATTCAGCTGCTCCAGATCAGCACAAACCAAGGAAAAAGAGTTGAGGTCATGCCCAGTTTCAAATACCTTGGGATCCATCTTGACCAAGAGATGACCTACAGACCCCATATTGACTCCATAACCCGGTCCATCCACCAAAAGCTTGGCCTCCTCTACCGTCTGGGGAACCCACTATCCTGTGTTGCACATTGAGCAATTGCCTGCTGCAGTCTTCTCCGCTCCATCCTATATGGTGCTCCTCTATTGCAGTTCCTCAAAGAGATGGAATTCAATAAACTTACCGTACTCTATAACCGAGTGGCTCGCTTCGCCACAAACTCCTCTCCTAGGAGGCATCATTGTGAGGCACTTAAGGAACTTAACTAGCCCTCTCTTCGGCACAAACTAGCCTACCCCATTGCCTGACTTGCCTCCAAGTTCTCTACCCTTGGTCCCCCTCCCAATCTTAGTGGACTACTCTCCCCCAAAGTACAATGCCAAACCCTGCGATCCTCTGCAAATCACCCCCTTGACATCTCTTGGATATGCTCCAACCAAGGCAAACGCTCCTTCAGATTTGCTGCCTCCCACCTATGGCACTCCTTACCAACTAGCTTGATTGACTCATCCACCCTTAACCAGTTCAAGTCTAGACTCAAACTATATCTTCTCAATCTCAGCCTTTGTGGTGACTGCAACTGTTAGCTCCCTAGTCCAGGTCTCATTTCCTTCACACTGCCTTGAACCTCCCTTCATCCTGGATGTAGCTCCAAAACTATGATGTCAATTTTCTGTGGTTTTCTTAATTCCCTACTAATTGATGTGTAACCTGATGTCATGTATTGCTAATAAGAGCCTGAATGTGAACCTGATTCTACCCCTGTAACCTGTTGCTAATGTATATTTGTGTAACTATTGTAACTACTGTAAATAATGCTATTATGTGTCTTTCTGTAACTAATTCCGGGTCACCCCTGAAAAAGGGATCTCTGGTCTCAGTGGGCTTACCCAGTTACCAAAATCCAAATAAATAAATAAATGAAAAAAAATTGAAATTCTCTTCCAAAGAATCCTTTTTTCTCTCCCTTATTTATAAGTTGTGGTGATATGACAGTTCAGTTGAGGATGACCTCTATGATTTACTACTCCTAATTAAAAAAAATATATAGGCTGCTTCATCTGGGAAGACACCCAGCCCCCTTATAGCAGGGCTGAACTAAGGAGCCATTGGCCCTGGGTGGGGTTGGGATGGGATCTCCCCTGAATTACTGGCTACCTATGGGCCATCCAAGCCACACAAACATTGCAGTGGTTCCACTCCACTCCCCAATGCCCTACCCAGTGGGTTCAGCTTGAGATACTCTTGGTAGGTGGGAATCCCCTCACTTCTTTGATATACTGCCCTCTTCCTAAACATCTCACTTCTCACCATGTTATCAAACCTATAATTTCCTATTGGTCTCAGATGAATAAATGGTTAGGTAATGACCCCAGTCCCTTGGGCTACATCGCCTTATGGAAAAACCTCCCTAGTAGCATAGCCAACACACCTCCATCTTGGGCCTCCTGGAGACACAAAGGAATCTGACATCTCCTTGATATACTGGATGGACCTCATTTCATTGTCACCACCTTTCAAGACTTACAAGACAAATGTGGTATTCCCAGATCCAATTTCTGGTGCTACTTACAGATCCATAGTTCAGTGTACCATCTGCTTTTGTCCTCAAGGCCTCTGCTGACCCCCCTTCCATTGAAAAGTGGTTATCCCACACAAAAGGCCTTAGTGGCTGTATTTATCAGGAGATCGAAGGCCAGATTCCTAACCAGTCCCTGTCTTCCAAATCAAAATGGGAGCATATGCTTCCAATGGACCTTTCAGATGATGACTGGGAAACCTCTTGGTCCTTCTGTTTGAAGGTCTTCAGTGACATCAGAAACATCTATATCCAAAACAAGATATTTAATTCCTGGTAAGGAACCCCTGCAGCCCTCCATGCACTCAAACTGATGCCTGATGACACTTGCTGGAGATGTCACTCCCCTGAAGGTGACCTTCTTCACATCTGATGGTCCTGCCCAAGGTACATCCTTTTTGAGACTGAGTGGGCCAACTGGATGCAGTGGTCCTGGTTTGCTCCATTCTACTCTTGGCGTCACTCTTCCTGTTGAGTTTTATCTCAACCACCCCACACCTTGACATGTTTGAATACCGTTGGCTTGCTCTACTTAGTATGCAAGTCAAATGCTTGTTACTAGGCAAATGGCCTATCTCATACCTACCCTCCTTCTCTGATCTATTATCCAGATTAGCTCAGGTGGCCACTAAGACTGCCTCTCTCAATTAGCCAAAAATACTCTTCCCTGTTTCTATAAATGTTGATAACCCTTTACACATTTCATTCCCCCCTAAATTGATGTGGGCTAGGCTGCTTTCAGCCATCTCAGTATCGCCACTGTATCTGGACTGGGCTCCCACTGGAATGACATGTGCTATTCCTCATCACTTTCCCTATTTTGACACCTCTGTTTGGTTTTACTGTTTGGTTTGGTTATTGTATATAGTTTGCCTTACTGTTCTAACCTCATGTTCTATTATGTTTGCTGTTTTGTAACCTTTGCATACTGTGGAATGGTGTACATATTGCCCTTGCCAATGCTGGCTTTTCATCCTGTTTTTTTTTTCACTGTGGTTGTTTAAGCCTTGGTGTCTGTGACAATATGATTCCATTCATCACATCTGTTCTCCAGTACTTCTTGTTCTTCCTTGTATTTTGGATGACACCATTTCCTGTGCTTGTGGCTTTGTATGTATTTTTAGAAAACTCTAATAAAAAGATTAACTGCAAAACAAAATACTCCTAACTAATGTTTCCCAGTTATGCAGTGTCATCTTGATGAGAAGCACAAGTATAAAATATCACTGGGAAAAGAAACCTGCATTTGTTCCATGGTTTAGCTATTATTGGAGTCAACACACTAATAGTTTGATTGCCTGTGTGCCACATATCTCCAGCATGTAAGCAACCTTAAGAATGTCAGCAGGCCCCAGCAGCATTGGAAGGGAAGGGGCATGCACTTCTTGTGCATTTGATCCTCCCAGGTTATCATGCATCTATGTGCAAGGCTGGTCCGGGGGCATGTTTGGGGGCATGCCCACACTCCACACCATTCACAAAAGCATGAGGTGCCAAGCAAAGGGGACACAGGATACACCAGTGGGGTCCCTACCGTATCATTTGTGTGCCCCAAAAATACCCACCAGCTGTGGCAAGACACAAAATCCCCCTACAGTGCTTCCCCATCCAACCAGGCTAAAAGGGAGGGCTGAGGGAAGCCATTCAGGCACTCGCACATACTTTGAAATTTGTCCAGTCATGTGCCTTCTCATAATCCCACTTCAGGACCAGGGTGAGCATTGTATTGGATGCCTTCCTGCATCCCTTGAACTGCCCCCAATGCAGCTGTGCACCAGGGATGAGGGGCCACAGACAGGTGCACTGTGGAAGTGCACAGTTGTGCATACTGCACAGGCTGTGCCTATCCACAGGTGCAGAACTAAGCAGGCTGGGTACACACAACTCACACATACCTGGTCCATAGGTATCTATTAAGAAGACTCAAACTCAGAATCCCAAAATTGACAGGACCGAGTTCAGTCTTCCTACACCCACAAACCTGACAGGAAGTAAGACGATGCTGACAGGGGTACAGTAGCGGATGTGATGAACCACTACCCTACCACTAGCCAGGCACCACAAGGGGCTAAAAAATGTGCAAGCTGGCTGAGCTGCTCCTGTGTCATGGACGTCAAAGCCATTAGCATCTTGGCCAGCATGGTCTAGTAGACCTGGGTTCTGTTCCCGGTCACCATAAATTTTGCCAACATACTATTTTGCCCCACGGTAACTTTCTTTCTTATTTCAAAATCTGCTCCCCCTCGGAGTTGGTTCTTGAAGTTATGGGAGTTGTGGGGGCAGAGCCCCCAATTACATGCAAGTTCCTTGCTGGATACTGAAATTCAGTCTCCAAAACTCGGTTTTGTAGAGTTTGGGATACTGAATTTCAGTCTTTTAAAATATATCCGGCCCGCAATAGTATATACTGTAGCCCTCCATTGTGAGGATTTATGTGGAGGGGCATTTAACTCTTTCCTTGCATATATAGGAAATGTCATGCTTTTTTATATGTGCAATTTTAAAATGGATTTTCCTCCTGGACCTGAGTTTATATAACAGTAGAGATGTGTGAAGTTGGAAACCTTAACTTTGTGGATTAATTCATGACTTCACCTAATTTCACAAATTAATCCACTGTGCGAAGTCGCACATGTCCCAGAAATATTGATGACTCCATGGAATGTGAAGTCAGAACTTTGCTGGCAGAGTCTGATAACTCTGCTGGCATATTTCAAACTCCACTTTTTGCGGAGTTCTTTTTCTATTATGCTGTTTCCCCCACCAATCACCACTCGATATCAAATAAAGTTTTTACCTGATGTCTAGTGGTCTCCCCTTCCTAGATCACCTCCCAATATTTATTTATTTATTTAGTTTTTGTTGACCAGGTAAGTGTACTAGATAAATTCTGCCTATTTTCAGGCATGACCCGGGGGAGGGGGATACAGATGAATGCCAACTGACCTTGAACCAGGTTAAGCTGTTGGTGGTATTTTTAGTGAATAAGGGAAATTTGGCCAGGACACCAGGGAAATTCCCCTACTGCTTGGCCAATAGGGGAACTTGCTGTTGTTGGATCGCAGGTCAGTCAGGAACCTGCACGGAAGGTGGATGGAGGTTGTGGAGCAGTCAGAGCAGCCGAGGGCTGCAAATGGGACAGCGACTAGGTTAAACCTAACAGAGAACGAAATGGAGCAAATTGGAGTGGAAGAGAAAGAATTGTTCATTTCAGCAGAGGATTTGACTACCTTATCACCAGATTTAAGTGTCTCTGAGTCGACAGTAATTTTACCAGAGGTGAGACAGCTTAAGAAAAAATTGGCATCTTTACGTTTTGAACAGTGGACGGTATCGGAGCAATTGAAGGCCTTAGACGTTAAAGAAACAGTACATCTTACTGGGTTAAACGAGGAACTGGAAAATGTGCAGGCTATAGGTAACGTGGATCAAATTCAGTCCTCGATGGTTGGCTGTACCTCCAGTAGAGCAGATGATGGCAAAATTGTTCCAGAAAAGGAGAAAGAAGTGGCTGGTAGTTCTGTGGGAGTAACTTCCCAGTGCCATGAGCCGACGGCTGAGACGGAAACAGGAACTGTGTACGACAGGAATTGCAGGTGCACAAGGACGTCTTGGTGGAAAAGGAAGTGAGGAAGGGGAATGGCTTTCGAGAGGTACAGAGGAGTCCAGTGCAGAATTCATCGGGATTTATCTTTCGGGCTACAAGCGTTGTGAGTGAGAGTGCTGAGCCAGAAAAACACTGCATCTTTCAAACGGTACCAGGAAAGCAATCCGGTGTTACGGAATTTTTATTTTCAAAGTGACATTTGGATAAGGTAGGAGAAGAGGTGAAGGAAAAGAGAATGGCATTGAACTTTGAAAAATGCCATTTGGTGCTGCCCACTGTGGGGATAGATGGAACTTTGGTTGAAAGTCAGCAGGGAGGGGGAGAGACAGTTCCAGACACTGCTAGTATTGCACTTATTACTGCTGACAACTGGTCCCCACAGAAAGCTCTAAGTGAAGCTGGCTGGACCTTGGATTGTGGATCTTGGAAGCCCACGCCTGATTGGGACCCGGAGTTGAATTTCTCCCAAAATGAACCAAGCTGGAAACCCAAGTCACAGGACACTGGTGGTTCATAGGGGGGAAGAGTGGGTAAGAGGGAACAAGGAGGCTGCTCCTATGGTGAGTTCAACCCCTGGTAGGCAAGAACTCTCAGTACCTGTGGCCCAGGCACAAGGGGAGGCACAGGACCAGAGGGAGACAAGGGGGGGAAAGGCCCTTGATGTCAGAATTATTTTCCAAAATTAAACAGGATGCTGCACCTCGCTGGAATGCGGTGCGTATTCGATATAAAGGAGGTTTGGAGGTTCGCCTTGATAGTCAGTATGTGGGTAAATGTTTATTGAAGGATTCTTTACACTTCTCTCCTAGGGAAGTGTTTGCATTTATCAATATTTCAGGGGAGGACAACTTTGATGTTAGTTTTCGTTCCGCTTATGCTCTTGACAAGTTTTGGGAAAGATATTCTCAGGTTAAATTTTCCCCCTTATGGACTCCCTTTCTGGTGATACCTTTAACGAAACCTTTAATTAAGTATGTCACTGTCATGTTTAGAAATGAAGGGGTTCATATCGATGATATCACTTACTCACTAGTCCAAAAATGTGAAATTCAGAGTGCCCCTGAAGCGATTCTGGATTCGGAACAATTTTGGACAGGGGGTTGGCATTTTAAAGTAAAACTGAGACAAACGGAGGCAGGTATTGAGCACATCCCAAATTCCTTTTTATTAGGGAGGGATAGAGGGGTGTGTTTTTATGCGGGACAACCATGAACATGTTATAAATGTGGGGCTAGGACTCATTTATCAAGCTCTTGTGACAAACCAAGATGTGATAACTGTGGTGAAGTAGGGCATATTTCCTTTCAGTGTGCTAACTTCACGAAGTGTGATCTTTGTGACGAGACAGGGCATGTGTTTGCTGATTGCACATGGGTGGCCAAAAATAAAGGTTGTTGTGGTAGCCCAGATTTATTAATACAAAAAGCACAGGATTTGTTGATAGGGACGGCTCCTGTTGGTTCCCCACAGCCAGTAGAAGACTTGCCTTCAGTTGTTGCAATGAGTGGAAAGGGGGCCGAGGTAGCAGAGGTAGCGAGTCACGAACAGGATCCTTTAGAACTGGATCCGGGGGAAGCCTTGACGGTAGAAGGACAGCAGCAACACGAGACCTTTCGGGCTCCAGTGGTAGCTGCTGTTTGACGATCCTCCAGGAATGTTAAAAGTCTTCCACAGCAGCCAGTCATGGAAGTGGAAACCAGTAAGTCCTTTGCCTTGTTGACCAGTCAGTGGGGGGAATCAGATATGGATTGCCCGGAGGATGATTCCCAGCTGACGATGGACAGTCCGCCTTCCCCATTACGACTACAGGAGGATTATAAAGGGAAAAAAAGAAAAGGAGGAAGAAAGATAGGTGATGGGTTAACGTTGACTAGGCATGCTGCAATTTCGGTTAGGTTCGGTGAACGTCCATAGTATATTGAATTATAAGAGATGGCAGATAGTTTATGACTTGATTCATTCTACACGGCTTGATGTCTGCTTAATTCAGGAAACTTGGATGTATACTATGGAACAAGCTAGGTGTTTTCAATGTGAATGGTGCTGGGGCCCGTCTTATTGGTTTTTTGGCCAGCAGTCAGCGGATGGAATAGGGTTTCTATTCCATTCTTATGACTTTTCTTTAATCAGGTTGATGGATCTAATACCAGGACGGTTGATGATTTTAGATGGCCTGTGGAAATCCAGGTCTTGTCAGTTTATTAACGTGTATGGTTCTCAGCTTAAAGCAGAAAGGGTAGCACTCTGTAATATGTTACAACCTTATTTGTTGATATCACTGGAGGTGTTTTTGTGTGGGGATTTTAACTGTGCTTTGTTAGATGTTGGGGCTCTGAAAGGGGGAGTGAGGAAAAACATTTATTGTGATACTAGAGCCTTTTATAAAATAATACATTCCGCCGGTTTAATTAATGGCAGTATTAGACAAAGTTCAGGGCCCAAGTTTACGTATAAAAGGAATCAGTTTACTTCATCAATTGATTATATTTTTTTGTCTAACAACACTCCCTTTACATTTGCAACGTGTCCAGTGTCCTTTTCTGACCATCTGATGTTACTTTGCACCGTTTCTCCATCTGCCAGACTAATAAGTCAGAAGGCAAGATGGAAGTTGAATCCTTTATTGCTGAACTCAAAAGGGGTATTGGATAAAATTCATTCATTGCTGATGGCACGACTGTCGGTAGCAATTTTATATAGCTCTATGGGCGAGTGGTGGAAGGATTCTAAAGATGACATTTGTCACCTATTAGAACAGCAAGAGAAAGCCAAGGCAAATAATGATTTTCTACACTATTTAAAAGTAAGACAGCAATTGTATTACTTATTTTCGGTTACCAATATTTACACTTTTGATTATGATTCACAAATTAGGATACTGAAAGATCAACTTTTGAAAGTTCAGTATAATAGGACTAGTACCCTTAATGCTCAGTTGCATTACGGGATCAAGAAGCAGCCGGGAGGTGATCCATATGAAGCCTTTAAAATTTATACACAATCCACACATTTGAATACACTCCGGAATAAGGTGGGTCTACTGGTACAAGATCAGCAGTCACTTTATTCTATTATTAAACAATATTTTTTGGCATATAAGCCAGTGAGGCCCCCGAATGCTCAGAACATTTCGGACTTTCTAACCCGATTGAGGTACCATACCATGGGCTTGATTCATCAGTGTTGATTCAGCCTATTACGGCACAGGAAATAATTAATGCCATTAAAAAACCAAAAACAGGAACTTCCCCTGGGATTGATGGTTTGACATCAGATTTATATAAGGCCTTTCCGGTGGAATTTGCCAAATGTTTGGTGTTAGTGTTTAACGCATTTATGAATACGTCTGATTTTCCAAGTTGGTTTGCAGAAGGGCTGCTGATTTGTTTATATAAATCAGGTGACAGATTTGACTTAAATAACTGGAGACCAATTACTCTGCTGAATTCCAATTATAAATTATTTATGAGTATTTTGAATACTAGATTAAAACAGTTAGCGGTTATAGTGCTTTCCCCATATCAGTTTTGTGGAGTGTCTGGGAAAAACATACATCAGGCTCATATGGTCTTGACAGACACTGTGGAGTTAGCGGGGGTTCAAAGGATTTCGGGATGCATTGTCTCTGTTGATCAAATGAAGGCTTTTAATAGAGTATATCACCCTTTTTTATTTGCAACATTACGAAAGTATGGGATTCCAGAAGTTTTCATACACATTATAAGATCGATTTATGATTCGGCAATTACACATCCAGTGATACAACTTGAGATAAGGGAAGGGTTTCATGTTCCAACTGGAGTACGGCAAGGTTACCCTTTAAGTCCCCTGTTATATGCATTCACGATTGACACATTAATTAGATCAATAACACAAAACCCTAGATGGGAAGGAATAGGTTGGACTTCTGATGTGGATAAATGGCATATACATGCTTATGCTGATGATGTATGTGTTTTTTTCTCTGATAGTTCACAAGTTGCGTTTTTTTTTAGACTTAATGGATGAATATGCAGTATTGGCAAATTCCACTATAAACAGGAATAAAAGTAAAGGTGTATTTATTGGAATGGATGGTATACCTGAATTGATAGTACAAGGTCTTCATCTTTCTTGTGAACCAATTAAAATCTTAGGATTGTTATATAGGCTGAGAAATGTGCCAGATCTTAATTGGATGTCCGTATTAACGTCCATAGAACAGAAGATTAGTATTTGGAAACAATAGAAACTGGATAAAATTAAACGGGTTTCGATTATTAAGAAATTCATTGTTCCAAAGTTATTGCATACGGCACTGATTTTTCCTTTGCCACGACTCTTGGAAACCCGAATATATAGTCTATTCTTTCAGATGTTATGGGGTAATAGGCTCAATCCGATTAAGCGACATTTTACATACTTGGAAAAACAGAAAGGTGGTCTAGGGATGATAGATCCGGTTGTTTTTTTTGCCACCTTATTTATTTCAACCAATATTAAACTGGGTTGGGGGGTAACCATGGGAAGAGTTGGATTGTTACACAGACAAGTAATTGGGAGGTATTATTCTTTTTGGGTTGGTAGACCCCCAAAACCGATTCTGATGTTGTTACTCCCGAAATATTTTGTACCAATTGCAAAAAAATTATTTAAATAGGGGTTGGAGGCACAGGTCATCAAAGTTAGTGCAGGTCCACAGTTGTACAAATCTGTAATGTTTCAATTATATCCTAGTGAGCCAGTGCTTAAGAACTGCCCTATGGGATATGTGGATGTTGTTTTAAGAAAATTAAATAATCCAAGGTTACCTGCTTATATGTGGGAAACCTTTTGGCTTATGGTATATGGTCGAATTGAAGTCCGAGGGAATGCCAAATATAAACCAATACAGGAATGGAATTGTCCATTTTTGGAGTGTGTGGCGCAAGAGGAAATGGTTGACCACTTTCTTTTTACTTGTTCCTATGCTAGTACCCTGTGGAAATTCCTGGCAGTACGATGGCATATGAAATGGTTAGAATGTATGGATTATGACACATTAGTGTTGGGTCATGCTCCACAATTCCGGTTATTATATCATACGGACACTTTACATATTTTCTGTAGTACATTGATATATTACTTGTGGCAAGCTAGGTGTCAATGGGTACTTTATCAAAAACTGATGCCTCATGACACTGTCCAGAGATTGATCCAGGGGGCTATGTTCAGGATTTATAGTCATGACACAGCATTCTTCTCCTCGAGGAAGGTGAGGGAATGGTGGAAAGGATTTTCAAAATTTATTAAATATAAATAAGATCTTTTTGTTTACAAGGGGATGGTGGGATATATGAAAAGCGCTTGTTGTTTTACTTTGGGATTTCCTTTTGTAATTATTTAGGATAATTCCGTACAGTTTTTTTTCCCCTCTCCTTTTGTTGTTTAGGAATAACTTGTTGCTGGGTTTATTAAGATGTTTTTTTGATCATTCGGTTTTTTATACTGTATAGTTTTTGAAGGAAGAAAGTATTATTGTTAGTATTATTATTTCTGTAAGATAGTAAGATGGATTAATACTTCCTTTGGAAATGCTTTAGTGAGTGTATGACAATAATAATTGTTTGATTTAATTTGGTTTTGTTTAATGGTGTGAAGTAACACTATTGGTAATTATTGGTTTCTAATTTACTGTGTGTAATGTTTTGTGAAGTGCGGTTAGCACGATATGTACTTTTGATTGTTGATGTTATTTTGATGTTACTTTAATAAAATATTCCCCTATTCTGGAGGGGCCATTATCCCATATGTCACGGCAATGGAGGACAACAGTGTGCTGTCGGCAGTGGAGAAGGACGGAGGTTTGCTGCAAGAAGGAATGGTGGAGGTTGTTACTGCACAAGACATTCAGCCAACGCAGCTTGATTCGACCCATATCCCTCTTGCAGTTTCTGATAACTCGGAACACATGGTAGATGGGATTGAAGAGGACACGGTAATGGCAATGGCACAGCAAAGGGAAATGTTGAAGGCTCAATTATTACAGACGAAGATAGCTCTTACCTCGGCTAGGGCTGAATTGTTGGACAAGAAGAGGAAACGGTTGATAGGAGTATCCCCTGAAACACTTCACAGGACTTTCAAGTTGGGTCCTGGAACTTGTGATGATGCAGTTCATCTTGCGCCAGGAACTGTCTTGAATGCTACACCCAAAAATGACTCAGAAGGACAGTGGATGGATGAACCTTGGTCCCCAGAATTAGCGCTTTCTACAGCGGGATGGACAAGGCTTGCAGATGGTTCATGGGTCACTGACCCCACCAAACCGAATGACATACTTGCACACTCAAACAGGCAACGTAATGAACAGGAGGATTTTCACAGCACGCAGACTTTGGAACCTATTGAGTCCGCTATGTCAAAGACTGCTGAATCAGGTAGTACTGTATCTGTATCTGTATCTGTATCTGTATCTGTATCTGTATCTGTATCTGTATCTGCAAATCCTATTACACATGCTGTTGATTTAGAGGTGGAGACCCCTGTTATTTCCACTGGTCCCACCACTGACCTACCAAAAACAAATTATACTGACTTATTTGAGAAACCTTTGGAGCAAGCTAAACAAAGGAATGCTATCTGCCTACGTTATTTAGGAGGCATGGAAGAACATTCTGATAGATTTTATGTGGGCAAAGTATTAATAAAGCAGTCCTTGGGCTTTACACCTGCTGACATATATGCTCTTATACATGCCCCTGGAGAACACTCCTTTGACATCAGTTTCGGGACTCCTGCTAATCTAGAAACCTTTTGGTTAAAATATGCCTCGTTGAAAACTAACCCTTTATGGTCCCATTTTCAGGTTATTCTTTTGACAAAACAACCTTTTAGGGTTGCAACTGTTTTGTTTTGTACTGAGGGACTAAATCCTGTGGATATTCATTATTGGTTGGAAAAGCTATATGAAGTCCAGGGTACACCATATCCCATTTTAGATGGAAAAGGGTTTTGGAATGGGGATGGAAGATTAAACCTAAACTTCGTAGTGTTCAAAATGAATATGTTCATCTTCCCAATTGTTTTTTTATTGGACGTGATAAAGGTTTCTTATTTTATCCTGGTCAGCCCAGGAGATGTTACAAATGTGGTTCTCCTCATAGAAACATAGAAACATAGACTTTGACGGCAGATAAGGACCGCTAGGCCCATCTAGTCTGCCCATTTCCCTACCTACAGGATAGGTCGCAGATCCTAGTTAACCAACAGCCTATATCTTCCTGCCCCCCACAAGAATTGCCTTATGTCTGTCCCATGCATTCTTGAATTCTCCCACAGTTTTAGACCCCACAACTTCCTCAGGAAGGCTGTTCCATGCATCCACTACCCTCTCTGTGAAATAATACTTCCTCACATTGACCTGAACCGCCCTCCTTCTATCTTTAAATTGTGTCCCTTGTTCTTGCAAGTCTCTTTTCTGAAAGATGCTACCCTCTTGGACTTTGTTGATTTCCTTGAGGTACTTGAAAGTTTCTATCATCCCCTCTCCTTCTTTCGTCAAGGGTATACATATTAGCTCCTTTAGTCTCTCCTCAAACGGCTTCTCTTGCAGACCCTGCACCATTTTAGTTGCCCTCCTCTGGATTGCCTCTATCCTGTCTATGTCCTTGCAGAGATGGGGTCTCCAGAACTGGACACAGTATTCCAGATGGGATCTCGCCAACTGTCTGTACAGAGGGATAACAACTTCCTGTTTTCTGCTGCTGATGCCTCTCCCTATACATCCCAGTATACCCCCGGTCCTTCCTACTGCCTTCTCACATTGCTTGCTAACCTTAAGGTCATCTGATATGATTAACCCCAGGTCCCTTTCCTGTTTTGTTGTTGTTACTACCTCCCCACCCATGTGTATTCTTCCCTGGGTTCTTGTTTCCCAGGTGCATTATTTTACTTTTTGCATTGAATCCTAGCTGCCATACGTCTGACCATTCCTCCAACCTTGCCAAGTCCCTTTTCATCCTTTCCACACTCCTTGTGTATCAACCTTGTTGCAGATCTTTGTGTCATCTGCAAAAGGCATACTTTTCCTTCCAGTCCCTCTGCAATGTCACTGATGAAGACATTAAAAGGACTGAACCAATACTGAACCCTGCGGTGCCCACTAGTAACCACCCTTTCTTCAGAGTGGACTCCATTTACAATTACCTTCTGTGTCCTGTTGTCTAGACAATGTTTTACCGAGGCTACCACCCTGGGACCCACTCCCAGGCTAGTTAATTTGACTAATAATCTTTTGTGTGGGACTGTGTCAAGTAATTCCTCTTCATATTAGTAATTCTTGTGAAAAAATTCAATGTTTTCCATGTGGGGAGATTGGGCATTCAGGTTACCAATGTGAAAACTCTGTTAAATGTAGTTTCTGTGATGAGTTGGGACATTTGTTTTTGGATTGTCCATGGGCAGCTCATAATACTGAGGAATCAGATTATGCTCTACAGGACTTGATCATTTTTAAAGCAGCCAGAAATCTATTGGATGATGTTCAACTGGCTACTTCCCTCAGTCTAAAGTCGTATTCAGTGGCTTTAGCTACAAAACCTCCAATTGTTCCTTATACACAGCTTAGACATGCTCCCCCTCAGTCACATGCTCCAACTGTAACACACAGCCAACACATTTCAGCACATACCATTGGTAGTGACTCAGTAGGGATTTCAGCCAGCTTAAAAACAGTACCTTCTAAGGTTGCAAAAGTAGCTAATGAGAATGTCTCTTTTCTCCCTGTTAGGAAAGAGGTTACACAAACCCCAGTATTAGATTGGGCTTAGTCTCCAGAACCTGTGTTGGTATCAAATAAGTACGGGGTTTTGGCCTCTATAGGTCCTGAGGAACAAGATTCTGATACGGCTTCTCAGAATCCTTCACAAATAGAGATTAACTCTGACCAAGATTCTGTACTGGATCCAAGGATGGGGACAAAAGGTAAAACAAAAAAAGCTAACAGAATAGGATTACGTAAAAGTAATAGGAAATTACATTCTAACACTTGATTTACTTCTAGACATGTTAGTCCTGGATATGACATTTCCTTGGCCAGTCTTAATACCAACAGTATTAGATCCTTGTATAAAAAAAGGATCACTTTTGCCATATTTGCGGATTTACTTCATGATGTCATTTTTTTTCAGGATACTAGGTTATACACAAATCAAGATTTTATCACTGCAACTGATTTATGGGGTTGGGGTCCTTGTTACTGGTCCTGGGGGACTGACTTATGTTCCGGAGTAGGAATTTGTTTCACCTCCCAGAAAGTTAAAATTACGGATGTGATTCATATTGCCCCTGGTAGGGTTTTATTATTGGATGTAATTATAGATGCTGTCCCATTTCGATTGATTAATATTTATGCTCCTCAAAATAAGTGGGATCGAATTCAGCTGTTGCATCTTATTCGGCCTTATTTATTTACTAGCAGAAATGTTTTATTTGGTTGGGATTTTAATATCTCACAGAAACCTACTATATCAGTTACCTCTAAGGTTTACTGTGATACGCATTGTCTGAATAACTTAATAACAGTATCAGGACTGCTTGATGTTTTTGAGGATATTTCCTCTTTCACGTATTTACAGGGAAATAGACAATCTAGAATAGATTATTGGTTTATCTCTTCTTCCCTTCAATTTTTTGCTCTACAAGTTAAGTTACTAGCCTCATTGGATCATGGACTTTTAAGTTTTTCCCTTTCCAATTATAAACATACTTTCAAGGGACCAGGGTATTGGAAATTGAATCTATCTCTATTGGATATTCCAGAAGTTGTGGAAGGGTTTATGGATATTTTAAAAGCGCATAAATTGGTGTTTTTTCTATATGAACAATACCAAGACTGGTGGGAAGATTCTAAACTCAGTTTTAAAGAATATTTTGCACATATAGGACATTTATTGGGGGCATCATGAAAATCTCATCAATAACATCTTCAGGATTTGTTGACATACTTTTATTTCCAAATTAATATGGGTATTGAAGTGGCTGTTCAAGATTTGAATAAGGTGAAGGTTCAACTAGTGCAGATTCACAATTCCAAACAAATACAATTGGAAAGAGAGCAACAATTTAATACCCAAGGTTCCTCAGCGTGTACAAACCCATATGATAATAACATGGTACACCAGAAAAAAAAAGATATGCATAGTTTGATAAATTCAGAGGGTCTTAAAGTTACCACCTGACATGATATTTTTCAAGTTATAGATGCTCATGTTCACTCTTTATTTAAGGAAGATCTCAACATTACACAGGAATCGATCTCTGAGTGGTTAACATTCGGTTCATTAACACAAATACCAGACAAATTTTTGATCTCACTTTTAGCCCCTATTTCATTAATTGAACTGCATACTGTTATAAAAAATCTTCGGAAGAGAAAAGCCCCAGGTAAACATAGTCTTCCAAATGAACTTTATAGTTTTATTAATATAGTTCTGGACCATGAACTTGTTGATATGTTTAATAGTTGCCTTTCACAAGGCATCTTTCCCACTAGTTTGAATGAAGGGCTTTTGATTTTTCTTTATAAAATGGGAGATAGAGAAAGTTTACATAATTGGCGTCCGATTACACTTTTAAATTCTGATTGCAAAATCTTTAC
The DNA here is from genome assembly GCA_016271365.2 of Neoceratodus forsteri. Classification (NCBI taxonomy): domain Eukaryota; kingdom Metazoa; phylum Chordata; order Ceratodontiformes; family Ceratodontidae; genus Neoceratodus; species Neoceratodus forsteri. The sequence continues at coordinate 316,072,297 of CM028134.1, forward strand.
AAAAATAATGAGTATGCGAATTTCAAGTCTTTTACAAGACATTGTTCATCCTTCACAGTTTTGCTCAGTACCTGGCCGCACTGTCACTGATGCCCTCATCCTTATTAGGGAAATTATAGAAAGGGGTACTAGAGAGGAATTGGCAGGAATTTGTGTTACCTTGGACCAGGCGAAAGCATTTGATAAGGTGTCTCATCTTTATCTTTGGAATTGTATGAAGGGAATGGGATTTTCATCCACCTTTGTCAATTGGTTAAAACGGTATTATCTACAGGCAGAAGTTATTCCTTATGTAAATGGTTGGTTAGGTTCTAAACAGAAATGTGGTAAAGGAGTGAGACAAGGGTGTCCATTAAGCCCTATTTTATATATTTTATCTTTGGGACCATTACTTTCAGCTGTTTATAGCATGGATAATATTCGAGGTCTTTCTTTAGGATCAGAAGATGTAGAGATCAAAGTCATTGCTTATGCTGATGATTTATGTTTCTTTTTAGCAGATGTTCCTTCTTGTGTAGCTACGGAAATTTTGACTGTAGCATATACGAAGGGAACTGGAACTACATTTAATTTGTCTAAAAGTAAGTGTTGTTTTCTTGGTACTTATAATTTCACACATACTGAACTCATGTGGATTCCTGTTACATCTCAGGTTTGCAAAATTTTAGGTGTTTATTTTTTTGTGGGGGAGACAACGCAACATATAATTGGGATAAACTTATTCAAACTGCAAAATGGAAAATAGCAATTTGGAATAAATGGAAAATGTCCAAAAAGAAAAGAATTTATATGGTTAGGACATTCCTTATTGGTCTGTTTTTACATTTAAGTGCAGTTTATGCATTACCTATTTCCAGAGAAACAGCACTATACAGTATTTTTTTCAAACTATATGGGGTAGTCGGTTGAAACTCATAAAACAGAATATATTACATCAACCAGTTAAGAACGGAGGACTTAATATGATCAATCCTATTTTTTTTTCAGTATTTTTCTGTATAAAAATATCTCTCCTCTCATGCTAGGACACTCTAAAATATGGTCATTTTGGATATCAGATCATATTTCACAGTGGTTGGATAGTTGGTCAAAGGGGAGGGTTATCCATAAACAAACACATATTAATACTTTACCAGATTATTTTCAGTCTTGTTTTGGTAAAATAAAGAAATGGAATATATCATATTCATCGATTGCTCATACCTCAAGGAAGTGTATGTACTATTTCTTATTAGATCGATATTTTTCAGAACAATCTGTTTTTCAAGATGTATCGGGATCAAATGTGCTTCAGATTTCTTCGATGCTTACTTCACCTAGTATTCCGAATTATATATGGGATGTAACTTGGCTTACAGTTCATGGGAAATTAAATGTTAAAGGTAATTTAAAACATAAAGGCAAGGAGGAGAGATATTGTCCGAGAAGCATTACATGTATAAATTGTGTAGAAACAATGTCTCATTTGTTTTTTGAATGTCCTTATATTTTACAATTTTGGTCTATTTTTTACTTTAAATGGGCTCATTTAATTCCCAATCATTGACACACAGTTTATTTTTTGGCATTTTGTCTTCAGACTGGAAGTTATTTGATTTAGATACTATTAGACTGATTTTAGTGGGCATAAAATATCATATTTGGCAAGTGAGGTGTATTTGGTCCTTAAGATCGTTAATTATTTCTCCTGATCAATTGTTCTGGAAAATTCATGACTGGTTGTTAGAAATATGGGACAGAGATACTCGTACATTGTCAACACAAACTTTTCATAAAAAATAGAAAGCAATACTGTGGTTGGATACTGGATGATTACTTACATATGGTTTTTCTTTTCATCACATCTGATTTATTAGAATTGGTCTGTTTCTTCTTCTGTCATAAGGTATTCCCCTACTGTTTTAGTAGGGAGGGGAAGGGGGTATGTTTTTGTGGCCCCCCCTTTTAGTTGGAAGTTTTTTGCTATGTTGTTTTTTAGTCATGTATGTTTTTTTCTCCCATTTCTTATACTTTTGTATGCTGTAATATATGTTTTGATTGTTTTTGCCGTTTAAAAAAAAAACCCTACTCCTTTAGTGGGGGGGGAACTGTTTTCACATTGTTTTTTTATGATGTTTTTGATATGGTAGCATTATTATTCTTTTTTCTTGTTTTTGCTTTCTATATTATTTGTGTATTATTTTGTGTGACTTGAACACTGTGTATATTTATTTTTGGTTTGTTGATATGTTGTTGGTGATAATGCTAATAAAAACTTCCCCAATTCTTTTTCAATAAGTGCTATGGGATCTTTAACATCCACCTGAACTACCACCAATCCAGGAAGATGGGACCTCGGTTTAACGTCTCATCCTTTCCTGGTGTCTAGTAGTAGTAGTGGGCAAATTGCCTAAAATTCGTAATGCATAGAATTTTGCATATAACCCAAATTACTGTACATGTAATGCTCTGCAAAGTGAATAACTATGCATCCCGAAGTAACATGAAGTTCCCATTGTCCTCTATGGACTTTGTATTACTTCACCTTGAATTTTGGCTGTTTAAGGTGAATTATGCAGTGATTCATGGGATGTAAGGTCACATGGTCTCTATATTGTCTTGCACAGACTCAGTTCATCACAGTGAGTATAGTGGAAAGCTGGAGACAGTTTTCTCTCAGAGCTGTGAGATTCAAACCCTCTTAAAAGCTTTAAAAATTCCTTTTTGCCACAAAGTTTTGTGACAAAATTTAGTAGATTGATTGTAGTAAATCCTTATGTTTTTATATCATCGAGCATTTATTGATTTTTTATGAATATTGAATGTTAATTTTGTTGATTCAGTCTCTGTGATGACAGACATTTTAGAAGTGTGCTTCTGGGGAGGAGTGGATATGTGGCGTAGAAGGAATATTAGTGAGAAAGGCAGTTTTTCCAACTGTTTTGGCTATTATTTTATTATTTTTGTGTTCCTGTAGACACAGTACAATTTAACTGAATTGTTTACAAATAGAATACTAGACAGATAAGTGTGTATTACAAGGCAGTAATACCATTGAGAGGTTTTGTGGATGGAACCTCGAGAGCAAAGCTCGAGAGGTCCTAAAGTCCCCAAAACGTCAAAGTAGTATTACTGCCTTGTAAAACACTTATCTTTCTATTATTTTTTGTAATATATGGATCCATTGATAATACTACAGTTGGCAATGACCTTTGAACTGTAGTACTATCAGCAAAAATGATAGCATTATCACGTTTCAGGATAGTATTATTGAGAGTAATGATGTATTACTGGGAAATGTTTGTATAACTTAGTATAGTATTATTGAAGCTTATCCATATATTACAAATATTTTCAGATCTCTGGGCAGTTTTTCAGTCTTTTTACAGGACTGTTTGTGTTGTACATACTTTACTGAACAGTTAAAGTTTCTGTGCCTGACCTTTAATCTGTCTGCATGCTGCCTGTCATTTGATACGCATGTCATTGCATCACCGCAATAGCAGTACTCTGAATTTGTAATCCTTTCTTCAATATTTTTCCATGCTTCTGTGTAGCTAGGTATTGCATCTCCCAACCCCTGTCAAAACAAGGTATTGTTTGGTGAGTGTCTGCTTTTTGAACATTGGTTCAGGGTTCCAAGATGCGTATTTTGGTTGTGCCTGTGTGGCTGCAATTATTATTTTTCTTCCAGCCACCCAAAAGTGCCAAAATGTCAAGTTGCTGTAAATTGTCTGTGTCATCTGAAAAAATGCCCATAAAGAGATGGTCAGGCAAAGCAGTTTCTGTATGTGGCACTGCTGCCAAGACTAATATTAGCAGTGGTTGTTGTGGTGAAGATGAATCAGTTTCATCAGGGTGTATCAAGGCTAGTAGTGTTAAGAATGGCTGTGACCATGATAGTACACAGCATAAGGGCAAGGTAGTAGTTGGTGCAAGTAAAGTGATTTGTCCAACTATGTTTTTCACAGTGAAATCAGTCGCTACAATGCTGCTTGGAGATGGTGTTGTCCCTGCTGTTAGTAAAGTTAGAGAGGGCATGGTTGATATCAGCATGAGTTTTGCTACAAGTTCAACCCTGTTAAACTTATCATGTGGGCAAAATGTAGTTGAATCCACAGACTTGAGTGCAGTTAATGTCCCACTTCCGAAAATACTTGAACATGAATTTGATCATGATGATAAATCAGTTTCATGTTTCCACTGATGTTGAGATTAGGCCATCCAAACATTCAGACATTGACAAAAAAAGTGTGACTGCACTGGCTCATAATATTGAGGCCGCTGTTGAAATGGGAATATTTCCACAGGACTACAGCATCCAGAATAAATTAGGAGATGATGATTCTGATGATGATGCTAGCGACCCCATTTGGGAAGCGAAAAAAAGAAAGTTAAGGTCAGTATTTCTAAACAGTCTGTTAGTCTTCTCCCTCTCTCCTCAAAGTTTGCTGTAGCTGTGTCTGTTGATGATGACCTTGATTTTATAGTCATAGATTGTGATGTTCAGTCATAGTCAAATTGTGCAGAACAGCAGAAATCATGCATTACACCCCCCATTTTATTGCAACCAAAAGTGCAGTTACATATGCAGCAGCAGCACCAGCAGTGACATGTGAAGAGTAGGGGATCCAAATCCTTAGTTTGGGATTTTTTTGTACAAGATGGCAACAATGAAATAGTGGCAATTCACCAGCTTTGCCAAGCGTGTGAAGCACGTGTGAGTATGGTAAAAAGGGTAGCCATTTGGGCACTGGGGGCGCCGGCAGACTCATCTGAAGAGCAGGCACATGGCACTGTGGACTGGGCACCAGATGGCAGCTAATGCCATAGTTGGGCATTCACCCTCAGCCACATTAGTGAGCATGGTATCCCCCTCCTTCACTATAAGTAGCCATGTCTATAAAAGTGGTGAAATAATACCGGAGGATTACTACAGGAATGAGGAGGATGATTATTTGATGGAATGTTTAAGCAGTGGTCAGAATAGCAGTGGTGGGCCATGTAGTAATTCTACCACATCAACCACTGTGCTTAAAACATGGAAAATACCGGCATGTATCAGCTTGTCACCTGTACACTCACCATCACATGTCCAAGGTAGCCCATCCATCTCATTTAGTAAAGTACAGCCATGTAGCACACCACACGTAAAGCAACTAACAATGCAGCCCACATTGCAGAACCTTTTTGCACGCAACTGTAAATACCCACCCAATCATGCGGCTGCATATGAGTTCAATGCTGCATAGCAGAAATGCAGGCAATTGACCTTTTGCCATTTTCCCTTGTGAAGAATGCAGGCTCCCAGCGCTTTGCGGCATGTGCATGTCCTAAATAGAAGGTCCCATCCTGGACATACATTTCCACTTGTGCTGTCCCTGAGCTATATGGGATGGTGTCAGAGTCTGTAAGACATGCCCTTCGACATTCTGCCTCACCTTACATTCATTTAAGCATGGATATGTGGACAAGTGGCAAGATGGCTGGTAGTTCCTATTTGTGTATTACTGTACATTGGGCGCAGCTACCTGGTGTTGTCTGTGATGGTGGGATGGGAAAGCAGAGCAGTAAGTCAGACTGTGGTGGTGGTAGTAACATTCAGGGCATTAGACAACATGCCACGCTAGCAGTGCATAGTGTAGCAGGGTTACATACAGGTGAACACAAGCTAGATTTGCTGAAGACAGACATTGATGAGTGGCTGCACCACCTGTCCCTAAAAGCTGGCTTCATATCTAGTGATAATTGATCAAACACTGTGAAATGTATCAGCAACAGTGACTTTGTGAGGGTTCCCTGTATGGCCCACTGCTTAAATCTGATGGTACAGGAGTTTCTGCAGTACCCTGAAATAAAGCAAATGCTGACTGTTGCACGACACATCTGTGCCCACTTTGCTTGCTCTGGAAAGGTCTGTGACCAACTTAGGAAGCTGCAGATTCAAAACAGCCTCCTTCAGCACCACCTGAAGCTTGAAGCTGTCACGAGATGGAACTCGACACTTTACATGGCAGAGCATTTGTACTAGTAGTACAAAGCAATCAATAAGTACCTTTTTATGCACACTAGCCGTGACAGTTAAGGGGCCTTAGTGTCTGTGACAAGTGAACAATGGTGACTCATGGACTCAGTAATAATAATTGTTTAACTGTTTGAACATGCCACACAGTCAGTGAGTGGTGTCACTGCATCCATTAGTCAAGCCATTACACTGCTTGGGGTGCTGAGGAAGACTTTGTTGAATCTGCAGCCTAGCTTTGATGTTGCCGGAGATAGGTCAAGCAGTGCATTACTGAAACACATAATTACTATATTAGACAACAAGTGACACATCGCCACTATTCAGCAATCTCCCAAATCTGGAATAACAGCAATTCTAGACCCACACTCCAAATGTGGCATTGCATCCATACTGGAGGGAGGGCAAGATCAGTTTCAAAATCTGACTGAACAGCTGGTCCAATTGGTTCATGGGGCACAGAAGTCATGTGCAAAGTTATACAAATCACAGCATATGATGGCTTTCTCAGTGTCATAATGTTACTTGTTTTTTGAATAACCAAAAGACAAACAGTGGCCTTCACTATCATATGACAATTGACAATAAATGACATGTCACTATGGACTGAGAACATCCAGTAAGGTGGATGAGTGGCAAGGAGTGGTGTTAGCAAAACAGATGTCCATTAATTCACTTTGGGGCACATTGTCCCAAGTCAGAATTTGTGACCTAGATGAATCTTGTGAACAGGTGGATGATTCATTAGGAATGCGTGCATCACAGAGCATGGTTGAGGCCTATTTGGCAGAAAACAGGCATCTGACAATAATGGATGATCCTTTGGTGTACTGGACTAGCAAGATGAATGAATGACCAGCACTGACATCAGTAGCAGTGAAGTATCTGACATGCCCACCTTCTAGTGTCAGTTTGGAGAGGGTATTTAGTTCTGCAGGGTCCATAGTGAGTGACCATCATACTAACCTATCACCGACAAATGTCAGCATGCTGACATTTATCAAAATGAATGAAGGTCACATACCACATCAGAGAAGCACCTCTCTCTTTGTACCCAGTCATGATGCTGGTGTTGCTGCTGCTTATAGTGGTGGTGAAGCAGACCATGCTTGTGGAAGTGTCAAACGCTGTACCACTGATGTTGATACGCCCATGGAAAAAGAATTTCCAAGTGGGTACAACTCCAGGCTTGAGGACTACAAGGGCTGCTTCATCCTTTATGATGATGCAGAGGATGTTGGTGGCAGCACATAATGACAAAATTACCATGGTGACAGCTTTCTCAGTGACATAATGTTGCTTGTTTTTTTGAATGACCAAAAGACAAACAGTGACCTTCACTGTTAAATGACAACTGACAATAAATAACATGTCATTATATTTTTACTTCCCTTTTATTGATTTTGAGGGAATAGTTCACAAAAAGTGTGCAGTCATTAGTACCTGCAGTCAACACCGCACCTTGAGAGTGAGCCTGACAAAGACATTTTACCTGTGCCAAGCTATGACCCCACAATCAGCAACAACTACCCTGCCTCAGGAAGTGACAGAGACAGATATTACCTGTGCCCAGCTATTACCCTGCAGACAGCAACAACCACCCAGCATCAGGAAAGTGACAGAAACAGATACTACCTGTGCCCAGCCATGACCCCGCCGCAGCCAATGTCAGCCACTAGGCTTCTTATATCTGGGCAAAGATGACACTTGTCAACAAATACAGGCAACTGATTTTCACTTTGTTTTCAAAGGTTACAGCAGACCGTGTAATCTGCCAGTACTACAGTAATCCAACTGCTGTAGGGATCACATTGACAGGTAAGTATCAGTGTTGTTTCATATTTCAGTTTTGATTTTAATTTTTGTGGCCCAGGTGTATAGCTTTCACTGGTGGTAACATACAGAATACAGGCCACATAATATGCTTGTTATTCGCAGATGGGAGAGGCATACTTCATAATGCCATGGTTGTAAAATTGTGTTATCCTGGTCTGGAAACCACATGATGTCATGTAACTTTACACAGTGGGCCACTGCATGGCACTCAGTAAACATGAAACATTTTTGTACATGGTTTATTACATTAATGATAACTGGGTATTTGACGCTGGATATGAGGTTCTTAGTAATAGCTTGGAATTTTAAGCTGGATATGGTGTTTACTATTAGCTTTGTATTTAAAGCTTGTATATATAACAAAAGACAGGAATAGCTATGCTGTGATGTGATAGAAGCAATGATGTCCTCATAAATTCTGCTTCATCTCTTTCAGTGCTGTACACTGCTGTGGGTGGTATCTTCTGCTCTGAAGAAAGATAACACTAATAATGATCTGCTGAAGACCTGTAAAGATGACAAAAACATTAATGAACAATTTTTTCAAATGCTCCCCCCCCAAAAAAAATATACTTACCTTTCATGGGCTGACCCAGTATCTGTGCATCAAAAGTCAGCAGCCATCCAAAAATGGTGGACCACCAGCAGTGTGCCTACTACCTGAAAAAAAAGGAATAAATTATCATCTTTCAGTGAACCACAGCAGCTCCCCCTGAAGAAAATTTTAGTTTTACAGTACCACATTAAGTTTCAGACTCATAACATATGTGTTCCTAGCATATTTATGTCATTTGGTCATCATGCCCACCACGGTATACTGTAGTTCACCAAGGTTCCCTGAAAAGGAAAAAAAATGATGGACAGCTTACAACACAGAACAAGATTATATAGAAATTAACTAGATGTGTCTATGGGAAAAACATTTACAGTGACATACAAGAACTCACCATTGGTATGAATGCATATGCCAGTGGCAGCATGTGTTGGTGAGGCAGCATTTAGGGCACTTTAATCTTCATCTGTACTTTGAATTCAGTTACATCAGCAGGAGAACAGCAGCAGCAGCAGCAGCAGCAGCAAGTGGCGTCACAAGGCAATTCTCACTTAACACACTGTGATGCATTTCTGGCCTTCTGTTATTGATTTGGGGTTTTCATGACCTAGAATCACCATGAAAAGAGCAGCAGCAGCAGAAGCAAGTGGCATCATAAAGCAATGCTCTCATTTAACACATTGTGGCACATTTCTGACATTGAATTGTTCAGCTGGGCTTTTCATGTAATTAAAACAGAGGGACGTTCACACACAAGATAGCACATTTGTGGGGGCCGGAACATGGTTGGTTTGGAATGGTATTGTGATAATTGTGCTGGTGCTTTAACCAAATGTTCAAAAAGCTAACAAGTATTTTCATACTTGTTACTTAATTTACTTTATTTTTTATATGACTGATCGTCAGGAAAATGGCGGATGCTGCATGCTTTCATTACAGGTGAAACTGTCGTGCTACAACGCACACTGCAATACAAGTGTCTTACAGATGGCATTTTAGAGACACAAGATTTAATTACAGGAAAGCATGCAGTGTCTGCAAACATGGCAACCACAAGACTTATTACATAAAATACAGTAATGAGTAAGACTTAATAATGTCTATTGCTGAAAGCATAATGGCATGGGGGGCATTAGGTGGGGAATCTGATTTACCATTCGGAGGCTCAACAAATACAGGATTAACAAAATTAACATCACAAAAAAACACATGAACTGAACATAAATGTCATACTAGTATGTAAGAAAAATAAATATGGCTTAAGAAAATAAATAAAAGCAAAGATTTTATTTTTGGGGGGAATTTTGTTTATCTTGTTTTTCTTGATCTTGATTCTTGACCCTCATAATGGTAAATCCGATTCACAACCTCCCCCAAATGTTCCACCACCCCACGCCATTATGCTTTCCGCAATACTAGTTATTTTGTTGTTACTCATCATTACTTAATTTTATTTAATAATAAGTCACGTGGTTGCCAACTGTGTGAACAATGCATGCTTTCAGTGCAGTTGAAATTGTGACACCCAAAAACCATCTTCAAGACACTTTTATTGCAACATGCATAATGGCACAACAGTTTCACCTGTAATGAAAGCATGCAGTGTCCGTCATTTTGCAGACCATTTCTCATTTAAGACAAAAAGTAACCTGAACGTAAATTACATACCTAGTCTGTATCAAAAGAAAAAATATTAATTAAGAAAAAAAAATTAAAAGCAGAGGAGTTGGTGGGGGGGGAGTAAATTGACATCCTAAATATTTAAGGGGCTGGGGGGAGCGGGTTGCTGACCACCACTTAAATTACACAGCAAGCTGATTATCTCCTCATTCTGCCCCTTGATACAAGAGAGACACTGCATATGAGTCTCCATCACCATTTTAATGGCCTCTACAGTACCCCCACCTATAACACAGCCAGGTCAGCCACGGTTACAGGAAACTGTAATGGGTCTTCATCCGTGTGGGCAGCTGTGGAACCCTCCACCTGTGCTGACTGCATTTGCCTGCGCCGACGCGCAGGTGGATGAGATTCTTTTGCTACAGCTGCAGGAGTGGTTGCTACCTCCTGCAGCTTGACCTCCCACTTGACCTGGTGGAGAACAACTAGGTGGGTTCGCTGACCACCAGTGCCAAGATGCCCACCCTTGCACCCTGGAAGGACCAGCATGTTGCACAGTTTGCAATGCACAACAGTGGTGTCCCCAGGAAGGCTCGCAAAGAACTTCCACATGGGAGAGCTCCACGCAGGGCCCGGTAGAGGCAGTGTGAGGCACTGGATGCCACCTGTTGTGCTGCCGGTGATGGAGGGGCAACAACCTGCTGCGGTTGCTGCTGCTTCTCATGCTGCTACTGTTCCTCCTCCTGCTGCTCCTCTGGCTGCTGCTGTACCTCCTGCTGCTGCTCATGGTAAAGGATCTCTGCTACAGAGCTGGCTGTGCCTGCTGTTGAGAGAACTAATCTGGCCCTGTTTAATCTAACTAGGTGGACAAGGCCACTCCACATTCATGGCCCCCACTGGTCACCGCTTTGCCCGCCATGCCTATGATCCATCAAAAGAAACTTCACAAAGAAAGAAAAAACTAGTACAAGTGCTAGTAAATTAACTGTACTGAAAACAAAAGAACACAAAAAAACTTTTTTAAACAAAAAAAGCCGTTAGAATTAACTTAAACTTCCTGCACTACTTAACAAACTAAATCTCAAAAGGTTTAAACAAAAATAAGCAAAAGCTAGCTAATATTTTAGCTCCATGCCAAAATAGAGACACAGCCTGTAGTACAGATCTGCACACCTCTTTCTACAAGATAAAGTGAAAGGAAAACACTGACTTCCTGCCTATTTAAGTTCCTTCCTGAATCATATGACCTGCAGAGACAGTCAGACATATGACCAGTGTCCTGTTTCTTACCAACTTTGACTTCTCAAACTACAACTCAAAGTGAACCCGAAGTAGCCAACGTGAAGTCCATATGGCGAATTTCAACTTTTTTATGGAAATTTTGCATAGTGATCCGCAAACTTGAAGCTGGCCACTTCGGGTTCACTACGTTAAAGAATTTAAACTTTGCTGTATCTGTAGTGTCTTGTGGTCCCGCCCTTTGCGGATCGCCAGCCTGACATAAAATAAAGTTTTTCCCTTGAGGCTAGAGATCCATCCTCCACCAAAACCATGCCCATGCTGGTAAAATGTATTCCCTGTTGGCTAGCTGTCCCTCCCCCCACCCAAACCCATTCCTGTAGTGGAAAAATGTATTCCTTGGTGGCTAGCGGTCCCTCCCCCCACCAAACTCATAGTGTTAAAATATATTGTCTGGTGTCTAATGGATGCCCACCCTCCACCCCAGCAGGTAGTGCCCCACCTCCCTGTTTCCTCCAGCCTGACCCCGAACAGGTGACCAGAACAGCCCTTGCCTCTCCACCATGGCCACTCGCCCAACTGAGCAGTCAGTTAATGACCACATACTTTTACAAACACACACTCACTCATTCATTGACAAGCCAGCTCAATGCTCATTTATTGAGCTCTGCTGGGGATGCACATAAGAGCAGAGGGCTGTTCTGTTCACCGGTGGGACCCACCTCTTCCCTGCCATACCCACCCTTAGTTCTCTACCTATCCTCTGCACCCTTACCACCAGGTTCTCACCCAGGCAGCGAACCATAGGTCCCTGCCGCCACCATCCCCTAATCAGAATAATCACATTGCTACTCATTGTCTGGGAATGTACACCCCAATCTTGGACCTTTATCTGCCGGCCTGCCCAAAACCTGTACCACTACTAGTCTCCGCCTTGCATCCCTTAACATATGTAGCCTCTTAAAGAAAACTGCTGCTCTCCAGTGCTGGGTCACCCAGCATTAACCTGATATTCTTGCTCTGGTAGAGACTTGTCTCTGTAACTCCACCCCTGACTCCGCTGTCTCCCTCCCTGGATACACCTTATTCAGGGAAGACCGCATAGCAAACGTGGTGGTGTGTGTGCTATACTCATGTGGGACACCCTAATAGGTCATGCATTCTCTGCTCCCGAACTTGACTATGGTGCCCAAGCCCTCACACTAAAAGTTATCCCTGACCCTGCCAGAGGCCCTCTTTTCCTCACTGTCTCCTACATATCCCCAAGTAACCAGAACTCAGCAGTCCAGTCCCTCATCGACTACCTGACAACCCTCCTGCACAGAGTCGAGCAAGTCATCCTTGGTCATCTTAATGTTAACTGGCTTGCTTCCACAGCCTCCCAAACCATGGACTCCTTCACTGCCCTGGATATGTCCCAACTAGTCTCACAGCCCACCAGGTTCAACCGATCCATGGAACCAACACCTTCCTAGACATTATCTTATCAAACCACCCCTTTAAAATCCAGGACATCACTGTCCTTCTCGATTCACTTAGTGATCACTCCCCAGTCATCTGTATCTGGTCATCCTCCTCTCCAAAACCAGTGTTCCAGGCTACCCTGCACCGGCAGCTATGCCCTGGTGGCCTAAAAAAGTTGAAACAGCACCTAGCCCAGCTACACTGGCCCCCTATCCAACATGCCCCAGATATCAACTCAGTTCTTAACCTCTTCACAAGTACCTTCTGCAAGGCCTGTGACCTCTTCGCCCCCCCCCTCACCAGGATCTGAACAAAGAAACACAACACCCCCTGGATTACCCCTTTCCTCATCCAGAAACTTAAGAATAGGGATAATCTCTGGTGAATCACTGTAGATTCAGACAAACCATCTGACAGACAAGTCTACAACAATGAGTGCAATAAGTGCACCTAGGACATCAGACAGGCCAAGGCTGAGCAATACAGGTCACCTTCACTTCCACCTGGGGCTCAGCCTTGACCTTCTGGGATAACATGAAAGAACTAAATGGGAAGACCCACTCCCCTCCACCATCTCAGCTCACCATTGATGGTGCTATCTCCTCTGATCCACTACCTATAGCTGACTGCCTCAACACCACTTTCTCTGATCTAAGCTCTGTCCTCTCAAGCAGCTTTTTTGATCCAATCCCCCTCCTCACTCCCCCCGGCCCCTGCATCGCCCCCCTTTCTACCTGCACACCCTTCCCCCCCACAAATCCAGGCCTCACCTGCTAAAAGCCCTTGGTAGTAATAACCCCAGCAGTGACACCCTCAACTCCAGGATCTTCCGCCTGGTCCTGGACATTATCCTAGTCCTCCCTGATGGACCTATTCAACCGGTCCCTGTGCCTTGGACAGTTCCCCAGTGCATGAAAAACTGATGAAATCACTTCAATACACAAGAGAGGTGATCAATTCACCCCCAGCAACTATCGGCCAATCTCCATCCTTCTCCCACTCTCCAAAGCCCTTGAAAAAGTGGTGTCTATCCAACTATCTGAGTACTTGGCTAAGTATGACATTATGTGCCCCGAGCAGCATGGCTTTCACCCAGGACAGAGTACAACCACTGCTCTCCTGGAGTTCCCCCAATACCTGCACTCTGCTCTTGACTCTGGCAACCTGGCCGGTGCAGTGTTCATTGATGTCTCCAAGGCCTTTGACACTGTCTGTCACCCCCTCCTACTCAACTCTCTCCACCAACTTGGTTTCTCTGCTGGTCCCCTTGCCTGGTTTTCCAGCTACCTCTCTGCCAGATCCCAGCATGTAAAGATCAATGGCTCCCTCTCCAACACTCGATCCATTAGTTCCATGTACCACAGAGCTCAATCCTGGGTCTCATTCTCTTCAGTCTCTACCTCAACACTCTCCCCAGCTCCTGCAATAGCAAGAGGCTCCTCTATGCAGATGATGCGGTTCTCTTTGCCTCACACCCTGATCCCTCCACTCTCCAATTATCCCTTCAACTTGCCTACAACCAAATAGAAGGGTGGTTTCTTGATCACAGACTAGTCATAAACCTTAAGAAAACCAAATCAATGCTCTTCTTTCACTACCAAAATAAAGCTAGAAGTGCCCCCCTCCTGATTACCCCAACTCTCAGCTCCCATTAGAGCAAGTGCTGACATACAAATACCTAGGCATCACTTTTGAAACTTCCCTCACCTTCCACACCCACATCAATGCTCTTTTCTCCACCATAAACTCTCGGATTGGCCTACTTTACTGCCATAGAGATTGTCTGCCCCTCGCTGCCCTCCGGCTGGCCATCACCTCCTCTGTCCTGTCCCTAGTGGACTACAGCTTGCCCATCTATGCTGCAGCTGATAACACTGCCCTCTCTAAAATCCAGCTCTCCATCAATAAGGCCTGTAGGCTCCTGACCGAAACCTCCAGCCACACTCACACCTGCCTGCCCTATTCCTCCGCCAACCTGCTCAACTTCGAGGAACGTCTGCAGTATCAGACCTGCCTTCTTGTTAAGAAATCCCTGCTCAGACTCCTGGAGCCTCTGCCTCCCTACCACCATCATCCTCATCCATTTCCACCCGCAGTCTGTTAAAGCCACCTTCAAAGTGCCCAGAACCAAGACCTCCCTCACCCAGAGGTCCTTCTTTTATCGTGCTCTCGCTTGATTCAACTCCCTCCCTACCTGCATCACCAACACTGCCAAATTTGGTCCCTTCAAAATCACTCTCCAGAACCATCTATTTAATATCCACTGCTGAAGGTGCAACTAACCCTGCCCCCCCCCAATCTTACTGCAGGACCTTTCCCTGCCTGGTCCCCCCTTAATCTTGGCAATGTCCCCTGAACTGCCGATCCATTTTTCCCCCTACCCCCTTAGGTTTATACAAGGGTGTACTCCACTGCAAGTCCAGAGAAATTGTATATCTTTAATTGCAAACCTGTATTTTATATGAATGTGTAACTAAGTGTATTCTGTGTTCAATATATGCACCTGTAATGTTGGCCAATGTTGTATCTGCATAATGTTCTATTGTCTTGCCCTCCCTACAATGAGGTGCCTTTGTAAATGAGTCCCTGACTCAAATGTTGTAAATCTGACTTCTGCAATTATATAAATTAAATAAAAACATTTGGGGTTGGAGATAGGGAGGGGAGTCCACTAGACACCAGGGAAATGTAGTTGTATTCAACATCCATCCAGCAATTGGTGGGGGGGGCACTAGACAGCAGGGATTGCAATTTAATTTAACATTGGGTAGGCGATTGGTGAACGGGACCACAAGGCACCAGGGATTACAATTTTAGCAATCAACAGGGGGACCACTGGACACCAGGGATTGAAATTAGATTTTACATCATCCCAGCAATCAGCAGAGGGGACCACTAGACACCAGGGAATTTAATTTTATTTGGTATGGAAATTGGCAGGGGCGGGGGGTTGCCATTTCTAACTTCTCCTTGCTTTTTTTTTGTTAAGTGCAGTTTGCACATAAAAAAAAAACAAATGCATGATGAAATTACAAATGTTGAATTTTTAAGTAAACAGGACATCTTTGTGAAATGACCCATAGGTGCGAATTTGGCAAATGTACCAGAAATTCGACAGCGAATTAAAACTTTGACCCACCTCTATACAACAGAAACATTGGATCTCTTAACCAAAGGTTTACAAATATTCTGTAATGCTGCTGTGTAATTTCATAAGCCATTTGAATAAAATAATAAATTTTTTAGCATAATGGCAGACTTCTGTTGCAGCAGCTGATGGCAGTGGTCACAGGACAGTGAGCTCCATGATAGGTCACATTTAATCTTGGCCACAGAACTATAAAACCCCTTATATGTGGCATTTGACTGGTGCATTCATACTTTGATTCTTTACTGGACACATTGACAGCTCAAGTAGCTTTTTATACCATGGGAGAGCAAGTTTTGAGGTGATGCAGTTAATTCCTATGTTGACGAACCCAGAGATGTCATAACGACCGGAGCATCAAAGGTCGGATTTCAGACCAGGTCCTTTCCTGCCAATTCCAGAACAGCCCAAGGAACAGGAGCCAGACACGTATATGCAAGAATTTGCTTCAGTTAAGCTAATCTTGGCAGAGCTGGTAACTGATGTGAAATCCATTTGCCTCTCAGTGGAGTCTCTCTTGACCTGGGCTGGGGAAGTTGAAGCTCAGAGCAATTAATTGGAGGATCAGGCACAGGAGAAGGAGCAGGTCCTAATGACCCTCCAGAGAAGGATGGTGAAGTTGTAAGATGAAATTGATGATCAAGAGAACAGAAGCAGAAGGAATAATCTGCTCCTGTTTGGCATCCCAGAAAGTTCAGAGGGCACAGACCCTGTCCAGTTTATTAATGATTTGTTTTGTCAGCTTGCTGGAACAGCAGTGTCTGGATAGGGCTATGCAATCAAATGTGCCCATATGGCCTTTCGTTTCAGCCCTGCAGCCTAGCGAATGACGTTGGGCCCTTATTTGCCATTTTTAAGTTCATGCATGTGCGTCAAACTTTTTATGATGAGTGACTTTTGAGGAGTGTGACACTGTCTATCCAATGCAGAGTGCTCTGCAAGGGGCTCTACAGTATCACACCAATCATCAGCCTGGCTGATCATGACACTGTTTTGACTGAAGTGGTCTGCTCTTGAAAAGAAAAAGCCACACCAATCATGAGGTGGCTTTTTCCTTTCATCTGCAGGTCACCGCCCATCAAAGAGTTGTTTGCATCCCAAGCAGCCTGGCTGATGTCCCCCACTTCTCACCACCCCACTGGTCCCTTCCATCTCCAGCCCCTTGCACACCTGGCTGACATCTTCAGCCCTGTAGAGCATAAATAAATTTACAATAGTGCCACTGGAGCAGTGATTCTGGAAGGTGGGAGGAGGCGCTTTCCTCCCCTGCCTCCTCCACTTCCCACTGATTTCTTTTGTTCCTCTTCTCCCACCCATGTGGAGCAGGCCACAGCCTAAGCTCTGTATGAGCTGGGAGTTTACAGTGCCTGAAGACACTTTCACTTTAAGCATGATCGCACTAGTAGTTCTCCTCTGCCTGCTGACATCGGGGTGCTCAATCCCCATGTCAGCATGTGTCCCCCCCACCCCCATTAATGTAGCACACTAGGAGCCCACCCCAGTGTACCAAAACTACCCTGATGTTTCCAACACAGGGATGCCCACTCTCGGTATCGGATGAGCCACACCCCCATGCCCCTATATTCTCAGCCATCCTCAGGGTGCCTAATCCCTGGGTCAGTATTGATTCCCTCCCAATACTCTGGCACACTGGGAGCCCACTCCAGTGTGCCAAAATCCATTTTATTAATATTTCATCTGTAAAAAAGAAAACAGTCTCACAAGATAGAAAACAGTCCCTAGTCATTCCCGCCAGCCCCCCTTCCCTAACCCACATCCTCCCTCTGTGCACCCCACCTCCCTGCACCCTCTCTCACCCATACTTACCTCTAGAGGTCAGAAGCAGCAATCTTCTGTGGACCGGGAACACGTCTGCACTCTTCAAAGACCAACCGTGAACTGAAGAAATGACGGCAAGCCCCATATTGGCAGTCAAAGGGGGGTTTCAACTTAGGTTGATATCTCAACCAATTTTGGAAGTTTTAGTCCCAAATTTTCAACTTGGGGTTCTTGGGACCCCTCTCATGAACACTGTCACTGTCATTTTGTTTCTCTGTCCCAAAAGGAGATGTTGAGGTCGCTGCATGGAATCACCTTTCAGGACCAAGTAATGAAATGACAGTGCCACTGTTCATGAGGTGGGGTCCCAAAAAGCCCTTGTTGCAAATTTGGTGAAAAAAATCCCCAAAATGACTACATTATAAATGTCCATTGTGCAGTTTCTACGCACGCTTGTAACTTCATCAGTTTTTACTATTTTCACTCAAAATTTACTACATTGCCATTTTTTGACCCCCTTATGAACAGTACAGTTGTCATTTTTTGCATCCTTACTGAAATGTGTTTTTGCACCTATGGTGAAGAATGACGCAGTAACTGTGCGAAATCAACTTTCAGGACAGATTAACAAAATCCCAGTGCCACTGTTCACGAACATACGAACATATGAAATTTGTCAGCAGATGAAGGCCTAGAGGTCTATCAAGTCTGCTCAAATGGTGAGGAGAGGTCCCAAAAAGGCTGTGTTGAAAATTTGGTGAAAACATTCCAAAAAATGACTGTGTTACAAGAGTGCATTGCACTGTTTCTACACACACTCGTGACTTCATCACTTTTTCATATTTTCACTCCAGATTTTCAGCATTGCCATTTATTCACACCTCCTCAAGAACAGAACAGCTGTCATTTTTCACAGCCTGCCTGAAATGTGTTTTCCACCTGTAGCACTGAATGGCACACTCACAGTGTGAAATCACCTTTTGGGATTGAGTAATGAAATGATACTGCCGCTATTCATGAGGTGGGGTCCCAAAAATCCCATGTTGAAAATTTGGAGCAAAAATACCAACAAACGCCTGGGACATTAGTGTTTCTAACTATAACATCCACCCTATACAGACTGACAAGAGCTGGAGGTGTGACTTGGGGTCATCGGCTGTAATGCTCACCCCATTCCACCCTCACCCTGCATCCACTGACAGGCATCGAGGTGTGCCATGGGGTCTTAGGCCCTAACGTTTACCCCATTCTCTTATACTGCACCCATTTCAGCTTATTTCCCTATGGAATGGGGTGAGTGTAAGGGCCAAAGACCTCAAGGCACACTGCAGCACCTGTCGGGGTCTACAGGGTGGGGTGAGGTGGAATGGTGTGAGTGTTATGGCCGATGACCCAAAGGCACACCACCAATGCCTGTTAGTCTCTGCATGGTGGGGTTGGGGGTTCGCGTTACTTCAACACTTCACTGCCATTCCTAGTATGCATTTCTCTAACTCCTGAACTACCAATGCCAATACCAGCAAGCAAACATTCTGCATTGACAAATGCTTGTTTTTTTTGTATAATAACAGCTTTATTAATACTAAATTAAAAGTATACAATAACAAACTTCAAACAGACAAATACAATTCCATCCTTTATTTGTATTTTGTTAAATTTTCAGGACAAACTAAAGATTCAGCAAGCCACCAGAACACTCCCAGCTCTATACTGGCAACAAGATTGCTGTTTTATTTTTAAAGATTTGAGCCAGCCGGTTTGGGAAAAACAAAGGGCCTACAAAGATATCAAGTGGTGACTTCATGAGGGAGGCATCAAGTTTAGAGTGCAATTTCAAGCCAAATTGATGCTCCCTCATGGCACCTTTAGCTTCATCTCCACCGTTGCCGCTATGCAACATGTTCCTAGCTTTCTCCTGGATTTATTTGCTAAAACATGACAGAAGATAATGCCAGAAAAAATTGGTCAGTGTCTGTGGCTTCTTTTTCTGATGATCTGCTGTGGTTTTGCGAGCTTCTTCTGGTTTCCCTGATTTACTACCAACATGGAGTGCCTGGTGCTTATTTCATTTTTCCGGATGAAATGCACAGCCAGTTGTTTTGTCTGTTTGCACCTGCTTTGCCCCAGTCTACTCCTCCTTATAGACTGTATAGGGGCTGCTTCCCTCTGAGAATTGTTTTCTTTGGACCACCATAGCTAGTTCAATGGCTTAATGGTGATTTTATTTTTGTTAATTTTCCCCGACTCCCTTGGATTTTTTCTTTCCTTGTTATGGAACTCTACTTGGAGCAGACAGAAGAAGATGTGGAAGTATAGTTTTTGGTGGACTCTACTTGACATGATTTTGTAAGGCTTTCGGGGCATGTTTAACTGGACTTAACAGTTGCTTGCTGTTTTGCTGTTTAATTTGCTGTTGTCGGGTGAATATTGTAGGCTTCCTGCCGTAGTTGTATATAATGTCTATTAGCTTTTTTCTTTAATGGTTAAATGGAGTAAATGGGTCCTTATGCTTTGGGTTATTAGCCAGTTCAATGCTGAGTTGTGCAGCACATTTTTTTTTTGGTTCAGAAAATTCATAGTTTCATCTGAGTCCACTTTGACAATGTTGGCTGTGACTTTCTCCTAAGTATTTTGAATGCTATGGTTATGGGGTGGGGAAGGGTAATGTTTTGTTATTGTGCTGGGGTTAGCTTAGCACATATACATTTGGGCTTGGCTGTGTTCCTAGGTTCCGAGTGCACTTTTCATGTGGCTTTTGTTACTCTTAGTCATCCTCCTTTTATTTGCCTTATTATTTTCCTCTGACTGACAGACAGGTGACAATGTTTTTTTTAGGATTTTGCTTTTGTTGTGGCTTTTGGGGGGTTCTCCCCAGTTAAATTTTCCTTTGTAACCCAAGTCAGACCATGATTGTCCATTTAGTATACTTTATTATGTTACTTGATTAAGTGTAAGCTGGTAACATATGACAGGCGTATTTCTAGGTCATTAAAGTAGCAAATACGGAATCAGACCATGATTGTAATAGCCCCCTGATGACTCCACTCCAGTTGTGACTTGGGGGGGGTTATGGGCTCAGACATTGGGGGGGGATGAGTTGGTTGTTCTTGTTTTTGCAGGAACATGATTTTGATTTGGGGGGGGATGGGTTGGTGCCCTGGACAGAGGCAAGGTATGGCTACAAAGTTTAATCTTAAAGAGCTTTGACACAGCTGGTGTCTTTTTTCCTTAGGTAGATTTGTATGCCTCCTATTTTATGAACCTCATACCATTGCTGGGTTTGGTGGATCAAACCTGGGACTGGGACCTCTGTACTCCTCTGTTAACAGCTCTTAATACATGATATTATGTCTAGTTACTCCTTAATAACTTTGAATGTTAAGGGAGCCAATTCCCCCACAAACACTCCTGCATTTTGACCCAGCTTCATCAATATAGCCCCTCCATTGATTTTTTACAGGAAACTCACTTCCTTTCGGTTGACCTTCTGTTACTTCACTGGAATTGGGTGGGCCAAATCTACGGAGTGGGGGTAGACAAAAAACAGGTGGGGTGGGGGTGGTGATTCTTATATCTAGAGTAGTGAACTTTCATATGCACCAAGTGGTGTCGGACCCATAGGACAGGTATGTCTTGGTGAAGGGCACCTTAGACCAGACTGAACTACTCTTGGTTTTCTTTTATGGCCCTAATGCTGACCAGCCACAAACTTTTATTAATCTCCCTTTGCAGTTGGCTACTTTTTCATATTATCTGGTGATTGGAATGTCCCCCTAGATGGGGATTTGGATATATCCAGTCCATCTATCTACTAGCTAACTTCGAACCAAAGGGCCCTATAGAAAGCAATTGATATGTTTGCCTTGATAGCGCCTTGGAGGACCCTCCATTAGTGTTGTGCAAAATTGGAATATTTTGTTGAGTGAAATATTTTGTGTAATTAACGCATTACGTGAAATATTTTGCTTGGTGAAATGTGAAATTTTGCCCTTGGTTGGGAGTGAAATTTCACCCCCAAGCCGGTGAAATTTTGCTCGAGGGCAAAATTTCACCACCCACAGGTGAAATTTCACCAACCATGGGTGAAATTTCACCACCCCAGGAGAAATTTTACCTTCCGCAGTGAAATTGTGTTCAAACTTCTCCCTGGTGTCTAGTGGCCCCCTGGCCATCACTGGCAGCAAATCTTAATAAGCACCCCCCTTAAGTTATCCTGCCACCTCTGTTGCTTGTTTTTTTTTTTTAAATATATACCCTTCACTTCCTGGTGCCTAGTGGTCTCAACCCGGCCATAAACATTAATAAGCACTCTCCCCCAAAGTTACCCAGCACTTCCGTTGTCTGTTTTAACAAAATATACATATACCCTTCACTCCCTGGTATCTAGTGGACCCCCCAACCCCATCAGTATATAGCAGCACCCACCCAGCTCCTCCCCTAGTAGCCCAGTCAGGCCACTGGCACAGCCCTCCACTCACCTCCACGCCCAGCAACCAGACTGAGCACCACTGAGTGCTTGGGTGCTGCTATATACTGATGGGGTTGGGGGGTCCACTAGACACCAGTGAGTAAAGGGTATATATATATTTTTTAAAACAAACAACAGAGGTGGCAGGGTATCTTGAAGGGGGGGAGTGCTTATTAATGTTTATGGCTGGGGGGACCACTAGACTCAGGGAGTGAAGGGTATTTAAAAAAATGGAGGTGGCAGGGTCATTTTGTTTGGTGGGGGGGTACTTATTAATGTTTATGGCCAGTGATGGCTGAGGGGGGACCACTAGACACCAGGAAGTGGAGGAGGGTGAATTTTTTTTTAAATAAAACAAACCGGGGGGTGCAGGGCAACTTTTGTGTGTGTGAGGGGTTCAGTTTACAGTTGTGGCTGGTGGCAATGGGCAAAATTGTCAAATTTTGCCACAATTTCCCAAAACATTTCACCTGGTGAAATTGCCAATTTCGTGGCAATTTCTCTGGTGAAATTTTATTTCAATCCATCTCTACTCTCCACCCTACCACTAAGGATTACACTTTTTTCCCTTCCCCTCATGGAACTTATTCTAAAATAGACTATTTGGCAAGGCGGGTAAGACGGAGGTATCCTTTCAGGAGGCCTTCATTTCAGTCCTCTCAAAACCTGGATGGGACCCCACAAAGGTGTTCAATTGCTGACCTATTTCTCTGTTGAATTTTGACCATAAGATCCTAGCCAAGGCTCTAGCCCTTCATCAGTAGGTACTTCTGTTATAATCCACAGTCAGTTGAAATTACTTTAAAAATTCCCATTGAACATTCCACTAGATCAGCCCTTATGGATGAACCCAAATTTTAAAATTTTGGGTAAATCGTTTCATAAGAATGCTTGACAAAGTAAGGGTATAGTTCAGGTTTCCCACTTGTGTCAGTGGCATACTGGGCTTCTTTCACCACCCTTTGGCAAACCTAGTGTTTGGACTCCAAGCATCATTTTATTTTATTGTCAAATGTGTCACTTATTGTGGTGGAAAATAGGGGCAGTATCACTTATGGATCACCTGGTCTTACCATGACCAAGCTGGGGCAGCTCAGTGCCAATCAGCATGCCAGTTTTACAATCTACCAGGCTCTTCAGTATGCCTGGCTTTACAGATATCACTCACCTCCCAAATATTGGCCTGATGCCTTGACTTGGAGACTGGATATGCAGCAATGGCATGAGGTCTGGCAGAACATACACCTTTGTCTTAAATATGACCTTTACTGGTTCATCCAATCTTAAATTTCTCGCACTATTTATAATACTCCTGCAAATCTATGTAAGTGGGCACTGTTGAACTCAGCAATGTGTATTAGTTGTAATAGCAGAGAGGTCACCCTTCTCCATATTCTTTAGGATTGCCCCAAAGCTCAATCTTTGTAGCAACATATAAGGGAGGCATTGGACTTGGCTTTAGGTTTAACTGAGGCTTTTACAAAAGAAAGGTGTATTTTGAGGTGGGCATCCAGATGCTAATGGAAACCAGGCATTACCAATTTGCATTAATTACTACGGCTATTAAAATAATTATACTCTTTCACTGGATGAACCAGACTGTCCTGTCCTTTATTGAATGGCACAAGGAACAGCTGGACATGTTGCATGTGGAACACACATTAGCATCCATGAAACATTGTTTTCAGTTGTATCTTAGGTGCTGGGCAAATCTGTACACCTGGCTGTCTACCCTGGGGCACTAATTTCATCCACAATGTGCATGTTATTTTGTTTATCTGCATGGATGTCATCTCCTCTTTCTGTTCTGGGGTCTGGTATACAGGAGATGGAGGAAGGAGTGTCTTGAAAGGGAGGATGAGAATGGGAAGCATATTAATTTGTACCAGTGTTTTCTACTTGTCACAGTTTGTTGTTGCTTGTCTGATTTTTTTTGTTTTTTCATTATCTTAATAAATTGTATTTAATTAAAAAAATAAAATAATCATTTGCTGAGTATTATCTCTAACTATTTATTATTTATTGTTTTCCTCAACTAATGTGTTCATACAAACTCCAATGATTTGTCACATTAAGGTATATTGTGTTACTTGAAATCTGGTCTGAAAGTGGCCCTATTGTATCCATGGTTGAACACATTTCTCCCAAGAACTATCAAGATAATCTACAAGTGTGATAGGTTTAGTGAATACTTTGGGGAAATCCCTTTCAAAGGCAAATACATGGTTCACTATTGTATTTAAGACTGTCTCATCTTTTGATCATTTTATTTGCAAGCCTCATCTATATGCCCAGAATTCCCAGAGAGGATTTACAGATTTCATCATCGGCATTTCATCCTTTATAACCTACATCCTCTACAAAGTAGTCAAATATGTTGATTTCTGTGCTTCCACAACTACCCAGATGGATATTGTTGACTTTCAGTATTGGATGAAAATCAGGAAATAAAGTTGAATGAGGGTGTTCTGGTATGATATTTTTATTTTATCTGAACATTACTTTCATAAAGGTGCTGATAATCTGTTTCCATTTACCAAGGGCTTCAGATTTTTTTCTTATTTACATTTAGTATATTCATCTATAGATGCACTCCTTCCAGTGCATGGGTTCCATTCTCCCAGTGCAGTACTGTCACCTGGATGACCATGGACAGGACTGCAGGTGGGCACATGCAGAATGTGGAGGGATGCAGCTCATTGCTGGCATGATAGCATGTTTGATGTGCATGTATGAGCCTTATCACCCTTGAACAGCTGCATCCCATGGCTAGAAAAGCAAGGACAGCACAGCTGGACGATGCTGGTTCCCATGCAGGCCCGGTACCATTGATCACATCACCCATCTGGTAAGTCATACCCTGAGATTTCACTTCAAGAGGGGAACCCACACTAATGAACCATACCAAGTGGAGAGAGCCCCTGAAGGCACAGATGAGGCAAGTCCCAAAGAAGATGGGTAATCGAGCTGTGTGGGACCAAAAGAAGCAGTCAAGCCAGAGCGATAAACAGAAAGTTAAAAAAATAACCCTTGTCACCTGCATTCTGTTTACCTTTTGCCAGAACTTTCAATTCAGCACCTCACTCTAACACCCGTCTCCTCCGATCCCCAAAGAAATGTTTTTTTTTTTATCTAAACATCAATATACAAACCCACCTTGCTCCTAGCTGCTAAAAACCTACCTGATGAATGTAATAGGATTTTTCTATACCAATGGGTATAACATAACCTCTCACTTACCAAAAATCCAGTGCCAAGTAATCAGCATGATTATGACCATAAGTAGTACCATCAGAAGATACAAAAAGTAACACTTACTGTCTCAATTGCTCTGATCTCCAGGGGGCCACATTTATAAGGTTATGTTATACACAATTTAAGAAAAAAAATAATATAATGTATGGGTAGCACTTATTACTCACTGAAATCAAACAGATTACAACCTTGTAATCCCACTGTTGTAATGTCAGAACTGTATAAACCTATCTCATCTGTCATAGCAGTGGGTTTACAAAACGGAATGCCAGTGTTATTCAGTATTCTACACACCCAGAATGTGATTGTTAGCCTCAGTACAGTATTCAGATAACATTCCAGTTGTCTCAGTTTACTGTTACTGAGTCTAGCAATCTCTATGTCTGATAGAGATTTTAACTCTGGTGTTATTTTGGCCCGTTGTCATTCAGTCCGTGTATCCTAATAAATTGTTTCCCTACACAATCATGTGGCTGTAGTGCAGTTTCATTAATAAGGTAAGGCTACATTACTTGTTTGTTCGGAGGGTAACTTCTCATGTCAAGTCCCTCCACTATAAATGACAGTGCCTGATGTACAGGTGATAACCATGGTGTAATCATCTCTCGTGGTTGCTAGGGCAATTGTAAACCTCTCGAGCTGCGCTCTCGAGGTTTACTGATGCCCTAGCAATATGCTCAAGGTGATTATACCATGGTTATCACCTGTACATCAGGCATTATTCTCTATATAGTATATGGACAAGCTTGACTCTACACTGATTTCAGGAGCTGCTCAAATGTTTTTGTATTATAGTTCAAAGGTCAAGAAAGTTGTACCATTGTTCTGACATCACGTCAGTAGTACACCAATTTGTCTGACATTTGACGTGGCTTGTGCTGTCACCATTTTTGAATCACTACAAAAACTGCACTCTGTAACAAAGCAGTGCGGGAAACTAATACTGACAGAAATAAATCTAAATAGGAAACAGTGGCAGCAGCAGTGTATTCCAAACATCTAAATGAAAGGGCGCAGGTGATAGAGGATCAGGAAAATGCCCGCACATTTCAAAAGACAGTCACCAATGTCAAGATCATAAAAAATTACTTAAGTAATGCAAGGGAGCACCAAGAGCTATACAACATTCTGGTCGAGGAGCTTAACATCCTTCTGGCAGACTTTAAAAAAACAAGTTGTTAAATGTCAAAATATTAAAAAAGGTGTGTAGTTAAAATGTTAAATGTCAGCTAAAACTTCTCGATGGTGTAACAATACACCATTCTTGATGGAACTCATGTGTCTGTGTATTTGTAAAACTTAATTTATTTAAACAAAGATGCTTGCCCTTATACTATATGAAACTGAGTATGGACAGGCACACACAACAAGGCCGTTTCCGTCTTGGGTTTGTGATGACACCATGGGACCTCTCAAACTTCGCTCTCAAGGTCCCTTGGTGTCATCACAAACCCTCAATGGAAAAATAGCCTTGTTGTGTATGCCTGCCAATACATATTTTATATATTACAGTCACTGAATGGGTTTTTGTTAGCTGGCTGTGGAGTGTGTTTATATTTTTTAAAATTAAAACATAAGGAATGTCTTTTTTCTAGTGATGCGTTCTAGCCCCACACCAGGCACTTGAAGTAAAATCCCAATACTGACACAGTAGTGCATCATGAGGGGGATGCTGCACTCCTGAGGTGCTGTCTTTTGAATGAGACATTAAACTGAGGTCTTGTCTGCCTGTTCTGGTGGTTGTTCAGGTGGATGTTAAAAATCCCATGGCACTTCTCGAAAAGAGAAAGGGGAATACTTTATTGTAAATCTGGAAGACACTATTTTTCAAAAAAACAGAAAGAACCAACTACAACACTGAAACATTCTATACACAACAAATTAAAAAAAATAAGAAATAAAAAATCAGTGGTATCCAAAAAAAGGAAATAGAAAACAAAGTCAATACATTCAACCCAAATAATGTTAACCAATGTAAATTAGTCCATCATTCTGAATATGCAGCAGAAATGAGCCCCTTTATTTCAGTCCCCCCCCCCCCCGAATCACAGCTACGTCATGTTGTACAGAAAGCAACAATTCTTCCTGAGACACTATAAGCTGCTGTTGTCCCGGATTCCCCCCCTTCCCAACAAAAGGCAAACCACTTGTATGTTGTTGTGCTCAGATTGGCAATTAATTTATTATATATCATAATTCCATTTTCAATTCCCATCATCTTTAATGTCTTTTTCACAACTGTATTTGTATTGCATTCACATATCAATTTCTGAGCATCTCTCTCTCTTTTCTTCTCGCTTCCCCAGGTGAAAACCCGGGTGCCTTCTTCTTCTCTTTTCTGGTAGGTAACGGTGAGAACCAAGACCACTTTTTGTCCTTCGGTTTCTTCTTCTTATTATCATATTTCTTTTTCATCCCCCCCCTCCCCTTTCCTCCTCTCCTCCCCAACCCCTTTTTACCCTTTTGCTGCCATCCACCTCTGGCAGTTCACCAAACGTCTGACCAGACATCCTCTGTCATCCACCTCTGACAGACCAAGTTGTTCCTGTCTCAATTAACCCCTTTCCCATTTTCTTTTTGTCAGGAGGGTGGGAGGCAACACAACTTCAGCAAAACTGGCTGAGCCACAACTGTGCTGACCATTTTGCATCCCCTTTTGCCCCTTCCCTTCCCTTCCTGCCTGCTTGCCTATTGTCCATGCTCCCAGTCCCTTCCCCTACCTTCCCCCCTCCTTGTCTGAGCAAACCACTTCCATAAAAGGGAAAGGGGTGCACCAGGACAACTTGGTCTGCCCCTTAAAGGGCAAACTCCATTGTCCCAGATTCCCCCCTTTTCCCCCACAAAAGACAAACTACTTGTATGTTGTTTTGCTCAGATTGGCAATTAATTTATTATATATTATAATTTCATTTTCAATTCCCAACATTTATTAATATCTTTTTCACAATTGTATTTGTATTGCATCCACATATCAATCTCTGATCATCTCTCTCTTTTCTTCTCGCTACCCTAGGTGAAGACCTGGGTGCCTTCTTCTTCTCTTTTCTGGTAGGTAACGGTGAGAACCGAGACCAGTTTTTGTCCTTCAGTTTCTTCTTCTTCTCATCATATTTCTTTTTCATCCCCCCCCCCTATTTTTCCCCATAGCCTGTCTCCAGCTTGCGTTGGATGACTGGCCTTCCCCACCCCTCTAGGGTTCTCCGCCCCCTTTTTTTATCTCCTTTCCTGTCTCCTCCATGCCTCGATAAATCCCATCATTTCAGTATTAAACATGTCTGTTGCTAAGTCTGACAGGTGTACTCCATATGATCTCTAAAAATCCTCTACGCATGCTTCCACCCCTCATAGAATTAC
This sequence comes from Neoceratodus forsteri, assembly GCA_016271365.2. Taxonomy (NCBI): domain Eukaryota; kingdom Metazoa; phylum Chordata; order Ceratodontiformes; family Ceratodontidae; genus Neoceratodus; species Neoceratodus forsteri. The sequence continues at coordinate 316,101,014 of CM028134.1, forward strand.
GTGTCCCCCAATGTTCCTTATCAATGTTCCTACCCTTCTGTTCATCTTTCTCCTGGCCCTGTCCACTGCTACATGGCTGTGTTCATACCTCCATACCCTCCTTGGTATCATGTCTGACCAGGCTAGGTTCACTCTTGACCACCACTCCTGAATCTTCCCCAAGTCCTGTTTTAACTGTACATACGTGTCCACCATGGCTTCCCCCCAGTGTCACTGCCCCCAGGCGTACAATGATTAAATCTGGGATGGGTCATCGCTCTTTCATTTCTTTCAAAGTAGGAAGTAATTTTGCCCATCTCATCCCTTGGATGCCACGCTACACCAGCCTACATTGTCTGACATCCTGGTACAGCCGTTTTCCCCCAGCCTTTTTCTCCACTCTCTTTTCTGCCCAATAAATGTATGCGTGCCCGCAGATCCAAACTATTGTGGTCCTCCCTCTACCTATAGAATTTAAGCAAAATATACATCTTAATCACCTGCTTGCCTTGTTTATTTCTGCTATAATCTTTTTTTTTGTGCTCCTGCAAAACAAACAACAGATGACATGTTAATCTCATTCTTGTAGGGCCCAAATATACCTCTTGTAACTGGGAGTTTGCCAGTACCCCTTTTGCGACATACTGTCCACCATTTCCCCTGCAGCTGCCCATTCTGAAGCAGCCCCTATTTGAAAGAGGTGAGAGGAATAATTGCCCTGGTCCTTACCCAGGAACTCCATGCCTTTTTTGAGTATGGCCATTACTTGGTAACTCGTCACATTCTCCCCATCCCCATGCACAAATAATCTCCTTTTTTTAATCCCACGCTCTGTGGTGTAAGCCCACAAAGCCTTTACCGGGCACACTGCCCCGTCTAAGTCTGCCTTAATGATTACGGCACACCCATTCCCTTCCTGATCTGTTTTTGACCTCTTAATTATAACTTGTATCTCATTCCACCCCCAGGTTATGTCTCCCCATTCCAACCCCCCTTCTTCGTCTCTTCGACCATGCCTTACTACCTCACTCACTCATAAAGTCCCTGCAAACATTGCTAAGTAAATCATGTGAAATAGCTGCACTTTATCTTTGGATCTGCAAATTGCCGGGAGTACGCCCCTAGCTTCATTAGCCAATGATCTGCTATTGGCGGCCTACCATCCCTGGACCTCTTGTTCAACCTACTCCAACCTTGCATCATTCTCCTTCTCAACATTGATTTCATAGGGTCCTTCCACCTCTTTAGGCTACAAACTAGACTAATCCCCGCTAGGTACACCCCCATCGTGGTGTTGGCCATTCCTCTCTGTCATTGGTCCACTGTAAACTTCCGTAGGTGCTCCTCAGTAAGTGGCCCACTTACCTCCATATGGTGTGCTTCCCTGAATGCTTGCAATGCCTGCAATGCCCCTCATAGGCCCTCAAGGTCTGCAGTGTCCATGAGTTGCAAAGCAGCATTTCGGCTCCCTCTACCAACATCCCAGATGTTCCTTAGTATAGGTGTTTTCTGGTCCTCTGCTACCGGTGCCAGCATCCAGAAACAATCCTGCTGCAGACGGGAAAGGCTGTCAGTTAGGATATTTTTAACCCCTTCTATGTGCTTGGCCCTGAATGACATTCAACTGTAAGGCTCTCAACACTTAACTGTCTCAATACCCTCATGACCATCTCAGATCTGGCCCTACTGTTGTTCAAAACCTCAACCACTGCCTTGTTGTCACACCAAAATGTGACCTTCTGATTTCGTAATTCCTCTACCCATACTAGGGTACAGGCCCAAATGAGCATAATTTCCAACAGTGTGATGTCCTTTACCCGTCCATCTCTCACCCAATCTGTTGGCCATGGCTCTGAGAACCATTTTCCTCTCAAATAGCCCCCGATCCCAAAACCCCCCGCCGCATCTGTATATAAGTCCAGATCAGTGTTGTAAACCAAATCATCCTGCCAGAATGAGCAGCCATTGTAGCTGCTGAGGAATTCTTCCCACACTTTGAAATCTTCTTTTACTCCCTTTGTTATGTCCACCCAGTGGTGTGGTCTGGTGACTCCTGCTGTGGCCCTCGCTAGGACTTAGTAAAAGTCATTCCAGGTCCAATTGCCCTAGAGGCGAAATTCAGATGCCCCATTACTTGCTGCACCTGCCTCAATTGCACCTGCCTCCTGCTTTATGTACCTGGATCAGGTCCTTCAACTTTGCCGCCTTGCTGTCTGGTAACCTAAACACCTCTCTCAGTGTGTCTATCTCAATTCCCAGGAATTCTAACACCTTACTGGGGCCTTCGGTTTTGTCCGGTGCCAATGGTACCCCATGCTCTGTACACAGTTCTTGAAAACTGGGAAGCATCCTCTCTGTCTCACTCTGTCCACTACCTATTAACGGAAAGTCATCCAGGTAATGTATGACCACCTTGTAACCTGTTTTCTCTTGAAACATCCACCGCAAACAGGTGCTGAATGCTTCGAAGGTGGCACAGGCCACAGAACAACCCATGGGCATAGCCTTCTCAAAATAGCACTAGCCCCCACTTTAAAACCCAATAGATACCAATCCTCCCTTTTAACTGGGAGCAATCGGAATGCAGACTCTATGTCTGTCTTGGCCATCCATGCATCGGGTGTCACCCATATAATCTGTACGACCTCCTGTAATGTGACATAGGTGACTCTGCTGTGCTCCTCATTTATAAAATAATTCACTGAGTCCCCCTCCAGAAATGACAGATGGTGAATCACCCTGTATTCCCCACTTTGTTTCTTGAGAACCAGGACCAGTGGGGAAATTCTCATATTCCATAGTGGGGGGTTGGGTACAACTCTTCTACTCTGCCTACTGCCCTTTCTTTCTCTATGTTTTTCTTCAAAATATCCTCCTTCCCTTTAACTGACCCCAGGTTGTTAGCCTCTCTTGCCATTCTTGGGCCTTCATACTGCAGCGAAAAACCTGTCCAAAAACCTTTATTTATTATTTCCACTAGTTCTCTGCCTGGGTACTCTTTCAACCATCTCTCCCACGCCTCAATCTTGATGGGCATTCTTGCTTCCTGAAATTGTTTCCTTATCCCCCTTCCCCCAGTTTCTTGATCCCACAACCCCACCCAGTCTCGCTCCCTCTTCTGATCAGTACTTTTGGTTCCCCCTACCCCATATCCTCTTCCTCTCGATCCTCTATTCCATGACTGGCCCCTGTAGCCATGGCCTTCCCAAAAGGGCTGCTGACCTGTTACCTGTCCCCCTCCCCCCTGGGCCCCTTGTGTCCATGTTGTCCTGCATCTATTCGCAGGGTAGGTTCCCCACATTTTGAGCATGCATGCTGGAACTGGCATTGGGGCCATGAGCAAGCAAGATGCCCAGTTATAGCCCCAGCAACACTTCTGGGGTATTCCCCCTCTTTTTCCTATTTCTCCCTTCAGCATGGATTGCTCCATTACATAGTCTGTCCACAAGTCCAGCTGCTTTGTGTTGCACCTCACATCGCCATATGTTGCTATCCTTTGCCAGAAGAACTCGTCATAATATATTCAACCTACCCCCCCTTTCACCTTCGCTCTTCTGATAATCAGCGAATACGTAATAAGGGATTCCCAATTCTGGCTTCTTTTCCAACACTATTGCTGAGTACGTGGTGAAACCTACAACCATTCATCCCATGTCTTTCCTTTTGTAAATTTGTCCTCTTCTTTCTTGCCAAATAAAACCACTGTTACCGCCATCTCACTTTTCCCAATATTCTCCATTTCCTCATATTTGGCCACCAACTCCCTACTCACTAAAGCAAAAATGTCTACATACTCCTCTTTACATATTTTTTCTTTCATAGTCAGCAGTACATGCCCCCTATTCTCATCCCTGGGGCTCCTATCTCCCTTGTTCCTTTTCCCATGTTTTCCATCCCCCTTATCCACCCCTCCCCATTGTTTCATTATCTGATCTTATCTCTACTAATGCTGATTCCATCTGCCCCAGCTCCCCTGACCCAAGGGCCACAATAATTTGTCCTATGTATTCCTTAATGCTGTCTCTCACTGTACCTGATAAATTACCTGTAGGTTTTTCAGCTCCTTCAAGCCTGCTGTCATTGAGATGTCCTGGCCTGGGTTCCTGTGGCAGGATGGCTAGTTGGAGCATTATCCACAGGGGAACCACTGTGTTTAGGGGATCCGGTCTGGGTTCCACCAGTGTGAACACCAGCTGCTTTTGGGGAGGTACTGGTGGCTCTGGTACACAGGACAGCGACGGTACTGGGCTGACCTCTCAGAAAGGCACCACTGCTGGTGGTTGCACTCTCTTTGGACTACGTGGTCTCCCCACTGGTCATTTCCCACCATCTCCTTTTCCTTCCCCGCTTTCCGTTTCTCCCTAGATCTCCCCAGTTCCTCTCCTTCCACTATCTGCCACATCTTGTTGGCCTTCTCCGCCAGCTCCATAATAGCCTTGTAGGCATCTTCCATTGATGGCCTGTTCCTCTTTGGTGCCATCCTCTCTTTTGTAAATGCATAAAATCTGTGAAAACTGACAAAGCATTTTCATTAATGACTCGCCATGCTCCCCCCCTTTTTTTTTAATCCTTGTGCCCCTGCATGGCACCAACCCTTGGGCAAGGCCTATCAAATGGCCTGCTTTGCCACAATAAAAATGGCATCTGACATCAAGCCAAGCACCAAGCCTGGGTCCCGGCCAAGCTCCATCCTCCCCACGGCCCCCCTTTTTTTCTTCCATCGCCCTATCACCTGAAACTGCATTTTTTGGGTGATATTAAAGCTTCAGCCCCTCGTGCACCTATCTGATCCCTGGCCTTCCGGGCCCAACCTTTCTTTTTCCTGTGCCCCCAAACAGCCGCTTGCTTCCTGTGACTGCCCAGCATGCTCTGTGCCTGTCACTGCATCTCATTGCCCTCTAGGCCTATTCGTTCTTCCCCTTCATGCCCCTGCATGCCTCTGGCTGCTGGCCCTCTAGGTCTGTTCATTCTCCCCCTGCCCCATATGCCTCTGGCTGCACCACATGGCCTCTTGGCCTAATCACACTCTCCATCCCACTCGAGGACCCCGTGGCATCTGACATCCTTCTGGCATGTTCCCCCAGTGGCCGCTTCATGGCCCAGTGTCCTGTTTCTCCCCACTGGTACACTGTGGCATCTGACGTCATGCTACATGGCCTTCTCGTGTGAACATTGCATTCTCCTGTTCTGCTAGGCCTCAAAAACCAGCCCCTCTGCATCCCCAGCACCACTGTTTTGAATGATTTCTTCAATGCCCCCAAAACAACCGAAATTACCAAAAGGAGGTACCCTTTACCAACTAAACCGGCGTTAACCCCCCTGCTGCACTGCACCCGTGGCATCTGACATCAAGCCACGTGGCCATCCTGTGTGGGTACTACACTAACCCGGTTGACCAGGCCCCCCAAACACCAATCCCTCTGCTTCCTCCACCCAAACATTTTGAATCGGCTCATGAATGCCCCAAAACAACCGGAAAACAATAACAGAGAGGTATCCCAAACCACCACAGCATCTTTCTGCCTTCACTCCTGCCCCTCGCCTTATTTTTTTATTTTATTTTTTTTACCTAGGTCGCTTGTTCTTTCACTCGGTTTACTAAAAAAAACTTTTTGTTCGGTCTTAGTGAGCACGTGTCCCCCTTCTCATCTCAGGCAACCTTCCATCCCAACTGTTCCAAACTGATAGCAGCCTTTCTCTACATCCTCAAAGCAAGGTCCCAAACCTACCAAACCTAGCGTTAGGTGCTTATCGCATGCTGTTCTGTAGCATGTCTTTTTTCCAGCTCCACCATGATGCAACAAACACAATTCTCTCTTGTCCTCCCCACAAGTCATTCTCTAAAACAGATCTGCTACTAACTGAGCCACACAGATAGTACTATTATTCTTGGAGCACAAAGTTTTTTAACATTCTATCGTGTATCCCAATTGCCCTTACAGTGCTTGTTTTGTCTTACCTTCTTTTTGGCTTAATGCACAAACCTCAGCTCCAAACCAAGTTCCCAATTACCAATCTGAAGTGCTGCAGTTTCAATGTATAACAATACTTCAGCAAAAGTGGCTGAGCCACAACTGTGCTGACCTTTTTGGACCCCTTTTGCCCCTTCCCTTTCCTTCCTGCCTGCTTGCTTATTGTCCTGGGTCCCAGTCCCTCCCCCTAACTTATCCTCTCCTTGTCTGAGCAAACCACTTCCAGAAAAGGGGAAGGGGTGCACCAGGACAACTTGGTCTGGCCCTTAAAGGGCAAACTCCATTGTACTAATTTACATTGGGTCTGCCAAATCCAAAGTTTTAGACAGGCAAAAACTGCATTTAGACTACTGGCATTAAAGGCATGCCAAGCAACTGGAAATAGACCTAAAAATAAAATATCAGAATTGAGCTGCAAAAGCAAAGAAACATTCTATCGGTTATCAGCATATCCCAAAAAACAGTAATAAAGGGGCATTCAAGAAAGAGATGTTCCATAGATTCAATTATTTTATTTCATGAAGGATGGGGACAGTAGCTTTCCACTATATCCTTATGACATAAATTGCCCTTCACATTTAGTTTACCTTGGGCACACAGCCAGACCGTATCCCACATCATACATGGGATCCTAGGGTCCACCAACATGTCCCATTATTCGTGTCAGCTCCTGCGGTGGTTGTGAAATAAAATGTGGGGACATATGGAAATAAGTCTGCATAACTATATCATAAACAGCTGTCCTAGAGGTAGAACAAATCTGAATAGGCGAGATCTTCCATTTTTTAATGTAGTCAAAACAAACTGAAAGTAGGGTTAAGTTTCAGCATTTGTTTATTTTTGTGGACAAGGATCCCAAATGCCATTTGGCCAAAATCTCCTAAAGGGAAGGGGCACAACCAATCGACCCATGGCCTTGCCAAAAATAGTAATAATGGGAGTAAATTTGTAAAATAAAATGTACAATGAAAAAAACAAGTTTATCATATGCAACCCACCCTGTTGTTCTTTCAGATAAGTACTGCCATTCCTCTCTTGAGAGGAATTAGGTGGCTCCCCCACCGACATTGGAAAAACTACTACATAACCCTGTCTCTAGCTGTTCGGGGGAACATAACTCAGATACAGAAACACTGGTAGCAGATATGATTTGATCATATAGATTCTTTTCTTTATACATTTTCTCCATTTATTCCATACTGCTACTTTTTGCTTGCCAAAGGATATTTTTTGTTCCCAGTTATAGGAGACCATGTCACCATTACCCCCAAAATTCCTAAAATCTTACCCGGGGTTTGATCAACAATATTAGCCACTGTGTACTTGGGTACAAGGGAAGCACCACTTTGCAAACACTGGCATTTTGAATAATTCATTTCCACCCCAGTAATTCTAATAAGCATGTTGATAATGCCCTCCGCCAGAGTCCCTGTTCTACCTACCTGAACAAAGAGCCATAAGTCATCTGCATGGGCAACTGTTTTCACCTCCACTGAGGACCTAGTGTGGATGCCAGAAATTTGAGGAGATAAATTTAGAATTCTGAGTAACGGGTCGATCGTAAGGATGTATAATAGGGGACTCAGTGGGCAACCCTGTCGAAGGCCCTGCTTAAGCAAACAAACCTGCCCCAGTCTGCCATTTTCATAAGTTATAATGAAAGCATCCTGGTAACCGTAACTTTATCCATGAAATCAAGGGTTTGGGGATCCCATAAGCCAGCAAAACAAGCCACAAATAATCATGCAAAATTTTATCAAAGGCTTTAGCCTGATCATAATTGATCAGAAACCTGATTTGTTGTACCATGTTCAAAAATTTCCCTTAATAGTATCAAGGAATCTGAAATCTTCCAACCTGATAAGGAACAAAACTGGGTATCGTGAATCAAGTCAAGCAACACCTGAGATAATCAGTGACCTAAAAGCTTCATGAGAAATTTAAAATCCATGTTCAACAAAGTTATTGGTTGCCAATTTGAGATGTCCTTTTTATTTCCCTTCTTAAATAAAAAGAGCAGTAGCCCTTCATACAGAGAATGGGGCAACACCGCTAATTCCAAAACTGTATAAACAGCTGTAAGCTCCTGAGGACAGAGGAGCCACAGCTATTTAAACAATTGACTGGAAAGCCCATCTGACCCTGGGGCCACTCCTGGTTGAAGACTATTTACTACCTCACCCAGCTCCTGTGGTGTGATAGGTGAAAGTAACCATTTTTTCTGTGTAGCTGAAACCTTCAGTACCACAGCGGCTTGTAATAACATCTTCATGCAGGCATTTTCTAGGAATGGATCCTCAAATTGAGAATATATATGGTTGTCTAGTTCATGCAAAATATGAGTGTGACCTTTCACCTCTATCCCAGTGGGTGTAACTAAACTAGTGATGCCTTTTTGTTCAGTCTGCAGTTGAAAATCTTCATAAGGGTTTACATGAAAGGATTTCCCTTTAGTCCCAAATTTTTGTTCATACTCCAGGGATTTAAAATGGTCATATTGAAATAGACACATTTCTTGCTTAAGACCAGCAATTTGATCTGAGTAGTCCAGGCCAGTCCTTTTTGCTAGTAAAATGAATCTGTAAAGCTGCTGTCTAAGCTCACCATATTTTTTTGTTTGTTTTCAGGTCATCTTCTGTCAAGCCACAGCTTGAAAAAGTCCCTGAGACATAGTTTACAGTCCTCCCACTAGGCAGAAAAGGAATCATATAAACAAATAACCAATGTTCTATCTTTCATAATGATTTTAAGATCTTCCAACACTGTGTTGTCCTCCAATAAACTTGCATTCATCCTCCACAGGCCCAGACCAATGGAGTCCTCCACATCAGTAGATAACTGAATGCAAACCATACAGTGATCCAAGGACTCTATGGGGACCACTTTGGGTCTGGAAAGGGGTATCTGAGATGAAATAAACCAAAAAGCTATCTGTGAGGACAAAGAGCCCATGTGAAACATATGGGGAGGTCTCGCTGTTGTGGATAAATGAGCATCCACCAAGTCAGCCTGTAACAATACTGATTTGAAAAAGGAAACATAACAATATGTTTTGTTGGTATTGGGACTCTTGTCTGTAGCTAGTAGCCGAATATTAAAATCACTGCCTAGTAGAACCGTTCTAGCTATATGGAGATAAGATTGTATTCATTTTAAGAGATCAATCCAAGAAACCTTTGTTTGTGGGGCATATACATTGACTAACTGATAGTTTTGGGAATGACAAGAAACATCTAATAGCAGTGCACGGCCAGGAATGATATTCACTATTTTTGTAACTAGGAAGTCAGGAGATTTAAAACAGGTTCCCAGGCCACTACAAACATCTTCCCCCAGTGACCAATAGGAGGCACCCCATCTCCAACCCTCCCATGCTTTTTGAAAGTCAACCACAGTACTTAAACGTGTATCCTGAAAAAAATATATACTGTACATCGTGTTGGAATTGTTCCAAAACAGCAAAAGTGGTTATCCACTTAACATCAGATTTTAAGATGTTAACATCGAGAGATGCTACTGTAATATGCAGCTCATGTTCTCAAAATGTTTAGGTGATTTTCTGTTTAGAGGCTGATCTATTAGTCCATGTCTGTTTTGTTGTAAAAGCAATGGAAGGGCTTGCCTTCTTTTGGTCAGAGGTAGCATCCCTCTGGGACAACGAGGCTGAAAAATCAGAATCAACTTCTTCTACAGATTCTCCCCAGTTCTGATGGGTGGAAAATCTATTACCCAAAGGCAGTGGAGATGTAGAATCCACTTTTTTCCTCGGTGGATGCCCATGTTTCCCCTTCCCAATTAATAGAAAAATGTTTGGATCAATTGGAGGGAGGAGGGGGGGAGACATATTTGGAACAGGAAGGTTTGTAGACGGAAGCGAGACATCAGGAGTCCTCAATGAATTGAGCATGTGACAGTCAGAATTGATCAGTTTTGATGTAATAGCTTTGTCTGGAGCAGGTGTAGGGTGAAGAAAAGAGGTATCAACCATGCCCTGAGCGTGACCTAAATGAGAAACCCTAAAAGGCTTAGTCATTTTGTGGATATAAATAATCCTGCTCACCAAAATCAGAGGTGTTGTGGGCAGCCGGGGGGGGGGAGTGATAGGTGTGCTCAGTAGAGTCACACAGATTACATTTGGGTGTACAGGTGCAAAGGGCACTGGTGTGACTTAAAGTGCAGCATGAAGTACATTTCTGTTTATCACACATATTATTCAGATGGCCAAGAGAGCCATAGTGATAGCACATCTTTGGACGCCAGGATTTAAACAAGATACCCCTGTCCTGCCCTAAGAAAAAAAACAGTTTGGAAGATGAGATATCCCAGAATCGTCTTAGAGGAGTTGGGCATGGAACTTCCAACCTCCGGTCCAAAACCCTTCATCATCAATAATGGGATCTGGTGTCCCATGCACCTCCTGCCATTGTCCCTACCAATAAACAATATAGTTTTTATTTACTTCTTCATTTCAAAAGAGAACTGTCACAGTTTTAAATGTAGGTTTCTTAAGGGGGAGTGGCAAAAATGGTGACCATAGGGGAGTTTCCTTAACTTTAGGGTAAATGTTCCAAACTTTTTCCAACAGAGCTTTGGTTAGGAAACCTATATTGAAATTTGAGTCCACTTGAGAGTGGATAAATGCATACACATCTAACAGGGAAAAGTTTAAGGTGTATTTAATCAGCTCCCTACCCATATACTCTCTGTCTGGATAAATGTCTAAGCCCCCTTTGTATCACAGGCGGACAGCATTTCACCGCTTAACGGACTTCATGAGTTGATGAAATAGACTGGAAAAACTTACAGATTTTAATGGCTGCTGTGGTTCAGAACCACCTGAGGTACCAGGATGTGCTGATGTATTAGTACTCAGGATTGAAAGAGCCCCCTCCTGTACAACCTGAGTGGAAACCATAGGTCCTGTAGTGTGGATTAAATACAAAATTCTCTCACATGGAGGAGACTGATGTGGACCCTCTGTTGAACTCCCAGGATGTTGCACAACTGCAACAGCAGTAGCAGCTGGTATTAAGTTGGCCTGTTGCAGCAGAGCTTGTAGTATTGGGGCCTCCTCTGTGGTAGTCTGGGAAAGTGGTGACCGGGCATCAACAGGTATCAGAATCATATCATCGTGAATCCAGTGACTGTCAATTGAATCCATCCAGCCCCTCAAAGGGCTTCCTCTGGTGACCAAGGTTACTCCATCAACATTGAAGGTTTGGTTCCTGAAAGGAGATTCTCTAATTTTGCAGAACAAACATCCTAAGGCTAGTGGGTTTGGAAATTTTTCCCAGATATAACTGTAGGGCTGAAAGACGACTGTTTCCTCTTCTCATCCTCCTCTAATTTTTTCTTTTCTGTAGCGTAATGTTGTTCTGCATCCGACATCATTGAAATGAATTGATTTTTCCTGCCGTTGAGTTCTTATTGCAAACATTGTTCTTCTTCCACATCTGCAAAATCACAAAACCCAGAGTCTAAAATCAGAGAATTCGAAATGGCTTGCTTGATCTCTTTACCATGCACATATCCAACCCCTTCAGCAGTGTCCAGCAGACTGGAGTCCTCCATTCCACTCACAGGAAGTGAAACACCCCCTGCAGTACAGTAACATAGAAACATAGAAACATAGAAGTTGACGGCAGATAAGGACCGCAAGGCCCATCCAGTCTGCCCATTTCTTTTTCTACCTTATAAATGTGCCATTGGCCTTTGCTCTGTCAGTGGTCTATCTATTCATACTCATCTGTATTGCTCCCTTATGCCTATCCCATGCCTGTTTGAAGCCCTGCACTGTATTCATAGCCACCACTTCCTGAGGTAGGCCGTTCCATGCATCCACCACCCTTTCTGTGAAAAAGTATTTCCTCACATTCCCCCTTAATTGACCTCCCTCTAATCTCATGCTGTGTCCTCTTGTCCTGCTATTTTTCTTATATTTAAACATGTTAGACTCTTTCACCTTGTTAATGCCGTTAAGATGTTTAACTGTCTCGATCATATCTCCTCTCTCCCTCCTTTGCTCAAGGGTATACATATTGAGCTCGGTTAATCTGTCCTCATATGTCTTCTGATGCAGTCCCTGCACCATTTTGGTTGCCCTTCTCTGGACTGCCTCAATTTGCTTAATGTCCTTGTGAAGGTGTGGCCTCCAGTACTGCACACAGTACTCCAGATGGGGCTTAACCAGTGTCTTGTAAAGAGAGATTATTACCTCTCTCTTACGACTTGTGATACCCCTACTTATACACCCTAACATCCCTCTAGCCTTATCTACTGCTTTAGAGGTCTGCTTGGATGATTTCAGGTCATCAGTGATGATGATGCCCAAGTCTCTTTCTTCCTTTGTGACTGCCAGCAACTCCCCTCCCAGCCTATAGGTGGCTTTAGGGTTTCTCTTCCCTATGAGCATGATCTTTCACATCTATGCATTAAATCCCAGTTTCCACTCTTCTGACCATTTTGCTAGTTTATCCAGATCTCTTCTCATTCTGCCCACCCCATCTTGATCATCTACTCTGTTGCAGATCTTGGTGTCATCTGCAAACAGACAAGCCTTACCCTCTAGTCCATCTGCAAGGTCACTAATGAAGATATTGAAGAGGACTGGCCCCAGGACTGATCCCTGAGGGACCCCACTTGTGACTGGCATTTCTTCTGACTGTATACCATTTACCACCACTCTCTGTTTTCTGCCCGTCAACCAGTTGGCCACCCAGTTGACCAACTTCTGACCCACCCCGAGCCTACCCAGCTTATTTGTCAATCTTCTATGTGGAACAGTGTCAAAAGCTTTGCTGAAGTCAAGGTAGGCGACATCAACTGCTCCCCCTTGGTCCACCACTCTGGTTACCCAGTCAAAGAAATCTATGAGATTAGTTTGACAGGACCTTCCTTTTGTAAACCCATGCTGTCTTGGATCCTGTGCCCCTATGGATTCCAGGTGTTGCACTATCCTTTCCTTAAGGAGTGCCTCCTTAATCTTGCCCACTACTGAGGTAAGACTGACTGGTCTGTAGTTCCCTGCCTCCTCCCTGCTACCACTTTTGTGGAATGGAATCACATGAGCCCTTCTCCAGTCTTCTGGGACCTCTCCTGTGCTCAGAGACTCATTAAACAGTTCTGCTAATGGCTCTGCTAGTTCCACCCTTAGCTCCTTAAGTACCCTGGGATGTATGCCATCAGGTCCCATTACCTTATCCACCCTGAGCTTAGCGAGCTCTTGTAGGACCCTTTCTTTTGTGAAGGGAGTAGTGCTCACCTCCCTCCCCCCTGTGTCCATGGTGCTGAGCTGTGGGCCCTGCCCTACCTTCTCTTCAGTAAATACTGAGCAAAAGTATCTATTTAGGATACATGCTTTTACAGGGTCCTCCTCCTCACATGTCCCCTTTTCTCCATTGAGCTTAGCAATATCCCCTCTGGACTTTCTCCTTTCACTAATGTATCTATAGAAAGTCTTGTCACCTTCTTTTACTGTTCTTGCTAGTGTTTCCTCAGTTTGGCACTTTGCCTGCCTTACTGCCTTCTCTGCTTCCCTTAGGGCAGTTTGGTATGCCTCCCTATCTTCATCCCGCTGTGTTCCCTTATATTTCCTGTAGGGGAATTTTATTAGGGGAATAAGGGAAGTAAAATTCAAAGCTTTCATCTCAATTTACAGAACCATCATTTTTAAATTACACAAAAGGAACACTTTTCCTTGTCAGTTTTTTTGTGTTCCTAAAATTGTCCACATTTTTTTCCTTTTCCTTTTCTTTTTCCCTTTCTTATTCTTATTCTGCCACTATTGTTACACAGTCTTTCCACACCTGTTTTACTTTATGTGCTGTCTATTGTCTTTTGTCTTTCTCATGTACCTGTTGAATAGAGAGATGCACATTTTTTAAGAGTATTTCTTGATACATAAATTGCTGCTGTATGATCCACTTGCATCAGACCTGCCAGATGTAGTATTTTAAACAGGCAAAAATCACTTATAAAGTGCCATTATTAAAGCAATTCCATTTATGTGGGTATATAGAACATGCTAGTTCTGAATATGTTCAGTTGTTAAAATAATTAACTTTTCAGGTCTGTTCAATTAGTTCCCATAGGTCCTTTACATAGTCTCTTTTTAGAAATAAATGTTCTTGAGTTTCCAATATTTGAGTACATTGTGGCCTGGGACAGTACCTCTCTGAAACTGGCTTATGCTTATAGTTATTTTTCACATTCAGCTTTTCATGAATAGTTAGCCATAGCAGGTCCCCCAGGCAAAAGCAAGTATCCTTGCATTGGTTAATTGTGATATAGCTCTTTCCTTTTGAAGAGTAGTGCAGTACAGTAGAACCATTTCATCTTTACATTGTGATTGTACAATTGTATCATATAAATTTTGTCTAGTAACATTCCTTGATATCAGGTATGGGAACTTCCATTTGATTAATTTCTGAAACACTGTTTTGGCACTGAGTGTGACAATCTGAGTTCTGGATAACAGTCTACTTTTATCCTGTTCCCAAGCCTGTGTGCAAACCAGTGCCCATTCTCCTACTACTTCTTTCCATGGTCTAAAGTCAGACATGGTAAGTTCTATAATATTATAGTAGAGGAAAGTACTGTAGTAGAAGGCCAAAGGGTTTGGCATTCCTAATCCTGCTTCTTTATCCATTTTATAAGTGATTTCTCTTTTTACTGGATTGAGCCAGCTGCCCCACAGGGCTCTAAAGAAAACACTAAACACTCTAGTTTCTAACTGTGTAGGTGGAAGAGACACATAGCTAACATATAGAAAAACTGGAATGAAAAGGTTTTTCACAAAAAGGACCCTTTTTCTCCTCGAAATCTATTTGTGTATTCATCTGACAGTAACCTGTTCTGCTTTCTTTATTTTGTCTTCCCAGTTAGGGTGGGCTAAATCTCCCTTGCCAAATGTAATTCCTAGAATTGAAATCTGATCTTGAGTTAATGCTATAGAAGTTTATGGGGAAGCCTGCTGGGGTCCTTCCCCCAACTGCATACCTGTACTTTTTTCCATATTTTTTTTTAGCCTGATACTTGGGGAAATGTCACAAGTTGTTTTAAAATGTCTTCCTCTTTCATTTTTTTATTTACTATAATCACAACATCATCTGCATAGGCTAACATTTTCAAAGGGGGGGAGGCTGTGCTTGTTAACTGCATTCCTATTATTTCATTAGATGCCGTCACTGTTCTTAAAAGGGGGTCTATACAGAATACATAGACTAGGGGGCTGATTGGGCACCCTTGCCTTACTCCCTTTCCTACTTTTGTGGGTATTCCTGTCCAACCATTCATCCTTGGTGTAATGGTAGCTGCAGTATATAAGCTTTTGATCCAATTGATAAACTAGTTTGGGATTCCAAATTTACTAAGAACCAAAAACATATAGTCAAGTGAGACTGAATCGAAGGCTCTCTGGTGATCTAAACTAAGAAGGATACATTCTTCTACCCCATTTTGGCTTCTCTGGAATAACTGTCTGAGTAGGATGAGAGTATCCTGAATTCCTCTTTTTGGCACCAAGCATGACTGTGCTTTACTTATTAAATGTTCTGAAACCTCAGCCAAGCTTTTTGCTATAATTTTCCCCAATATTTTAAAATCTGCATTTAGGAGACTGATCGGTCAGTCTTCAGTTGCTTAAATAATATTTATTGCCTTTTTTATATAGAAAACTCAAGTCTGCAGAGGCCATTATTTTTGGTACTTTCTGGGAATGCAGGATTTTATTATATAACTTAGTAATGGAGTCCACTCTGAAGAAAGGGGGGTTACTAATGGGGTAGTGCAGGGTTCAGTACTGGGTCCAGTCCTTTTTAATGTCTTTATAAGTGACATTGCGGAGGGACTAGAAGAAAAGGTATTCCTCTTTGCAGATGACACAAAGATCTGCAACAGGGATGATACACAAGGTGGGATGGAAAGGATGAGAAGGGACTTGGCAAGGTTGGGGGAATGGTCAGAAGTATGGCAGCTTGGATTCAATGCAAAGAAGTGCAAAATAACACACCTGGGAAACAAAAACCCAGGGGAATAGTACACAATGGGGGGGAGGTAGTTACAACAACAAAAATGGAAAGGGACCTGGGGTAATCATATTAAATGACCTTAAGGTTAGCAAGCAATGTGAGAAGGCAGTAGGGAGGCCTGTGGGGATACTGGGATGTATAGGGAGAGGCATCACCAGTAGGAAACAGGAAGTTGTTATCCCTCTGTACATACAGTTGGTGAGACCCTATTTGGAGTACTGCATCCAGTTCTGAAGACTCCATCTCCACAAGGATATAGACAGGATGGAGGCAGTCCAGAGGAGGGCAACTAAAATGGTGCAGGGTCTGCAAGAGAAGCCATACGAGGAGAGACTAAAGGAGCTTAATATGTACACCCTTGAGGAAAGGAGGGAGAAGGGGGACATGATTGAAACTTTTAAGAACTTCAGTGGAATCAACAAAGTCCAAGAGGGTAGCATCTTTTAGAAAAAGATATGTGCAAGAACAAGGGGACACAATTTGAAGATAGAGGGGGGGATGGCTCAGGTGCAATGTGAGGAAGTGTTTTTTCACAGAGAGGGTGGTGGATGCATGGAACCACCTTCCTGAGGAGGTTGTGGGGTCTAAAACTATGGGACAATTCAAGAAGGCATGGAACAGACATAAGGCAATTCTAGTGGGGGGGGGTAGGAGGAAGTAGGTTGTTGGTTAACTAGGATCTGCAGCTTATCCAGTAGGTAGGGAAATGGGGAGACTAGGTGGGCCAAGCAGTTCTTATCTGCCATCGACGTTTATGTTTCTATGTTTAATTCAGGCACCACTATCTCTATAAATGTTTTATAAAATTCTGTAGTGAGGCCATTGTTACCTGGTACCGTATTATTTTTTAAAGTTTTTATCATTAATTTAACTTCTTCTTCTGCAATAGGTTTTATCAATTCTGCAATCTGTATTTCTGTTAATTTATCTTCATGTAATCTGTACAAAGATCTTTTTAGCCCTATACTATATATCAGGGTGCTGAAAGTTTTTTTCTACATGTTGATTCACTATTTTCATAATGTCATCTTTATCTGCATGTTGTTTTTCTTGTTCATCCTGTATATTTAAATCATTTTATAATCAGTTCTTTTTTGGCAGTCCTTAAAAGGATCAAATATCTGCTTCTTAGTTTCTGTACCAAACCTTAATTCTTGTTGTAATGATTTGGCTCTATCATATTGTTGCTTGTACATTTCCCTTTTAATTTGGGTAATTTTCTTGCTATAGTCTCCTTTCAAAGTTTCTGCTTGTGATATTAATCTGTACAATTGTTTTCTTAATGTCAAATAGTTTAGGTACGTGTCTAAAGTTTGTTTCCCCTGCTAGTTTCAGAAATAGTGACCTGAAATTTTTCTTTGCATCCTCCCACCATTCAGAGATGGATTCATACAAGCACTGTAGATGTCTGTGTCACCCAAAGTTTATTCCCTTCCCTTAATACATATTCTGATGCTAATAATGTTGCATATAATCCCCATGATCCTTTATTACATCTTGGAACATCTTTGCATGATATTCCAAGAGAAATAGCTCTATGATCTGAGAATGCCAGATTTCTAACTGATGCTTGTTTAACAGATACAATCTGTGAAGCAAAAAAAAAAATCAATCCTGGTCAAGTGTGTTCCCCTGAGATAGGTATATCCTCCTTGCTTGTGTGCTGTTCTATAAGCATCTTTCAATCTTGTTGTAGATAACATATCATTTAGTGTATTGTAGTCAGAATGTAATGTATTATTTTTTGAACCTCTGTCTGACATTTGAAGACCACAATTAAAATCCCCACCCCAAATGACCAATCTAGATGTGTGTAGATTTGGCTGTATGTGCTTGAACAAATCTATTCTTTCTGCTTTAACCTGAGGAGCATAAGAGTTTATTAATCTGATTCTTGCTAATTCATATTGGATGTCTAAAATTAAGGTTCTACCCAGTTCTAGCTCTATTGATCTGGTGACTATTAGCTTGCTGTTTGTAAATAGTATCCACACTCCATCACACATTTTCTGACCTTGTGACCAAAAGGTAGCACTCACTGTCCACAGTTTTGAGGCTTGGGCTATTTCCTGAAGTATTTTTAGTCTGGTGTCCTGTATGCATATTATGTCTGCTTTTTGTTTCATTAGTTCAGACAATATGGGCAAGCACTTTTTACTGTTTTTTATGCTGTTGACATTGATTGCAATTATTTGAAGTGATGTCATACTAAGGAGAATAAGAGTGACTCAACACATTGGCATTTTATTGTTGTGACCTGGTTGCCCATTTCATTTCTACACTGTCTCCTGGGCCTGAATCCTCCATTCCAGAGGAATTGTCCTTGGTGGAAGATGCAATAGATGATGAATCTGATTCAGTGTCTTCTTCCTCCAAGTCTCCACAGGTTTTCTCCATAGGCAATGCAGTGTATTTATTTGTTGATGTTTGCTTTTGTTTCCCTTCGATAGTTCTCCTTTATTTTCCTTTAGGCTCTGTTTTGTTCCCTGCTTTTGCCCTGGGCCTTTTTTTGTAAATCACTGGTTTAAAGTTTGTATCTGCCTAAGGTTGTGGTGGTGGGGGGCATAGTTCCCTGTTCAGATGTTATTGGTGGATCTTTCTGTGCTGTAACATTTTGAGACAACTCTATACCGTCCATTGCCTTCATATCCCATTCTGCACTTTCCTGTGTGTCTTTGATAATGTTATGCCCCTGTGTACCTGTTACCTCTGGGTTCTCTTCTGTGATTTCTTTTTTAGTTTCTTCTATCTGTTCAGATTCTGAACCAAGGTTGTGTGATTGAGTCACTTCTTCTCTTGTATCCAGGGTTGTCCATTTTGCTTTTTCCTTCTCTTTTTCTCTTTCCTTTTCTTTATGGATTTCTTGCATCCTTTATTCAGATGCTTGTGCACAACCCTTCTACTGGGCCTGTGTTACCAGATCCTCGTGAGTTGACCCCTCTTCTGTGTTATTGAATTGCCAGTGCATCTCATATATGAATGACCTTTTTCCTAGTACAGGTTGCACCTATATAAGTTCACACATGATGCCACTAAATGGCCACTATCCAGGCAGTGGGTGCACCTAGGCATGTCTCATGCATTACTTAAATGCAATCTCAAGCCACATTTGTGGCAGGATTTCAGCTGTCCTGGATAAAAGAGGGAGCCTCTATTCCTACCTAAGTAAAAGCAACTAGGCTGGTGCACAATCCCATTGTTAGACATAATCAACTTACATTTAACCCTCCATCCCCATGTCCATATTTGTTCAGAGTCAGTAACTGGAGTGGGGTGTTCCGGAACTTCATTTATTTTTTTTTAGCCAGAAGAGAATATCTGCCATTTTCACTCCTTCATTTTTGAAAAGTATAGTCAGAATTCTTACTGCTGGCTTTGTAACTGGAATGGCCAGAAAGGGGGTCCACAATGGGGTATCTTTTGGTGTGTTATATTTATGCCAGAATCTATCCAATGCCTCAACAGATTTAAAACGTATGTCATAGTTATGCTCATCTCTATGGATAAGAGCAAATACTTCAGAGGCATAGAATTACAAAGAATGTTTTAATAATGTGCATCCTATATAGATTCTGTCTGGGGGATTTTTCAGGCCTCCCTTATGTAGTAGTCTGACAGCATTTTTCCTGGGCGCAGGCTCCCCTTTATTTTTAAAAAAGATCTGACATCCTTAACAGTGGCTTAAAGAAAGTAAGTTTTGCAGGGTCCTGTAAGTTGTGTACACCTAGTTCCACTGATAAGTTATCTTCATTCAAGGTTTCTGCTCTGGGTAGGATAGGCCCATCCTGTTTATTTTGTAAAGTGTGCTCATTGTCTGTAATTTCTTATTCCCTTTGAGTTTGTGATGGACCTTGTTTATTGATAATTAAAATTTCAGGCTCCACATTTCTATTTTTTGACATTCCAGTTTGTCCAGTAGTAACTGTAGCTGAATCAACTTCTCTCTGCTGCCTGATTACCACTCCGGTTACCCCTTCCAGATTATCTTTTCTATTTCCCTTCTGTTCTTCATTATTCTTAAATAAAGGGTGCATTTTAATACGTGAAGATAAAAGTTTACCTTTAGCTGTTACTTCTATATCCAAGAACTGTGCCACATCTTGGTCCTGGGGATCTGGCTTCCATGAGCCATCTGGCTCCTCTATCCATCCTGTACCCTGTAATGCAGTAGCTGCTGACCACTCCTTAGTTTGCTTTGCTGTGGTTTGTACCAGTTTTTTTTTCCGTTCCCTGCTGTCTCATAGGGATACCCAGAGTTTTCCTTTGTGGTAGTCTGCTTACATGCAGTGGAGCGCCAGCTGTCTTTGTGGTTGGCTAGCATGATTCAGGCTTTCCATTGTTAGTTCTATCCGACACATCAGCAAGTGAGTCTCGGCTGGGTGCGGCAGCTGTCTTCAAGTGTTCTGCAGTAGCCTTATATTTTTCCCCTTCCTCAGCTATTTAAAGCAGTAGCTGATGCTTTTTTTCCTCCAGAGAAAGTTTTAAAGTTTTCACCCTATGTACATG
This sequence comes from Neoceratodus forsteri, assembly GCA_016271365.2. Taxonomy (NCBI): domain Eukaryota; kingdom Metazoa; phylum Chordata; order Ceratodontiformes; family Ceratodontidae; genus Neoceratodus; species Neoceratodus forsteri. Next base: position 316,121,499 of record CM028134.1, read on the forward strand.
TCCACTGCCCGTCCTGGGACATAACAACTGCCGCTTCATTTTCTACAGTGAATAAGGCTAGTCCACCTACCTGGTGAGTATCCTTTACTGTTGCTTCCTTTGAAATATTAAAATATCATCATGGACACACTGGTTAAATTTGCTAATGACTCAGATGGCATTAAATGTGTAATATGTGGGAATATCACTATAGAGGTGGATACTGAATCTGATAAATAACAAACATGTAATCAATGTCAGGAGATAAAAACTCTCAAAATGGTTATTGTTGGCTTACAGCTGCAAATAAAGTGCCTAAGAAATCAGATGAAGGGGGATATAGATAACAATTTAGCTACTCAGGGAAAGACCAAAGGTCAAATAAATGAGGAAATGAGTAAACGAACAAGAGACATGATTGACAATGAAGGCAGTTATTTAGATAAAGAAAAAAGGGTACAGAAAAAAGAAGGAGAGCTTTAGGCTTTAATGGGTCTGTCATAAATTTGTTACCACATATAATTGATGTGGATTAGGGTAATGAAAATATTAATACACAGGGTAGTATTCCAGACCAAACTGGAACCCAATTGATGAGGACAGGCACTGAACAAGATATCCCAGCTCATAATACTATTGGAAAAAAGGTAATCTCAAGAGCAGATAATGAAATAGGGGAGGTTCAAATAAACATAAGTAGTCCAACGGAAAGGGCAACCAGGTCAAATACAAGATGACTTAAATACTAATAGGGAAACAGGAAGACAATTGCACATTGAATTTAACATCCCTACAATGAATAGATCTGAACCATTGTTACATTTGTTGAATAATGTTGAAAAAGAGGCTAATGAGTTGATTGATATAGTGATGGATACGAATGAACCCATTAAGAGAAGTCAACAGATCACATAGATGTATCATTGGATAATGATCAAGTAGGAGAATGAACAATAAATGATCACTCTGGGAAAAAAGACAAGACAAATTTACATTAGGAGATTGAATGATTACATATACAAATTCAATAATTACCCTTAATAGGAAATATCAGGTCCTTAGCATATCATTACCGGAGGCAGGTACACAAGATATAATTGATTTGATAATAAGGATAATTATGAAGTGAAATGAAAAGTCCCTAGTGATGATCCACGTTGAAACAAATGATTTAAACAAAAAAAGTGAATTGAAAAAATTGACAATATAAAAAAGATCCATCAGCAGTTATTAAATTTGAATTGTGAAGTGGTCCTGTCTGAAATTTTACCAGTATCAAAGGCATCTAGTTTAAACAACAGAAAAATACTAAGAATAAATAATGTCATAAGAGAATGGTGTACAAGGAATAATCATGTTTGCTTAAAAACCTGGGAACTATTTCAAAATTAGAAAAATAACAGTTTAGCAAGAACGGACTTCATTTAAATGGAAATGGAAATCTCCTATTGGGCAATTTGTTCAATAAAAAAATTAATGACTGTTTAAACTAATTCTGGGGGGTGGGGCATAGAGGAACCCAAGACCATATATTGAGTGAAGATAGACAGAAGATACTACAACATAATGGAACACTTCCAGATGAAAGACCAGTTCTCCATAAGGAAGCAGAGTATCTGAAAATATTATTATTAAATGCCAGAAGTTTAAAAGATAAGACAGATGAACTTACTTTGATATTGAAAGAAGAAAATATAACCATCTGTGCATGACAGAAACATGGTTCATTAATAAAGACTGGGCATTGAGATATCAGGATACAATGTATTCCATAGAGAAAGATCTAATAAAAGGGAGGTGGAGTAGCATTATATGTTGCTGATAAAATAAGGGCATGTGAGTTTCACTCAGAAGATACCGACTTAGGAAATGAATGTATATGGACAGAAATGTATGTAAATAATAAAAGAGTGGTGATAGGACTATGTTATAGGCCCCCAGGTCAAAACAAAGATGAACTTGATGCCTTTACTACAAATATAGATAAGGTAACCATCTTTCGGATGAGTCGTTAAACCGAGGTCCCATCTGCCTGGATTGGTGGTAGTTCAGATGGATGCTAAAGGTCCCATGAAACTTATCGAAAAAGAGTAGGGGAATTGACCAGGTGTCCTGGCCAAATTTCTCCCATTCACTAAAAATATCACCAACAGCTTAATCTGGTTCAATTTCAGTTGCTTACCATCTGTATCCCCCTCCCCCGGTTGCCCATGAAAAAGGGACTTCTAGGTCTAGTGGGCTTACTGGGTCAACAAAATTAAATAAATAAATAAATAAATAAATGGATAGATGTGGACTATCTACTACTTAGATATTTTAATTATCCACATATAAATTGGGAATCATATACCGGGCATACATCTTTTGAAAAACATTTCTTAAAAATGCTCTTACATAAAAATCTGAAACACATAATCATTATGCCTACTAGGGATAAAATTATCTTGCATATAATTTTAACAAACATGAGAGAATTCATAGACAAAGTGGAAGTTAGAGAACTGCTAGCTGATGGGTAACACAATACTGTATAATATTATCAATTCTCCACATGGTTGATAAATATTTTGGAGGGAAAACCACCTTACAATGTTACAACAGAGCTAATTACAGTATTAAGCCATAGAAGAATACCTGCATTCATGGGATTGGAAAACAGACTTAGAAAAGAAAACATTAGAACAGATGTGGAACATCATAAAAGATAAATTAGATTATTGTACAAGTAATTATGTGCCAAAAATAAAAAAAGTACAATCATGGTAAGTGGTTACCACAATGATATAGTAGAATAAAACTTAAATTAAAACAAAAAAGGAAGGCATATAAGAAATATCAATTGCCGTCAACAGAGGTATCCAAATCTAAGTATCTTGAATTACATAAAACATGCAAAAGACTAATAAAAAAAGCAAACATGAAGGAAGACTATAAAATGGCAGCACAAACCAAATATAACAAGAAAAAGTTTGTTAATTACATTGGAGGACTAAAAGGGGGACAAAACACTATTGAACATATCAAGATTGGGACCAAGTACTAAGTGATAGAGAACAAATAGCTTAATGTATTTAATAAAATAATTTGTTAGTATATTCAAAGACAATTCTAATGGTCGAATTTCAACTGAGACACTAATAAAACACATTTCTAAACACTTCGCACAAATACAAGAGATAGTTGCAGATGTGGCCACAAGACTAAAACAGCTGAAAACAGATAAGTCACATGGACCAGATGAGGTACACCCAAGATTGTTAAGGGAAATGGCAGATGTTATAGCAGGACCCCTTACTAAATTATTTAATATATCACTCAATGAGGGAAGAACAATTCATGAGTGGAGGATAGCAAACATAACCCCAATACATAAAAAGGGAACTAAAAGTAATGTTGAAAATGTTAGACCAATTAGCTTGACTTCCGTGGTAGGCAAGATTTTGGGGGATATATTTAAGGACATGATGGAACATCACATATTGAAAAATGGATAGAATGATATATCACAACATGGTTTTGTGAAGGGCAGATCATGTTTGACAAATCTCATTGAAACTTTTGAATCTGTAAGTTCTGCCCTTGATAAGGAATTACCTGTGGATGTCATTTATTTTGATTATAAAAAGGGTCTGAGAAATGGAGCTTTCTGATTGGCTGCAAACATTCCAACAGCCTTATGTTAATCTTTTATTAACATACATGTAGAGTTTAGTCATTTGCTGAACAAGGTTTAACACTGTTTAAAAACATTGTTTTATTATAATAGCAATAAGGCACTCCCAGGGATTATGTTAATGGTCAGTTAATCACCCTCTAGGGGCATGTGACACTCAGCTACACCTGGAGTATACAGTACACCCCTAGAAGGTGAACCATCTTTATAACATGTCTGCTGTGTGTAGTTATTATTCAAAAGCATTTGATTCTGTCTCATGATATATTAATCAATCAATTACATATGGTAGGAATACACCTAATTTAGTATTGTGGGTTAAATCATGGTTAGGAAACAGACAACAGCGATTTTGTATAAGGGGATAGAGCTCTGAGTGGGTGCCAGTGACAAGTGGTGGACTGCGGGGGTCTGTATTGGGACCAGTTTTATTTAATCTACTTATTTTATCCATGAGAACATCTCAGAATGTTTGGATCTCTAAATATGCTGATGATGCAAAGATAGGAGCAATTATAAATGATAGAACATCGGCAGATTCATTACAGAACAATATAAATAAACTAGGAATATGGGTGCTTAATCATGGGTTGGAATTTAATGTCACAAAATGCTTGGTGGTGCATTTTGTACATAACTTATTGATGGATTATACTCTCTGCGTCACTATGCTCAAAAAAATTGAAACTGAAAAAGATCTAGGGATACATATTACAAATAAGATATCCTTTATACTGAGAAGTATATAAGTTTTTATAGTAGGAAGTAAACTGTTCCAAAATATCTTTAGGTTTGTTAAGAAGTGATCCCTTACCATGTTTTAAATGTATAATTAAGTTCTCATGTAGATTTTTTTTTGTCTGCCAAGATAATAATTTTATGGTTTGTCCATATTAAAAAAAATAGTTCTTGTATTCATTATTTGTTTTTCTGCCTTTTCAGTTATTAAATAATTATAGAAATGTTTTTTCTGCATTAATCTCTTATAAATTTCCAAATCAAATGTCAAACTATGTAACTCAGTTAGACCCTGGATGTCCCACTCCACCTGTGTTATTAATTTATCTAGCTGTTTTTTATTTATAGCCATTAGGTTCATTACAGATCCTCTTATAGTAATCTTAAATGCCTCCCAGACTGTTGTTATATTAGTATCCACTATATTATTAAATAAAAAATATTCCTCACGTGCTTTTTTAATTTTATCTTTGTAATATACATTAGACAAAAGTGAGACATCCATCCTACAACTTTTGATATATTTTATCGCTATATCCATTTTTATGTCCAGAATACAAGATGAATGGTCAAATATAAAAATCCCCAGATATTGTACATCTTGAATTAAATAAGCTAATGATTCTGAGACCAATAAATAATCTATTCGAGAATATACTTGATTCACCAAGGAGAAAAATTAATAGCTTGTTTTATTTTTATTTCTTTCTCTCCAAGGATCTATTGGCCTAAATCTGCCATAAGACTTAACACTGTAATCCTTGCAGTTCTATGTAATCTATCCAGTGTAGAGGATTTATCTATCTGGCCAAGAACCAAATTAAAATCCCCTCCTATGTTATATGGAGCCTCATAGTTAGAAAGTTCTAAAAAAAATGTGAAAATAATCTGGGATTGTTCTCATTTGGTGCATATACGGCCACTAATGTACATTTTATCTCATATAATCTCATCTGTACCAAAACAAAACTACCCTGTGGATCTAAACAGTTTTCTTTTTTCTATGGTAGGAATCATCTTTTTTCTGTAAAATGCAATTAATACCCCTCTGGATTTAGTTGAATATTTTGAAAAGAATACCTTCCCCCATCTTCCTTCTAGCCATTTAATATCTTTTTTGTAATAAATGTGTTTCTTGTATTAATGTAACATTAACATTCTTCTTTTCCAAATACATCAAATTATTTGTTAATTTTGATCTATGTTTCAGTCCTTTCACGTTTTAGGTGGTGATCCTAAATTGGGCTACCATTGAAACAAAAAGAAGAAAAAAAAAGATGGTTAACCTGGGTTCCCCCTTTGTCCAATTCTTTCCTTTTGTTTTTCTTTTTCCTTCTTCTTTTTTTTTAAACATTCATGTGAAATTATAAAAAATCCTTCATACCACTGATTTAAATTACCAATTTGTATAAAATCCCTTCCCTATTTCTTAAATAGCCCCAACTATGTCTATAACCCCCCCCAAAAAAATACCCTCAATAGACAACATGAATCCCTGTTCATCCCCATACACTAGCAGGCAGCATGCTATGAGAGAAACCCCAAAGATCTTTTTAATGTTTCCTGTTCTATTCATGTTCCCAAGTTGGGTTTTGGGCTCCTGCTCTATGGGCTTTATCAAGGACCACCTTGTCCTCAGTATATTTTCTTTCAATTGTCAATGTAAGGAGCTTTTCAAAATAATAGATTGTATTACCAGGCCCCTTCAAACCCTTTGGTATTTTACACAGCTGAATATTCACTCTTCTTGCTCTAGCTTCTTGTTCTGAGATTTTCTGTTGCAGTGCTTGAATCTGAATCTCCAATTGAACTACACACTGCGGACTGGATTTGAACATGAAGGCATCATTCGCTAGACAGGAACCTTATTTCAAAAGCATTAAATCATGTGTTAATGCTTACATACTGTATTGTATACTGTGCTCAAAATGGTTAACAACTCAAAAAGTGTTTACAAGGTGCACCCTCCAGAAAAACACTTATCTTCACATCAGTTTTCACAGTCTCCTCTTGGGTTACCAACAATGGACAAGCTGTAGTACAGATAAAAAAAAACTGTTTTACTAGTTGTTCATTTAACTAAACAAATTGAAATCATATCTGTCAGAAACAGCTAAAAGACCATCCTGCAAATTCACTTACCTTTGTTCTAAATGAGTGCCATATAGCTATAATGCTTTTGGGGTTAAAGGCTCCATTTGAAATGCTTAAAATGCCTTAAATAACTGTCAGGGACCAATCATGAGCATCATGTGTGGACACTTTGACAATTTGTTGATTAAACTGTTGTTGTTATGTATAACAGAAATTGTGTTAAATATTTCATGAATATTATTAGGACAGAAATATGAAATTCAGTCCAGTAGTGCAAACATAATTCCTTTAACAGAAACATAACCTGAAAACTCTGGTGCATGCTTTCATCACCTCCCACCTAGATCACTGCAATATGTTTTACCAGGTCCTGCCTGCTAATCTGATTTTCCAATTACAGCTGCTACAGAATTTGGCAGTACATCGGATGTCATCCCAGTGATTTGAACATGCAGCTCCTGTGTTCCTTTCTGCACTGGCTACTGGTCAAGTGGCAGATAGATATTAAGGTTCTCAAGTTAGTTTATAAGACACTGAATTGGCTGTGTCCTCTGTACCTCCATTGCCTATAGACCTCCTGTACAGATGTTAGAGTGTTTCATTCCACAGTCAGGAGCTTTTTGCTGTTCTCAATTCATAAATCAAATCTTCCAGGGATAGAGCCATTGTGGTGGTGGACCCAAGAATGTGGAATGCTCTCCCATTAGACATCTGAACTGCTCTACTGTAAATAGTTTTCACAACAAATTATAAACCTGGCTTTTTGGGCAGGATCTTACTGATTAATGCCCAGAGACTAATAGCAGTCAGAGTTAACATTTCAGATTTGTTGTTTTAGACACACCTTTTATGGAAATTACACCTTATACTTTGCTATTGTCAGTTACAATCAGTATATTAACATAGTTGTATAGTATGTATTACTATCTCATTGGTTGTACCATTTAAATGTCTATCTTTCTCTTGAGCTGTCTGTCTATCTGTCTATTTATCTCTCTACCTGTCTGTCTGTCTATCTATCTATCTATCTATCTATCTATCTATCTATCTATCTATCTATCTATCTATCTATCCATCTGTCTCTATCTAAATGACTAAAATGGTGAAGTCAAGTAACAAAGTAAATAACAGGGTTTGGTAATAGAGACAGTCCTACTGCACAAGTGAACAATTTGACCTGAAAATACAAAGTTTCATGCAGATTCATCACAAACTGTGCAAACAAATTCTCTCTGATTACAAAATGTGTGCTCCAAGCATTACTTAAAATAACACCAAATATCATACACAATGACACCAATGGAGCAAGAGCTCTCTGTATTCATTACAGTCTACCAACAGTACTGTCTTGTTCAATATTTTAGTAATTTTGCACCTTTCCTGTAATTCAGTATACTGCTAGATACTTAGCTTATGTAGCACTGACTCTAATACTCAAGGGGCCGGATATTCAGAAATGCGCCAAAGGCGAGTGCAAGTACAGGGCAGCTCAAGTCAGATGCACCATGGGAAAACATGAACCGTATTCAGAAGAGTCGCCCCCTGAAATGCTCCTGCACAAGCTGGCTAAATATGGCAAAAATGCGCGGGTGCAACCATGGATGCGTGGAGCAGACCTGAGCACAAATCCAGTGAGCAGAGCAGGAACAACAGGCTGCAGGGACACATAGCCAAGGAAGCACAGTACAAGGGGCACAGGACTCCACCAGCAGGACACACACACGTACATAGAAGCACTGACCCAGAGGTAACACAGGGCACCAGGGGATGGTGCACAGACAACCCCAGTCCACCAACCATGGAATAATCACCCAGCCAAAACCCCACCACCACTGCCATGCCAATGGCAGGGCCAGACAACAGACACCCACCAGGCAGGCCCACAAGGCACCATGGGCAAGGTGCCATGTGATGAGGCAAACACATAGAGCAGGCGACTAGGGGCAAGTGAGGCACAGGCCACACATGGCCACACAGAGCACCAGTCAGAGTGGGGAGGGGCACTGCAGTGCTACTCACAGTGGAGATGAATAGCACTACAAGCAAATGAAAGGCAAGGCAGACAAGTGCACAAGGTGCAGGGTCAGGCACAGGCCACCATGGGACACATGACACAGGGCCATGCACAGGACAGGGAAAAGGTCCACCCGCCCAGTGAACACAGGTGCAATGGCCCAGGGGGATAGTGGAAGAACACCAGAGACATGGTAAAGCACAGCAGAACAGACAGCTGCAGCATGGCTCTACACGCCACCCACAAAGCAGACACAGACACAGTGATGTAACAGAAAGGCTTTATATAAATGTTGAACTATATACATGAACAAACAACAGGGGTAGGGACGGGGGAGGGTAAGAGGAGGATGGGTACAGGAACCAGGGGTCAAACAATGGGAAGGGAGTATTGCAGGGAAATAGGGCAGATGAGGGTAATGGAGGCTATAGACATCCAGTGCCTAACACAGTCTTTGGGCCACCACCTCCATCTGCTCTAGGACCCTCCGCATGGTGACTGATGCCTGCAGGTGCTGCCTTGTGAGCAATAGCAGGTGCCTCTGATTGGCCAGCACTCTCCTAAGGGCATGGATGATAGGCCTGGCCCTCCTCCGCCATGCCAGCCTGGGGACACCTAGGAGAAGGGACAGGATAGGCAACAGGTGAAACGCACTAAAGAACCCCGGCCCACCCACAGTGTGCAGTGAACAGTGGGGGCATACACCACTGGAGGGACTGGAATGGACCCATTTCTGGAAGACCACACCAGACATCCGCACAGCACACCACAATGGTGCAGAGGGGCAGACAGTGTTGTGCAGTGGGCACATGTGTGCAGGGGCATGGGCACATGGCACATAGTGAGAGCACCCGTCACAGCACACAGCATGGATGCCGTGCGCATGCCCTCCCACCGGGCAGCACAAGGCCACCGAAGGCCATGCAATACTGGCACACCCAATGGACATTGCGCCCAATATGTCTCTGCAGACACATGGCTGAGATGACCATGCCCAGACCCTGTTCCCACTGGTATATCACAGAGACATGGAACAGCAATGTGACCAAGCTTACCTGCCCAATGCTGTCCAGCTGGTCCAGCTGGTGGCACCCTACCATGGTCCTGTACCCCTGCCACTAGTGCCCTGGCCCTCTGGTGGTCCTCTGGCCCTGTGGAAGGAAGAAAGGAAGGAAGAGTGGAGGACATGAGTACACAAGCATACATGGACATGCCCCCCCACCATCACACAGCCCACTTGCTGCAGGGCATGTCCCTATCCATCCCGTGGTCCCCATGTCTGCCCAACTGCAACACACGCAGCAGCCATGCATGATGTGCAGTGACTACTGGGACCGGAACTGCTCCCTGCAATGGACAGTGCCATGCAGCTGTACACCCACTACTGTTGAGCTTTGTGCATGCATACCATTTGCACATACTGATCTGGCTGTGGCATTGCCCTACACTGCACATGGGTCTGCAGCCAACTCAGTATCTCGGTGTTCCTCCGCCGCAGGTCCCCATACTGATTGCAGCATTGCTTGGGTGTCCTGGGCACCCCTGTCCTCTGCTCCAGTGCTGTGGCCACCTGCTGCCACACCTGGCCCCGTGCCTGTTGCAGGGGTACCAGCCCATGAAGCCGGCCCTCATAAAGCCGCATCATTGCCACCAGATTGATGATCTGAATGTCTGACCAATTGTTGGCCCATCTTGATCTCCCCTGTCCTGCCATGTTGCAGAGCAAGCAAGTTATGTTGTGGGAAATGGCTGACAAACCACGTACATAGGGCCACATGTGTACGATGCAAATAGTAGGATGCAATCGTGCAGCATGTGGATGTGTGATCACAGTATGGAGTGCGGGTGTATAGAGCTGCACTGCACATCAGCACAATGCCATGTACTGGCAGGTGCACCAGTTCGCGTACACGACCCTGAGGGAACAAGACATGACCCAGCATGGTGCCACGCCTGTGCCCAGCATGTGCTGCATGCCAGATAATGCACACCATGCAGCCGCATGGTAGTAGCAGTGCCATGATGGATGCACATGCGCGATGGCCCACCAGCACCACTTGCACAATGACACACCATCGTGTGTGGTGCATCAGTCACACAATAGGTATGTGCTACAGTGTGCATGCATGCACACTGCAGGCACGTGCAATGCACTTGCACTGAAATTGCACAACAGGGATGCTGTGGTGCAACTCGATTGTGCCCGAAGCATTTAGATGATATTCAGCCATCATATGAAAATCACCTTGTCAGCTAATGCGTGGCACAGTAGGGTGCATTAGCATATCATTACCATTGCGCACAAGCTCATTTGCAAGCAATGTGCCTTATAAGCACCACTGAACAGCACAGGACATGGACCAGTATTGCAACCATTTAGGTACCTGTAAGTGGATGCTAACGCAGGGATCCAGAGGCCTACAACAACACTGCAATGGGGGAATGCTCTGGGCCATGCTGACACTGACACACTGTGCTGTGTTCACAGGTAGTGACATATCTGGTAACGATGGTGAGGAGGAGAGTGGGCCCAACTTCACTAGGGTGGAGTAGACTGTGCTGTTTGAGGCCTACCTGGACAGGGAGGACCTGCTCAGTAATGCCATAGGCACCCCTCAGGAACAGTCGGCAAGGTGGGAGGCGTGGCCACATATGTGAATATGCAAGGTAGGCACCAGCGCAGTGCACAGGAGTGCTGCAGGAAGGTAGACACTGACAAACGGAGGATAAAGGAGAAGGTGGCAGCTATATGGGCTTCACACAGCAGAACCAGTGGGGGCCCATCCAGTCCCCCACCCTGTTGGCCACAGAGGAGCTGGTGGAAGCCACCATCAGCCAAACAGCAATCGAGGGTGTGCCTGGTGGTGGCTTCCAGACAGGTGGCAGCCCCTCACTGCAAGGTGAGTATGCACTCCACATGCATATCTGGCAAGTGTGGAATTAGACATTCAGGTGTGCATGCTGCCGTCCTGCATGCCACATGCGTGGGCAGCAACCGGCGGTCATGGCACCCCATTGGAAGGCAGCAATGGCGACATGCACACTGGGGGAGCACGTGCATGGGCTCTACAGCACCACTTACATTCTGTTTCTTTCTTGCAGCACCATCACGTTTCCATGGGGAGGACAGAGTGGAGGCAGCTGCAACCACGGTCACAGATAACTGGCCATCCACCTCCACCAGCATCCGTGGCAGGGATAGGCTGTGGCTCTGCAGTGCAGGGCATGTGGATGTCCTTGACCTGGGATTGGACAGCACCCTAGCTGAGTTCCTGTGGGATGCCAGCCTGCCTGTACTGTGCACTGACACTCAGCTGGGGGCCGAGTCCAACTCCAATGATGACCTGACATGGATTTTGGACAGCATAGGGGCTGTGGTGCCTGACATGGCCAAGGGAGTTTCACAGGCAACATCAGGGCCCAGTGCTGTGACTGCACAGCTGCCACCCATCCCCGCCGGCACGGTGGCCTGTGGTGCCACCACTGTGTCTGACATGGGTGGTGGTGCTGCTGTGGATGCAGCAGAGCAGGGCACTGCTCATCAGATGGTCTGGCAGTGGCAGCAGGATGCAGATACCCCCAGGCAGTGTAACACGGGGTCTGTTGCCGGTGCACCCAAGGACACTGTAGTCCCAGTACAGCCCCCTGTGTAGTGTCCACCTAAGCGGGATGCTGGACAGCTTGCCATGTCACCCCCAACAGCCCGGCATCCTGCCCAGGAGGTGCAGGATGCTGACTGACTGGCAGAGCACACCCAGATGCTGTGGGCATACGTTGCACATCAGGCACTGCTTGCCACAGAGGTGCATGCACTGCGGGCAGAGGTGCATCAGCTGACTAAGCAGCAGGACAGGGGTACTGCATGGCTTCTTGATGAGCTCCACCAGGTACAGGAGGCCATGACCATGTCAATGGACCTCATGACTGATGCCATTGTGGCTGGGCTTGCACCAGTGGCAGCCACTGGCCTCAGCCATGTGCAGAGGACCCGCCATAGTGTTCTATCCACCCCATGGTCCCAGTGTCTGGCAATACCCTCACAGAGGATGCCGGGCTCTGATGTTGGCATCCCAGACAACCCCGGCTCAAGCCTGTTTAGCTGCCACTCCATCCCAGCAAGGACAAGGTTGCGGTCCCGGACTTCAACCCCTGGGGTGTGTTGGACACCTCCCCCTTGGCTGATGTGCAGCCTGCGGCCACTGACCAGCCCTGGTGCAGCCACCCACATAGCTGTGGTGGCCATGGGACCGTGTGGTTGACCTGATATGTGTGCTGCTCTTACCTGCTGCCCACTGCTGCTGCCCCATGCACACATCGGCGGTGGTAGTGCCACATGCTTGTAGTGGTGTGCATGTATGTTGTGGTGCATGCCCCCCCATGTGTGCTGGCCAGGCTGTTGGACCATGTGGCATGGGTGTGATGAGGGTAGCTCCGTGCCGGTTGTGCCTGTGCACTGGTGCCATGCTTCTGATCCATGCCTTGTTCCTCAGCCTGCGTATGTGTGTGTATCCATGCCTGTGCTCTGTGTGTGTGTGTGTGCGTGTGTGTCTGTGTGCCACTGCCTCCACCACGCCTGCTGTGCACTCCATTTCCTGCATGCATCTCACTGTGCACATACAGGCCTGTGTGTGGTGTGGTAATCTGTGTGACCCATGCATGTGTGTCAGTGGACTTACTTGCATTCTCCACAATGCTCATGTGCTATTGTTCTGATGCCTGCTGGTCTCTGCTGCTTGACAGGAGTCCTGTCTCCCCAGTGGTGGCTGCCCACCACCCTCTGGCCCATTGTCACCATCGTCCCTGCTGCTCTGGCCCTCATCCACCTGGACAGTTATCCCACCGTCAATGGCCATGTTCTGCAGAATGCAGCAGGCCAGGAATAGGCCACAGGTTTTCAATGGGCTATATTGAAGGGAACCACCTGATCTATCTAGGCAATGGAATTACATCTTCAGCATGCCAAAGACACGCTTGATGATACTACGCATGCTGGCGTGTGCCTCATTATATCTCTTCCATGGGGGACGATGGTCACCGTTAGTGGGTGAGCAGCCAGGCCTCAGTGGGTATGCCCTGTCACCTGTGTGGGGAAGGGCATGGTGAGAACTGTGCTGTGTTGTGATGACCACCCTGTCCCTGTCACCCAATGACCACTCCATCACACCAACCCTGACTGCCCACCCTCATCCCACAGTCGTGCTGCGTCTGACCCCTGGCCCATGCCCTACTTACCCACCAAGTGATCAGCCAGGGATTGCCCCACATTCGAATTTGTGGCACAGTACCGAATTGTGCCATATGAATGCATCATGTGCACTCCTGGGGTGTGTGGTGCAGACATTTCTTATGCGCCCCATAGCATCACACACCACCTGGCAGTTAATGGATGCGTACCATTTTTGATTTAGGTATGTTGACCCCTCCGGGCCAGGTGGTATGCAAATGCCCACGTGGGTGCAGTCTATGGCCCTAATCACACCTGGCATGCATGCCAACCTGTGGAAGTCCTGCATGTTTGCTGTACGCTCTGCCTGTGTGCTTGGGAAATGTATGTACTCTGAAGTGTGTGGCAGCAGAGCATTGAGGAACTGTGTGAGAAGGCAGGATGTGGCAGACTGGGTGATGGCTGTGGTGTCACCTGTTGGTCTTTGGAAGGTGCCCGTGGTGAGCAAGCACATCATGGCAGTCACCTTGGTCTCCACTGACATGACATGGCTACGTCTGTTGGTTGCCTGCATCTCCTCACTGCACAGCTCACAGAGCTGCCTCAGAATTGCCCTGTTCAGGTGGTACCAGCCCACTATCTCTGTATCACTGAAGTTCTCAAATGTGATGTGGGCACGGTATCACCTGTGTTGGGCATACTGCTGCCGGGCTCTTCGTCTGCCACGTTGGTGTTCCTCCATCCTCCTCACACCCCTCATTATCTCATTCATCAGGAATGGTGCACTATTCATCTCTCCTTGCTGTTGGCACAAGGGTGTGCACCTGCTGTCTGTGTGTTTGAGATGTTTTTTATAGGCTCAAGTATGGCTGGCACATCTTGTGTTTTGCTCTGGACTTGCACCATGGTTTCGGGTTGAATATGCCATTGCATCGCTTATTCATGGGAATGCCCCCCTGCACTTGCACTACATACATTACTTTTGTGCCATTGCGCAGTAGGACTTGAACTGCGCAGCCGCAGTGTTTGAATATTGTTAGGTGGTGAAAGTCCATAGTTGCGCCAGCACAACTCAGTTGCACCATGTGTAACTGCTCTGAATATCTAGTCCAAGATGAGCATCAGTCAGTATGCTGACTTGCAGGAGTGATGCAAGATTATTAAAATACAAAGACAGTGCTAATAGCACACTATAATATACAGTATCTGGAGCAATCATGGTCCATTTATGTCATATGAGGTTTGGTGTCATTTTAGGTGATCCTTGAAGTGTGAGCTTTGTTATCGGAGATCATTTTGGCCTTTTTTAGATTACAACATAATTGAACTGAATCTCAGATTTTTAGGTATACAGTAGTTAATTTGTTCAATAGTCCTATCTCTCTTTTATTATACAGTAGGATCTGTTTTTTTTTTATTTATGAGTCCCCAGTGTTGGTAATTTAGGAATTCTTTAAATTATATTTTTGTAAACATGTAATTGGACCTGTAATGGCTGAACAATTCTCATTTGTGAGACTTTTTTGTATTTTTTTTAAATATAGATACTGAATCCACTTACAGTATCCTTAAACAACTCAGTCCAAACAACAAAATATTACAGGTTCCTGGTTAGTCAGATATTTATTTAAAATAAAACTTAGCAGGAAAGAGTGTTGGTGAGTGACTTCTTAATTCTTTAGGCCCTGATCCACAAAAGCTCCAGAAGGCTAATGCATCCATTTACATAGCAGCATTGTGTAGACACTATCACACCAAGCTGCAAAAGTCAGGTGGGTGTCAATATGTAATGCACACTAGGCACTCTACAGAAGTGTTATGCAAACATGGCTGCACAACATACTGCAGCACTGGCTTTATGCACAAGAGCATACCTGGATGTATACACCATTCTTGTGTTCAGACACTGTTTCACAGCATGAGATAGGTGGTTGCACATGTGGACCATTGACCTGACACGGCACTACCAGGGTGGCAGCGAAAGTGATGCCACATTCCTTTCGCAAAACTGTGATGCAGACACAAACCTATAGCAGTACACTGTACACAATTAATATTCATGTTACGGTAACCACACACATGCCCCAGCTCATGTACAGTAAGTGTAGTCAGGTATCCTAACAGAGTGCCAGCAGATACATACTGTGCATCACAATCAGACACTATACACTTACCAAAAATTACCCAGACACACGCAGTGCCATACAAAACTATATTTGTAGTGTTGAAACAAGTCATGTCATACAAAAGTAGGTATAGAGGTCACATAGATGTTTTCCCAATTTTGGAGTGAGTCACACTGGGGCTTGTACCTGCACTGTATGGCAGAAACACTGACAGTAACCCTGGTGTTAGTCCCAGTGACCAGGATACCGTGCACCATGGGCCTTTGCCCACATAGTAAAAGGGCCACTATTTATGATGGAGCTATATGCCCCCCCCCAGCTACTAAGGCAGCAGAAGATGCTGGTAGTCCACCCCCAGTGCCTCATATGACAATTGTGTTGATGGCGGGCCCCTCAGGTCCCAGCACAGCTTCTCTCATGCCTCTTCTTTTCTCATTGCTCCTTCTCATTCTTCAGTTGGTGGCCTCCTGCTCCTGCTCCTGCTCCCCTTGGGGAACCTCTCAACAAACAGGATGGCATGTGATGATATGTGAAAGAGCACTTCAGTTACATGGCAACCAATCATCATTTACAATATACATAGCAAAACTGAGTGTGAAACCATCCCCACCTGATAGGGACCACTACCTTCCAATGTAACTTCCCTTCCTGTCCCAGTACCCAGCATTCTCATGGGTAAGGGTATTTGAATGCAGTGAGATGGTAAACCGGGACATGGTTTTGGCAAGGTTTTCTTAGTGCTCTGTTGTCTATATGTGGAATGTCCAGTTCCCACTATAGTTGAATTGCCCTCAAACAGCAATCCTGAGAGGCCATTGATTGAAAGCCAGAAGAGGAGCAAATCGCAGCTGAATTAAAAGATAAACCCTCCACACTCACACAGATGTCTGTGTAGAATGAGGCCTATGCCTTGTGTGCATCTTGGATTCTGCACCCATGTAAACTCTAAAACCACCACTGTTACCACAAGGGAGGATGTGTCCTCCTTATTTGATAAATGTTGTCCAGGTAGAGATGCCGTGGGACATGGAGTTAAAGAGATGACACCAACAAAACATACACATACAGTACAGTTCATATTAAGCTTAGTTTATGGCCAGTTTGCAACCCATTTTCTTTTTGTGATTGCAAGGAGTTGTCAACTAGTTGGCTTGTTTTTCTCTCAGCTGCAAAATATGGCTTTCAACTGCAAGTATACTCAGGTAGCTCATTCAGAGCTCATCAGAAAGAAGCTAACAACCAGATATCCGTGATTAAGATATTTCTATGCAGATCATTAATACAGTAGCTCAGATACTAACAGATTGTCAACTGGTTGCACAATAAGTTTCTTGTAAACTGTACTGCATATATACAGACACTGACTGAACCCTGGAATGACAACACAGCTGCAATGCATAGGTCGTTTCTGTTTTTATTGTGTTGCCATGCATGAGCTATGCATGCTCCTAAGATCAAAATTGGAAATCCAGACATGCAGATGCATGACCTGGATATGTACACCATGGTGCTTATAGCCCTGACATATTATGCCACAAGGTCCTTTCAATGAATACCAGGAGATATCCCTGGTGATAGGCCAGGAATATGTATCTTTTTTTTTTCTCCTACTGCCCCTGGCTGCTCCCCTTCTGACCACCCCCCAGCCCCATCACTCTGACTCACATGGAACTAACCTTCACCTGCCCCCTTTGCCATAGGGCTATGGCATTGCCTGGCCACCAGATGCAGAGCCTGTGGAGGGTTGGTCATCATCAGCAGCCGGGGTTCTTTCCTCCATTTTTCTCCCTTCCTAGTCCTGGGACCCCAGGCCAATTGTAGGCATGCACGGTGTGGAGGCGTCATGGTGTTTGACACCCATTGATGGCCCCTTCTCCTAACCCAGCCTAGTGCTACTTCTCCCATGGCTTGGCACTGCCTCCAAGCCTCTGCTTGGAGGCAGCCAAGAGCTGAGGAGAAGTTGCCTCCCTCCCCAGGAAAGGAAAGCTGCCTGACAGATGCTCATCCAGACTCCCTTCCCCCTCCCTGACTGATCCCTGGTGGACTGGGCTCACTTCCTGAACCCAGGTCACCAATGTGGCATGAGGTGTGGTGTCCAGTGCCTCAGCCCTCAGTACCACTGGGCCAGATCAAAATCTGTGTCTTACTGTCTGTGAAAGGATACAGAGACACTGACAGAACACTTAAAGGATTACACAAAATTGCCAAATACAGAAGATGGACAGAGAGACATCAAAGAAAGGTTCTATGATGTTGCTGGGATGCCCAATGTACTGGAAGTCACAGATTGTATCAATGTGGCCATTATGGCACCATCAGAGCATTGGGAAGTGTATCACAACAGGATAGAGTACCATAACATGAACATGCAGGTGATACACAATGTGATGCCATGGGGTGCATTACCCAAGTTTGTGCCATGTTCTCTGGATCCACACATGATGTCTATATTCTGGAGCATTCAAAACTATGACCAGAATTCTGGACACTGATCCAGAAACAGGGGTAATTGGCTGATCAGTAAGTACACATGTAACACAACCAGTACATTAGCCTGTACCCATATACCTAGAATGCACCTCAACCGACACATATATGTTGCATGCTAAAGGCGCTTGTTGCCAACTACTTCACCTAGTGCGGTGTGGCAGTGATGCTGTTATGTGATGTATTGAACTGTACTGTTATAAAATAAAAATTATGTTCTAAGACAGAACAGAACTGTATTCTGCAATATGCAGTGCAATGTCATTGTGGCATGTGATGTGCTGTGGTTGTGCATTAAGGGTGAAGGGGTATCCAACATGAGTGGTGCCTATTCATTGGGTGGTGATTTACAGAGGTGTGCACTGTACTATGTGCCACCTAATGTTTTGGTTTTCCACTTGCCAGGGGACAGTATCTTATCGCTGGTCTGGATACCTTCATGTGGCTCCATGTCACTTGTACCTGGTGCAGGTGTGATGTCATCATTGCCAGTTTGTGTGCTGGCAGGCGTAGTGATTGTTGGGCCTGTTATCCCTGAGGGATCAGGTTGGGAGAATTGGCTACCCAAGAGAGCCTTTGTGAGAGCTTTCAATCCACATACAAACACACCAAGCAGGTGGCAGATGCCCTTTCTAACAGCATGTTTCATAGCATCTATCTCTGTATGTACAGCATTCAACCAAGTGTTGACAGCATCAGGCTGTGTTGGCATCTGTGTGCCCAGTTTTTGTTGAGGGCACCAAGCTTGGTGGAAACACCTGTCAGCTCTGTTTACATGGCAACAACCTGGTCACCTCTGCAATGTAGCACATTTTCGGACTGTTTTTGCATGATGTAACATCTCCCATTACATCTACTGCACCTCAAAGTACATATGGCTTTGCCTCCTTTAACCACTGGATTTAGAAAGTGGTCCTGATGGTCCATCTGTGCATGTGGAGCACTGGGATGTCCCATGGTATGTCTTGGGGTGTGTAGGAGGGGTATACCAGCAGGCTGGTGTTGGATGTGGTACTGGGTGTAGTGCCAGGTAATATGGTTGTTAGTGTACGTGGTGGTTGGGCTGGGCAGGGTGTCCAATATGCTATTGTTGGTGTCAAGCATTGGTAGTTGTTATGGTGCCTGTGCCCTCTAGTCTCAGCTCACTAATGCTGCTGTCAACACCATCTTGACTCTGCTGTTGGGTTGGTATCATAGTGGGCTCTGGTTCCCCCTTCCCCATGTGGCATCCAATTAGGGATACAAAACAAATAATGGTCAAATTGTTGAACACATATTCTATATAGCATGTCTTACAACCCATTATGTCAATCCCACTGTCTTTGTCATCAGTGGTCTCTTCTCTGAATGTGTCTGCCACAGTATCCTTGTCCAGAATTAGGTCAGGAACAGGCTCATCCCTCGCCCCCTCCACTGATACCAATTTGGGTCTGAGGATGGCAGTACAGCTTCTTCTTAATGATGCCATGGAGCTAACATCTCTTCTGCTCTATGGCCATGAGAGTGTTGGCGTGTTACTGGCAGCATTGATTAGAGCCTGTAACCCCTTCTATACCACCTGCTTGTGGGCTGGTGTACCCCTCAATGTATCACTAAGGAATAGGGTCCAATAGCTGCAGGGCACCTCTGTGCCTAAAGTTGTTATCTAAGGTTGGATGACATAGTTCTTCCACCAGTGAAATTCTGATTTTCTTCTGCAAAGTTTCACAAAATTTCCACAAAAACTTTTGTGCAATTTCACCAAAATTATTTCAGTTATTTCTGACTAATGTTAAATGTTATTTTCCAAATTGCACCACATTTAGTGTGGCAATGCCTATCAAGGCCTATACAAAAGTGTTCCAAGTTACAGATTTCTATCTTTAATTACAACTGAGTTCAATGTCTCCAATTGTTTAGAAATTTTAACATTTCATTTCGCAACTATGTAAACTGCAGAATTTTAAGCCCCTATAACTTTAAAATGAAAGAACTGATTATCATTAATTTTGTTAGGTAAATTGACCCTATATATTACACTTTGAGGCCACCCCATGGCCCTGCAGCAAAGCATTACACTACCATACTGATGTTCTATGATAGGAAGCGAGCCTGGAAAGTCATGTCAGGAGGCAGGCCAAGGTTGAGGCAGCTGCCGTTCAGCAGTGCGTCTCAGTCAGGGAGGGTTCCAGATTGGTTCCATCAATACAGTGAACACTGTAGTTGGGCCAGGGAGCTTGCTCTTCCCACAGGGGAAGCTATGGCTGAGCAAAGCTGACAGAGGCACTGCCCCCTCCAGAGGAGGTGGATGGGAAAACTGTGGGAGAAAAAACGAGTACAGGAACAACAGACCACTCACCAAGGTGACTCGATTTTAAAATGTTTATGCATGTGTACCAAAAAAGAAGAAACACCCCTGAACCCACCAATATTTCAGAGTGTTCATATAACCCTTCCTCGGGGTGGAAGGCATTTCTGTATGCAAATTAAACAATAACCAGAATTAATTGCACTCTCAGATGAAGCAAAAAGTATACTTAAAATCCTACACCCAACAATGCTCCAGAACAAAGGCTGAGAACCAAGGCATACTATAGAAAAAAATTGTTTTATACCCAGGTGTGTGCAAGTGACAACCAGATATTCACTGCATGCAACCCTAGCAGCCACCGGAGTTACAGCATCCAACAACCATGTTAGCTGGTGCAGGAGTGCACATTCCCCTTGTTTTTCCATGGGCCCACCTCCCTGTGATTGCCATTCCACTTTAATAGTAGACATCCCTAGTGCCCAGTGCCCAGTGACCTCTCCCTCATTCAGATCACCATCCCTGTCCTCAGGTAAGTTATCCCTGGTGCCTAGCAGTCCTCCTCCCTCCAGTTGCTGGCCTGTACATTATGAAAAATGTCTCTGGTGGTCCAGTGGTTTCCCTGCCCTCCAGTCACCATCCCAATACCCTGCTTAAATATCTGCAGTTCCATAGTGGTCTCCCCACCCTCTAATTACCATCCAATTACCCTATCTAAATACCCCTGTTGCCATAATGGTCTCCCCACCCTCTGATCATCAGACCAGTACAGGATTCTTGAATCCTTGGTACCTAATTGTTCCCCCTCCCACTGACTGCTAGCATGTATTTCAAAATAAGGACCTCCAGCATCCAGTGGCCCCCCTGTCACTGATCCCCATCCCTGGCATCTAGTAGCTCCCTTGCTCCTTGATCCATGGCTCCTGCAATAACACCAAGCTCCCTGGTGGCCAGTGGTTGTCCCAGTTGCTGATGCCCAGCCATGCTACAAAAACAAGAGCCACTGGTGTTGCCACTGTGTAAATGCATATGATAAATGTCAGGAAAACATACAAAAATAATATTATTCCCTGGTGTCCAGTGGTACCCCCACTCTCTGCTGGCTGTTCCTTGTACAGACAGTCATCCCTGCATCTAGAGGTCCCCTGTTAACCACGGCATCAATACTCCTCTTGGCCAGCCGTCGTATAACAAGGCAGAGTGTGCGCATCCTATGTATAGTATAGGATATGAATGCTCAACCTTGTTATATGGCAGCTGACCAAGGAGGTGAGCGGAGGGTTGTGCTGGTCATCATATTTCAGCCATGGCACTGGTACACAAGGTACAGGTGGGTGGCAAGGGGGGTGGCCAGTGCTTCAGTGTGGGGGGAGCCTCTAGACACCAGGGATGACCTTCTGTACATAGAATGGCCTGCGGACAGGGATATCACTGGACACCAGGGAATATCATTTTTGTATGTTTTCCTAGCACTTTTCAGATAGTACATTAAAATAGCGAACTAAATTGAGTGACTCGAATATGAGTGACTCAATTTGGGTATCTATAGGAGCAGCGACAGTGAGTATATAGCTAGGTTTGGGGAATAGCGACAGTGGAGGGAAAGAACAGCGACTGGTAATGATGAGTTTTGCAGGAAGTGACTGGGTTTTGAAGGAAGTATTGGTGTAATACAGGAGTGCAGCCTGCTGTTGCCTAGCTGGCCACTTGGCGTGGCAGGTAGGGATGCCACCTATGGAGATGATGGTCCTGGGTTTGGGACTGCCTACAGGTTTTGTACTTTTACTGGTATTGGAGGTTTTTTTTTTACTTGTTGCCATCATCTGGTTCTGGGGCCGCAGTATTCTCCTATCCCCTAGTGTCCACTCCTCCTCCGGAGTTGGTTATTTTACTTTGGAGGTGTGGGGGACTTGCCCCCCCCCGCAAAGGGGTGTGTGGGTGCATAGCCCACAGCATTTAACATTAATTTTACTGTGCGCCACATTTGTGTTCACTCTGGTGTGTGTTGTGCCGATTAGGTATTCGGCAAGATGTACTTGCTCTTTTAAAAGTTGCAGTAAAATTTTTGCTATCATAATATGGAACCCATTTTTCATATGTTCTTACACAGTGGCACCACCAGTAGCTCTTATATTTGTAGCATGGCTGGGCATTGGCAACTGGAATAACCACTGGCCACCAGCTGGAGCTTGGTGTTATCGCAGAGGCTGGGGATTTAAGACTAGAGGGACCATTGGATGCCAGAGAATTTACACAAACATACAGGAATAGGAATTGGTGACTGGGGGGCCAATGGACACCAGGATCCTTCCTTTGAGATATGTATCAGTGGTCAGTAGGTGGGGGAACCACTATGGCCCAAGGGACATTTAGACAGGGTATTGGGATGGTGACTAGAGGGTGGGGGAACCACTATGGCACCAGGGACATTTAGAAGGGGTATTTAGACAGTGATCAGAGGGTGGGGTGATCACTGTTACACCAGTGTTTTTTACACAGGGTGTCAGGGCAGTGATTGGAGGGAAGGGGGACCAATAGGCACCAGGGATACTTGGAATGTGTAACACAATGGGGATCAGAGGGAGGGAGCCACTAGGAACCAAGGACTTTTCTTTGTTATATCGGTCCAGGCACTCAGGGTGGGGATGGATCTATGCAAACCTGCAATCATTGCCCATAATGGACATACTCATGGCCACTGAGCAGCTTGCATGCCCAACTATCTCATTTGCATGGGTCCCACTGAATATCATGGCTAGTGCTCTGGCGCTCTCTACTTTGGTGATGCTATTCCATTCACAGCAGGGATCCATGTTGCGGTAGTGCTACTTAATTCAGTGCTGCGCCAACATGACCCTATATTGAGTCAGATAGCACTGTTGTGCTATCAGTCTGAATATAGCATCCTTGTAGTCTTGGGCATGGCAAAGCACAGCACTAAACTTTTTACTCCACTTTGCCTCTTTTTGAATATTGGTCACTAAGACAGCAATTGGGAGGTGGCCTGTGATCAGTTCCTAGATGTGGTTATTTTTTTCCTTCTCTCTACAATTTATGATGCTAGCATGCATCTCTCTTGAAAAACCTTGTCTTGCCATGTGGAATTATTGCACAGTGGCAGTTTACCAGGACAGCAAATGGCAGGGGGCCTGGTTTTGATTACCAGATGGGAACATTTGTTCTGTCTCACTATAGCTTATGATGTTAGCATGCATTTCTCTCTAGAAACTTTCTTTCTCAACATGTGAAATGATAGCAGAGTGACACTAGTTCAGGGCAGTATTGAGAGAGTCTAGGTCCTGTTCCAGATGCAAACATTTTTCTCTTTCTCACTACAGTTTATGCTGTTGGCATGCATCTCTGTCAAGATACCGTCTTTCTGGGGGCGCTGTTGAGCTATTTCTTTGATACACACGTTTGTGTGGAGCTCTGCAAGTTTAGAAGTTGGAAGACGCTCTAAAAACACTCTATAATCATTTTTTTTTTTGCAAGAATCTTCAAGGGTGGTTGAGCAGTCTTATGCAGTGAAAACAATGGAAAAGTTTATTTCCCCAAAGTTTCCTGGGAGAGGTGCTCCTGTCTGAGGGCCTATGGGACACCTCGGTGAGGAAGGGACAGGGAGCTCTCCTGGGTCAGTTATTCATCCAGAATTAGGTGTAAAATCCAAAGCAGCAACTAAACCTTGGCATCTATATGAGCCCTACTATCTGGGTTCCAATCCGAGGTAAGACAGTCTACGTCACAGATTGAAATTGCTTTGAGTGAAATTTCTTCTCAGTGTGTGGTTATAGAGAATAGACTGGAGAATACAGAAAAAGCAGTCCAGCTTAATGAAAAAGAGATAAAGGCAGTATTGGCACAAACACTTACTTTAAAAGGAGCGGTGAATGCAGCACTACATGAACAATTAGCACAGGCAGCTAGGATTGAGCACCTGGAGAATAATATATTGAGATGTAATTTAAGGTTCATTGGATTTCCTGGTACTGTTCTAAATGAAGAGCTGAAAGAGGTGGTGGAAGCAATGCTTAGAGCAGTTTTTGCTTTGGAATCTTACTTCACTTTGGAATTTGTATTTCATCCCTCATGCATTTTAAAGGATCTACAGGTAAGAAAATCAGGTGCAAGGTACATTATTGTTACTTTTTCAACATTGGCTGAAAGAAATAAGTTTCTCCAGATGGCTAGGCAGAAGAAACCCATGATATATGAGGGAACTCGGATACATTTGTATCTGGATTTCTGTCTGCAAACGCAATGAAGACAGAAAAGGTTCTCATCTATTATGTCAGAATTCAAAGAGGCTGGAATTCCAGTTGCATTACTAGTGCCAGCTCGCCTGAGAGTTCAATTCCAGGGCAAGGCTTTTTATTTTGAGGATCAAGATGCTGTATGATCGTTTTTCGAAAAGAATATTAAGATACCTGAAGATCTGGGTTCAGATTTTGAACAGGAGGAGATAGAAGTAACACAGTATCATCCAGTTTGACTAATAACATTTTCTCCCCTTTATTTCTTTTTCATCACATTTTGAGGACTGGATAGATGGGACTTGAAAAAATATCTTAAACTTTGGATTTTATAACTTTTTACTTGCTATCGTTGTGATGTAAATAGCTTGGAGCACACATAAATTTTCTTTCTTTTATGTTTTGTTCTGGCTCTAGTTTAAATTGACATACTGGAATTTTACTATTTCCCCCTTAAAAATAGGATACTTTATTAAGTTTAAAATTCTGCTGATTTAACCTATTTCAAAATGTTTTTCTCTTGAATTTTCTTTGTATGCAATTAAAAGAATATTTCTTTAAGAAAACAATAAAAATAAAGTATATAAAAAAGAGATACCTTCTTTATCATCATGTGGAAAAATAACACAGCGGCAGAGCACCAGAATAATAGTTGGGAGGGTGCCAGGGTTTAATTCCCAGTTGGGAATATTTTTTTCCTCATTATGATTTAGTTCATTAGCATGCATCTCATGTCTAGGAATCTTATTCCTCACCATATGAAATGACAGCACAATGGCACAGGGATGCAGCTAAGAATTTTGGGGTCCAGGACAAGTCACTTGAAATGGGCCCCTGTCTTCCATACCAGCTAATGACAGGGGTAATGTTAGCTCCTCAGGTAGGCCCCCCTTGAACTTGGGAACCAGGACAAATCCCCACTTGTCCCCCCATTACTGCTGCCCTCAATGGCAGAGCACCAGAGCAGGAGTTGAAAGGGTGGCTTTGTTTGATTTCCAGTTTGGAACATTTGTTTTTGGTTTTTCTTTCTCTAGAAACTTTCGGTCTCACCCTGTGGTACAGCACCAGAACAGTAGCTGAAGGGGAACTGGGTTTGATTCCCAGTGAGGTACAGTTTTTCTTTGCATCTCTCTCTCTCTCTAGAAACCCTCTTTCTTTCCATGTAGAATAATAACACCATGGCAGAGCACTAGGACAGAAGTTGGGAAGGAATTTGGGTGTGATTCCCAACTGTGAACATTTTTTCTTCCCCAATTTAATTTATGTTGTTAGCACACATCTGTTGTAGAAGATGGATTGTTAGCTGCAATTGCAGATATCATGGTCAGATGGATTGAAAACTGGCTAGCCGGACGCACTCAGAAAGTAGTGGTCGGTGGGGGGCTCTTGAACTCTAGAGAGGTCGGTAGTGGGGTCCTGGGTCCGGTCCTGTTTAATGCATACATTTCGGACATCAGGGAGGGTATAGGGTGTGAAATGAGTCTCTTCGCCGATGACTCCAAGATGAGAGCAGTAGTTGAGGGGGAAGAGGGAAGGTTGGCCTTGTAAGGGGACCTGGACACCCTGGAAAGGTGGGCTCACACATGGAAATTAAATTTCAATATCACCAAGTGCAAGGTGTTACATCTTGGGTGGGGAAACCCTAAACCCAGGTACACCCTGGAAGTGGAGGTGCTGGAGGCCTCAACAAGGGAAAAAGACCTAAGGGTCATGGTGGATGAATGTATGAATAACTCTGAGCAGTGCAGGAGAGCAGCTAGCAAAGCAAACAGGATGTTGGGATGCATTGTAAGGGGGATCACATCTAGGAGCAGGGATGTGATTCTGCCGCGGTACAATGGACTGGTTAGACCACATCTTGAGTACTGTGTACAGTACTAGAGACCACACTTGAAGAGGGAGATACAGCTCCTGGAAAGGTTACAGAGGAGGGCAACTAAGATGATACGAGGACTAGGGGATTTGATGAATGAGTACAGACTTGAGGAGCTCTGCCTGTTTTCATTGGAGGAGAGGAGAGGAGAGATGGGGGACATGATTGAGGTTTCCAAGTACCTCAAGGAAATAAATAGGGTAAACACTGAGGGGATCTTTAGACTAAAGCAGGGAGGTATCACCAGAGGGCATGGTTTGAAGTTGGAAGGTAAAAGGGTGAGGGGGAAAAGAGGAGGAGGTTTTTCACTGAGAGGGTGGTGGATCCTTGGAACATGCTGCCTGGTGAGCTGGTTCAGAGATCCACAGTGGAGGGCTTCAAGAGAGGGTGGGACAGACACAGAAAGCGGATGTATCAGATGATGGCCTGGCCCAGGGGGGTGGGGATGGATGATAGGTATTTCTGGAACACAAGGGGGCCTCGGTAGCCAACTAGGGAGCTGAGGTTTGAGCAGACTCAATAGACCATAAGGCCTAATCTTCTGGCAACTAGTATGTTAGTATATCAGTGATAGGGTTTTCAGGAAATGGAGTAGGTTTTCAGACCGTATTTTTTATTTTTTTGGTTTACAAAAGATCATGCTGACCCCAGAGGCCCTACTGCAGGAACTGATCAGGTTAAAAGTTTAGAATTTGTGTATTGCGCAGGGTATGCCCATAAGGGGCACACTGGATAGACCTAAAGGTCCTTTTGCTGGCATAATCTATGTTTGTATGTTTATATGCATGCCTGTTTATTTTGTGAGCTGTGTGTGCTTGCATATAAATATGTATTTGTTTTGCCAAGCATCTGCATGCACTTTGTTTAGCATGTATATGCATGTTTTACTATACAAAAATGATATACCATACCCTAGCATCACTCAGTACTATTGGTATATATTATTATATGTTCCCTGTGTAGCTGTAAGCATATTTTATAGGCATTAGTTTATTATGTATGTTTGCTAATGGTGTATGTGTGCACAGGTTATCATTGAAAACAAGTTTGACTTGATGGATATAATCCTGTGTAAATAAATGTTTGAATTGATTGATTAACTGATCAATGGTTGATCATATGTTTTATTATAAGATTTGCCTTTTAAAGGTCTGTTCCTCTGCAATTTGTTTTGCACTCCTGACTCTGCATTTACACTCTCAGAATGTGTCCTGCCAGATCTGTTTTCACTGGCATAGTGTACGTTAATCATCTTGTATTCCTCTTTTCTTTTTTTTTTCTTTTTTATAATTCAAAGTTTATTAATTTTCATATACACATATAAGAGCAGCACCAAACTCAACTGATAGAGATACACATAGATAAGCTCCAAAAGCTTCTAAAAAGGCTGCTCTCCCCCATACCCAACCCCCTCCTCCCTGACCTACCCTCCCCCATCACAGCTCATATTATCCAAAGTATGCATCAGCCAAATCTGTGTAATTACTTGCAGAGTAGTCTAAGCACAGAGCAGCATGTAAAAAGGATCCCAAATTTGTCTGCATCTGTTCGTATTCCTCTTTTCTGTGTCTGGTTACATTGAGTACCTTCTTTGGCATTCACATACATTTAGTACACATCCTTATAAAATAGTATGGTTTCCCAGCATATTTATAAATCACTGCTTATGAAAGAGATGTATGAACCAAGGATCCCTTCCATCTTTAAATTCCTATTACTATTTATGTAACTAATATAAAGCAGTCCTGAATATCGCATGCTGAAAAAAAAGAAGCATCACAACAAAGATGTCTAATAGATGTGTATTAAAACTGGTATAACAACATTTCAAAACTGCCCCTTAAATGCTATTGAGTTCAGACATACTGCATTGCATAGTTTATGTCTAGCGCTACCATAAAGCAAACATGTCTGGAAATGGGACTTTACTTAATATAGGTTTTGCTTTGTAAATAAGGAGAACAAGAAAAATAACGAGAATAATAGTTTTTCCACTTTTCAGCAGTATTGTTCTCAAAAGGAAAATATCTAGGACAGTAAATTTCTACTATGTAAAACTGGAAGGATTATATTTGTCCAGACTCACTTAACTATTAATGTTTGAACACTTAGAATTATTCTTGCTATTTCTTAGATTTCCCAACAAGTTCAGGCATGTAGAAATGGTCATTGTCCCCCAGATCCCTGCAAATAATGACACAGGCAAGTTCTGTGTGGGTGCTCAGTTTTGGCAATTAATTTACTTATTCATTTTTATCAACACCCTAATTTACAAAGTCTGTTATACATGTACGTGAATCACATCATTCGCTATTTATATATTTTTACACTGGATACATTCCCAGTTCATTTCTCCAACCATAATTCCTTTTACAACTTTATACTTGATTTTTTTTTCTTTATTATTATCTTCTTCCCCCCAGATGTACATCATGTGGGGGCCGTCCTTCTTCTTCTTCCTTTGTTTGAAGGGATAAGAGCATACACACCATACCCCTGCTTTTTGTTAAGTTGTCCTATGTCCTATTTATTGTTTTTTCCCTCTTTAATCCTCCCCTTATCCTATCCCCCCCTTATTTTCCATCTTTCCTGTCTGGTGCCAGGGCTGTCCACCTTCAGCAGCCCCATCTCTGGTCTACTGTGCTCCATTTTCCGCAGTGACCACACCAATCTATTCTTCATTCAGGGTGGGTGAGTAGGAAAACCTCTTAGAGCAAAATAGTGAGCTCCCAGGGCTGTGCGTGCCCTTAAGTACCCACTTACTCACCCCACTCTCTCTCCTGGCCTAGCCAGTCCTTGTTTCCCACCTCAATCCCATCTCTGACCTCACAGACTCCACCCCTTTTATGACCTCACTCATCCCTCAGCTCAACCCCCTCCTCCTCCCTTACTGCCCTAAGCCCCTCCCCTATTTCTGGCTCTCCCACACACTTATCTGGGCCTGAGGACAATGGGGTCTGCCCCTTTTAATTGGACAACCCACTTTGTCCCTCAGATCCCTGCAAATAATGACATGGACAAGTTCTGTGTGGGTGCTCAGTTTTGTCAATTCATTTACTTATTCATTTTTATCAACACCCCAATTTACAAATCTGTTATACACATGCATGATTCACAACAGTCACTTTTTATAAATTTTTACACTTTATACATTCCCAATTCATTTCTCCAAACATAATTCCTTTCACAATTTTATACTTGATTTTTTCTTTCTTCATTATCTTCTCCCCCCCAGATGTACATCATGGAGGGATGTCCTTCTTCTTCCTCCTTCATTTGAAGGGGTATGAGCATATACACCTTACCCCTGCTTCTTGTTGAGTTGTCCTATGTCCTATTTAATGTTTTTTCCCTCATTAATCCTCACCTTATCCTATCCTCCCTTCTCCCTTATTTTCCATTAGTCCACCTCCAGCCTGTGATGGATGGTGGACTTCCCCCCCTTTTATCTAAAACCCTTTTTCCCCCCTTTTCCCCATGTCCAGGGCTCAATGACATTGGCAATCTCAGAATTAAACATTGCCAACCCTACACCCAATAAATGTACCCCATTTCCACTGTAAAACTCATCCACGTGCTCCAGGACCCCATGATGTATGACTTAGCCTCCTGTGCACTCAAATAACCTGCCTACCTTTGATTCATGCATTTTCAGGCCCTATCCATAGCCTTATGGTTGATTGCATGCCACCATACTCATCTTGGCATGATATCTGACCAGACCAGAGTAACCGCTGGCCACCATTCCTTTATTTTTTGCACATCCTTCTTGATTTGATAAAATATATCGAGCCAATGCCTGGTCCCTGGATCATTTCCACGCAAATGAATCACTATCTAGTCCGGCCGATGATGATCCTTCAGATTTCCCTCAGCATTAGCAGCAGCTGCACCCACTTCATGACACGCTGGCCTCTCCATGTCAACTTACTAAGCATCCATCTTTTGTTCCCCCCATTCCATCTTATCAGTATCTTCTCAGGACTATGTCCAGCCTGTTAAAAGGGACGGTAAGGGAATAAACAAAATATTATCATTTAGGCAATGTGTTGTGAACATATCATTTATAACAATCAGAAGACTACTTCCCTCTTTGCTTTATATCCCCTGTTGTCCTCCCCTCAGCTGCCATCTCTGAGGCTGCTCCAATACTAAATGAATGGGAGGAGTACCCCATCAGGTCTTCCCCTAAGAATATCATACCCTTTGTTAACACATCCACTATCTGTGACCTCTTCACTGGGGTCCCATTCCCATGTACAAATAGAAACCTCTTACAGCAAAATAGTGAACTCCCAGGGCTGTGGCACCCTTAAGTACCCCCCCGCTCAGCCGACTCTCTCTCCTGGCCAGGCCAATCCTTGTTTCCCACCTCACTCCCATCTCTGATCTCATAGGGTGCACCCCTTTTGTGATCTCACCCATCCCTCCTTTCAACCCCCTCCCCCTCCTTTCCTCCCAAAGCCCCTACCCCTATTTCTGGCTCTCCCACACACACTTTCCTGGGCCTGAGGACAATGGGGTCTGCCCCTTTCAATTGGGCAATCCACTTTGTGGTAGTGCCTTCAGCACCATTGTTCCAACTTGTCCAAAATTGCTACTGTGACACTCAGTGTCTAGTGCTCTTGTCTTGTTTCTGGGTTTGATCTGGTATCTGACCTGGTGACCGATAGTTTAAGCTAATTTTATCCTCCATATCCCTTAATGCTTTCATCTTGATTGACAGTAAGTAATTCTATTCTGTTCTTGGAATTAACTCACTGATTCTGTATTCTAAGTGTTATTTATTTATTTTAAAAGTTTTGCCAGGAAGGCATGCTAAGCTGATAACAGTTCATTTCTAGATGCATGCGGGGGCACAAGTGAAGACAAAATAAATAGTGAATTAAAAGCATTACAAAATCAGTATTCTTCTGAAAGCAATACAGTGCATCAAAATGAGCATAATCTTATCACTGCAAAGCAAAATAGTACAACAAAGTACATGCAATAGATAGAAATTGAATCTGGATAGGCAAGGGGAAATTAACCCAACAGACATAGTGGTGGGGTGGAGAGGAATTAGGTCAGGGCAATGTGAGTAAGGGGACAGAGTACAGATAAAGTGAGAGGGTCATGGACAGTTGCAGGTGGAAATATAAAAGTCCTGAAGAAGATGCCTACAGGATAAGGCAAGAGTCATGGCAGATTAGCAGTGAAGGGTGGACCAAAGTTTTGGAAAGTGATATGAGAAGGCAGCTTGACCCAAAATAGATTTCCTGGATAGAATATAAAGGAAATTAGAAACATTGCTGCAGAAATGGTAGGTGGAAGGTTGGGGAGAAGCAGGTGGTAGGTAAAGTAGGAGGGAAGGAAGCTAAACAGTAATTTGGATATAAAGGAGGCACAGTGGGAAGGTGCCTAGCATCAAGAGAGGAGGAGGGAGGGAGAGGATAGAGTAGTAAAAGTAGTGATGGGCTCAAAAAGGACAGTCCAAGGAAAAATGGCAAAAGCACTGAAAGAGGGGTTCCAGTATTGGCAAGGCAGGATTTGGAAGCTCCACTGTAAGCTATGTCACTAAAGTAAATAAAATATGGCCAGAGCTGATAGGGCTGTGACGAGCTGCCAAATGAGCAAAGTTACATGTGTGCGAAGAAATTATTGAATGCCCAGGTGTAGCTTGATCATTTATTGGCGGTCTTGCACCAAATTTTCAACATGGCCTTTTTGGGATCCTCCTCATGAAGTGTGCCAGTGTCATTTTGTTCACTTATCCTGAAAGGTGATTTTGCAGAGTGACTGCACCATCCTGTGCCAGAGGTGCAAAAACATGTTTCAGGCAGGGTGTGATAAATGACAGATGTACTGTTTAAAAGGAGGTGTGCAAAAATGGCAATGTTGAAAATGTGGAGGAAAAATATTAAAAATTGGCAAAGTCAGGAGTGTGTGTGGAAACTGTGCAAAGCACACTCACAACACCATCATTTTTTGGAATTTTTTCACCAGATTTGCAACATGGGTTTTTTGGGACCCCACCTCATGAACAGTGCCACTGTCATTTCATGAATTGGTCCCAAAAGGTGATTCCATGCTGCAACCAGGAAATCACCTTTTGGGACAGAGTAATGAAATGGCAATGAAAGTTTTCATGAGGTGGGTTCCCAAGAATCCCATGGTGAAAATCTGGGGTCAAAATTCCAAAAAATGGCTCATTTATCATAATAAGTTGAAAACCCCATTGAATGGCATTACAGCACGCTTACCATTGATTCTATTTCAATTTCAATTTCAATCAATCTTTATTTATCCAGGTGAAAACACCATTGAGACAGCTCATTTACAAGGTGGACCAGGTACAGGTAGTGTATATATTTAAAAAGTAGATGAACATATAATATGAGGCACAATAAAATACAATCTTACACATAGGTTATATATAGTACAGTTTGATGAACATATGATACAAGACACAATCAATACAAACTTGCAATTAGGTTATAGTTTGTACAACATATTCAAAAGAAGAATAAGAACATGTTTCTACATCAAATATGTGAAAATAAAACAGATGAGAACAGCAGGATGCATGAGTCATTTAATACAAAATGTTACCCTGTAACCAAAATTTCCAGGTAGTAGAAGCAATAAGAGAACTGGTCACTGGGAGAAGAGGAAGAGCTCCAGAATGGTTAAGTTAGTGAGAGCAGTTGCATAATTCTTTAAAGGTCTTAGCAAAGAGAGTTTGAAGAAGGGTACTTTTGCAGGAAGAACTATTCTTAAGGTTGTTTGCATAGTGTTCCAAATGGCAGGGAGAAAGTGACTTATGGCCACTTTGCCAAAGCATGTGTTTACCTTAGGAATAGCAAGAGAGGAATATGAAAAGCTTCTTAGAAGATAACTTTCTGGTTGACAGAGAGGTAGACAGTCAGAAAAGTATTTAGGAAGCTTATTAAGCTCTAAGTGGCCAAAGGATAGCATTTTTATGCCGTCTGTAACTAAGTGGGTTCCAGCCAAGCATAGAGTAAAGGGTGCAGTGATGAGTGGAGTATGGTGCATTTGTGATGAATCTAATTGCCCGATGATAGAGGGTGTCAAGTTTCCCTAAAGCCACACTAGTCCCATGACCATACAGGATATTTTCATAGTCTAGGAGTGGTATTCACCAAGCAATGACTGTATGACAGGAAAGGTAAGGGGACCCTTTGTAGTATATATACATGTACTTGGAACAAAAAGCATAGCTTTGGTTTTTTTAGCATTTAAGAGCAACTTCAGATGCAGCAGGTTTTACAGTAGACGGTTAAACTCAAGTTGGAGACCTTTGCAGCCTGGTCCGGAGATGGCCTGGCTTAGTATAGCACAGTGTCATCCACAAACAGAAGAATACTAGCATCTGAGATTCCATCATTCAAGTTGTTAATACAGACAGCAAACAACAAGGGTCCTAATATGGATCCTTGGGGCACTCCTCTTTGCATAGTCTTCAGTGTAGAAAGGTTACCATCCGCTTTGACTTGGTGGTGTACAGTGAGATAGCCAGTAAATCATTTGATTGACAGTAGATCTGCTCCAACAATACGCAGGGTGGTAATAAGAAGGTCATGGTTCACCGTATCAAAAGCTTTACTCAGATCAAGGAATAAGCTGCATACGTATTTTTTATTATCTAAGGCCATTTGCCAATCATTTGTGACTTTGGCAAGCATAGAGATTGGGCTATGGTTAGGCCTAAAGCCAGATTGAACCTCGTTAAGAAAATCGTGCATATCAAGGTGTTGCCTTAGCTGTAAATTCACTACTTTCTCCAGTACCTTTAACAAAATAGGGAGTAACAAAATGGGGCAATAATTGTTTAAGTCACAAGTGTCACTAGATTTAAAGAGTGGAATCACCTGTGCTCTCTTTCATACTGTTGGGATGGAACCCTGCATGAGGAACAAGTTAAAGAGATGAGCTATCGGAGTGGCTAGAGCATAATAACCTAACTTTAGGTAATATGGCTCTATTTGGTCTGCACTAGCACTTTTTCTAGCATCTAGAGCCAGGAGATGGTCCTCAATTTGCTTCAAAGTGATGGGTTGGAAGGTGAAGGTTGCCTTTTGTGTTAATAGACAAAGGTTAAGCCAATCCGGTTTTGGAGCACCTAGCTGAGATCGGAGTGACCTGGCCAGTGAGGTATCGAAGGCCATCCTGCTGTGGCAAAATGGTTGTTTAGAAGTTCAAGAATAGATTGTTTGTCGGTAAAGGAATCACCGTCCTTAGTGATTTTTAGGGGGGGAGAGAGGGAGCAGAGGAGTAACTTTTGATGTCCTTTAGAGTTTTCTAAAATTTCTTGGAGTCGTTAGTGGCATTATCAATTTCTGATTGGAAGTACTTTGCTTTCTCAGTTCTGCTAAGCTTAGTTCACTGATTCCTAGCTGCCCTGAAGGCTGACCAATCTGCTGGGAGTTTAGTTTTCCTTGCTTTTTTCCACAAGGAGTCTCAAAGAGTTCTTCAGTTTGTGGTTCGACTTTGAAGGGTGCAGACATGTTCCAGTCCAGAGAAGATGACAGCGTTGACCTCTAGAGTTAAGTATGGGGTAAGAGGGGGAGCGGTGAGGTGGGTGCTCAGTTAGAGGGTGGTGGAGGGGGACTGGGGTGATGACGAGGAACTGTTTTCTTTTTTACAGATAAAACAAAAACCAGAAAAATACATCGGGAACTGTTTTCTTTATTTAAAGGTAAACCCACCAAAAAAGCAGACATTTGGCACACTGGGGTGGGCTCCCAGTGCTCCACATAAAAGAAAAGGGAAAAAAAATGGTGTGGGACAAATTTCTTTATTTACAGGTAAAAAACAAACAAAACAACATTTGCACACACTGGGGTGAGCTCCGATAGTGCCAACTGAGTGGCCGGGGGTGCTGATTTTTGCTGCATTGACAGTGATCGCAGCCAGAGGAAGGGAACAGTTTGTGGCCTCATTGGCAGCAGACAGGAAGGAGCCCAACTGGTTCTGTGGGAGGGCAGCAGGAAAAATAGGCCATATTCGGTGACGATCACAAAGAGGAGGGACCCGTTCTCGGCTGCATTGGTGGCTGAAGGCAGCGAATGGCATTATACCATTCACATGATGGCACCAGCAGAACTACGCATGTGCACAAGTCACACATGCATAGTACACACCAAGGAATGTGGAAGTAACTGTCAAAATAGTGTGGCTGTAATTCCATAGTGGCCGATCGTGGCAGAGGGGTTCAAGCTCCATGGGGCTTTCGGAAGGATACTTCCAAAAGTCCAATGGAAGGTTCCACGATTGACCATTTTCAAAGCTACATAGTGATCCCAATAGGGCTGTAGGCTCCACCCACAGACCTAAAAATTGGGAGGTTCATCTTAAAAAAATCTCATGATGGGCAGGAAGCAAGATACTTGCTTTGTTCCTATATAGTGACCAAGCTTGTGGTGGAGCTTTTGGTGTATGGCATCTATGTGAACCAAGAAATCAAGAAGATGGTCCAGCCAAACCCCAAGGTACTTAAAGGGGAATACATCCTCAACTGTATCACCATCAAGAGTGTGGAATAAAAGGAGGGAGATGTTTCTGGCAAGCTTCTGTTGGTTGCCAAATGTCATGGAAACTGTTTTCATTAGCATCGAGGAACAGTGGATTTGTTCATAACCAGAGCTGAATATTATCAAAATCCAGTTGCGTAATAAGGCCATTGGAAAAGAAGCCAGATGCAAACAACACTGTATCATTAATGTACATTTGAATGGACACAGGAACCAGCAGAGAGGAGGTCAGTTAAGAATATGGAAAAGAGATCGGGGGTTCAGGATGGACCCCTGAGGGATTCTTGAACAGTTAGGTAGTGGAGGGGTATAGGGAGCTTCTGATCCAGATAGCTAAATACTTGCCCTCAAGGTAGGAGCAGAACCAATTGACATTATGACTGTGCTTGCATTGTAGTTTAGAGGTTAGAGTAACAAACTATGGATGAGCTTGGTACATCCAGTAGACCTATGTTTGAATCCAACAGCCTACATGTGCACACTGTGTGAGTCTAAGCAAGTCACTTAACCACCCAGTGCTCCCAGGTCACTCCTGAAAACAGGCATCTGTGTCTAGTGGGCCTTACCTGGTTACCAAAGAACAAAACAAAAATATTGACATCACATATAGTGTGACCTTACTCTCCTCTTTTTCAATTTTCTTGATCAGAATATAATCTGACAGAGTGGTATAATATTCGTTATTTTTTGTCCATCATGTTTTAGTGATACTGATTACATCCACCCATCACTTAACCCTCTTTTCCATTTATGTTTATTCCTGTTCATGTATGCCTGGAATGACCAATAAACTAAATGGAGTAAATCTACATATAATATGATACTGGCCTGACTGAGATATTTTCATGTATTTTATTGCAGGGTAGACCTCAGCAACAAACTGTACCATGCAGTATAACTATATTGTTTGTAAATGTAGGAATCAATACTGTAACATAAGAACTTTGTATCTGTACTCAATGTGAAGAGACATTGAGCCTTCTCAAGTTAGTTTTATAACGCCAATATTTCTGTTTCTAGAGTTAATTTGATCTGTTTCTCTGAATTTGTTTTGAACTAATCAGCCATGCAATAGTCACCCCATTTCTTTCTTTGGTTGCTATGGATTTGCACATTCCTCACCTGAAGCTGAATTTGAAATACGATGCATACATTGCAAACTACATTACTGCAAGCAGATCAGTTTTGTAATGCCTGTGGCATTGTATAGTTAAAACCAGAGGTTTATCTTCAAGACTCATTAGATTTTCAATTTTAGAAATGTATGTAGATATATAGAAACTCAAGGTATCTTTTTTGCATAGTGTGTTATGAATATATATAAGAATTATATCACTGCATCTAAAGAAAACAACCCAATGAATATTGGCAATCTCTGTAGTTGCAGTTTTTGATCCTCAGAATTTTAATGCACATTTTTGCATAAACTATGGGCCTAGTATTTAAAGATGGCCACAATACATGTGAACTGAGAAATCTGGATGTAAAAACAGGCATGCTGCATACCTTTTGTCATATTCAAAACTAGCACAGAGCTTACTGTTAATGTACATTGTAAGCATAGTTCACCATGCCAGCTGAATGGTCATTACATTTATATGCAAAACAAAATGGTTATATTAAATGCATGCTGAAAATAAAAAATAGAGTTACAAATATACGTTTTGACCTTAGGTCTTCTTCAAGAAATATCTAAAAGAGAAAAAAAAAAGTTAGTGTGCTTACATTTATATAATTAGTTCTCCACAACCTTCAACCAAAATTATACTGCTTAGTCAGCAAGAAATAATTTTATTTATAAACAGAATAAATAGGAAATTAATTATTAAATGGTCAATAACTAACCACTGGTGGATGGTGTACTTGATACTAGAGCTAAGCAGATGAAAGGTGCAGGATGATTACTTGTACTTATGCTTGTAGGACTGCAAGAATGCCCAGTGATAAAATGAGTAAGTTAGTGGGTATTGCTGGAACTGGCAGGTATGACATAACTGGCATTAAAAATGGGTAGGAAAACATTGCATCCTGACTGGCTGACAGGGTTCTAACCCATGTGCTTATGTAACAGCATCCACCTATCAGGGAACCCTTTTGGCAACCAGGACACAGCACATATAGGTATCAATGCCTCCCAGAAAGTTTTAGAAAAACTTTCTGGAAGCCATGTTAGTAAAGTGAAAGCAAATAAATTGTCATGCACCATAGCTTACAAAAAAAAAAAATCTTATTTTAAAACTCCCATTCACTGAAATACACAGCATTTCATACATATGTTTAAAATCTCTGATGTAACGACGCTATGTCATGTCTCACCTTTTTTTTTTTGTCTTCTTCACTTAAGACCAGAAAACCTCTGTCCAGATTTTTCTCTCTCTCCAGCGGGTTCTCACAGAAGTTCTTGATGTTTACTCATGCCGACCCATCTTCCTCCCAGCTGCACATTGTTATCTCATTCAATAGATTTTTTCAGCCCTGCTTCTCACCTCCCCCTGCATCACTGTCAGATGCACAATACATAAATAATACAGTAGTTGTTTAGTATAACATGAAAATGGCCCTTGCATCTCATCATGGTATAGTGACTTGACACGCCTGCCCACTGTGAACCTCCTCACTCAGCCGCACTGTTGTCCAGTTTAAATTTTTTTGGTTTTTTAATAAATGTCTAAACCTGACACACTGCTCTGATATGTAGTGTGGCTCCAGTGTACTTAGAGCTGCTTCATTTTCTAAATTATTGGCTCAGTTGCTCTCCACTATCACCTGGCTCTTAGTGCCATGTCTACAGGGGGCTGTGTCATGCCCCCATAACAGCACTATTGGTCACTGGTAAAAATATACCATTTCAGTTGCTCACTCAGACCCATGGTCACTGACTTTAATAAAAAAAAATATATACTTACTTTATTTTAAATGTGCATGGCACCAATCACAATCTGCACTACTACATGGCCTGCACATTATCTTGTGCTGTTGCCATGACAGCACACAGAGTTGGGTTCCACCACTCAAGCGGTTACTTTAATTATTGCTCTCCCTCACTCTGCATCAAACAGCATTTTGGGGCAGCACTACAACCACAGTTCTGCACAGACAGAGGCATAAATAACTAAATCAATTAAAGCATGATGATGCCCAATGAACTGCGAACAAGCTGCATACCAACATAAGAACATATAAAGAAGCCAGCAGGCAAAGGCCATTTGGTCTATCTAATCTGCCCATACTGCAAGGTACACAGTTTGAGCTACTGACCCTGCCTCTCACATCACTCCTCTCGTCCTTTCCATCCTCCCTACCCATGATCCTCACCTTCCACTTATGCCAATCCCAGCATCTCTTGAAGCTGCTCACCATCTTCAGTGAGACCACCTAATACATAATTTGAATAAATATTTGGGAAATATTAGCAGTGACTGCTTACAACATTGCTACCTTATGGCACAAAATCTATAACAGGGACTTTTTTAAATTAAAAACATTATAAATTGCACCTTTATTATTTTAGGGGGGGTGATGAATTTTATTAGCACAGTAAGACATTCCGAGTTGGGGTTTGTCATGGGATAAACACCCTCCTAGGTGCTGAATGCACCTGGAGCAGGATATTTAAAAAAGTGCAAAATGGAGCACAAACATATGTACTTTATCCTGCAATAGCACCAGTGGGCAAAAATACTATATTCAGATGAACAGTGCAGGGTGCTTTTCATCTGAATACAGGTCATATGTTGCCCAGCACTAAGCCATTATGCCCCACCTGATAGGGTCCTCAAGATAGAGCCCTGGCACTATCTAGCACCAGGGAAAAATTTGCAATATTCAAAGGTCCCCATGCAAATGAGCCCATTGTGTATGCAAGCTGCTAAGGGGCCATTTGCATGCCCATTATGGCTAATTTGCCAGGGGCTGGAGGATCTTTAGCACTGAACATTGCCCATCAAGTGAGTTGTCCCTGGTGCTAGTGGCATCCCCTGCCCTCTGATCCTAGTCTGAGTTCAGTAAACATATATCCCTGGAGTCTAGTGGTGCCTCCGCCCTCCAATCACATTCCCATTACATAAATAAAATATTCCTGGTGTCTAGTGGTGCCCTCTGCCTTCTGATCTCAGTCCTGTTATATAAATAAAATGTCCCTGGTATCTAGCAGTGGCCCCCACCCACCGATCCCAGCCCCATTATATAAATAAAATGTTGCTGGTGTCTAGCAGTGCCCCACACCCTATGATCCCTGTCCCAATATTCCCAATATATAAATAAAATATCCCTGGTGTCTAGCTCTGCTCCCGCCCTTCAATCCAAGTCCTATTATATAAATAAAATGTCCATGGTGTCTAGCAGTGTCCCCCCACCCTCTGATCCCAGTCCCATGTTACTGTAGATATTTCACTAGTCTCCAGCAGTCCCTTCCCCCACCAGATTCCCATCCCAGTACTGGGACAGCTGCCACCATGACAGCTGGGTCACCACTGCCCATGTCAAGCCATAAGCACAAAAGTCATTCCACCCCACAACAAAGCCCCATCCCAAAGCCACACAGTGTAGAGGTTCTCTCCCTCCCATACTTCATTGGTGGATAGTGGCTCCCCACCCACCTGCAGCACTGACTCCCAGACCTCCCAGTCCCCTTACCTGTCTGTTGGTGCCACAGGTAAAGGATTTCAAGCAACACAGCCCACAACACATCTCCAAGCAGCCTGGCATCTCTCATTAGCATGGAATGCATCTTATTTATAGAGCATGGGTGATGCACCTTGCCCTATAAATAAGATGCTCTCCCTGCTAAAAAGAGATGCCAGGCAGCCAGGAGGTGTGTGGTGGGCTGTGCCACTCGATGTCCTTTACCAGTGCACTGATTGACTGACAAGTGGGGGCCATGGTGAGAGTCAAAATACGGTAGGTGGGGGCCACTATCCACCAACATGTGGTATGGGT
The DNA here is from genome assembly GCA_016271365.2 of Neoceratodus forsteri. Lineage (NCBI taxonomy): Eukaryota > Metazoa > Chordata > Ceratodontiformes > Ceratodontidae > Neoceratodus > Neoceratodus forsteri. Next base: position 316,162,655 of record CM028134.1, read on the forward strand.
GGGGGGACCTGTACACTGTACTGTTCAGGGATGGGGCCTTGTTGTGGGGGGGTGACTTCTGTGCTTAAGGCTTGACATGGGCAGTGGTGACATGGCTGTCACAGGGGTGGCTGTCCCAGTACCAGGATGGGGATCGGGTGGGGGAAGAACCAGTGGACACCAGGGAAAGATCTATAGTAACACAGGAGTGGTAACGGAGAGCAGGGGGCACAGCTAGACACCAGGGAAATTTTATTTATATAACAAGACTGGGATCGGAGGGTGGTGGCACCATGAGATACCAGGGACATATGTTTACTGAATCAGAAATGGGATTGGAGGGCAGCAGGCACCACTAGACACCAGTGAGTGATGTGTTGGGGTGGGGGCATGTAGTAGTAGTAAGAAGTAGTAGTAGTAGTAGTAGTAGTAAATCATCTTTTATTCAAATATGAATAATTGGATACATTCACTTGAGCATAGCTCATTTTCAATGAAGTTCCAAGTTTGATTAGGAGAGTCCACATAAATTGACAATACAACAGAATTAATACAAGACAACAAGTGAGACAATTAACCAACAATAAATAAAGTTAAAAATAAAAAAGCAGTTCCAAAACACATAACAATCAGACTTTAAAGTGTTAACAGTTATTGCATAATGTACTCTTATTTAGTGCAAACATATACCATTTTCTTAGTTCGATTGTATTATGCTTGGTTTTATTACTTCTCAAAGCTGGAGGGGATCTATTCCATAGGCTAATACCTCTGGCAAGTACAGAAGATCTTCCTATATTCAGGTTACATTTAAGCGGAACAAATTGAGTTCCAGTTGAGGCCCTTAGACTTTCCTTGGTCTTTCTAACCTCAAATAGGTCAATGATATAGTTAGGTACTTTTTTATGCCAAACTTTAATCATAAATTGAAGCAAATGTAGATCTCTTCTCACTGTAGGACTGAATCAATCTAATTCCTTAAAGAGTAGACACCTATGTGTTCTATAGGGAGCATCCAAAACAAAAAGAGCCAGTCTGCGAAAGACTAAATCTACACTACTTGAATGTTTTTCTAAAGCTCCTCCATAGAGCAGATCACCATAATCCATCACTGGAAATATCAGAGAGTTGACTACAGTCAGGCGGACTTCTCTGGTCATAAGCCTTTTATATTTATACAATGCACCCAGTTTTCTATTAATGTTTTTTATAAAGGGGTTTATATAGATATCCCACCCTAAACTAGGGTCTAACCAGACCTCAAGATATTTATATGAGTCCACCTGCTTGATGGCAGTGCCATCCACTGTGTGAATTTCCAAATGCAAATCTTTTTTATTGTTATTATTATTTTTAAACAGCAATGATTGTGTTTTATTGGTATTTAGAATAAGGTAATTCACCTTATAGAAATCCTGAATTTCATCAAAGGCCAATTGCAGCCTCTCATTTATAGATTCTACAGTATCTCCCTCAACATACAGCACAGTGTCATCAGCATACATATGACACTGTGCAGCTGTAGATACAATTTTGAGGTCATTCATATAAACATTAAATAATAAAGGCCCCAAAATCAAACCCTGCGGTACTCCATTTTTTATTTCCAGTATCTTAGATTTATAGGAGCCCACTTCTACGAATTGTCTACAGTCCATCAAGTAAGAAGCAAACCATTTAACTGATCGAGAGGACAAGCCAATCTCACTGAGTCTGGACAGGAGAACCCGATGGTTAAGGGTATCAAATGCTTTTGAAAGATCTATAAATAAAGCACCTGTCATTAACCTCCTGTCCAGATTCAGTTGGAGATCACTTACAACCTTTATCAATGCTGTTTGTGTACTATGATGTGCCCTAAAACCCGATTGAAAAGGTGCCAATTTATTATTATCCTCAAGAAAGCCTTTCAACTGACAAGATACAATCTTTTCAAATATTTTAGAAATCTGAGACTAGAGCTAGACGAGATGGGCAGATAGTTGCCCAACTCGCTCTTGTCTCCAGCTTTAAATATAGGTCTAACCTTTGCAGTCTTCCATCCATCTGGAAATTCCCCGCTTTCAATAGATAAATTGAAAATGTAGGCCAAAGGATATGCCACACAAGGTGCTGCATATTTCAACAGTGTAGAGGGGATCTCGTCTGATCCTGTCACCTTGGAAATATTCAATTTCAAAAGTTCAGATCCAGGGAAATATAATCAAAATCGAAGCCACCTATTTCTCCAACTTCTATACTGGTATCTCTATAGTGTGTCTTCGAGGTCTCATTTTGATCACTATGGGCCCTACCTATAGGGCTTAATGAGGCCACTTTTGACAAATAGTCATTAAAGACATCGACCATTCCTTTACCCAAAGGCAGTGAAATACCATCTTTTTCTATTTTATTTACACAAGTCTGTTTATTTTTCCCTGCTAAGTTTGAAATAATTCCCCAGAACCTCCTCAGGTTCTTTTTGTGATTAGCCTCCAAATTAGAACGAACAAACTGTTTTTTAGAGTCCCTAATTTTGGTAGTATTAAAATTTCAAGCCTGTCTATAGGAAACCCAATCCTGATTTAACATTGTTTGTTTTGCTTTCTTCCATTTTTTATTCCTATCTTTCCTAATTCTATATAATTCAGGGGAAAGCCAGGCATTACCTTCATTTTTTGTCAATCTTGATTTTAGGGGTGCATGTTTATTATAGATAGCCATAAATTCGCTTAGGAAAAATTCCCAAGTGGCTAATGAAGTAGGGATCAATTCCAGTCTATTCCAGTTGATATTTTCAACATCATTCATGAAACTAATATAATCAAAATTTTTAAAACATCTCAAAAATATTTTTGATTTAGCACCTATTCTAACCACATTATTTCTAATCGAGTAAATAACTTGATGATCCGAAAAAGATTCTGGAAGAACTCCAGCCTTAAAATAAAGCTGGGTAAAATTAGCAAACATCATGTCCAAAGTTGTAGATCTCTTAGTATCTCTATGGTTAATTCTGGTTGGTTCCAGAATCAGCTGGGTCAAACCCAGTCCAATCTGGAAATCAACCAGTTCATGATTCCCATCTACGGTCAACCAATCAACATTAAAATCTCCAGTTATAAGTAGTTCACGGGTATCTCGATAGCCAGTCAAAAACTCATATAAATCTGAGAAAACATGCACCGAAACCTTGGGCGGTTTATAAAGCCCGACTAACAGCAAAGATTTTCGAAAAGGTACCTCTAATGCCAATACCAACACTTCCAAACCATTACTAAGAAAGGGGTAATGTACCTCATGAATGGTTAGACTGCAATCTGTATAAACAATAATCCCCCCCTTTTGGTTCTGTCCCTTCTAAACAATTGGAAATTTTCCAAGTCAACAGATGAGTTCAGAGTTCTACCATCCAACCAGGTTTCTGTTAAAACCAGAACCCCTGGTTTAGCCTCATTAACCCAGTCTCTCAACTCATCAAACTTATTTCTCAAACTCCTAATATTTAAGTGAATAATGATCATAGATCCGTGTTTCATAGTAATCTCTTTTTCATCATAAAATATATTAGGGGGACCAGGATTTGGGTGTATGTCACCACAAATTAACAATCAACACACAGTGAGCCTAATGAAGATACCCTTTAGCTTCAGCTTCCATATTCCCTTGTGGAACAGGCCTTTACATGATGCACTACCTCTAGCAACCACTAGGGTTGTGCTGGATTAAGACTTGTTTTCAGTCAGCTGTATTTTATCTGTGCAAGGGGACCATGCAAAGCCCCACTGGATGGATCAAATACTCTGAATATTGGAGTGGGACAATACTCAGGTCCCCACCCCCCCACTTTGCACTGTGCCTGTGTACCCCTCCACTGATTGCCCTGGCACAATCCCAGTGCACCTGCACAAAATAGGCTTTTGAATGTGGGATCTCAGCACAAAACCAGGTTTGTGTGTGCAAACTGGGTTTTGCACCAGGGCAGAATTTTGAATATCTGGCCCCTGGTCAGTTGTTTAGCCCATGACAAGTACCTCTCTGTCATGTTTTATTGTTTACTTAGAGAAGCATGTTGGTTGTGAGGGTGTTGGTGTCCTGCCTTCCCCCAAGCTACCGGATTCCCCACCAAGCTGTCAGATTTCCCCACTGTGCACACAGAGCCAAAGGAGGTTGTGAGGGTGTCAGTGTCCTACTCTCCCCCAAGCCACCGGATTCCCCACCAAGCCGCCGGATTTCCCCACTGTGCACACAGAGCCAAAGGAGGTCATGAGGGCATCGGTGTCTTGCTCTCCTCTAAGCCGCCAGATTCCCCACCAAGCTGCCAAATTTCCCCACTGTGCACACAGAGCCAAAGGAGGTCGTGAGGGCATTGGTGTCCTGCCCTTCCCCAAGCCGCTGGATTCCCCACCAAGCCACTGGATTTCCCCACTGTGCACACAGGTACAACGGTCACACCACATCATGCTACTGTAGGCTTTGGAACAGTGTTTTGTGGACAAAGGAAATGAATTGGTGCCTTTTGAAATGGGACTATTTCAGTCGGCAGAGCTATGCTGATAGTTTTTGGCTCCTCAGTTATTGTAAAGCATAGAATCCTGCACCCTTTAGTTGGTAGCTTTAATCTGTTTAGTTCCTGAGTACAGCTATTGTGCAAGGTGCTTTAAGGGACCAAAATACAGTTTGTCTGTTGAAGGTTAGCCTGCAGGGATCTTTACTCCTGATAGCCTCAGACTCTGTCTGCATGCCTTGCTAACATTAGGCAACCTCAGTCCTTTGTTTAACTACTTAAGTAACATCAGGCTGCTTCAGACTGCAGTGCAAAGAAAAGTATAATCCTTATAGCTGGGCAATTTAAATGTGGTAGTTCTGTAGGGGGCCATGTGTACTTGTGAAGAAATCCCCATAGCGAGCTAGTAATAGCCATGTCTCAGAAGTATCTGAATGCTGTAAACAGTGCAACAGTAAAGTAAAACCCTTACAGCTAGACATACTACATTTAAATTTAATCAGTGGCAACAAGGCACAGTCTAGACCTAAAATTGTCTACACCTCAGCGTAATCCGAATTGCATGTTTAGCTCCTGAATCTGCTGGCCCCTGCAACTGTTGCTGTAAACTCCTTCTCCTGCTGGCTTACCTGCTAATAAATTATTCTCCTCTTCTTTCTCCAGAGCCAAAGGAGGGCATGAGGACATCAGTGTCCTGCCCTCCCCCAAGCCACCAGATTCCCGACCAAGCTGCCAGATTTCCCTACTGTGCACACAGGTACGATGGCCATGCCATGCCATGCTGCTGCAGGCTTTGTAATGGTGTATTGTGTCTCCGCCAGTGCTGTGCGCCAGCTCCCCACTTCCCCCACCACCAAAGCTCTCATTGCCCCACTCAGTGCCTTTATACGTAGCTGGGTCCTACTGTGCCCCCGACACCCCCACGCCTCTCATAATGGACCACCTGAGCACACTTAAACTACTTGGCTCAGCAGGAGAGCTGATTATCCTTTGGTGACCTCAACTCTAACTGGCTCTCTAGTACCAGCTCTAAGCTAAGGAACCACGCATCATCCTTAAATCTCTCACAACAAATTACCGAACCCACACGCTTAAATCATAAGTCCAAAAACCACTCTCTTCTAGACTGGGCCCTTACCTCGCACCCTCACCCTATACTTGAATTCGGTCTCCTTCTGGACTCACTAAGTGACCGTCACCTAACCTACGTGGTCAGAAAAATCTTCAGACCAAAAGCCCCCCCCCCACAGATACTGCTTACCAGGTCATACAAATCTCTTGATCTCTCAGCGCTCCTCTATGACCTGTCCACCTTGGACTGGTCTTTCATCCCCCAGGCATCCTCCATTGACTCTGCCCTGGACTTTTTCAAATACAAATTCCTCACTGTGTGGAACCTCCATGTGCCACTAAAAAGGACCCAGGTAAGAGGTGACCACCTGCCCTGGGTCTCCGCCAACACTATCGATCAACTCCATGGCAGGGACCAAGGATGGAAATCATATAAGGTAACCAGTTCCCTGGAGGCACTCCAAAACTACCGCACACTTTGAAACTCCTACACCAGGCTTTTACATCAGGCCAAGGCCAACTACTTCAAGTCCTCACTCCACTCTAACCTAAATCACCAAGTGAAATTCTGGAAAACACTAAAATCGCTACTCACCCCCCTGCTCAGCCCCCCACCCCAGCCTTAAATGTGGATGGCTCAACCATCACTGAGCCAGGTGCAGTGGCCTCAACTTTTAACAACTTTTTCACAAGTTGTGCATCCTCTCTCCTCTCCTCTCCTCTCCTCTCCTCACTCCCTCAGTCACACCCTCACCTGCCCACATCTAAATCACCCTCCTCCATATCTCCCGCCTTTCATCTAGTCACCCCGACCAAAGTACTAACACAGCTGTGGGCCCTAAACCCCTCTAAAGGAAAATGTCCCTTGAGTCTGGAATCCAAAATGTTTTACTTGTCCACTCCAGCCATTGCCACCCATCTGGCCGCACTATACAATCTCTCGTTCTCACTTGCCACTGTCCTAGCCAACTGGAAGTGCGCCACAGTCATTCCTCTCCCAAAAGGAGCAATCCCTCATCTCCAGGTAACTACCACCCTATCTCATTATTCCCCATCCTAGCCAAAATCCAGGAACACTTCGTACTAGCCCAACTCTCCCCTTTTCTCGACTCCACCTCCTACTTCACGCCTTACCAATCTGGCTTTAGTAAGTCACACTACACCATCACCTCCCTCCTATGGCTCACTGAGACTGTACTCATGGGTATGAATCATGGGCACATAACCTCAGCGATTTTTATTGACCTTGCCAAGGGGTTTGACACAGTCTCCCATAACCTTCTGCTATCCAAACTCACACAGGCAGGTCTATCTGTAACCAGCTCCAATTGGTTTCAATCCTACTTAGCTGGTAGGTCTCAAGCTGTAAAAGTTGGTCAACATACTTCTGCCCCCCTCCCAGTTAATACGGGCATCCCCCAAGGCTCAGTCCTCGGACCCATCCTGTTCTCCATATTCCTAAATGACCTGCCCTTGGTATGTAAACTCGCATCCTTACATATGCACGCAGACGACATGGCTTTGTATGTGTCCAGTACCTCCCACTCTGAGGTGGCCCCCAGACTTCAGGAAGATTTCACCGCTGTCCAGAAATGGCTTTGCTCTAACCAGCTCTTCCTAAAACCAAAAAAAAAAATCTCCATTACCTTCGGTACCAGGCAGAGACTCGCCCATCTCCCCACCACCCAGTCTTTCCACACCTTAGACGGTATACCTTTGGAGGCCCTCACCTCCTCCTGGTACCTTGGGATCTGGCTTGACCAGCACCTTGACTTCTCGGGGCACATTGACTCAATCCACAAGAAACTGTACCCCAAGCTTGGTGCCTTATATCGTAACAGGGGCTGTATCCCTCTGGAAACTCTCAAAGCTATGCTATAGAGAATGATCATCTCAGTACTGGACTACGGTGAGGTAGTATACACCGCCGCCCCCAATTCCACCCTAGCCAAACTCGACCCCCTCTTCCACTTCTTTTGCCGATTCACCCTAGACTGCCCCCCCATGCATCACTGCGAACTCTACAAGTTCCTTGGCCTACCATCGCTACAGGATCAGATACAGCTTCACGGTGCAAGACTAACTGCTAAATTCTGGTCCCCGACCCTCCCCCCACCTTGGGTCCACACTCCAAGCTCAACCACCCACACTGTACTTCCTCAGGAACACTGACTCCCGGCTCCTCTATGTCCCACATATGGTTACTGCCAAAGGGCAGGCCGCCTTCAAATATCACATGCCTAAACTCTGGAACTCCCTACCAGTGGCCATCAGGCACACAGAAAACTCATAGCAGAGCAACCTATTACTCAAAGTGCATTTGCCACCCACCTGTTTCTGCCGACAGTCCCCCTGTGACTCGTTATGTTCTGCATCTCTCTCCTGTACCCCTAACTGCTCTCCCAGGCCTCAGTGCATTCCCTGGTTTATGTAGGCCTACTCTCTCCACATTGTTACTGAATTCCTCTCTGTAGTCAAAGAGAGTGCCAATATATGTTTTATTAGAATCTCTTACAGCATAGCTGAGTTGCAGAGCTATAGTAGGTAATCCTGCTTGTTAACTAGCCTCTCTTTGTACTCTGTTGTACTATTGTTTCCTCATACATGTTATCATTGCTCAAGATGTAACCTATTTTGCTATACATCGTTGGTACTGTGTGTTACCTGTTTTTGTTTGTTTTCATTCCCTCCCCCCTCCCCCCCCAGGATGCATCTGGAATTGAGCAGTACTTTGCTCAGTATGCCTTCCTGGTGAAACTCTTAAATAAATAAACAAATAAAAAGTATAATTAAAGGAATTCTAATATTAAATTATACAAACAATTCAGAGGAACATAGTGGGAGGAGGATGGAGGAGGTGGCATTCGGCATGAATAAAAGTTTACTACAGCAGCAGCATATGCTAGTCAATATATATACTGTATAAATATATATATATATATATATATATATACATATATATGCAATAATGTTTTTTTTTCTGGCAAGAAAGTTTAGCTTACCCATTTTTTATTTCCTTTCATTCCTGAACCAAGATACATAATTTTGACATTCTTAAAAAGTTTCTACTTCCGTATTATACCCACCATGGAAAAATTAAATATCTTGCTGAAGTGCTGTGATGTTTACCATCTGAAATACGTGGTGATACCATTTTAATGCATCCACAGTAGGAATCTAGTATGTACATTCAACATGTAACCTCAATGGAAGAGACTTTACAGAACGACAAATGGTGGTTATATTTAATTACGAGTCATTAATTACAAAATTAGCTATGACAGCTGTTTTAGAACTAACTGAGAAAACCACAAAATACACTAAGGAAGAATCTTAGGCAGTCAGAAGTACATTTCTGCAAAGAAAAAACTATAATATTACCTTTTTTGCTCGCTAACAAATACTGCTGCTTTAACAGAAGAACAAGAGGATATTAAGAGGATGGAGCATGGACTGAATCTGCTTGGGTTGAGCTAGCAGAGAAAAATGAGACAACTAATAGGGGGTACAGTAGGTAATGGGCCACCAAATCCAGAGTAGGGATTACAGTACTGAAGGCTGTCATCCAACTGTCAATAAGCTAATTCCATTTTTGCTGATAATGAATCCTTGTTTACATAAAATAACTGTTGTTTTTTCATAAATGTATGAAGAAGGTGAATCTTTATTGATTAAGCTCAGTAAAATAATTATCTGAAGCAGTTTAGTTTAAGTCCAAGCATTAAAGAATCTCATTGGTAAATGAGAGGATCCTTGTTCTAGCCTTAGATATCTTGATATGCCTCTTGCATCATCCTCGATCAGCTTTCCAGATTTGTGCTTTACATGGGCATTAACCACACAAAGTTTGCATTCATTGGGAAATACAGGATGTCATCAGGTGTGTGCTGGAATTCAAAGTGGCTTTGGCTTAGAAATGTGCTTTGTAAATGAAAAAAGCTATATAAATACATTGTCTTAATGTACATTTTATGATATACTATCTGATTACATATTTTTTCTTCAGGATTTGAAATTAAATTGAGCAGTTTACAATGGCTGCATTGTTTATCTGTGAGATCCCTAATATCTAAAGCAAGGGAAGATTATCTCATTCATAACTACCCCTACAACTTACTTACCCCTTCCTCCACACCACTCCACACCTGCCACCTGTACGAACCCCCAACCCTACCCACCATGCCTTCCACCCCCGCCACCTCCACCTACCTCTTCTACTCTCCTCTTTTTCCTACCCCTCCCTCCTCATCTCCCAACCTACCTCCCTTACCTAGCCCTAGAACAGCCCTTTGACACCCTTCTACCCTCCCCCTCTCTTTTCCGATCTCACCCTCCATCCTCCTTGCCACCCCCCTGCACCCATCTCTCACCCCCATCTCCCTCTACTGACAAGGCCTGCTTGGCTGCTTCCACCTTTCTTACCTCCTGAAAGTCTGGGACTGTCTCTCCAGGACTGCCATACAAACTCTCCCAAGTTATGTACCACACTCCTGCAGTGTTGTTTGTGTAAATTACTCATCTTTGTGAAACATTTATTCCCTACTGTACTGAATCAAACTGCTGAATTTGAAATACTGCACTCACTGTATTAGCACTTAGCACTTTATGTTAATTTCTTGTACACCTGTATGTACTTTTGTCCTTTTGTTCTGTAGCTACTGTCTTGGAGCCTTTGTAAATGAGCCTTCGGCTCAAATGTGTTAATCCAAAACTGAAATAAACAAATAAAAAAAAAGTAGAAAACAGAGTTGGCATGGCAGTAGTGCTACTGCAACAGAGGAAAAACATGTTGGGACATGAACCTGAGTCACTGGGGGTTGACTGGGGTGGGAGAAGATCGAGTGTCTGGAGGACTGCTCTCCTCTTCTAGGCAGGGTGGGTTGCACCCCCTAGGCCTGACACCCAGTGGAGGCTGGGCATCATGGCAGTTAGGAGGCCCAGTAGCACAGGGAAATGTCGGCAAGATACAATGTATCATTATATGCCAATTGGGGGAGAAATATGGGGGAAAAATACCACTGTGCGAGATGAAGACAGCCCTCCTGCAGGCCTGGCACCACCAAGTAGGCATCTACATTGGATCCTGCTTTGGGGGCAAGGGCATGCCCCCCTCATCCTCACCACAAGAGTAAACCATTGGGGCATAAACACAGAAAAGTTGATGACTAGGTTGGGAAGGGCCTGCAGAAGTGAGCCAACAGGGTAGTGAAAGAATTAAACCTAAGTAAAAAAAAAAGAAATCAAAGAGTTTGTTGTAATTGTTTTTAATGAAGTGGTAGAGTTGAATTTGGTGTTTAAGTTTTTTATGAAGGGGGTGTGGGAGAACTAAGCTGACTTGCTCTGCAGTGTTGTTTGGAAAAGAGCTTGGTGAATATGAAAAAGAAGTTATTTTAGAAGATGAAGGAGTCACTTGGTTGTAATGCTGCTTGCTTTAAATTATTACAGTTGATGTTAATGCTTCAGATGTTTCACCAAGGGTACGGGGAGAACAGATTTGCTTTTCCATGCGGTTACTGTTAGCATGGCTTTGTAAGTAAGGCTGAAACATCTTTTATCACCTGATCTGCCTATTGTTGTGTGTGCAGGAATTCAAAATGGCTTTTGCACAGAAATTTGCTTTGCAAATGAAAAAAAAAGTTGTACAAGTAGATTGTTTTATCATCTGATTAAATTGATTTTTTCTTCTGGATTTGAAATTGGGTGGAACTGCTTGCAGTGCCTGCATTGTTTAGCTTTGTGAAATTCCTAGTGCTTACAAGCCAATATTACCTGTTTCATTTAGAAAACAAAAAGTTTGCACAATGGTAGTGCTACTGCCTGTCAAGCTGGCAACACATGTTCTATAGCAAAATCAAGTCATGGGGTGGGGGGAGGAGGATTGAGTATCGGAGACTGCTCTCCTCTTCTGGGAAGAGGGGGATTGCACCTCCCACAGTACACCATGGCAATCAAGAGGCCCAGTAGGACAAAAGGATATCAACAAGATGTAAATCACCATTGCACAACAATGGCAGAGAAATATGGAGGAAAGAAATCCCACCATGCAAGATGGCAATGGCCCTTTTGCAGACCTGGTGCCAATGATTGGGAAACTACACAACATCCTTCCATGGAGGCAAGTTTCCCCATCCTTACCACTAGGGGTAAGTAGCAGGGGCACAAGAGGTAAGACCCAGAGAAGGTGGATGACTGAGCTGGCTAGTGAAGGAGATAAATCTAAGAGAGAGAGAGAGAGAGAAAGAGAGCGAGAGAGAGAGATGGAGGAAGGGAGGGAGGGAGTGAGAGAGAGAGAGAGAGAAGAGTGTGTTGTAATTAGTTTTTATGCAGCGGTACAGTTGAGTTTGGAGTTTCTTTTTCTGTTTTATTTTTCTTTTCTTTCCAGGTGGAGCAGGCTGACTTGCTCAGCAGTGATGTTGGAAAAATGACTTTGTGAATATGAAAAAGAAGTTCTTTTAGAAAATAATAGTCGGTTAGATGCAAAGTCATAAATTATTAGAGTTGAGGTTGATGCCACAATGTGTATTACCCAGGAATAGGGGAGAAATTATTTGTTCTTCTGTGTGGTTACTGGCCACATGGTATTTTACCCAAGGGAAGGGGATAAACAATTTTCTCTTCTGTGTGTTTACTGGTCACATGGCTTTGTAAATAAAAGCTGAAACATCTTTTGTGCCTTGATCTGCTTGCTGTTGATTTTGTTTGTCAAAATTGATAGTGGTTGAATAGATATCAGAAATACTACTTGTATAGTTGAACTGATATGCAGAGCTAAGACTGTTGTGCTGTGCCTTGGGTAGTGAAGTAGATCTAGTTCCATGTGTACATGAGTATAGAATGACACAGAAGGTGACCTGGTTCATCCAATCATAGACCAATGCTTTGCAGCAGACATTTTGACTCATTACTTATGTTGCCATTAGAACACAACACTATATACTTTTGAGTAAAAGTTCTTTATTTGTGAAATCTCCAAGAGGATAGAAGAGTTTGTTGACCTTCCACAAGAACATTTTTGTCACTATAGTGCTGAGGTCCTATCGGATCATCACCAGTCCTTATTCAGGTTAACCTTTCAGCCATGACTCTCAGAGATAAGACTTGGCGGTTGAATAATCAATTGTTAAAGTTCCCAGATTTAATAACCACATCCAGTGCTTTGTTGCCTCCTTTTTAGAGGTAAATGCTCAATCAATGGAAAGGCAGGATATCCTATGGCCCACCCTTAAATGCTCCCTTAAGGGTTAACTCATTCATTTAGCCTCCAAAAGAAAAAAAAAACGGCTATGCAGGAAATTTCCGATTTATTTTCACAAATTAGAACTTTGGAAATGAGTCTTGATTCTGATTCCCCTCAGGCAGATTGGCTCCACTTGGAATCATTACAGGCGAAATATAATCAAACCTTAGGGGAAAGGGCGGAGCATATGATATTATGCTCTGGATCTCAATACTTCGCCCAAGGTGAAAAAGTGGGAACACTCTTGGCACTCTGACTGCGCACTCAGGTTGCTGATAGGATTGTTCCATCCCTTCCTTCTGAATAGGATCTTTTGTTAACGACCTGATGGACTTTGTTGAACATTTCCAATTGTATTACCAGGCCTTACATACTCCCCTCTGTACCTCCTTTTTGTAATGCTTCTCTTAAAGATTTTCTGGCAAGAGTTACTCCTCCACAACTAACTCCTGATCCAATTGCTTGATCCAACCATTTACTGAATTGGAGATATGTTTGGCTAGTGACTGTCTGACCCCTGATAAATCACCTGATGGATATACCCCTAATTTGTATAAAAAAATTAAAACCCTTCTTGCCCCTGTCCTTCTTTGGCTGTTTAATTACCTTTCCACTGAGGACTTATCAGACTTTTCCTTTACTGAGGCATTAACCATAGTCTTGCCCAAGACTGGCAGAGACCCACTCCTGGCTAGCAACTATAGACCTATTTCGTTAATTAATGTTGATTTTAAAATTCATGCTAAGATTTTGGTCACTTATTTAAATTGCATCTGGAGCTTCTTGATTAGTCCTGAACAGGTAGGCTTTGTATCCAGATGACTTTCATCTGATCATTTACAAAAACTCTCATCTTATTTCCACATCCAGGGACTCCCTTGCCCCTGTGGTTTTGGTTTCCCTGGATGAGGAAAAGGCCTTTGATGGGGTATTGTGGGATTATTTATTTAATCATTTGCCTAAATACAATATTCCCCCCATATTTATCCAGTGGGATAAAGTGCTATATATGAATCCATCAGCTCTGTTTTTTTTGTAATGGAATTCCTTCAGAAAAATTTCACATTGTGCCAGGGCACTCGCCAAGGCTGCCCACTTTCCCCTTTTCTTTTTAATTTATTTCTGGAACCTCTCATCAGGAAAATAAATGTCACGGTTCAAATTTCTGGTATTACAATTGGTTTACATCAATATAAATTGTTGGTGTATGCTGATGATATTCCATTACATGTAACCCAACCAGAAATGTCCCTCTCCGTAGCACTAGATTTAATTAATTCTTTTGATCTTTTTCTAGTAATAAATTAAATGTGACAAAAATGGAGATTATGCCATTAAATGCTGCTACAATTAAAGCCAGTTGGACCATTTAGGTCTGGTATGGATCCAGGACAATATATAAGTACATCTTTCAGGAAAATGAAACAATATAATTTAGACCCATTTGTTAACCAACTAAAGGCAGATTTGGATCACTGGACCCTTTTACCTATCTCGCTGTGGGACCGCATAATTGTCCTGAAGAAGAATGTGCTCCCTCAAGTTCTTTACCCCTTGCAAATGCTCATGCAACCACTTCCACTTAATTGGTTTTCTCATATACACAGATTAATGTCCTCATTTTTGTGGCAAGGGAAACCAGCTTGGAGAGCCCTTTCCAAACTTATGCGACCTAAACACCAAGGAGGATTTCAGGTCTCAAACCTATTACTGTATTATATGGCTATCCATTGTTCTAAGGTCTCTCTCTGGCATCCCTCATCCAAAACCAACTGGACTCATAATTTTTCCCCACAATGGTTGGACATAGAACAATATTACTGTTCCCAGTTGAATCTTAATATCACCTCATTGTTGTATATGTCCCAGAGGCATTGACAGTTCAGTTGGCACTGGCCGTGGTGGTGTGAGGAGGGCTGTGTTAGTCGCCAGCATGGGTTGGGTTGGTGGGGGAGTGGGGTGGTGTGTCACTACTTGCCAGGGAGGGGGGACCACTAGACTACAAGGGAATTTACTTATTCGGGTCAGGACAGCAATCAGGGAATAGGGAAGGGGAGGGACCAGTGGACCACCAGGTATTAAAAAGTATTCACCGGGGACAGGATCTGGGCTAAGGAGGGACCACACTGGATCACCAGGGATTAAAACATAGTTATTGGGGAAGGGATCAGGGATGGGGAGGACCACTGGACCACCAAGCATTAAAACTTAAGAACTTGTGAAGGGATCAGGGATAGGGATGGACCACTGGACCACCAGGCATTAAATATTAATAACCGGGGAAGGGATTGGGGCTAGGGAGGTACCACTAGACCACCATACAGTATGGAAGATGTACCGTAGAAGGGATCAGGGCAGGTTAGGGATTCTGAATCACCAGGGTACCAGCTCTTGACAGTGGGCAAATGGGTGTGCACACTGTTAAGAGCTGGGTTTCAGAAGTGTTAAACTGTGCCACTGCTTACAGCCATTTAGTGCTTCCGAATACCTTCAATATTGTGCTGTGCCACATATGCATAAGGGATCCCTCATTTGCATAGGCGCAACACAATATTGTGTGAGTCAGTGCTGTCAGGGGTGCAGTGTGCATCTGTGACCTTTGAATATGGGCATGCCCCTGACAGAAACTTAGAAAAAACATAGACTTTGATGGCAGATAAGGACCACTTGGCTCACCCAGTCTGCCCATTTACCTACCTAGTGGATAAGCTGCAGATCCTAGTTAACCAACAGCCTACTTCTTCCTAACCCCTGCAAAAATTGCCTTATGTCTGTCCCATACATTCTTGAATTCCCCTACTGTTTTTAACCCCATGACCTCTTCAGGGAGGCCATTCCAGGTGTCCACCTCCCTCTCTGTGAAAAACTTCTTCCTCACATTGCCCCTGAGCCGTCCCCCCTCATCTTCAAATTGTGTCCCCTTGTTCTTGCACATCTCTTTTTCTGAAAGATGCTACCCTCTTGGACTTTGTTGACTCCCTTGAGATACTTGAAAGTTTCTATTATGTTCCCCCTCTCCCTCCTTTCCTTGAGGGTATATATATTAAGCTCCTTTAGTCTCTCTTCATCTGGCTTCTGGTGCAGACTCTGCACCATTTTAGTTGCCCTCCTCTAGACTGCCTCCATCCTGTCTATGTCCTTGCAGAGATGGGATCTCCAGAACTCCACACAGTACTCCAGATGAGGTATCACCAACTGTCTGTACAGAGGAATAACAACTTCCTGTTTTCTACTGGTGATGTCTCTCCCTATACATCCCAGTATCCCCCATCCCACCTTACTGCCTTCTCACATTGCTTGCTTACCTTTTGGTAATCTGATATGACTATCCCCAGGTCCCTTTCCATTGTTGCTGCTATTAGTACCTCCCCCCATTGTGTACTCTTCCCCTGGGTTTTTGTTTGCCAGGTGCATTACTTTGCACTTTTTTGCATTGAATTTAAGCTGCCATATTTTTGACCATTCCTCCAACCTTGCCAAGTCCCTTCTCATCCTTTCCACCTCCCTTGTGTATCAACCCTGTTGCAGATCTTTGTGTCATCTGCAAAGAGGCATACTGTACTTTTCCTTCCAGTCCCTCTGCAATGTCATTTATAAAGACATTAAAAATGACCAGTCCCAGTACTGAACCCTGCAGCATCTCACTAGTAACCCCCCTTTCTTTGGAGAGAACTCTGTTTACTATTACCCTCTGTGGCCTGTTGTCCAACCAATGTTTTACCCAGATTACCACCCTGGGACCCACTCACATGCTGGCTAACTTGTTTATTAATCTTCTGTGTGGGACTGTGTCAAATGCCTTGCTAACGTCTAGGAAAGCAATGCCCACAGCCCCTCCCTGGTCTACTACTTTGGTCATCCAGTCAAAGAAATCTATTAGATTTGTCTGACATGACCATCCCACTGTGAATCCATGCTGCCTTGTGTTCTGTGTCCCACTGGCCTCTAGGTACTCAACAATTCTTTCTTTCAAAAGTCTTTCAGACAGCTGGCTCCCTTCCAGGTTAGTATGCCACAAACCGGTTAGTGCCATGCTAACCTCTTGAAAATAGAGCTTTCAGTCATTTAAAATCAGGCACTCAGGCCAATTCCCGTAGTTTGGAGGATTCTGCAGGACTTTGCGGAAGTGTCAGGATATGTAGTGAATACCTCAAAGACAGAGGTTCTGGCCTTAAATTTCTCCCCATCCATAGATTTGATAACCCTTCTCCCCATTAAATGGAGGAGAACTAAGATCAAGTATCTGGGCATTTCCCTACAGCAGACTCTACAAAACCTTTGTTTGATTAACTTTGAACCCTTCATGCAGACCATGGAGTTGGACCTCCATAGGTGGGTGCAGTTACATCTTTCTTTTTATGCCAGAATTGAAAGGATCTGAATAAATATTTTACCTAGAATATTATACTTTTTTCAAACTATACTGGTATTGCCCCCTCTGATTTATTTTACCTCTTGGAATAAGGCCCTGGCTAGATTCTCATGGGCTGGATGTCACCCTCACATACTGTGGTCTCTCCTGCAGCTTCCTAAAGACAAAGGTGAGCTGAACCTTCCTGATTTAATACAATATGCGAATGCAGTGGCCACTAGTTGTATTTTGTGCTGGTTAAATCTGGCATACAGAGTCCCCTGGAAGCATATAGAATGCATTATTAATGATATGCACAATTCTCCAAAGGTGGTATTTGCACCTATTACCTCTCCCCCAAAATGAACCAATTACTTTATTGGAGCACAACAAACGTTGCAGATTTGGTATATGATTCATGCTACTCTGGCCCTAGAATCTTTATTTTATTATTTAAGGTTGCTATCAACTGAATCTGAATTTATGCCAGCTCACTTTGATCTCACCTTTCAAAGGTGACATTGGAGTGGCCTATCTTTTATCTTCCAATTTCTGGATTCACAGGGGGTGCTATCCTTTACAGTAAAGTTTAATAAAGGAAAAAAAGAAATCCGGGCCAAAATTTAGGTTGAAACAGATGTGTTTTTAAAGATCTTATTTTTTTTGCAGTTAAACATTTTATTAATTTTTTGTTAAAACAGAAATAAAATACATTGCAGCAATGAATACGTGAATACAAGTGTATATACCTAACATAGTTACTTTACCAGTTGCCTATGGATTGTATGTTTGATATGCACATACTCTGCATTGTCTAGAACTATATAATAATTAGCATGGGCTGACAAGTAGGGTAAATACATTCACTATGTCCCTAAGTCCATGCCATGTAACTGAGGTTCTATAATACAACTAATAGTCTTATTCAGTGTACAAAAACAACAAATGGGCTAGCTTCTGTGATTCCCTAACTGTTTGCGATATATATGGAAACATTTGAGATATATAACAGCTGCTTTTAATGTAGGAAAACCATTTACAGCTTAGTGTACCATAGTAGGTGGATCAGAGCATAGCCAGTTTGAGTGCAGCATGGAACCCACCTGTGACTGATATGCTTTACCTTGCCAGAGGTCACAGGCCAGGAAGGAAAAAGGAGGGAGAGGTCTCCTTTTGGCTTGATAGGGTTAGATGTCCTTGCTTTCTCTACTTTATCCAAGGCCTGTGGGAAGAAGTATAGATGCCTGGGTGGGCAAGAAATTCACTGTTGGTTGGAATTTCTGTGGAGCACCATCTGTATACTAGGAGTCTCTTAGATTCTGTACTAGCCAGTATTATCAAATCTAGCTGATTTCTACTTAAAATTGGAACTGCTACTTTGGACCTCAACAAAAAAAGTTGCAGAGTCAATGGTATATGGGACTGTAGCTTCTGTTGGAGCATATCTTGTATCTAGTGCTGGGCAAAAGAATGTGCCCTATTGTAGTTCTGCATATAGCTTTTATAGGATCAGGGATACCTGTAAGGACAAGGAATGACAGAACTCTGTAGGAACTCCTTCCCTTCCCTGCAGCTTTTTAAGATTTAGGTAAAGGATAGCCTTCTGGATTTCTGTAGAGATAATTAGTTGGTTGAGGCTGGTAGCCTGAGTGGTGGTAAGTTTAGGGTGGTAGAGTTGGGAGAGAAAGGTTGAAAGGTTGTGAGGGTCAGGGGTAGTCACTGTGGAGTAGAGCTGGGCATAGAAGTCCATAATGATTGTGTTTATTTCACTTTCAGTAAAGCAGAGTTTTTCCCACCACATCATGTAAAGCATTAATGTGTCTTTTGGCCTGTTGTTTTCTGAGGCAGTAGGCAAGTAATTTCCCACACTTTTCTTCCCCCTCCCAATATTGAAGTTTTAGTCATAGTAATGCTAACTCGGCTTTCTGGGTCATAAAGGTATTGATGTCATGTCTGATTTTCAAAATTTCAGCACATAATGGGGATTGAGAAGTGGCTTTAGGAGGGACTTTAAAGCTCCTCTCTTTTTGCTGGAGTTGAGCCTCTAAATCTGAGAGCTCCTGTTCCCTTTTATTGTGATGGTGAGAGGCTTATGAGATAATGTGGCCCCTCATTAAAGCTTTAAAGGCCTCAAACAGTGTGACAACTGTAGTATCCCCTTTTTTTTATTTAATCTATAGAATTCTTCTGCAGTGGATTGCAACCAAGGTTGAAAATGAGGATCTAACATTAATAATGGGTCCATTCACCATTGTGGGGATTTATGAGGCATGCAGCCAGATAAAATATCTAGTTGTATTGGGGCATGGTCTAAAATGACCAAAAAGTTAATTGTGGCTGTCACAATCAGGGGTGTTAATTGCTGAGATGTAAGACACATGTCTATTCTACTAAATGTTCCATGTGTGAGACAGTGGCAGGTGTAGTCTCTGACTCAGGGGCTTTGAATTCACATACATCTGCAAGTGCTTGATCTGTCATCTACAATTCAACTGCATTAACAGCTCTAACATCGGGTTCTGGATTTCCCTGACTTCTGTCTATTTTCGAATCTAGTACAAGATTAAAATCTCCCCCAGTAACAAAGGAGCATTATTATCATTGAAGCTAACCACTTGGGCAGCCAATGAATGGAAGAACTAAGGTGGAAGGAGTCTGTGTTCGGGGCATAGAGACTGCCCACAACTAAAGGGTCCTGAGGGGTCTGAAATAGAGGCAAAATCCAGCAGATTTCTTTATCTTGAGCTGTCCTTTGAATAGTCTGCACCAGATTTTTATGAAGCAGGATCAAGACTCACCGATTTTTAGTTGGAGGAATACTACGGACTTCCTGTCTTACCCAATCCCTTACTAGTTTTTGTGATTCTAGGTCTGTTAGTTTAGTTTCTTGCAAAAGGGCTAGCAGAGTTTGAAGCTTTTAGGGTAGGTTAACACTTGCTTGCATTTTATCGGGGAATTTAAACCCCGTATGTTCTAACTATGGCACCTTAACTCCGCCATTGAAATGGGTTAAAGAAAAAAATTCTGAATGCTATAAGGTGGAACGAAATAGCAAGCCAAGTATTAACCCGTGCCTTACATAATGACCTAAGTGAATGAAGCCCATAATAAATCCACCCCCCAAGTGCCCCCAGAGTAATGCATAACTCCCTGTATCTGGTATTTGCAGTGCCAAAATTGCTGAACCCCTGTTGGTACACCAAGTATTGTAACATCTAGAATCATAACCAAATTAATAACAACAAAAGAAAGTAAAAACAACAATAATCTCTGCTAATGCAGTGGTAAGGTAGCTTGCACATAATAGTAACCAAGTTAGTACACCTAGAGAAGTGGGCTTGGTGGATAAGTATATCCTAGACCTTCCATAGGAGTACTGAGGGTGGCTAAGTCATAGCCCGAGTATAGAATCTTGCTGTATGAACAATGTAACAATGTAACAAGATGAGCACAATTTTAACAGTGCTAAGTGGTGGTTGCAACATATCCACTGCCTCCATATCTCCAGTCCCTCATCATGGAAGAATTAAAAGCCTTCCTTTACTAGTAGATACCAAAGTGTGCATTATGATGGCAGATTTTGTGTCCAGGGCTTGATGTGTTATATTTATGCCCATTCTAATAACCAGCAGGACCCCTGTATTATCCTTAATATGAGCAAGAGCTGGAAAGAAGTCCCTTCCGGGAGGTTTTCCCTACCACCTGTTCACTTGTATAAAAAGTTCCATATGAAGAAGAGATTAACAAGGCAATAAAGTGGTTTTATAAGGCAACTTGTACTGTATATCTATTTATCTATCTGTCTATCTATCTATAGCAAAAAACTTTGTTAATGTTCCATTTAGGGTTGTTAATAAAGCAACAAAAGCAGGGAAATGCGGTGTTAGGGTTTGCAACTCTAACACCCCAACCCCATCTTCAGACACTGACAGGCGTCAGGGGTGTGCCTTGGGGTTGCCAACCCTAACACTCACCCCATCCTAAAAGTAAATATGCTGAGATGGATACAGTATAGGGGAATGGGGTGAGCATTAGGGTTCAAGCATGCGCTCATTCATTCCAGGTCAGTTGGACAGCCAGCCATGGTGGAGAGTGGCGGGCTGTGTTGGTCACCCACTTGGGGTCAGTTTGGGGGAGTGGGGTGAAGGGGCACTCATTGATGGGGTGGGGGTTCACTAAACACCAGGGATTTCATTAAAAAAAATATATAAATATATATATTATATATATATATATATATATATTTATGTATATACATATATATGGGATACATTATGGTCAGGAGTGGAATACTGAAAATATCTAAATGAGTGAACAGTGACCTCAGGATACTAACATGTGGAGGAGCGTAGCGTAGCCATGAGTGAAGGTATCCTGAGGTTACTGTTTACAAATTTAGACATTTTCAATATTCCACTCCTACCTATCATATGTTCGATTTATACAATAAGGCTTCAGTATTTATTGTGCTGTTGGGATTAGTTTTACTGATGTACACTTGCTAATTTTATTTTCTGATGTATTTTTTTTTGGGGGGGTGGTTGTCCTCCGCTTGAGACATTCATCTGCATTCATGTATTCAGTTTAATTTCTGTGACTGAGTAGCTGTTGTGGACTTGTATTGGTTTATTGTATGAATGGGTTGACTGCCTGTGCTGTGATTTGTTGTTTGTTCTTGCCATTGTGTTCCTATTGGTTGGTTTTTGGAGTGGGCGGGATTTTATTATGTCACTGGCCTCAGAGGGCTTTTCAGTACATGGGATTTATTTTATGTTTCTATTTATTGTGATGAATTTATTGACAGATTATTACATTTCTTTGTAGGGGTATGTCATGATTATGACGGTGTTTTGCTGTTCCTTTTTACACCTCGTTGCAGTTTACTTCACCGGAGCTGTGTGTGAGTTACTTTCACTTGTGACATTTACTTTCACTTTGGGGTGAATGCTGGTTTTCTTCACCAGACATAAAGGTATATTTTTTTGTGTTACATTTATTTGTTGCAGCTTTTTTTGAACACTTGTTTGCTGGACGTCTAATGATCCTTTTGGTGCTTTTTTCTGCATTGTTTTACTAATCAGAGTCGCTCTCTGATTCTATGACTTGGATACACTTCTGTGGTTGCTTTTGGAACTGAGGAACTGTGCCAATAAAGACAAGAAACAATGTTAGCATTTAATACTTTGAGCAAAGTTATGGTAATGCTTTGAAAAGAAGTCCTGTCAGGCAGGTAATTTCCACTGACAGTACTGCTACGTAAGCACTGTGATAATATCATCTGCTAGCGTATGAACTATATGTATAAATGTCAGATATTATCACAGTGTATACATCAGTAGAATTTATTTCACTGGGGTGAGGATATATGTTTTTATTGGAGCACATATCATCTCACCCGCATTGTGTATATATATATATATATACATATATATATATATATATATATATATATATTAGAGGCAAAAACTCAGTTTAATGCATTAGTTAGGGTTGTTCCACAGTGACAAAAGTGAGGAAATTTTATGAGGGTTGAAAACCCTAACTCCGAATTCACCCCCCCCCCAGCACCACACACACAGACACACACACACATTCAAGTATGGGGGAGGACCAAGTCAACACAACCAATGACAGACATCCAGCAGCAGGTGACAGAAATAACAAACAATTTTCTAAATGTACTACGAGACATCCCCACCCACCTGACCAGGTACTGCATGCTCATTGGAGATCAACAGCAAAACTGAGGTCATGTACACCAAAAGTACACATCCCTGATTGCAGCTGCACACAACGTACCACACTTAGTAGTTGCATGGCCTTACCTACCGATGCCCCACACCAGACCACACCACTTGTGGTGGGCCACCTGAAGCAATAGAGTTAAGCAAAACCAAGGAGTTGTACAGGTATAATATCTCTGATTATAACAAGGGTTTGAGAAATGCAGCTTTCTAATTGACTGTAAACATTGTAACAGCCTTATGTTTAGTTGTTATTAACATACATGTAGAGCCTAACCATATGATGAACATGGTTTAATGTTGTTTAAAAAACAGTTTTATTATGATAGCAATAAGCCACTCCCAGGTATTATGTTAATGGTCAGTTTATCACTGTCTAGCAACATGTGGCACTCGGATATGCCTCATTCAACATTAAACCCCTACAGGGTGATTAACAGACCATTTAACATAACTGTTGGTCATGCCTTATTGCTTAATTGTCTTTATGAGTAGATACTCTCCCTGTGCTAGGCACTGCAGCAGCTTTGAAACACAGTGTCCCACCCAGTTACACCATACACTGTCTAGTTGCTGGAGAATGGCTGTGAATATGAACTCATGAAGATGAACAATGTAACTTGATCATTACAGTCATTGAAACCCTAGTGTGATTATAACTGACAGACTCAGTGATAGAGGATAACCCCTGCTGTCCTAGTACATTTACCCCATTATGAGTTAAATCAATACTAAAAGACATTCTGTTTATATCTACACCATACCTACTTGATTCCTGTTGTAGCAGGATTAACATAGTTATCACTTTGATAACATCAGTGACAGAAGTGTGGCAAACCCAAACAGTAGGCATACAGCCTGAGTATGAAACAACTGTTAAAAAATCACACTGTGTCCATAAGTGGCATAGATCACTCATTGCAACAATAGCAAATGTATTACTATTTGAATAAGTTAGTCATCACAGATGCAATGAGATTGTCTTTATCAGGTACAACATACTCAGTAAGTGCCTACAGGAAAATCTATCCTATATACATGTCGATATAGGTACATCATTGTTGGCTCAGTAGTGCTATGATATTTAGAAGTTGCTTGGCCTGATCCATGCAATTACAATCTTTCTTACAAAGAATACTTACTGCATCTTTAATATTGAAACACACTGAAGGTCTATGTATGTACATCAGCAGTACACCTTCATCAGTAAGAATGCATGTGATACTGGCAGTACCAATTTCACAGCGTTGAACAGGCAATACTTTTCCATACGTTTACATCAGCCTCTCTATGTTGAGTAAACCATTGCAGTAAATGTACTACTATGTAAATCACCTACTAAATGTATCACTACTTTTATCTTGAGCATGCTAGTGTCTTGTAGTTAATTTATGTGCTTCTCTTAATTAATGTATACTCAGTAGTCTTAAAACCTTTCTACAATTGTCATCATGCACCTTCAGCATTTATATTGAATAACGGCACAGTACCAGTTGTGGTGTGGTGTGGGGCATCGGTAAGTGAGCCATGCAACTACTAAGTGTAATGCGTTGTGCCAGCTGCAATCAGGGATGTGTACGTTTGGTGTACATAGCCTCAGTTTTGTTGTTGATCTCCACTGAGCATGCAGTACCTGGTCAGGTGGGTGGGGATGTCTCGTAGTACATTTAGACAATTGTTTGTTATTTCTGTCACCTGCTGCTGGATGTCTGTCATTGGTTGTGTTGACTTGGTCCTCCCCATACTTGAATGTGTGTGTGTGTCTGTGTAAGTGTGGTGCTGGGGGGTGTGAATTCGGAGTTAGGGTTTTCAACCCTAACAGCGAATTTCCTCACTTTTGTCGCTGTGGAACAACCCTAACTAATGCATTAAATGGAGTTTTTTGCCTCTAATTTCCCTTCTTTTTGAGAATGATATTGAGAAATAGTGAATGTAATGCGGTGGCGGGGCTGGGGCCCACCACATGATGTCTTGTGGCATAGTAACAGGAGCAGCAATGCAAACAGAAATGCTAACAGTGGCACACATGGTAACACAAGCGCGAATGAGAACAGAAAGGGTAACGCACACGGTGGCATAGACGGGAACGGTGTGCCACGTGATGTCTGGTCACATAGTAACATGGTGCCTGTAAATGGAAATACCAATGGGCATGGTGACGCAAAGAGAAACAGAAAGAGAAACACTGCGGTACACACAAATGGCAAAAAAGTAACAGAAACACAAGCGCAAATGAAAACGCAAAGGATGACGCACGCGGTGGCATTGGGGTGTGCATTGGGATCATCAGCCCTAACTCTCACCCCATGACCTGTGTAAAGCAGCATAAGTATAGGAGAATGGGGTGAGAGTTAGGACTCATGATCCCAATGCACACCCAATGCCGGTTGGGGGTGGGTGGGGGGGTGCAAGGGGGGTTTTCAACCCTAACAGCGAATTTCCTCACTTTTGTCACTGTGGAACAACTCTAACTAATGCATTAAACTGAGTTTTTGGCCTCTAATTTCCCTTCTTTTTGAGAATGATAACAAGAAATAGTGAATGTAATGCAGCAGCGGGGCGGTGCCCTCTAGACTGGCAGCTCCCCTCCATAATGTCTTGTGGCATACTAACAGGGACAGCAATGCAAACAGAAATGCTAACAGTGGTGCACATGGTAACACAAGCACGAATGAGAACAGAAAGGGTAACACACATGGTGGCGTGAGCGGGAATGGTCTGCCCGTGATGTGTTGTCACATAGTAACACGGTGCCTGCGAACAGAAATGTCAGTGGGCATGGTGATGTAAAGTGAAACAGAAAGATAAACAGTACTGTAGACAGAAATGGCAAAAATAACAGAAAACGCAAGCGCAAATGAAAACGCAGCGATAACGACATGGTGGCGCAGACCTCAACGGTAAGTGAACGGGAAAATGGAACTGCAAGGCGGAAAGGGCAACAGTAACAGTAATGTAGCGCACAGGCTGGTTTTCCCAAAACCTGCATTGAGAAAGACAGTGAGTACAAATAATGTATGCAAAATAATGAGTATCGGCAGAAAAATGAGATCTTGGAATACTAAATACATTATATCTCAGGAACCTTACAACGTGAAAAAAATTTAAAAGTCATATTATTTACAACTGTCCTGGCTAATTTGAATCTTAGACCCATCAGGGGCTAAGAAATTTTCCGACGAAAAGTCCGTATCTCACAACCGCTTTCCGAGATACGGGCCCTGAAAGGCGCGGCGAACGCCGTAATGTTATCCTATGGGAAAAAAAGAAAAGTTTGGAGCACCATAACTTTGCCTCCCTGTTATGTTTTTTCACCAAACCACTGAAAGGCACATCTGTCAGCTGTTGGCTGTCTTCCCTACAAATTTCAGGAAAAAAGACCAAACCGTTATTTTGCAGCAGGGATCCAAAGGATTTCTGTTCTGTGTGGGCACCGTAATGTTATCCTATGGGAAAAAATGTCAACTTTGGAGTGCTGTAACTTTGCCGCCGTGTGATATTTTTTCACCAAACTACTGAAAGGCACATCTGTGGGCTGTTGGCTGTCGTCCCTCCAAATTTCAGGAAAAAAGACCAAACCGTTATTTTGCAGCAGGGTGCCAAAGGATTTCTGTAATGCGTTGGGCGCTGTAATGTTATCCTATGGGAAAAAATGTCAACTTTAGAGTGCTGTAACTTTGCCGCCATGCAATATTTTTTTAATACAACACTGAAAGGCACATCTGTGAGATGTCAGCTCCGTTCCCTTCAAATTTCAGCCCAAAACTCCCAACGGTTCTTTTGCAGCGCAGTGTCAAAGAATCGCTGTCACTGTCCCACAGATGGAAAACTACTGTCGCAATTTGCGAAAGCTTTCACAAAAAAGTTTGACACTTTCGTGAGCACGAAAGTAATTTGTGAAAGTGCTTTTTCCAGAAATTTGAAAAACATATTTCTGGGGTGTTTTACCACAAAATAAAGACATGGCAAGCATCCTAAGGGCCCGACTAGGTGAATACAAAAAGAATTAGGTTGCTAGAGGGTCTCAAATTTAAATGCCAACCATTTTTCTGATCACCAACTGAAAACAAAATGGCCGATTTGCGAAAGTAACAGGCCCATTTGCGAAAGTAAAAATGCATTTGCGAAAGTGTTGAACTTTCTGTTAACTTTTCCCATTGACTTATAATGGGAAACTGTTTTTTGAATACCTTTTGAACCGTTTAATATTTTTTCACCAAATCTTCAAAAGGCACATTGGGGACCCCGGCCACAAGTTCCCTGAAGATTTTGGGCCAGTCGCACAAACCGTACGACCTGTAGGCGCGACCATAGAATTCCCAAAAAGCGTAAATGCGCTCACAGATCACACTTAATAACTCCGCAGCTGTATATCCAACTGGTACAAAACTTGGCAGATCCCAAGACCTATGGTTCTTGATCATAAATTCCAAATTTCTGGCAAATCCATCAAATGGTTGCAAAGTTATTAAGGTGCAAAGTTTTGGGGTTTAACATAGAAATGGCTCCTCAACCCTAACTATGGTAGCACTACCGTGCTACCATAATATATATATATATATATATTTCTTTACATTGTGGTCAGTGATCAGCAGGGGGCCACTAGACACCAGGGATTTAATAAAAAAGAAATATATACATTTTTACATTGTGACCAGTGATTAGCAAAGGGGGGCGCACTAGACACCAGAGATTTATATATTTTTTTTTACATTGTGGCCGGGGGGGGTGCCTACTACTTCACCAGGGATGTTTGTGTGTGAAGTGTGGAATTTCGCTAGTGAAATTCCACACTTCATGTTCAATCTGGCACTCGGCGAATTGTGTGAATTGCGCTTTGTGAATTGAGCACAATTAATGAAATATTTTGCAGAGAGAATTTTGCCGACTTCACACATTATTAATTGTGGAAGATGGTCCTGCTTAGATGAGGAAAAACTGGTGCTTGTGGCTCATTACAATGGGCATCAGTGGGCAATCATGCTAAAAATGTCAGTATTCCTGTCATGGGTGATTGCTGAAGGAAAGAACAGACCAGCTGAGCTTTTCAATACTGTGGCTAGATTATTAAATCCCATCTGTCTTCAGTACTGAAGATCCTGTTCCACAGATAAGTGTGACGAGTTTTATCAGTTCTTTCTGGACAAGGTGTCCTCTATTCAGACTGAGATATCCTCAAACAGGCTGTTGCTGGCTGACAGTTCCCAGTCTTTGGACAGAGGGACTCTGTCTTTATGGATGGAGTTTGAGCTGGTGTTGGGAGATGATATCCTCCAGGTAGCTTCTAGACTGCACCCCACCTTCTGTATATTAGATTAGGGGTTGATCCGGCTTCTTTTAATGTGCCTGTATATGCTTCATCCAATTTTTGTGGACACTGTTAGATAGTCTCTTAGGGAGGGGATTGTTCCCTCTACCTTGAAAAGGGTGGTAGTAAAGCTCCATCTTAAAAAACAATATTTGGACCCCTATGTTCTCTCAAACTACAGGTCTGTCTTAAAGCCTCCCTTTTCGGGGAAATTGATCAATTAGGTGGTAGCAGTGCTGCTGGAACAACACCTGGACAAAAATAGGGAAGGCTAATAAAAAAATGAGAGCCTTAAGCTGCACTACAAAATGTTTGAATATGGTGGATAGGAAAAAATTAGTAGAACAACTTATAATGCCAATTCTGGAACATGGAAATATAATTGGTCAAATAGCTAATAAAAACATATTAAATAAACTGGATAGAGTACACCACAAAATTGGCAGGTATGTCCTGCGTTGTAACTATAACACCCACCACTGCACTATGTTTTCAAGGTTAAACTGCCAATCCTTAAATGCTGGTAACATCAAAACTTGGTTAACATTACTTCACAAATATCAGATGTACTGTCCAATCATTATATTTCATGAAGAGCATTTGGTAAAGATAGTAAAGCTCTCTGAGACCTAGGGCCAGATATTCAAAGCTTTGAGCTGACAGCAAACCCATTGCACAAAAATAGCACTGAATTTGCACTCGGCTGCAATATTTAGAATTCCAGTTAGCACCGGTGTTATGTGATAGCACCAATGCTAAAAGGTAATGTATGCAGAGAAGAGAGTGAGGTGCCATGAATGCTGGCGCATGGGTATATTCAAAAGACCAACACTGCACTACAGTGATTTGCGTGACCTGTAGCACAGTGCCAAATACCACCACCAAAAAGCAGGCAGTAATGCCACACAATCAGGTGAGGCGGCACTCCCATTCCCAGATGCATGCCCAAATGCACAGCACACAAGCCCAGTATGCCCCCCCACCAGATGCCGACACACGTGTGTCCTGAAATACACAACACTCCTTGGTAGTCTAGTGGTCCCCCAAGCATGATTCCAGACCCAAGTACAAACACAGAATCCCTATCCCTGGTGGTCTAGTGTACCACACAAAACAATCCCTGAAAACCAATTGTGGACACATGTCACACTGGATAGCCTCCAGCCACAATATCACAACCAATGTATAGATCCCTGTTGGTCCAGTGGACCGCAGCAGCCCAATCCCTCGTACAGTTCAACTCCCCCCACACACCTGGTGGTCAAGTGGAACCCCCCCCCCGCTTCCCCTCCATCCTGGAACTGAGCTGGCAACTGTCTCAGCCCACCGCTAACCTTCAGATCTGAATGAGCACATGCTGTATACAGTACACGCTCATTCAGTCATTCAGAGCTCAGTTGGTGGCGGGCAGTGGAGGTGTGCGGTGGACTGAGCCAGTCACTGGCACAGTTTTGGGATGGGGGGAGCAGGGTGGTAGGCACTGTGGGCTGTGGGTCTACTACACCAATAGATTTGGGATTTGATATCTACAGGGGATCAGGGCTGATGTGGTCCACTGGCCCAGCAGGGATAAGTTACATTTTTATATGGGAGATCGGGGCTCACACTGCCTATTGTACTGACAAGTTAAAGTGACTGAAACTGATTGAGCTGCGAGCAGTCTCTGTACAGTTCCTTGAATCAGTGAGTTGCAGCCTGCAGATCCCCACACCACCAGAGAGTGCCAACTTCTCCTGAGTTCCTAATCCAACCAAATATGTGTGTTCTTTATTATTAATGAATGCAGGCAGCATTTCATTTCCTGGCTAGTTGACTTATCTTGCAACTCAGTTAATGTAGAGGAACTGGAAGGGAGGGGATCTGAAGCAGAAGCAGAAGCATCCATGTTTAACACATGCAGACAGCCCAGATCAGAGACACAGACACACACTGCCACTAAAGGTGCCTAAAAGTGCCACTGCCAACAATCAGCAAACATGATTTATTGTCACCCCTTCCCTGACACAAACCCATTTATCTTTATTCTTTACCTCTGCTCTCTGTTTCTGAGTCAAACAGCTATTCAGTCACTGTTCTGTTCAACCACTGTACTGTCAGTCCCACATCAGTTGCAATATGCTGTCAATGACCACCTTGTTGTGCACTAGTATGCTACTATAACGTCTGAAGGCTATACAACCCCCCACAAATAAAATGCCCACTGGTGTCCCTTTGTATAGGTTATTGTATACTGGCCGACACCACAGTACCACACAGAACCCTTTACAGGCTGCTGATCTACCAGTGTCCAGAGTCCCCGGCCCCACAGGTACCACTGCCACAGTTGTGGAACAAGTTAAGACTACCGACGCCAGATGAGTACCACACAGTGACAGTAAGAGCAAGTGGTGGGCCACTGGGACTGAGCGATGATCTGGAAGTGGAGATGTGATCAGGTCAGCAGATGTGGATTAGCAGCAGGGTGGGGACAGGTTGCAGGTGGATGACAGATAGCCTTAGCTGGCTGGGTCAGGCACGCTGTGTGCTGCCATCTGGTGTGTGTGTTTATTTTTACTGCAGTGTGGGGTTACGGGTGAGGCTGGGACAGAATCAGGATCAGGACAGGAGTTGGAAGGGACAGTGGCATGGCCAAGTGGGACTCAGGATGGATTTTCAGTCAATTCCTGCTGTGGTGCTGTCCATTTAAATAACAAAGAACAAAGGAAAGGAAGCCAAACAGGGAGGGGGCCAGGGCCAGGGTCATCTCCCCTCTGCATGCCTCTGTGTACTGTACCACTTGGATTGGGGATCAGGGATGGGGGGCCACTAGGCTACTGTACCAGGGTGAATGGTTTTTATATATATATATATTAATTTATACAGTATATATACAAATATACACACCTCTACAGTGTCCCTCATTTTGGGGGACATTCCTCATTGTACACCTCAGTATAGCCCTGACCCACATCTGTCCCTCATGGGAACTGGGGTGCACACACAGCGAATGTGCTGTACATCCAGACCTGACAGCAGACATATATATATATATATATTCCATGGTGTTCAGTACACATTACCCTTTGTATGTACTAAGGTGATGATTTCCATGGTGTTCTGCATTTGTGTCTCCATGTTTGAGGATGTGTCCATCATTTTGGGGATCAGTGACCCTCAGTGTCCCTCAGTCTGATTATCTGTGTCCCTCATTATTGTGTTGAATGGTTGGGAGATATGCACTGTCTAAGCCTACTGACACCCATTGCCTGCAGCTACCAAGCTGTTCTCTAGTCTGGCATATAGGTGGAGCTGTGTGCACCTCCCAGCCTGTGGTTTTTGACCTGTAGTTCCAGTCTGCCCTACAGGTGGAGCTGTGGGTTCCATGCAAATGTGCTGGGCAAACTACATGGGAGTGCAAGCAGCGCAGGCCATAATGATATGCTAATGTGACTGTTTGCCCACGGATTGCTTGAGTAGGCTCATTTGCATAGGGGCTTTGAATATAGCAAACTTTTGCCCCAAGCTAATGTGTTTGCACCAGGCTAATGTGTTAGCACCATGCAAACGAGTTAGCCCTGGACAAACCTCTCACACACATAGCACAGTTCTGCAGTGTATGACCTACAATGTTGTTTGTAATTGTTGTGCACCACTTCAGTGCTCACACCCACCTTGGCTACCTGCTGCAACACTGCCCTGCTCCACCTCTGTGTGCATTGGGCTGCTGTTGCAGTTTGGCCTTCTTGTTTGCTATATTCAGAGCTGTCTTATTTGCTGGGCTATTTTTGCACTGCACTCTCAGCCTTATTTACACGGCTTCATTTGCATGCTATATTCAGCTGCTTTAGCCCAGGGCTATTCCTTTGAATATAGTGTGCAAATAGTTTCAGGCTAATTTAGCATGTCGTGTAGTGCTAATTTTGTCCCAGGGCTAAGTTTTGAATATCTGGCCCCTGAAGAGATCGGTACACATTAATAAAATCCACCTTGCCAAAATGAAAACTATATTTGGGAATAAAACCTTGCAAACTCAAGACATTAAGGTATCGAATGACTTACCCTAGACAGTATGCACGTTGTCCTCTCACAGGGCATTTATTACAGCAGTGAATAAACAATACCCACTGATATGTAATTATAAATAGATACAATGTTTGGACATTGTCCTGTTAAATGTGTACATTATTGTTACTGTGTAATATATGTACATTAGTCTTGTTAACTGTGTACATTTAGTTTATTATATGGTATTTGTATTTTAGTGCAACTTATAGGAAATCAATAGGACTGTCTTGTGAACAGGGTTCTATTTAACCCTAATTACATGTTTCTCCTGTAGAAAAATAAAGAGTTTAACTAACTAACTATCTATCTATCTATCTATCTATCTATCTATCTATCTATCTATCTATATCTAGGAGCTTATCCAATCCAGTTTCCAGCCTAGCTATAGTCTCAAAACAGCTCTGAACAGGGTGCACCATGATCTCCTCCTAGCAAGGGACAGCAGATATTGTTCCATCTTGATTCTGCTTGACCTTTCGTCAAACTTCGATATGATGGAACATGGGGTGCTGTTTGCCTCTCTGAGACAATATAAAGGACTCACATGGCCAGTTCATCTCATGCAGTACTGCACTCTGTTGTGGTGTGCCTCAGAAGTTGATTTTGGTTCCCATGTGGAGATGTGCCAAAGTTTGAATTCACCGGCGAAGTTGCCACAAAGTGGCCAAAATTCGCATTCGTGGACTTTCGCAAGGTTTTCCGTGTCACAAATCCACTTTTGGGGTCAGGCACTCTGCTCCCACAATGCCAACCTTGAAGTGCACTTTGAGAACAGGAGACAAACAGGGACACCTTCCTGTTTGTTTTGGGTGCAAGCAAACTACCAGTCTCAAGTCCTGGGCTCAATTATGAACCCTTTTTAGCTAGCACACCCAGATAACAGGTCCAAATATCACACTGTCTTCGGGGAAAGCAGCACAATACTTGACCCAGTGGACATGTAACCAACATGGTTCACAGCCCCCTGCTGACTCAGTTGAGACTCTGGTATTTTCTTACCTTGCTGGATCTTTACACAGATTCTTGTTAGCATGGCTGCACATGGTGACACTCTAAGCAATTCAACAGTTATGTCAGAATTATCAATACTGGCCCACCATTCACACTCAAAATGGGCAGGTTCCAAGGCAGGTTTAAGGAAAAACAAGGTTTACTAAAATTAAAAAATAGTAAATAAATCCAGAACATATATACATTAAGGTTACATTTAGAAAAGAAATGGGCAATTACAAAACAAAGTGCATTGTAACTGATTTAGCTAATTCTACCTCAGGTTTTCAGTTGGCAAATGATTTGGGCTGTTACCTGTCTTGGCAGCAGTGTCCCATAGAAGTTCAGAAACAAAGATGACTCTTAGAAGTCCAGAAAAGAATGTCAGTCCTTTCAGCCAAGCTTCACCAATATCAGAGAGGCCAGAATGTCCCCTCCCTCCTTGTGATGTCACAACTCTGAGCTGCTAGTGTGAGATCACAATCACTCCTGCATACTGCTTAAATTGTAACATACAGCAGCATAGGCAAACAGGTCAGATTACTACTTGACTGTAATCTGTAAATACAGCAATATTGTTAATTATAACAAGACAGTCTGTCTTCCTCAGAGTATGGTTTACGACACCTTTTGATGTTGCAGAAATATCCTGTAAGGTTAATTGATATATGCTTTCCAAAAACAGTCTTCCTCCTGTTATCCTATAGAATGTAACTTTTTATGGCAGCCTTTCTAAGTTCAAAACAATTTTTTTTTACAACCTGGTTGTATAACAGAGTCAAAGGTTTTGGCAGGTAGGTGCTAAAACATGAAAGGAAGCTCTAGCCAGCTTATCCTCCAGGTCAGTGAGAGGGCAGACCATTTTTTTCCTTCTGTTTTAAAATCCAATGTCCCATGAGGCTCTGCTGCTTGGCCTGTTTCCTAAGCAGGACTGCCATAAAAAACATATATTTATAACAAACTTATGTACACATAACTGGCAGATGGCTATTCCCATTACATTTCCTACCCTCAGTAATTTCAACTTCTCCCAAAATCACAAAGTTTTCCATGTGAACAGCAGAATTCCACCCATGGAGTGTGGAATTTTGCCTGCAAATGACAGAATTTCACCAGCAAATTGAAAAATTCTGCCATTTGCAGATCAATCTACACTTCACGAATTGCACTAAATTCATGGATTAATTCACTGAGTGAATTTAGCCAGCTTCACCCATATTTATTCCAATGTTTTTCATTGTGTACATGGTGCCATCGAGGAGATCGTTAGATGCTATAGCTTGGGTTTTCATTACCATGCCAGGTGTACCCAGTTGTATGTGTCTTGTGCTCCTGATCATGCAGCGGTTTTGTTGGAATGGAGTGAGAGCCTTAAAGAAATTCAGGACTGGATGATGGTCAGTTGGCTTGAACTTGACCCATCGAAGATAAAGATACTATTAGTAGAGATGGGTCAATTTTGTTAATCAGCGGCAAGTTGTAGCACCTTCCTACCCTGTTTGGATGGTGTTACTCTTGAAGCTGTAAATAGGGTGAGGAATCTGGGGGTCATTGTGGACTCCAAGCTGACATAAGAATATCAGATGTCGGCTGTTGTCCACAGTAGCTTCTACCATCTCTAAAACATCTCCCAGATCAAGCCTTTTCATGAAACAATTGACTTAGCATCATGTGGCACTCCCTGGTTTAGTCAAGATTAAATTATTGTAATGCTCTATACCTCTTATTATCTGCAAACTTGCTGTGATATTTGCTGCTGGCATAGAATGTGGCAGCATGGCTGGCTGCTGGTACCTCCCAGTTCAAGTATATCTTGCCAGTTCTCCATGCTGTGCACTAGCTGCCACAGCGGTGGTGCACGTACTTCAAATTGTGCTTGTTAACTTACAAGGCCCTGCATGATTTGGGTCCGGGCTACCTGAAAGACCTCCTGACTCCATATGCTCCTGGTCTCCCCCTTCACTCATTGGATGAAGGCCTAAAATCTGTCATAAGATCCTGCCTAAAGTCCTCAGGAGATAAGGCATTTGGAGTGGCTGCCCTGATTCTCTGGAACGCCCTTCCCCATGAAGTAAGAAGTGCTCGTTCCCCTGGCCATCTTCAAATCCCATTTGAAAAATACATTTGTTTGTCTTGTGTTGTGGATCTGGTTCTGCTGTTTAATGTGTTTGCTGGGCTTAGCTACATAATAATTTTAATTTATTTTATTTGTATTAAGTGTTAATTTGTTTTCTTATTGTGAGGTGCCCAGAGCCACTGGGTTGGGTGCCATATAAATAAAATTGCTTTGCCGTGCCTTGCTCTTAGTGAGTGACTGGAGGAGCACTCAATTGTCATTCTCCAAGATCTCTTATCAACATTTGACACTGTGTGCCATGGGGTATGATGGAGCACCTTGGGGAATACGAGGGACTTGCCACACAACTTCAGAGTGGTTTGAGTCTTACCTGAGCAGCCAGTTGCAGAAGGTTGTGATTGGAAGTTTTTCATCATGGCCACTTACTGTCAGCTGTGGTGTTCCCTGGGTTCTATTCGGTCCCCCATGCTGTTTGTGGTGTATATTCTGTTGCTGGAGCACATTATCAGAAAATAAGGAGTGAGTTTTCACTACTGTGCAGATGATACTCAACTGTACATGTCCTTGAGAGGTGGAAACATAGGTTTGCTGACAAAGGCACCTAGCTTCACCTGAGCTCTTTTCTTCTAGGTTTGCTTGTAAGGACAGAGCAAGGAACATTATCAGAACAAGGAACAAGATTAAGGCTTCTTTTGGCTAGGCAGATTTACTGTGTGATATTTTCTTTTGTACTCTCAGAGTTTGTTACTGTTTTTTTGCTAACATTTTACTGCTTTATTGTTCTCTGATTCAAATTTATGTTGCAGGGTATACTTTCTGCTGCATTATAACAGGGTATGCCTACAGGTTTGTTACTGTTTTGTGTTTACAGATTACTGCTGTAATCTTGTCTGATTCAAATTATTTTCTGCAAGGTATATATTCTGTTACTGCTTTATTCTTCTCTGTAGTGAAGGGTTTTTTGCAGGGTATATATTCTGTGAAATTATTACAGGTGGTGCATTACATGTTTTGCAGTTTTATCTATCATTAGGCTAAGCTTTCAGGGCTACTGCACTTGTTGTTGGTTGATTGTTTCTGCTCTTCCTTCCTTGTTTATTTCATCTGTGGTTCTTCTTTTTCAGCAGGGGAAGGGCTGAGCCACCCACTCCCATCCCCAATCACCCCATGCTACACTTGTTTTATAGGGTAGCACAGTCAAGACATTTACTGTAGCAAAGCAGGAAGGGGAGGATCAAAGGGGTATCCACACAGTGATTTCACTTACAGGGGCACAAGTAATTTAACTTGTTATAACAAGTTATACAACAACAAATAAACAAAACATAAAAATCTAACTTTTGCTTTCATTTTCCTCATTCTAATTACTTGGACCAGGTTATAAACCCAGCAACTGATTTGGAATAGATATTATTAACTGCAGGTACTGCAGGACACTTTTCAAAAGTGCAGTTATACACGATTTAGGATGCTGTCCTACATGCTGGACCACTGGAGATCAAAGGGCTCAGCTCCAGGCAGTGTGGGCAGAGATTATGCACCTCAAATCACATATTCAGGAGGAAATGTATTTTAAGAACTGCCCGCCAATTCCCAACATCCAACTGAAGCACCTTGACCACAGAGGATAGTTGGTCCTGGAGGTTAGCAGGTGGTTAGGAGTGGAAAATTGGGTGCCTCATCACTCAGTGCTCTCCAATGTATCACCCCCACAAACCACATAAAAACTAAAAACAGGTATCTGCCTCTATCTCCAAAATCAAACAAAGGGGCAGAGGACACTGCAGCACAGCAGCTAGCACAACAAAACTTACCCAAAACAGGGACCAAAACAAAAAAAGCAAAAAGGAAATCCAAAACACTTCTGATCATAGGAGACTCCATTATTTGGGGGGAGCTGATACCTACCTCCAGCCGGGGGTAATGGTCATATGTCTCCCAGGTACAGCATGGAGAGACACTGGCTACATTGCTAAAATTGTGCAGGAAGCAGGAGAAAACATTGACATTCTGATACACATAGGGACTAATGATCTTGCCAGATGGTCAGTTGTTGAGACCAAGGGACACCCGGCCAGGCTGGGAGACAAACTGTCATCCATTTCATCCAGCATCTCCTTCTCTGAGATCCTGCTGGTCTGGGAGAGGGGGGTAGATGGACAGAAGGTCAGAGAAGGGGAGATAGAGAAGCTAAACATGTGGCTCAAGGGATGGTGCCAGGAAAAAGGGCACAAATTTGTAGGTAAGTGGCAACAGTTTTGGGAGCAAAAGTTCTTTACATTCGAAGGACTGCATCTGATTAAGGAGGGAGTCAGTGCATTGGGGTAGAAGTTTGAAATCTTTGCAGAATATTTAAACTAGCAAATGGGGAGAGGGGTGTAGCACCTGCTACATCAAACATGAAGAGCACCCATTCCCCCTCAGCTAGTGATCAAACAGGAGTTCAACATGCTTGTAGTTGATTTGCATCACCAGGTAAGGAAAATGGTCCAGTTTCCTAAATGACAAGCAGGGGAAATGCCAGCCCTTGCCCAACAATTAATGCACCAAAATCTGGCCAATGGAAACTTATGTACACAAGTGCCTGAAATCTGGGAAACA
The DNA here is from genome assembly GCA_016271365.2 of Neoceratodus forsteri. NCBI lineage: Eukaryota > Metazoa > Chordata > Ceratodontiformes > Ceratodontidae > Neoceratodus > Neoceratodus forsteri. Next base: position 316,200,543 of record CM028134.1, read on the forward strand.
AGATCCCAGACCTGCAGGCAATAATGACAAAGGCTAAACTGGACATAGAAGACATTAGTGAGACATGGTTCACCAGTAACCACACTTGGGATACTTCAGTACCCAGCTTTGTACTGTTCAGAAGAGACCAAGGTGCAAAAATGGGGGGGATCCCTTTATGTCAATGAAAATATCAAAGCTACAGAAATTCAGAATACAGATAAGGAGCCAGAAGAACTGTGAGTCACCCTGGAAACAGGAAATGGGACAGCCATATGAACTGGGGTTGTCTATAGACCTCCAGACTAGGGGGATGACATAGACACATTACTGTTAGAAGATATACAAAACATGATAGCTAAAGGGGAGGTTCTGATAATGGGAGATTTCAACATGCTAGATACAGATTGGTCGATACCAGCAGGAACATCCACCAGAACTAGACACATGGTGGATTCCCCTGCAGGGGGAGAGCCTCAAACAACTGGTACAACAACCCACAAGAGACAGGGCTATCCTAGATCTAGTACTGACTAACAGGGAAAGGATCACAGATCTCCAGGTAGAAGGTCACCTGGGTGCCATTGACCATCACATGGTATGGTTCAGTTTGGCCACTAGAACTAAATCATCCCATTCCAAGGCAAAAATATGGGACATCAGAGGAGCTGACTTTGATAAGATAGCCAATAGAGTTAAGCTACCCCTGGTAGGAAGAAATACAGGTAAGGGGGTACAGGCAAAGTGTGCAAGCATTAAGGATGCAATTTTCAAAGCAACATAACATCCCATTGTGTTAGAGAGGACAGCAAGAGCAAAAGAAGGAGGAAACCACTTTGGTTCTCAAAAACAGTAGCAGAAAAGGTCAGAGCCAAAAGTCTGGCCTTCAGGAAATATAAGGGGATACAGAGGGACGAAGATAGGGAGGCATACAAAACTTCCCTAAGGGAAGCAGGGAAGGCAATAAGGCAGGTAAAGGCCCAAACTGAGGAAACACTACCACGGACAGTAAAAGAAGGGAACAAGACTTTCTATAGATACATTAGTGAAAGGAAAAAGTCTAGAGGGGGTATTGCTAAGATCAAAGGGGATAAGGGAGAGTGTGTGGAGGAGGACCAGGGAAAAGCATTATCCTAAATAGATATTTCTGCTCAGAGAAGGTAGGGCAGAGCCACAGCTCAGCACCATGGACACAGTGGAGGGAGGTGTGCACTAGTTCCTTCACAAAAGAAAGCATCCTACAAGAGCTTGCTAAACTCAGGGTGAACAAGGCATTGGAACCTGATGGCATACATCTCAGAGTACTAAAGGAGCTAAGGGTGGAGCTAGCAGAGCCATTATCAGAACTGTTTAGTGAGTATCTAAGCACAGAAGATGCCCCAGAAGACTGGAGAAGGGCTCATGTGATCCCGCTCTACAAGAGTGGTAGCAGGGAGGAGGCAGGGAACTACAGATTAGTCTGTCTTACCTCAGTAGAGGGCAAGATTATGGAGGTACTCCTTATGGAAAGGATAGTGCAACACCTGGAATCCATAGGAGCACAGGAACCAAGACACCATGGGTTTACCACAGGATGGTTCTGTCAAACTAATCTCATAGATTTCTTTGACTGGGTAACCAGAGTGATGGACCAAGAGGGTGCAGTTGATGTTGCCTACCTTGACTTCAGGAAAGCTCTCAATACTGTTCCACATAGAAGATTGATTAATAAGCTGGGTAGGCTGGGGTGGATCAGAAGTTGGTCAACTGGGTGGCTAACTGGTTGGTGGGCAGAAAACAGAGAGTGGTGGTAAATGATATACAGTCTGAAGAGATGCAAGTCACAAGTTGGGTACCTCAGGGATCAGTCCTGAGACCAGTCCTTTTCAATACCCATCACCCGGGTCCATCTTGAAAATGAGTTTTGCTCAATAATGATCACCTGGTTAAATAAGGATTTGATTGATTGATTGATTGATTGAATATCTTCATCAGTGACAATGCAGATGGACTGGAGGGCAAGGTTTGTCTGTTTGCAGATGACACCAAGATCTGCAACAGAGTAGATGATCCAGATGGGGTGGGAAGAATGAGAAGAGATCTGGATAAACTGGCAAAATGTTTGGAAGAGTGGCAACTGGGGTTTATTTATTTTTATTTATTTATTTATTTCAGTTTAAGATTAATACCTTTGAGTCAAGGCCTCATTTTCAAAGATTCCAAGTCAGTAGGGGACAAATACATTACAGTTAGCATAACAAATACAGAGAAACAGTGAAACAAGTTACATAGTCAAGTAATTGTAATTTTATACATCTTTTTTTTGCAAATAACTAAATAACTGTACTTTATTGTATTAACAATAAATCATACATAATATCCCCATCCCCTGCACCTTTTACATTAGTTACAATAAGTAGGTTAAGCAGACAAAATGAGCAGGGGAAAAAAAATAATTAAGAAAGGAAGAAAAGAAAAAGGAACCCACCCACCCACCCCAAAACCCCTCCCCAGGTCTGGCAGCTCTACTTAAGGACATAATGAGAGAAACTCAAAATGCCCTAAGAGTTACTATGTCTATATATAAAAATAATTAAAAAACACACCTAGTATCACATCCTACTAGCTTCACTCTGCATACAAGACTAAGGAGAATGACAAATTACAGAGAACAGGTACAAGGAAATAAGGCATATGATAAAAGGAAGGAGAGGAAGTAGAAAGAGTGACGGAGAGAAAAAAAAAAGGATGTAATGGGGGAGGGATACCCAAGCTCATTGCCATTACAATTATACCCTTTAGGACCCAATTAGCTAAAGAGTTGAAATACATACTATATGAATATAGGGCCCTATTGGGTGTTAATTGCAGTAATTGGCATGCTGGTCTTCAGCTGTTGGTATAAATTACCCCAACATTTGTCAAATTTTTAATTGAATAAAAAAGGCCACCATTCTCTCTGCATTTAGAGCTTCTAAAAAGGTGTCCCACCATTCCTTACAAGAGGGTATTCCCTCTCTACTCCAATAACGGAGAAGCAGCAACTTAGCCACTAATGTGATTAGTGCTAATTGGCCTTTATGAATTACAGATGGGATGTGGGAGAAATTGCCTAGGATACAAATCTCAAGGTTAAAACATTGCACTACTTCGCAAAGAGGGGCCATCCATAAACGGATTGATTCCCAAATTTAATTACCTTAGGGCACTCCCAGAGTTTATGCAGGGTGGTAGCCCAGGGGTTGCCACAGTCTTGACATTTAGGAGATCTTTGCTTGTATATATGTGAAAGTTTAGCTGGGGAAAGATATAAATTGTGCAGAATATTGAATTGTAAACCCCGTAGCCTATCCTGTTTAACATAATTGTATAAGTCCTTTCAGACCTTTCCCCAAATTGATTCTGGCCAATTCAGGGACAGATTCGTTTCCCAATAGTGGGGAACCGGAGAGGCCTTAGTATCCCTTAATACAAGGATGAACTTGTAGATTTTAGATATCGCTCTTCCGGATAATGTCAGCTTTGAAATTTCCTTTAACAGGATGCTTGCTTTCTCATGCCCCTGACCATTCTTTAAAAAAGCACGAATACAGTTTCGTATTTGATATAAACGGAACTTGTCCTTAGGATCTATTCTCAGCTTATCCACCAGTTCTGACAATGGTTTAAAGTAGCCTCCGGAGACAAAATCCGCAATTCTAAGTTTCTGGCTGGGGTTACCCACACTGCATCTTAACGGTTGGTTACCAATCAGTATGTTCGGGTTATTGACCAGAGGCTGCATCAAGTCTTTCCTAAAGGGGGTATCTAATTGCAAATACAATTGGTGGAGGGCTTTAATGCTCCAGCCAAGTGGGGTGGCTTTAAGTTCAGGCGGTATTTTGGACCAAGAGGAAAAAAGTAAGGATTCTAGATCTAGGTTAATGCTCTGCGCCACCAGCCAATCGATAGTGTCATTTGCTACAGGTGTCTGGGCTCCTAATACCCATTGAGCCGGCCTTACCACGTGGCTTGGCAGATAGTAAATATAAAAATCTGGTAGCTGTAGGCCACCTTCTTCCCTACGTCGGGTAAGTTTACCATAAGCTCTACGGGGTGGGTTGCCATTCCAGATAAAATCAGCGCAGTACCTGTGGCAAAGATTAAAGAAAGATTTTGGAAGATATATATTAAGGTTAAAGAGGAAGTAGGAAAATTTGGCATGACCATCATTTTTATCGTATTGACCCTCCCCCAAAAGGATAAGGGAAGTTTGGACCATCTTCCAAGATCTTCCTAATCAATTTAATTAGAGGTTTAAGGTTCAAGTCATATAACTCGTTAAGTCCTTAGAGATTTTTGATACCCAAATATGGAAGATATTCCGTCTGCCAACTCAAACCTAAGGAAAGACACCAAGTTCGTTGTAGGAGGGGAAAGCGGTAAACTAAAGTCTTGCTTTTGTTTAACTTGTATCCAGAAAATTCACTAAAACGTGAAATAATAGACAACAGCTGTGGGTGAGGATTGACTATGCCATGTATGGATTAATAAATCATCTGCGAAAGCAGAGACCTTAAATTCCGTGATCTCCAATGCGCACTCCATGGATGCCAGTATCTGACTTGATAGCTCTGATGAGTGGCTCCAGGTACAAATTGAATAAATATGGTGACAGGGGACACCCTTGCCGGGTTCCCCTCTCTAGTCGGAAGGGAAGTGAGATCAGGTTATTACAGGAAATTCTCGCAGAGGGACATGTATACAAGACCTGAATGTAACCCAGAAAAGTATCTGGGATACCAAATTTAGAGAGCACCTCAAACATAAAATCCCACTCCACCCTATCGAATGCCTTCTCGGCGTCTAGTGTGACCAAAGAGGCTTCTTTGTCTGGGCTCACAGACTCTTGTATTAAATAAAACAATTTTCTAAAGTGGTCCGACGAGGAGTGCCCCGCCAAAAAGCCAGCCTGTTCAGGGCTTAATAGCTCTGTCCAAGCTGTCTTTAGCCTATTGGCTAAAATCTTGGCAAATATCTTTATATCAATATTTAATAAGGATATAGGCCTATAGTTTGTCACCATATCTGGGGGTTTGTCTGGTTTTGGTAGGAGAATTATCCTGCCTCAAAAGGGAGTGGTCCTGATCCCCTCCTTACACCAAAAAGTAAACAGTTGGTGCAATAAAGGGACCAGGGTCTCTTTAAAGGTTTTATAGAACAAGGCAGAAAACCCATCTGGGCCTGGTGCCTTGTCAAGTTTCAAGGCATCAGTAGTTTGTGAAACTTCTTCTAGCTTGAGGGGAGCTTCTAGAGAATGACAAAAGTCTTGGGAAAGCTTGGGGAAGGAGATGCTGGCAAGGAAATCTTTCATTCTGGAGGGCATTCCTGGCTGCAACGGCTCGCTTGAATATAGGTTCTTATAAAAATTAACGAAAATATTTAAAATATCTTTGGGGTCAGAAGTCATCTCACCAGTCTGAGGGTGGTTTATCGTAACAACCCATCTTGCTGCTGCTTGTTATTTTAGCTGCCAAGCTAACATCTTCCCTGCTTTACTACCTTGCCCAATGTAAGACGCCTTCAAACTATAGGCTGATCTCTCTACTTTCTCTTTCATGGTCGCTTCGTACCACGTGTGCAGAGAAGCAAGTTCCTGCTCCTGGGAAGTAGTTCTAGATTTTTCACCTATGATGTCCAAGGCTCTGATTTTGTCAAGACAATCCATTGCTGAGCGAGCAATGCTTTTCTTACGAATTGTTACTAATCTAATAAACTCGCCTCTCCAGGTGGCCTTCAATGCCGCCCACACCATATCCACTGGTTGCAATGATCCCCAGTTCTCGTTAATAGAATGAGACATATAGGAAGTGAATCGCTCTAATAAAGAAGAGTCTTTTATCAAGATGTTGTTTAAAGACCATGAATATGATCTGGGTAATGGAGAGGGTGTTCGGCACTGGAGGCCAATGGCTGAGTGGTCAGAAATGACACGACCTGAAATAGTAACCTCATAGATCAGGGTAAGAATCTGGTAGCTTACTAGAAAGTAGTCTATTCGAGAATAGCTCTTATGGACCGGAGAGTAAAGGTATACTCTCTAGTCTTAGGATAAGTTACTGCCATGGATCAGACAACCCTAATGATGACATGAATTGAACAGTGCTCTCTGGGCGAAGATGGAGGAGAGCCTTTAGACCATGAACGGTCCAAATAGTTTGATTGGACCAAGTTCCAGTCTCCACCAAAATTATCGGTTTGTCAGCTAAAGGAGCAATGAGAACTGCCAGCTGGTAAAAAGGTCGGCGATTCCTGATTAGGACCATAATTGAACCTAGCACTAAGCTTGCCTCGCCAATTTACCCACTACAATGACATGCCTGCTTTCTGGGTCAGAATTACCTCTGATGAAACAAAAGGAACATTGTTAGCCACTAAAATGGCAACACCTCTTTGCTCGTGGAAAGCCCCGGCCCAAAAACATGGCCCACCCATCTTTTCCTAAGAAAAGGAAGCTGATCAGGGGTCATATGCGTTTCTTGTAAAAATACTATTGACGGCTTAAACCGTGCCAGATGGTTGAGGATAATATACTTTTTCTTGTTATTCCTTCCCCCTTTTATATTCCAAGAAATTATGTTTAAGTCAGAAAACATATAATGAGTAGTTAAAAGCATTTCCTGATTAGTTGAGCTGCCAGACCTCCCCAGTAACACCAGCTTAACAAGAAATAAAAAGAAAAACCCTCCTGTTACCCAAATCCCCCCCATCCCAATCTTGAAACTAACCTACCCCGGCCCCAAGCTGCCTCCAAATTGTTGGACTGTGCACTCCAAAGTGGGGCCTCTCACTCTCAGAAATGGAAAAAGGAAAAAGGACAATTTACTCTCGTCTTGAGGTCTAACATTAATATAGGAACCTTGAAAAATAAAGGGGTGTTACATACCTAAATAAATTATCCACCTTAAACCACTTTATAAAGTTACCAGGTGGATATTGGTAAAAAACTAAGATTAAGGCAATAACCGTATCATTTAAAGACAACATACCGAGCTAGTCATACGCATGCTAAAATGTATTAGCCAGTTTTAAACTTCGGGCATAGCCCAATGTTATACATATGAACTTCATATTTAACAACCCCATACTTATTAATTATAAATTCAGCAAGTATGGCTAGCCCTCTAGTCCTGTTATTAGCCACAAAAACTATGGCAAAGTAATAATAGGGAAGGAGCCCCGTCTGATTCTAGGGGGAAAAGGAGGGATTGGATAGATCCCAATCTGTTAGTGGTCTGGCCATCACATAACTTTAAGGGCTTTGTACTGCCTAGGGATGATTACAAGTGCTATTGTACAAAAAAGTGGCCTAGTCCCAAACAGAATAGTCACCCTCCATATACAAAGCTGTGCTAAGCAACCCTTCCCCAAAAACCTGAACCAAAGCAGGACTGAAGCCCTCAACTAGACATAGTAAGTTGTACTATGCAGAGATCATTTTAAACTTATTAATTTTAGCATTCCTTCTATTAGGTACAAAAAAAAAAAACAAGGGGAATATATATAAAGAAAAGGGGAAGGGGAAGGGAAGAAAAACAAAGAAAAAGGGGGAGGGAGAAAAGGAAGGAAAGGAAGGGGACTGGGGGAGGAGGAAGGCGGGAGGACGAAGGGAGGGGAAAGGGGGGAAGGAGAGGAAAATGGCGGAAGGGGAGGAGGGGGTGAAGGAGAGGAAATTAATAAGGGGGATAAGGAATATAAAGTCCATTAATTATTTAATGTCCATCCTTATGTTCGTGAAGAAAGCCATGTTATGTGATAGCAATTCAGTCCAGCCGATAAATATATATGCTGAAAATTAAGACGTAACAATGCACTTCAGGTCTTATGAAAAAGGTCCGGAAAAATATCTTTTAATGCCTTCAGAGCTTCGTCTGGAGCCTCAAACAGCTTCTTCCCATCCTTGAACGTAACTTCCAGCTTGGCAGGGTACAATATGTGTGTTTTATTCCGCGTCCAAAGCTTGGAGGTAATGAGACGAAAACTAGCCCTTGCCATCCTGTTCTTTAATGTTAGGTCAGGCACTATTCGGAGTTTTGCCCTCCCAAAGGATCGCAGAAAGTTTCCTCGCCTCTTTCAATATATGCTCTCTATCAAGATAATTCAGGAGTTTAAAATTATAGGCCTCGGAGGATCTGCAGGAATAGGTTTAGTCTTAAGGCCCTATGCCCCTTTCTATAATATATTCGGGCCATTAGAGATGGACCTATTATTTTCTTCAAAAACATTTGCAAAAAGGTGATTGTGTTAGGCTTTCCTCCCTTCTGGCAGCCCCAACAAAACAAGATTATTGGTTCCTGCCTTCAAGGTCTTCGATCACGGTCTTCCAGCTTAGCTACAGATCTCCTGAGTTCGACCATGGCTGGGCCTTGTTTTTCAGTATTTCGTTCTAAGGATGAAATGCGGGCTTCTGCATCCGTGACTCGACGAGCCAACTGGGTTAGTGCAGGCTTAAATTCGACGACTTCTATAAGTTTAAAAAGGGCATCCTTGATAGTTGAAAGCTCCCCGTATATGCGTGACGGTGCCAGGTCCTCCGGAGGGTCCGTCGGGGAAGTGCTGCATCTAGGCCTCTTCGCTTCTAATTCTGTTTTTGGTTCCTCCATTAGGTCAGAGACCGGGATCCCTTCTCCGATCATTTCTGCAATTATTAACACTACGGTACGTGCAAGCGATAGCTCTAAAAAAAGACGAGAAGTTAATTATTTTCTCCGAGCAGCGAGAGCGAGCCCCTTAGACCTGCTACTCCTTCAGGCGCATCACGTGGTCTCCCCACAATTTTATACATCTTAAACACTGGTGCCAGAGTTGGGCTTAGGGTAGGAGGAGAGGGGGTACACTGTCCTAATAGTTAGTTGGATGGTCAGGAGACTAAAAGACAGAGGGGGTAAGGTGATTAGCCTTGATGAGGCATAGTCAAAAGGGAGAGGGGGGAGAGGAGGTGAATCAGCCCAGGGAGGCATTGTCTAGGAGAAGCGTGCAGAGGGAAAGAATTGGGGGGTAGAGGTGGTGGGTGGGGAGGGGTGTGATAAAGAAAACTATGGTGGTTAAGGTGCACACTCAACTACGCAAGCAGTTACAGGTCTTAAATGTGTCCAGATAGGATCTGAGCCCAGATCTAAAAGTTCCAATCTTGGTAATCTCAGTGAGGTCAGCTGGTAGTTCATTGTACCATTTCAGTCCATTGTACAAGATGGAATTTTGTGCAAGAGGAATCATCAGCATGTGGGTGGATGCACTTCTTGTGAATTTAGTTGGTGCTGCCTGTTTAAAGAGGCTGCCCAGGGTGGGGGACGTAAGCCCAAGAAGCACTTTTTTAGGAGAAGACAGGTTTGGTATTGTACTCTAAGATGAAGGGGGAGCCACCCAGTTTTGATGTAGAGGGAGCAAGTGTATGTGTCAAGAGAGGACCCCAGTGTTAGGCGGCATGCCTTGCTGAGCAGTGTACTGACCCTGTTGAGTGCAGTCTTTGTGCTGGTCCCATAGATAGGCAGCCCATACTTGATGGACGACAGTACTGAACTACTGGTAGCAAGTCTGAGAGCCTAGGGAGTCATTGAGTGCCTGTGTCAGAAGAGGACCCCAAGCTTTATGTTTGCTGACTTGACTACAGATTCTCTGTGGCTAGAGAGAGAGAGAGTGTGTCATCAAAGGTGATGCCAAGGTACTTGAACTTTGTAACTTGGTCTAGAACCTCACTCTTGTGATTGTGTATGAGCAGTGGTAGACATTCCTTTTTGCTTTGGGTTGTGGAGAAAAGCATATTCTTTTTTTTTTGTGGTTTAGGAGTAGCTTGTTTTGAAAGAACCATGATTCAAGCTGGAGAAAACAGCACTGAAGTTCAGATGTAATGGAACTATAGTCTTTACCAGCAGCCGATATAACTGCATCATCGGAATACAGTACAGTCTGTGCTGAGCAAAACGATAGGGCTGGGTTGATGAAGAGACTGAAGAGGAGAAGTCCAAGAATGGATCCCTGATGGACCCCAAGTGACACACCTTTAGATGCTGACAGAGTATCTCTAATTTTGACACGTTGTGAACTGTTTGAGAGATAGCTGCCAAACCATGATACTGTGTCTGGGGACAGGCCTGTTGACTGAAGGCAGCTGAAGAGAAGATTGTGATTTACTGAGTCAAAGGCCTTTGTAAGATTGATGAAAACTGAGCCCACAGCCTGCCCGCTATCTAAGGCATTGTACAGTTGGGAGGAGTAGTCGACCGGGGCAGTAAGTGTGGAACTTTTTTTTGGAAGCCATGTTGCTGAGGGCAAAGTAGATTATATTTATCAAGATGCTCTGTGAGTAGCTCAGTGACCATTCTTTCTAGTACTTTAGAGAGTGGGGGCAAGATGGCATATAGTTGGATGTTAGTGTTTTGTCCCCTGCTTTGAATACAGGTGTGACAATGACTGACTTCCATGCATGCGGGAACACCCCTGACTTTAGAGAGGCATTAAATACCATGGTTAGGGGATTGGTAAGCTCATTCAGGAGCAGGCCAACAAGCTTCATGTCGATCAGTTCCGCTCCTACCCTGGTCTTGCCTAGGGCCCTTTTAATGTGCTTGTTTGTTTTGGCCATTGTGACTCATCTGAAGTAGAAAAGCAGCAGGTCCTTCCTTAGGGGATTCTGTGGGACAGTATGGTGCTGATGACCCTTCAGTTTCTTAAGGTAGTCCCCAGGGAGTATGCCGGTAAGGTCAGTGAAAGCGTTATTAAGGCCATCGGCGATCTCAATAGGTTCTTGAAGGGTACCATCCATGGTGATTATTAGGTCAGGAGGTGTCTTAGGGGAATTTCCCATCAGTGCTTTAATGGCGTTCCAAAATTCTTTACCAGAGCCCCAGGTTTTGCTTAGAAGTTTCTTATAGTAAGTTGCTTTGGCCTGTTAAATGAGATTGGTGCAGACGTTTCTGGCAGTCTTGTAGGCACTATGAGCAGCAGGTGCTCCTGCTGCTTTAGCTTTGTGCAGCAAAGAAGTGCAAGATCATGCACATAGGGAAGAGAAACCCTGAAGCTACCTATAGGTTGGGAAGGGAGTTGCTGGCAATCACAAGGGAAGCAAGAGACTTGGGCATCATCATCAGAGATGACATGAAATCATCCAAGCAGACCACTAAAGCAGTAGGTAAGGCTAGAGGGATGTTGTGGGGTATTATTAGTAGGGGTATCGTAAGTCATAAGAGGGAGGTAATAATCCCTCTTTACAAGACACTGATTAGGCCCCATCTGGAGCACTGCGTGCAGTACTGGAGGCCGCACCTGCACAAGGACATTAACAAAATGGAGGCAGTCCAGAGAAGGGCAACCAAAATGGTGCAGGGACTGCATCTGAAAATATGTGAGGACAGATTTACAAAGCTCAATACGTATACCCTAGAGCAAAGGAGGGAGAGAGGTGATATGATCGAAACATTCAAACATCTTAAGGGAATTAACAAGGTGAAAGAGTCTAGCATGTTTCAATATAAGAAAAATAGCAGGACAAGAAGACACAGCACGAGATTAGAGGGAGGCCGATTAAGGGATAATGTGAGGAAGTTCTTTTTCACAGAAAGAGTGGTGAATGCATGGAACGGCCTACCTCAGGAAGTGGTGGATATGAATACAATGCAGGGCTTCAAACAGGCATGGGATAGGCATAAGGGAACAATACAGATGAGTATGAATTGATAGGCCATTGATAAATTAAAGGTCTATGGCACATTCATAAGGTAGAATAAATGGGCAGACTGGATGGCCCTTGCGGTCCTTATGTGCCATCAACTTCTATGTGTCTGTGTTTGACAAACATTTAAACTAACCAAGGGGGGGGGGGCAACAGGAGCAGGAGAACTCAAGCAGCCCACCCCCAACAAGGTAAAGAAACCAGAAATGAGGTACAGGAAATTGAGTTGAAGACAGAGAAAACTGAAGCAGGCAGAAAGGGAGAAGCAGACCAATCAAGGCCACATAAGAAAGATAACTAGGATGGGGGAGAGGAGAAGCAGGAATGCAAAAACAGAAGCAGAGGGAGGATAAGCTGCAGAACATGGAAGGACATAGAAACTAATGCCCACAGCATGGTTAATAAAATCCCAGACCTGAAGGCCTTGCTAGTATAAGCAGATATGGACATAGCAGCAATAACAGAGACATGGTACACTAGAAATCATGGGTGGGATGTAAATGTACCAGGTTATGCGCTGTTCAGGAGGGATAGGGAGGTAAAAAAAGTGGGGGGTAGCCCTGTAAGTCAGAGAGGGTACAAAGGCAAGAGAGGTGCAGGGTACACAGGGAGAGGCCAAGGCACTGTGGGTCACCCTTGAACCTGGCAATGGCACAGCAATATGCATAGTGGTGATCTACAGGCCTCCAACACAAGGGGAGGAAGTGGACAGGGAGCTAGTGGATGAAATGCTCAAGATGGCAGCTAAAGGTGAAGTTCTGTTGCTGGGTGATTTCAATATGCCAAATGTGGATTGGACAGCCCAGGCAGCTGCTTCAACCAGAAGCAGAGTCATCCTAGATTCCCAATAGGGAGAAGGTCTCAGGCAGATAGTGCTTGATCCCACCAGAGACAGGGTGATTCTGGACCTAGTACTGAGCAATGGGGACAGAATTGCAGATGTCCAGGTACAAGGACAACTGGGGTCAAACGACCACAACATAGTGTGGCTTAGCAAGGAGACAGGGACACTGTCAAGTCACACAAAGGTGAAGGTTTTAGATTTCAGAATGGCAGACTTCGCTGAAATGGGGAAATGTATTATAGTAACCCTGGAAAAGAGGGAGGTAAGAGGAGGGGTTGAAGAGCAGTGGAGGCACCTAAAAGGAGCTATAGGGGAAATGATGAACCAATGCATCAGATTGGTATAAAAAGACTGAAAAGAAGGAAACCACTATGGTTCTCGAAAGAGGTAACAGACAAAGTAAGGGTTAAAAGAGCAGGTTTTAGGAAACATAAGGAGACCCAAAGGGAAGAAGACAGGAAGATGTACCTAGAGTGTCTAAGGGAGGCATGGAAGGCTGTTAGGAGCACAAAGGCGCAGACTGAAGAAGGATTAGCGCAGTCAGTGAAGAGAAGGGACAAGACATTCTATAGGTACATCAATGAAAGAAGAAAAATGGGGGGGTTGTAAGGCTAAAAGGGGAGGAGGGAGAGTGTAAGTAGGGGGACCTAGAAAAGGCAGAAATACTGAATAAATACTTCTGTTCAGTATTCACTGTAGAGGGGAAGGGACAGGGACCACAGTTGGGTAACAGATACAAAGGGGGGGGGAGTGGACACCATTCCACTCACAGTGAAGATAGTCCAGGAGGAGCTCATGAAATTGAAGGTGGACAAAGCAATGAGGCCAGATGGCATTCACCCAGGGATATTAAAAGAGCTGTGAAGAGAGCCATCAGTGCCTCTGGCAGCCATGTTCACTGAGTCACTCAGCACAGGAGTGGTTCCAGAAGACTGGAAGAGGGTGCAGGTAGTTCCTCTGCACAAAAGCAGGAGTATAGAGGAGGCAGAGAACTATAAGCTGGTCAGCCTCACCTCAGTAGTGAGTAAAATCATGGATGCACTGCATAAGGAAAGAATAATGGCACACCTAGAATCCAATGGAGCCCAGTATCTGAGGCAACATTGATTCACAGCAGAGAGGTCATGTCAGATGAATCTGATAAATTTTTCTCACTGGGTGATGATGGAAGTGAATCAGGAGGGAGGAAGTGGATGTCTACCTTTATTTCAGTGAGGCCTTCAACACTGTCCCGCACAGAAGGCTGGTTAACAAGATGGGTAGTCTGGGCATGGGGCACAAGGTGGTAGAATGGGTTAGGAATTGACTAACAGGCAGGCGGCAGAGGGTGGTGGTAAATGGGATCCAGTCCACGGAGAGGGGGTTTACCAGTGGGGTACCTCAGAGATCAGTCCTTGGGCCAGTCCTGTTTAATGTCTTCATTAGTGACATTGCGGTAGGCCTGGAAGGAAAGGTCTGTCTGTTTGCAGATGACACCAAGATCTGTAATAGAGTGGATACTGAAGACGAGGTGGAAAAAATGTGGAGGGACCTGGGGAAGCTTGAAAAATGGTAAGAGGTGTGGCAGCTGAGGTTTAATTCAAACAAGTGCAAAATAATGCACCTGGGAAGAAGGAAACCTTGGTAGTGCTACAGGATGGGGGGGGATTGCTGATGATCACAAAGGAAGAAAGGAACCTGGGGGGTTATTATTTCAGATGACCCATAGGTGTCTAAGCAGAGTATAAAGGCTGCAGTGAGGGCCAGTGGAATGCTGGGGTGCATAGGCAGAGGTATTACTAGCAGAAGGAGAGAGGTAGTGATAACATTGTATAAAACACTAGTGAGGCCTCACCTAGAGTACTGTGTGCAACTCTGGAGGTTGCACCTTCATAAGGACTTTGACAGGGTGGAGGTGGTCCAGAGAAAGGTGAATAAGATGGTACAGGACTTGCACCAGAAATCATATGAAGAGAGATTAATGGACCTCAATATGTACTCACTGGAGGAGAGGAGGGAACGGGGGGATATGATAGAAACGTTCAAGCACCATAAGTGTATAAACAAGGTGCAGGGGGAGACATCTTCCAATACAGGAGGAGCGAAAGAACAAGGGAGCATGACATGAAATTGGAGGGTTGCAGGTCAAGGTGAAATGTGAGGAAGTTTTTCTTCATGGAGAGGGTGGTGGACACATGCAATAATCTGCCACAGGAGGTGGTGGGACCATGCACAGTGGAGGGATTTTAACACGCCTGGGACAAGCACAAGGGAACCTTAGATTTGAGAAGGGGTGGTAGAAAGCCACTGACCAGTTAGGGTTAGAGGCCACAAACAAGTGTAGTGCTTATGGGCAGATTGAATGGGCCTAGTGGTCCTTATCTACTGACAATTTCTATGTTTCTGTTTCTTTACAATGAATGGGCAAGAGGTAGTTGCTGAGCTGGAGTGGTGCCTTAAAGAAATTTCTAATTGGATGGCCTCCATCTGGCTGTCTCAATCCAGCCAAGGCAGAGTTGTTGCCGGTGGAACTGGGTCCTTGACGGTCAGCTAGAAGTGCTGTCAAAATTCCATCTCTGAATGGCACATGTCTGACAGTTGTGAACAGAGTCAGAAATCTGGGAGTCATTGTGGATTCATAGCCAACGCTAGAACATCAGGTGTCGGCTGTGGTCCAGAATGGATTTTTCCAGTTAAGGAACATCTCCCAGATTTGACCATATCTTATGCAAGAGGACATGGTGACCCTAGTACAAATCTTAGAGACCTCAAGACTGGATTACTGTAATGCTGTATACCCAGGGCTAGCTGGAAGTTTGGTGCATTGCCTACAGCTGGTACAGAGTGTTGCAGCCAGGATGGTGGCTGGTGTGTCATACAGTGATTATATTAAACCTGTAGTGCAGCATTGCACTGGCTTCCAGTTAGGTAGTGTGCCACCTTTAAGATTGCTTTGTTAACACACAAAGACTTGTATGGTTCAGGCCTTGTCTACCTGAAAGGCCTCTTGGCCTCATATGTTCTCAGCTGCTCTTTACACTCCACCAAAGAGTTATAGCCAAATATTTAGAAGCAGCAACCTCTTAGAATCCATAGGTCTGCTTCTCCTCCTCTATCTATGTCACTGGACATGCAAATGCTGTTTTGTATGCTTTGCTTGTAACTCTAGCCTTTTTTCAGGCCATATAGTATGTACAGAGACCAGATGTCAAAGCCAGGGCTTTATAGAACTATTCATCTTTACAGCCTTCTTCCTCACAAATGAATGTTCTAAATGTGTTCTTGAAGTGAGGATCTACTAGGGAGACAATGATTTAGTGGTCAGCTGTACACATTTCTGAAATGTGTGTCAGATTAACAGAAGTGGTATCCTCCTACTTATTTTGGAAATTCCTGCAATCAAGTCACAGGTTAATCATGGCAAAGAGGAGCAGAGCCAGCCTTAGATGAGCTGCATTTTCAATTACAATATATGTGACCTCCTCTGTGGACTTCAGAATACAACAGAGGGCCTCTATTTATTTATTTATTTATTTATTTATTTATTTATTTAGTTTTTGTTAACCGGTAAGTGCACTAGCCAGCAAGTGACTGTTTTCAGGCACGACCCGGGAGGTACAATTACAATACAGACAGAGTACAACCAGAATTATTTGAAACACCAAAAACAATTGAAAACAGAGAGAGATACATATGGCACTGCAACATACAATAAAGAAAAATACATTTGATCACTGTATCCAAGGAACATACTCATAATGTGAATAGTGGAGGACGGTAAGGCAGGAGAGAAGAGGCAATATGAAAAGACACAAGACAGGTCAGAGGGATGGGAGCGAGAGAATAAGAGTCGCCGCCAGATACGGCAACAGCGGGGAGAGGTACCAACCTGCAGCCGGGCTTATGGAGCCACAAGACGGCAGGCGAAGAAAGGGTGGCGGGGGGGCGGCAGAAGCGGCATCAGCAGTAGGAGGGAAGAGTGTGAGGCCGGGCTGGTGGAACCGGAAGACGGCAGGGCAAGGGTAGTAAGTCGGTGAGAGGGGATAGAAGCGGAGAGTTACGGCAATACGGCAAAGCGCAAAGTCAAGCCGAGCGGTGGAACCGAGAGACAAGGGGCAGGGAAGGAGGGGCCGTGATGGCAATAGCGGTGAGAGGTGGAAAAGTACAGCCGGGCCGGTGGAGCCGAAGATGGCCAGGCATGGGTGAGAATGTAGGTAAGAGGGAAGAGCGGAGGAGTTACGGCAATAAGGCAAAAGTAAGTCAAAGCTGTCGAACCGGTGGAACCTAGAGACGGCAGGCGGGAAGGAGGGGTAGGTAGACGGGAGAATAAAGCGTGGTATAAGGAGAAAGGTGACAAAGTGCAGCAGAAGGATGGAGACTTGAGAGGGGCATGGATAGGGTAGGAGCAGGTAGATGTGAGTTTGGTGGGGAGAGGAAACAGGGGGAAGAAGATAGAACAGAAGGGGGGAGAGAGAAACAAAGGGGAGAGACAGAGCAGCGAAAGAAAATCATGGAGTAGAAAATAGCAACTAACAATTATCAACATCTAACATTAGACTTGAATGACAAGCAGATTGAGACAGCATTAATTACAAGGCTAAGGTAAAACATTAATTACGAGGAATAGTATAAAACCCACTACTTGTATAAACAACAGTGCTATCAATGAAATAACAGTAGCGAGTGCATCAGGTGGGGTCAAAGCAGACACATTTGTCCATAGTAGTGAGGAAGGTTCTTAGTTTTCTCTTGAATGTCTCATGAGTGGAGATATCTCTCAGGTCCTGTGGTAGCAGGTTCCAGAGGTGGGGGGCAGCATAGTGAAAGGAGCTCATGCCCTTTTAGTCCAACAGAGAGAGGATGGAAAGTAATGTCTGATCAGCAGATCTGAGATTCCTTGTGGGAATGCGGCGTAAGTAGATCAGACAGGACAGCAGGCTTGGCGTCCCTAGGATGGAATCCACTAGGTTGTGCAAGTAGTACTGCCTGGTCGCGGAAGGAGAGAGCCAACAAGGTCCTGATATAAAAGACAATGATGATGCAGTTGAGGTGCCTTGGTTGCATATCTGCACACATTATTGAAGGTAGTATCCCAAAGTTGCAGTGAGGATTTTGTGGCTAAGGACAGGATGGGACACCCATATGTAAGGGTTGGCAATAGAATGCCTCGGCTATCGCCAGTTTAGCAGCAGGGTGAGAAGGTATTTGGTTCTATAGGCAGCCCCAGTTTGCAGTTTACTGTTTTGCAAGTTTCTTGAATATGAGTTTTTAGGTCCAGGGTTTGATCCAGGTGGATGCCAAGGTAGCGAAAGGCAGTGACAGCTTCTATAGGGTTCCTTCTGTATCTGAGACTGAGATGGATAGGGACAGGATCTAAGTCTGTGGTTGGAGCCAAACATCATAACTTTTGTTTTACTTGTGTTTAAAACCAGGCGTTGAGAGTTCAACCAGTGTTGTACAGCATGAAAATCTGTGGTGAGCACAGTATTTAATTCCAGGACATTGTCAGAGTGATAATAAATTACCAGGTCATCTGCATAGAGAAGTGAGTGACCTGTGGTGACCAGCTCAGGAAGTTTGTTGACAAATAACGAAAATAGAAGAGGGCCAAGTATAGACCCTTGAGGACCCCAATGTTAATAACAGCACTGTCAGACACAGATGGATTGAACTTAACGGCTTGTGTTCTGTTGGAGAGGTAACTTTGAACCAGCTAGTGACTGGGAGAGAGAAACCAAGGAATTGAGGTGGCTAGTAGCAGAGAATGGTTAACCAGATCGAAAGCCTTAGTTAAGTCAATAAAACCGCCCCTGTGAACTTTCCTCGATCCATATTGTGAGCAATATCAGTAGTGAATTTTTGCAAGTGCAGACATAGTGCTATGATTCTTTCTAAAGCCATGTTGTGCTGAGCTTAGTAAGTTGAATTTCTCGAGGTGTTCGTCATTTGTAGGAAATAATTTTTCCAGGACTTTATTCAGAACGGATAGAATTGCAATGGATCGGTAATTAGATATGTCATTTTACTGCCGTTCTCAACACGGGAGTAACTCTGGCTGCCTTCAGATTTCAGGGACGATACCATTGGAGAGATAGGTGAAAATGTGTGCCAGTGGACCAGAGATGAAGTGAGAGCCATTTTAGTAGTCTTGGTTCTAGGCCATCAGAGCCAGTGCTGGTGTTGTCCGAGAGTGACCTGAGCAGTTTTAGGACCTGATGCCTAGGCACTTCCCTGAAATAAAAGGGGTTGGTTAAGTTTGGGGGTCCATCAGATGCTGTAGGGTTAAGCTGTGCAGCAGAGGATTGTGATGGGAGGGAGGCTGTGTAAGCAGATAAATCGGAGAATTGTTGGTTAAAAGCATTAGCAATTGTAGTAGAGTCAGTAGAGTGCACGCCATGGAGGACCATATCAGATGGAGTAACATCTTTGGCAGAACCCAAAAAGGACTTAATGTGTCCCCAAAACTTGCGGGGGTCATTAGAGGAATTTATCAGCAGGTTTTGTGATGGGAGGGACAGTGTTTACTTTTGGCCTGCCCGATGCATCTTTTACAGTCATTTCTATATTGCTTATACAGAATGACGTCCGACTGTAGCCCAATTTTTTTGTACTTTTTCCATTCTATTAGTCACCATTGATAAGGATTAATACTCAACTCTCCCTAACCAGTCCTATACTGGTCTCCGTACAGGTAGATGGCCATATGTTGTTCAACAAGCTGCTGCATCATGTGAATAGTATGTGGAATTCTACCTTGTCACTACATCTTGTTTTAGGTGCTGGAGGAAGGTTGTTTTGCTCCTGAATCTTATGTAACAACATCGGTGCCTTAACAAAATGGCTAAAATGACCATCAACCTTTTTTGACACCCTACACAGTGCTGTATACTGCTGCACTCCTCATCTAGAGCTAAAGGCTCACTGTGGGACCTTGGGCAAGCCACTTAACCTCCCTCTGCTCCATGCTGCCCAGCTTCAGAAATGGGTGAAGCAGGACCACTTGAAATTTGAAGTTGCATCTCAGCTGGGTAGTCCTAGTTCAATAAATTGTAAACAACAAAAAGTAGTAAGCAAAGCATGGAGCATCTGTATAGTCTCCCATTCTTACTGACTGCCTTTATAATGTTCTTTGAATTATCTGACACTACAAAGCCTGTGGTTATTGAGTGCACAGTCAGCAAGTCATATCGTTTTTGCTCAAGGCACTCTATGAGGTTTTCTGCATGATGGTCATTTTCAAATCCACAGATACATAAAGTCATCTCATTGCAGAGACTGAAGGTCCCTGGTGATTTGCTGCTGCTGTTGCTGCTTCAGTACTATTTATGCATGCCTGGGGTGAAAAAGAGAAGAAAGATGAAGGGAAGAATAATTTTTTCAGATGAGACATTGCACTGAGGTACCATATGCCTGTTTTGGTGGTTGCTCAGGTGTAACTAAATAAAATCTTTCTTTGCTCAGGAACTGACTATTAGGAGCCAGTCTTATTTTTTTCCTTTTTCAACCCTTTATTTTTTTCCCTGCTACCTGAATGCCCTTCCTCTGACCAAGCCTTTTAGCCTCCTCACTCTCCGTCTCCCGTCACTTGCCCCTACCTCTTTATTCCCTCATGCTTTGCCACCCAAGGCAGCGTACCAAGGTAGCACAATGTTCCCAACTAGGTAAAGATCCAGTCTGTGAGGTGGATGCCTGGTCAGTGGTACAAGGCCTACATTAGGTCAGTCAACATGCTATCTGGGTATTTTCCTCCATTTTTCTCCTATTTGTTTCTGTGCCTCCCTCAACCCTAATATGCAGGCCAGCTAACGATGGCCTCAGAAGACGCAGCACACACTGGGTGCATACACCACCCCATGTGTGGGAGCAAGTTATCTGTCCACCAAGAGGGACTACTGCATGAGCAGGTGCTGGCAATCCCCCCCTAACTGGGGCTTGCACTAACATCAGCAGCACTCTGCAGCCCTTGCTGCCCCAACCCAGCTCTTCAAGTCTGCTCATGAACCTAGGTTGCCAACACAAAAGGGTATATCACTTCTGCTGGGCCATTAAGTGGACCTACTCATCCTAATTTTAAAGTCATCCCGCCACAGTTTCAGTAAAGTTACTCATCGGCAACCTATCAGGTGGACATTTAAGATCCCATGACATATGTTAATAAATCAGGGTAACTGCCTTGGGTCTCTGGCCAGATTTCTTACTTTTACTTATACCAGCAACAGCTTATCATGGTTCAATATCAGTTGATGTGCATCTGGATACACCACCCTCCCTCTGGATGAGGCTGAAAACAGGAAGTATTTCTTGCCCTCGTTTACACATCAACAAAAATTACAAATAAAATAAATATGATGAACAAAAGACTGGTCCCTTCCATGTAATTTGAGGAGTGAATAGTCATCCACACGTCCACACTATGTGAACTGTCAGCATAATACTGTATATATTCTCACAGCATATAAAACAGTCCTATAGATACTCTGATACAAATTTTCAGCTGCTGCTGTGAAAAGGCATGTACAGCTGGGCACTTGGTACCTTGGCCCTGCAACTTGCATTAGCAGTAGAAATACTTCATTGCACAGAGGAGAATGGCATTGTTAGTGGCTAGCATTTCAACAATTGCTTTTGTTAACTTTTTCACCTACGATCTGTTGGATTAAAATTTTAGGCTTACTTTATTTAAAGAAACTCAGCCAGAGACCACTAAGTTATTTAACATTTGAGGCCAGTAGATGGCTGCCATCTACTTTCGTCATCCCTTCAGGTAGAAATGGATGGGGATTTGCAACTTCTCAGAGATATGGAAATCAATGGGCTAAAAGACATATGAAAGGAGGACTGTGTTGCACAGCCACTTGAATTATGATGATTTCCTTACTTCTCCGGTTTCTCTTACTCTCTGTCTTTAACATTCTGCTCTTCCTGCCCATCATGATGCCGATCATCATGATCCTTGACTGCAGATGTCATGCATTGGCACCACTTCTCACACTGAGACATATGTAGCTGAACTCATTACCTCCACAGGAGCTCTCGGAAGTTGCAGCACTTGTCTCCTATATACTATTAACAGTGAATCCTGGGCCTCTCTAAGCAAAATCAAGCCATAATCAGCATGCCGCTAACAAATGCTAATAGCACAAAAACTAAGTGCTAGACACAAAGTATGAGTGGAAAACTTGTTCAGCATAAAATTACCTTTCCAATGGTGGTATCTGAGTAATAATAGGTAATTTAGTCTTTCCCACACTGGTCAAAACAGCAAAAAAATATATTTTTTCCACTAAAAAATGCACCATAAGCCTTTTTTGGGGGGAAATATGTAACATGTCAACACCAAATTATGCATCCAGATATTAGATGCAGTTTTAATAATTTGTTTGTAAAAAAAACAGTCATTTCTGTAGTATTAAACATAATTTTTCCCCATTTTAGTCACGGTGCATTGGTGAGGTTAGAGGGATGAATCAGAATCATAAACGGCATACCATAAACAAATGCATACAACTCCTAAAGTATACATGATAAACAAAAAGTATCAGCAGCAGAGTTGTTCTTCACAAAATTGTCTTTCCAACAGTACTATGCAATCAATTGTGCTCAATTCATTTTTTGTTTTATACTGGCTGAGATACCCAGAATGTGTGTTTTCTTCAAAGTGCTTCAGTGGTTCTTGAGGGACAAAATGTCTTCCATACACACCATGTCATAAACAAAAGTGTCAGTGGCAAAGTTGTTCAACACATTACCTTTCTAATGGTGCTATTCAGTCAATTCTAATCAATTCTGGCTGGCAAGTAATATTAAAACATGTAAGTGACATCTCCAGATGTTACTAGGGCACACTGGAATTCTGTAGGTGACTTCTGTAGTCATTCTGGGACACACTGCAGTACATTTGCTGCCGCCTACAGGCATATTCTAGGAGGCAATGAGTTAAAGAAATCTTTGCCATGGTAAGTGTGCCCTTCTTACCTGGACTAAGCTTATCCTCACATATGAGGCACACATTTGGTGTTTGTGATTCTTTGTCCACTGTAAAGCAATCCCACACTACCGATGCTTCCGCTTTAGTCTTGCCAAATGGCATTTTTTGGTTTGGTGGTCAGTGGTTACCATTGCTTTCTTCTTCCACATCCACCACTGCCACCTGTTCAGGTGAGTCAAGCAAATGTTCATCATCCAATTCCCCTAGCTGTACTGTGTCTCCTGGAGGTACATCACACAATACGCTACCCTCCCAGATAGTGGTGCTTACTTTTTGCCCCACAGAGCTACAATCATGGTCACTGTGTCACTGTTGCTCTTTGGTCCCCAGGACTGAAGATGGGAACCAGGAGTGAAAAGGAGTGCATGATTTGCACTGCAGTCTGCACCAGCAGAGGACTGTGGCTCTGACTACACACAGTGTTTAATGCTGCTGATGGAGAGTGTGACTGATGCTTGCAACCAGCTGGGAATGTACTCAATCAATGCCCCAGACCAACCTGTATTGCATCACAAACTATATACAACACAACAGGACCCCTACAATTGTTATAAGGGTAAATACCTTTAATGAATGGGGACTTTGGGCCTTGTTACAAAGCAGGAATGATGGTCACTGTCAATGCTGCTTCTCCTATCACCTAGAGATTAGTCAGACAACCAGTCAAGCTTCAAAGCCTGCAAACAGAGCCAGAAAGAACTCATGTGACTGAGATTGATCTGATTAATTCAACTGGTATCAAGACAATCAGCTATTCTGGAGTAGCCAGATGAACCCTGCCCAGTGAATTACAGAGTGTCTCAACCAAAGGGCAGATGGAAACACTAGTAAACAGTAGGAGCCGTTCCAAAAGATTTTTATTTTATTTATTTTTTTAATTTACTGCATTTTATTGTCCTCTGGTCCCGAGCGGCACCCCCCATCAGTCCCTACCACCCGTTCATCCCCATCACCTTCTCTGGGACTTACCGCCACTCCTCAGATCCCCCATGGATAACCCCCCCCATGGGAAGGGCTGCTGTGGAGCTGGACCCTTATACCCTAGGCAGAGTACTATTCGTTTTTTGGAGCAGAGCACCCATTCAGCAATGTGGAGCCTGTAGCAGGTGGAGGATGGCATCCTGTGTTGGTCAGAAGGTGTTTTCCTTTCTACTACTGTTCCCTCCCCAAGGATGTCGGGAATATCAGGCTGATGTATGTGCATAATGCCACCAATGTCTCCTTCCCTTGAGCTGTGGCATCTAACTGCCTTGCAAGGTGATGATAGTGCAGCAGATTCTAACAGCCTCCCACCTCCAAAGGAGGTGAGTGTCCAGGGGATCCTTCCTCTGTCCAGCTCTTCGATGACACAGACTCATTCCTGAACCCAGGTTATCAACATGCCAGGTGGTATCACTACTGCTACACCAGTAGACCAGCTCTGAAACATTTTTAGTACATGTCAGTGGCAGCTTGGAGGCAGAGCTATTGCCAGAGCATGCCAGCAATTGGAGGTCTACCTGGGCTTCCACAGTCAAGAGACAGGATTGATTGCTGGGCTTGAACATTCACGAGAAGAAGATAACAGAAGAATACTGAGAGAAATGTTCTAACCTCACCAAATTTCTGCACCTGTGGTCTGTTTAAAGGGGTCTGTCAAACTGGAATAACAACCCAGTGTCAGGAGCATCATCCACCACTGGTCACCACTGCTAGGTTACAGGTTCACAGTGACGTGGGAGTTGCACAAATACTACTTTGGTAATGTGATTGGGAGGTCCTGGACCAAAGCTGTATCTTGAAGACTTGCCTGGTTGAGGAGCCAGAAGTGACTGGCAGAAAAGAGACAATCATCCAAGGGAGACACCTGACTGAACATCAAAGCCTAAACATGCTGATCCAACCAAATCCTTCAGAGACCAATGGACAAGGAGATGGCAGAGATGTGTATAGTATCAGAGGTGATCCTGAGGTAGCAGCCAAGAGCTGCTATATCCAGAAACATAGAAACATAGAAACATAGAATTTGACGGCAGATAAGGACCGCTTGGCACACCCAGTCTGCCCATTTCTCTACCTACTGGATAAGCTGCAGATGCTAGTTAACCAGCAGCCTACTTCTTCCTACCCCCACCCGCTAGAATGGCCTTATGACTGTCCCATGCATGCTTGAATTCCACCACTGATTTTGACTCCACAACCTCCTCCGGAAGGCCATTCCATGCATCCACAACCCTCTCTGTGAAAAAATACTTCCTTAAATTACCTCTGAGCCCCCCCCATCTTCAAATTGTGCCCTCTTGTTCTTGCACACCTCTTTTTTTGAAAGATGCTACCCTCTTGGACTTTGTTGATTCCCTTGAGGTACTTGATCGTTTCTATCATGTCCCCCTCTCCCTCCTTTCCTTGAGGCTATACATATTAAGCTCCTTTGTCTCTCTTCATATGTCTTCCGGTGCAGACCCTGCACCATTTTAGTTGCCCTCCTCTGGACAGCTTCCATCCTGTCTATGTCTTTGCGGAGATTGGGTCTCCAGAACTGCACACAGTACTCCAGATGGGGTCTCACCAGCTGTCTGTACAGAGGGATAATAACTTCCTCTTTTTCTACTGGTGATGCCTCTCCCTATGCATCCCAGTATCCCCCCAGCCCTCCTTGCTGCCCTCTCACATTGCTTGCCCACCTTTAGGTCATCTGATATGACTACCCCAGGTCCCTTTCCATTTTTGTTGTTCTTAGTATCTCACCCCCATTGTGTACTCTTCCCTGGGTTTTGTTTCCCAGGTGCATTACCTGCACTTCTTAGCATTGAATCTAAGCTGCCATACATTTGACCATTCCTCTAACCTTGCAAGTCCCTTCTCATCCTTTCCACCCCACCCTGTGCATCAACTCTGTTGCAGATCTTTGTGTCATCTGCAAAAGACATACTTTTCCTTCCAGTCCCTCTTCAATGTCACTATAAAGACATTGAAGAGGACGATCCTAATACTGAACCCTGTAGGTACCCACTAGTAACCCTCCTTTCTTCTGAGTGGACTCCATTTACTATTACTCTCTGTGTCCTATTCTCCAGACAATTCTTTACCCAGGCTGTCATCTTGGGACCCACTCCCAGGCTGGCTAACTTGTATATTAATCTTTTGTGTTGGACTGTGTCAAATGCCTTGCTAAAGTCTAGGTAGGCCATGTCCACAACCCCTCCCTGATCTACTACTTTGGTCACCCAGTCAAAGAAATCTATCAGATTCGTCTGGCATGACCTTCCCACTGTGAATCCATGCTGCCTAGGGTCCTGTGCCCCTCTGGCCTCTAGATACTCAACAATTCTTTCCTTCAGAAGTGATTCCATCATTTTCCCTATCACTGAGGTTAAACTAACAGGTCTGTAGTTTCCTGCTTCTGCCTTGCTCCCACTTTTGTGAAGGGAATCACATCTGCCCTCCTCCAGTCCTCGGGTACCACCCCATCCTTCCATGATTTGTTAAAAGGGTAGTCAGTGGTGTCACCAGTTCTACCCTTAGTTCTTTAGGAATGCTGGACAATCCCATCAGGCCCCATTGCTTTGTCCACCTTCAGTTTTAAGAGAGTTCTTTCAGAACCCTTTCTTCTGTAAATGGGCTGATATCAACGTCTGTATCCAGAGTGTTTCTACTGTTTGTTTTAGGTACCTCCCCTCTTCATTTGTAAATACTGAGCAAAAATATTTGTTTAGTATCTCTGCCTTTTCACAGTCTCCCTCTGCCCACCCTCCCTCCCTTTATTAAGCCTCACTATCCCTCCCTTGGTCTTCCTTTGCTCCTGATGTACCTATAAAAAGGTTTTATCCCTCTTAACTGAGTTGGCCATCTTTTCCTCGGTTTGGGCCTTTGCTGTTCTGACTGCCTTCCCAGCCTCCTTTTGCTTTAACTGATACAGTTCCTGTCCTGCTCCTTCTGTGATTCCTTGTATTTCCTGAATGCTTTCTTTTCTTGAACCTTCACTGCCACTTCCTTTGAGAACCATAGTGGTTTCTTACATCATTTTGTTTTGTTTATTTGCTTCACACAAGGCTCGTTACCTCTGTGATGGCAGTTTTTATTATTCCCCATTGTTCTTCCACCCCTCCTTCCTGCCCATTTGCTAGCGCATTCCTTAGGCACTCACCCATTTTGGCAAAGTCAGCCCTCCCAAAGTCCAGTACTTTTGCATTTGTATGGCTTGACTCTATTGTTGTGTTTATTATGAACCATACTGTTCGATGGTCGCTAGTTCCAGATGCATACCCACTTACATCTGTGATCCTCTCTCCATCTCCATTTGAGAGAACCAGGTCTAAGATTGCTCCCTCTCGAGTGGGCTCCAATACTAGTTGTCTAAGGCATGCCTCCTGTAGGTCATCTAGAATAACCCCACTCTTCAAAGTGGCTGCTGCAACTGCACTCCAGTTAACATCTGGAATATTCAGATCACCCATCAGCAATATCTCCCCTTTTTCTGCCATTCTCAGTATGCTTTCTATCATTTCCTTGTCCATTTCCTCCCCCTGAGAAGGGGGTCTGTATACAACCCCTGTGCGGATTGTGGTGCCATTGCCTGTCTCCAAATTTACCCACAGTGCTTCTTCTCCTCCCTGTTTACCCTTTTGTTCTGTTGCTTTTATTCCTTCCCTTATGTAAAGAGCTACTCCTCCTCCTCTTTTACCCTTCCTGTCCCTCCTGTAGATAATGTATCCTGGTATGTTTACGTCCCAGTCATGGTTTTGTGTGTACCATGTTTCTGTGACTGCCACGATATCCAGATGTTCCTCCTCCATCAAGGCCACTAATTCAGGAAGCTTGTTACCCAGACTATGGCCATTGGTACTCATTGTTCTCCATTTTTTGATGGCTTTACCTTCTGTTGCAGCATCCCCCACTGACCTTTCTACCTTGGTCTTTCTCTCATTTAGTACCCTGTTTTGTAGGGAGAGGCTGGGATTTTCCTGCTGCTTATCAGTGCCTCCCCCTTTGACTAGTTTAAAACTTGCCAATGAAGCATTTAAACCGATTGCTCAAAAGACTTGTTCCCTTCCTGGACAGATGCAGACCATCCTGCCAGTATAGGCTGGTGTCCCTCCAGGTGGAACCCCATCCCCAATGAAGCCAAACCCCTGTGCTCCACACCATTTTTTCAACCATTCATTAAACTGTATGGTGCTAATTACCCTTGCCTCTCCCTTGCCATTGACAGGCAGCACCTCTGAGAAGGATACTGTGTGTGCTACTTGTCTTAGACCCCTCCCCAACTCTACAATGTCCTCCTGCACTGCTCTAATCTCATGATGAGCCAAGTCATTTGTCCCTAGGTGGACAATTACATCCAGCTCAGACTCCCTTGTAGCTGTTCTCATGATCCTGAGGATGCACTTTCTGTCCTTCCAAGCCATGGCACCAGGCAGGCACCTTACGTCAGTTTTCCCAGCTCCCCCCAGTTCTATCCCCCTAATAACTGAGTCCACCACCAGGAGCTGCTTCCTTTCCCTGTGGTGTCCTCTGCCTCCTTCCTGTGGGCCTCCCTTGTGACAGTTGTCATCAGTATTCTCTGTGGGTACGTCCATAGGGGAGCCTATGCTCCCCCAGAATGGTGTATGGATTGTGGAGTGGAACAATTGACTGGGTGTTCCTCTGTTCCACTATCCTCACCCTCCCTGAGCCCACTGTGGTCCAACTGCTGTGCTTTCTTCGTAACCTCTGAGGTAGTGGTGGTGGCGCTGGTGCTCCCTGGATGGGGAAGGTTCCCTTCCTACTGTCCAGTGTGGCCTGGGGGAAGATTTCCTTACTACTGTCCAGAGCAGCCTGAAGATAGGCAACTTCATCCCTCAGAGCAGAGAGTTGTCTGCAAATAGGGCAGCATCTCAGCCTCCAGTAAGACTCCCGGAAGACTGCTGCCCCAAAGCCATTACATTGCACTACTCCCCACATGTTTATCTACTTTTTTTTGTTTGTTTTGTGTGTGTGTGTGTGTGTGTTGTGCGTGTGTGATTGGCTTGTTATATAGAAATATATATATTATAGAATGTGTATGCTTATATTGTCAGTGCAGTGTGCTAGAGAGGATATGACAGTGATATGCACCTTGCACTCTTGAGGAAATGATGTCAGAACCTCAGGTATAAAGGACCTATTTCCAGGGTGAGTGGGGTGAGGGGTGGGAAGGGGTTGGGCCTAAACTGTGCCCTCACAAAACAATCAGCTAAAAGCTCTCACCCACCGCTGCGATGAGTGCCTTCCTGTCAGCAAGATGCCCTACACAACAATTTGACCGAGAAAATACCTTGCTAATCAAACAGAGAAAAATCCAGACATCCAAGTCAGACACAGGTAAACCTCTCCAGCCCCAAAACAGCCTGGTGGTTTGTTAGCCACAAAGGAAAATCAAATATGCAGTTATTTCAGCCCTTCTGAAGATGCTGACAAGATAAGCAGTTTTGAAAACCCCCTTCCTGAATTAAAAACTAAAATAATTAAACACAAAGCAATACCAATGTAAAAGTAAGGAAAACTTTTCTCAGATGTAAGCAAGAGAGAGAGATTAGTTACAGATATCTAGTCCAATATAGTATATCCCATGCAGCTTCTCATTTGTTTCAAAGCACACCCAGTATACAACTTGGAAGAAGATGGACTTCTGTCTGAAACAGGTTCACACCAGTAGTGTATAGTAATTGATCAATGCTGAAATGGTCAAGCTAGAACAACTGGCTGTGATGCAGGTTTCCCTGACTTGTGAAGACAATTTTCCCCACCTCAGGCTATGTCTGGCATTCAATTACAAACTGCAGCCTTTGCTATTTTAAATCACACTACCACACCAGCAAATATTGCAAAATATATTGATGCAGATTGTCACAGAATTCTAGTAATCAGTCCAGTTAGCCACAAAGGAAAATCAAATATGCAGTTATTTCAGCCCTTCTGAAGATGCTGA
Organism: Neoceratodus forsteri; assembly: GCA_016271365.2. Lineage (NCBI taxonomy): Eukaryota > Metazoa > Chordata > Ceratodontiformes > Ceratodontidae > Neoceratodus > Neoceratodus forsteri. The sequence goes on from CM028134.1 coordinate 316,229,947, forward strand.
CAAGATAAGCAGTTTTGAAAACCCCCTTCCTGAATTAAAAACTAAAATAATTAAACACAAAGCAATACCAACGTAAAAGTAAGAAAACTTCTTTCAGATGTAAGCAAGAGAGAGAGATTAGTTACAGATATCTAGTCCAATATAGTATATCCCATGCAGCTTCTCAGTTGTTTCAAAGCACACCCAGTACACAACTTGGAAGAAGATGGACTAAAATCCAGCATGGACATTGCCATCTGGGAAAAAGCCTGTTGAGCCTCCTACCATAAGTATTGTCTCAGGGCATCTGGGTCCTAAGGACGAGCCAATGCTGAATTAGGATTTGGCCAATATACTGAAACATGACATTTTTGATACTGGCAAAGCATGCCCAAAGGCACTAAGATACAATGCTGCAGCATTTTCAAAGGGAGTACATACTGAGCCAATATTACAGAAAGAATAGTTACTTACTGTAATTGTAGATTTTCAAGAGAATCTCCTCCATTGGGCCACACCTTTGGAACTGTAAACCGTCAGCATCAGGACCACTCTAAAACATTTGCTAGCAGGGGGCCACCCACACTGTTACACAACATTGGTGCCTATAAGATGCTGGCAGCCCCATAGTTCCTCAGTTCCCTGCTGGATACAAGGTTGGAGCATATCTTACTGGGAGGAACCAGGAAACCAAACAGAGACCAGGCACACAAAGAGTGGCATGGGACTGGAAAACATAATACAAAAAGCACTTATGGAAACCTCCAACAATAATCCTGCCAGCTAACACATTAAAAAGGGGGAAGGAGTGTGGGTGTCCTGTAGCCCAATGGAGAAGATTCTCTTTAAGATCTACTGTTATAGTAAGTACTGTTCTATTTTCATAGAGGACATCTCCTCCATTGGGCTACACCTTTGGAAGATTTCCATTCTGTACATAAAGTACCCAAGTAGGACTGCAAAGTCTGCTATGACATCATGGTAGGAGGCCTTTCAGTACTGCAAGTCCAAAATCAGCATCATTGTGAGAAATGATGTCCAGATTGTAATGCTTACTGAAAGTAGGCACAGTACTCCATGAGTCATCAGTACATATATCAGCTGCAGAAATATTCTGAAAACAAAGTGGGGATACCATGGGTAGAGTGGGCATGGACAGTACCAGGAAGTTCCTTACAGTACTTCCTATATCAAAATTAATACAGTTGGCCAGCCATTTGAAAAGGCACTGTTCAGTCATTTGGTGCCCTCATTACCAGTGGTGAATGAAGTAAAAAGCTGAGAGGTCTTTCTGCAGTCCTCAGTGCAACTGAGATAGAAACATAGTGTTCTATCTACAGCAGTGGTATAGAGCAATGCCTCACCCTTGTTAGTATGCATGGGATTATACACAAGAAGGTGTATGGTCTGATTCAGTGTGGAGTAAGAGACCACCTTAGGCAAGAAATGGTGATTGGTCTTCAAACACACCCTGTCCTTGTGAAAAATCAAATACAGAGGCTCATGCATTAGAGACTGAAACTCAAATTCTACATGCAGAAATTATGGCAACTAGAAACGGTGCTTTCCATTAAAAAGGAAACACATCTCACAGATTGCAGCGGGCTCAAACTGAGCTAGAGTCAATTTCTCAAAGATGAAATTGAGGGGGCATGACTTGGCTGCAGACAAGATGGCTGCTTAATCCTGACAGGTCTCTCCTCCTCAGCCTAAAATCCATCTAAATCCCTCTGCTAACACCACCATCTAAACTTTAACTGCACTCTCACCTGATAGTCACTGGCTCCTGTGCCCATGCGTCCATATATGGGGCCATTTTCAGTGGTTCAGTTTGACCCCTCATCTCCGTGGCTCAGCAAGAAATGGCACTCCCCAGCTCAGATATGCTGGTAACTCCTGTTGACATAAAATCAAAATGATGTTCAGCCAACTTTTAATCAAAATAGTTAACATTAAAACAGCTGCCTACCACACAGCCTATCTCAGAGGGTATCTTACACAGAGCAACAGGCAGCACAGCAGGAGGCCTACACTGAATGCATAATGGCTTCATTCAGAGACCAGGACTGCACTATCAAATAACTCAGTGAAAAAACTGAGGACTTGGGGAATCAGGGCAGAAGAAAAATCTCTGGTTTGTGGGATTTTTGGAGGGTGTGGAAGGGAGAGACACACACACAGATTTTTTCAAAATGCCTATAGTTGTAGCCAAAGACATGGTCAGATATTTCCAGATGTTTTGCAATATTTCTAAAGAGATTCTCTCTGCTGCCCCTAATGTAGAATTGCAGAAAGCAGGAGGTTTCTCTAGAAATATCACAGAAATTTCAGAAAATATCTGACCATGTCTTTGGCTGCAACTGTATTCTCTGAGACAGCAATGGTCCACCCTGCTGAAGATCGAGTGGTCTTACTGCTCCCTCGCACTATGTCCAAAATCCAGTCATGACCAAGCTTGGCTAAGTTTTTAAAGTTTATGATAATTCCCTTTGATGTTGGCAAGGTCACATGATCCAGATCTTTCCGGACTTTACTCTCACCCCTTGCCTATACTGTAGCCCACAAGGTGCTCCAGAAGCTCGAGGTACCCTATAGTCTTCACTACTCAGTGACCCTAAAAATTGCCAGAAAAGGAGTTTTCCACTTTTTCCACACACCAAAGGTGGCAGAGGAATTTATTCACCACTCCTGTCTGGAGCACAGGTCCCAGGCCTAACCCCTCAAGACATAGGTATCATAGGTATCATAGGTAGGTCAGAGCCGAGAAGACCGAAGTCCATATTGCTCGCCAGTGTAATTAGTCATAACCCTTGATTGATTTGTCTCTTAGAAATTTATCCAATCTGGTTTTAAACAAATTCATAGTTTCACTAGTCACCACAGAGAGTGGTAGCGTATTCCAAATTTTAGACACTCTGACAGAGAACCAAGAACTTCTCTGTTTAGTTCTGCATCGTTCTACCAATAATTGTAGTGGGTGAGCCCTAGTTTCATAGACTACTTCTCTAAAAACCAGTCCCAAAGAATCCCATACGGTACTATCGTGTAGAGCTTTATACACCAGACACAAGTCCCCTCTCAGTCTGCGATATTCTAGACTATAGAGTCCAAGTTTTGTAAGTCTATTTTCATAATCTAGTCCCTGAACTTGGCTGATTCTTTTAGTTGCCCTTCTCTGAATACGTTCAAGGGCATTTATGGAACCCCTATCACCAGGGGACCAAAACTGGGCACAGTACTCAACATGAGGCCTAACCAACGAGGAATACAATGGGAGTAGAACCCTGCTACTTGTATTTATAATATGCTTTTTAATACAGTGGAGAATACCCCCTGCTTTATTAATAATTTGTTGGCAATGTAATCCAAATTTTAAATCATTTTTGACCCTGATTCCCAGGTCTCGCTCATCTTCAACAGCCTTAAGAGCTTTATTACCCATAGAATAATTAGCTAATGGATTATCGTTCCCAAAGTGCATTACAACGCATTTCTCAATATTGAACACAAGTTTTTTTGTTAGTGCCCAATTTTCAAGTTCATTTAATGCGCATTGCAAAGTACATACATCTTCAGGTTTATTAATTTTGTGGCCTATGCAAGTATCATCAGCAAATTTAGTTAACCAGACATTAGATAGAGATGTTAGTGAGGAGATATAGAGATTAAAAAGACAGGGTCCCAGTACAGAACCCTGTGGTACCCCACTAGTCACTGGTTCGTATTCTGAGTAATAACCCTTTATACAAACTCGCTGCATCCTCTCAAATAGCCAAGACTCTATCCATCTAGTTATGTTCCTGTCGAGTCCCATTTCTATTATGGTGTCAATAAGTTCTCCATGCGGCACCTTATCAAAGACCTTTGAAAAGTCCAGTAGAATTACATCCACAGCTTCACCCCCATCCAAAGCCAAACTAACTCCACCGTAAAACTCAAGCAGGTTAGTCATACAGGAACGGGATTTAACAAATCCATGCTGTGTTTGATCTGGTTGTATAATAGTCTCTATATAATTTTTTATTATACCCTCCATGATTTTACTCAGGACAGAGGTTAAACTGATGAGTCTATAATTTGTAACATTATGTTTAGATCCTTTGTTTTTATAAATGGGAATGACAGTAGCCTGTCTCCATTCATCCAAAACCTCACCTTCTGTAAGAGATTTTGTAAATAGAGCAGCCAATGGACCAGATAGGGGAAGTGCCAGTTCTTTCAAAATATGGGGGTGAATTCCATCAGGTCCAGCCGATTTATTAGGGTTAAGTCCCAAAAGTAATTTCTCCATTTCCTTATCCTCAATCTTATATTGTGTGATGGTAGGATGAATATTGTGATTCTTAGTGGGGGTAGTTTTGTTATTAAAGACTGAAGAAAAATAGTTATTACAAATTACAGCCATATCTGTTTTATCAGTTTGTAATTCTCCATCTTGATTTTCTAATGGGCCAATAACAGGCGTGCCGCCCCTTTTACTATTTATATAAGTATAAAAGGCTTTATAGTTGTCTTTAACATTTGCAGCTATTATGCGACATATTCCAGGAAATCTCTGCACGCCAAAGGACGAGACTCTGTATTTATTCCAAATTCAAAACTTTAATTTTGTGAAACAGGTAATTGCAGACAACTCGTACGTAGAATACACTACTCCTACCCCAATGGACCCAGTGCTTTGACCAAGGTGTGGTCTTCCTCAAAACTGCTGCTCTCAGTGTGGTCACTACCCCTGACCCGGACTTCCCAGGACCAAAGGATGCCTGTACTGGAACATCCTCACTCATTCAAGACCTGGAGGATGAGGCTCAGCAGCCTACTTTTTGTTGATAAGACAGGAGCTCTACAGGAAAGAAATCCAAGCAGGTCCACTACGATCAAGCAGCAGAAGTAGGAGCAAGGAGCTTTCATCCTCCTTAGACAGTTCAAGCAAGCTAGTCCCAGGTAGCAGAGTTGACACTTCCAAAAAGCAATGGATCCACCTCATCAGCAAGCGCTGCAACCCCAGTGTTCCTCACTGAAGAAGAACATACCAGTCAAGGTGTAATATACTCTCCCTCAGGCATCAGCCTCCTAAAGCAAGCTGCACAAGGACACTGACACTCCCTTGCCACTCAGTACTCCCCCTGGATTTGAAGATGTGAAACTCCACACCTACGCAATGGCAACCATATCCTCCACCTCAGTATCCCTGACTTCAGTCTACAGACCTCTTCAGCTGGGCTGAAAAAAATGTCTGCTTTTATACCAAAGGTACTGTTGGTGCACTCCTCTCCTTGTTAGCTCTGCTCAGATAGCAGGCCAGTATTAATTAAATGTGATCCAATCTCCTGTTTTCTAAAAAAAAAAGTCTGAATTGTATGTCTACTAACCTTTACATGCCTCAGTACAAGCTTAGTCCTTTACACCCAACCCAAGGTAACCGTCCCCCTTTTAAGAACTCAAACTAAGAGAGTAGTTTAGTCCCCCACTCACAGTTTTACTAAGCCTTAAGACTGTAGACTACATGCAGGGACAGAGAAGGTTGGGTCTCAGGCCAACATCAAGTGGCTCCAAGACTCCCTGGTGTGGAAGGGCAGTGGCAGTCATTTTGCTTGCTCCCAAGATGCACTTTCTGACAGCTTCCTAGCATGGAGCTGCTAATTCCAGCACCACTCTTCTTCAAGGTATGCTTACTTGGCCCTGACTGGGTTTGACTCCAATGGCGATGCTCACAATGTGTTGACAGAAGCCCTGAGATCCAATTCCATCTCAGATCTATTTCCCCAGAGAGGACACCCTTTATAGCCAGGGCAGGCATCAGTGCCAATTTCCCGTATGGAGTCTAACCCATTTCAGCTCTGCAAGCAGATTCAACTGTTTTTCTTCTTGGAGTTAAAACAAATGTGTCTGTTTGCAGTTTTATATTTTTGTACCAGTGTTATTCAATTTGCCTTTACATGGGTCAGTTTAGGAGGAAGGGGATCAGCATTCAACTCCGAACCTGCACCTTTTGCTTGGGGAAACATTGGTGCACCTAACAGTTCACTGGCATGTGATTCAAGTGGAAACTGTTCTATTTTATGTTTTTTTAGTGTTATTACACATAGCGGATAAATGGCCACTGTTTGGCATGGTGTATTTCTCTATAACTATCAGTTCTTTTTTTTATTACCTCAGAGATATCATGTTAGATATATTACTCATGACTGCAAGGTTTTATGGAGGGGGAGAATGCTTTTTTCCTCCAAGATGGCAGCCAAACATTTTTATCTCTATCCCACTGCTGTATTTGCACTGAAGGTTGTGGGGGGCATGAGGTCAGATGTTCATTGCACTTCATTCACCATTTTGCCAATCAAATTAATGGCTGATACTACCTTTGTGACTTGGAATGTCCAAGAAAATAACTCCCCGGTCAAATGTAAAAAAGTCCTTACTCACCTAAGAAAACTGGGGGCAAAAGTGGCATTCCTGCAGGAGACAAAGCTGCTATCCAGAGAAGCTGTTAAACTCACTAGGTTATGGGTAGGAGGGGAGATTCACAGCTTGTCTCCCTCGACAAGCAGAGGTTCTCCTTTCTGTGGCACAAAAGCCTTCACTGGTAGATAGTGGACTCAAGGTCGGACACAGAAGACCAATGGACATTGGGGAAATTAACTGCACCTCAGGGCTCCATCATTTGACATAATAGTTATGCCCCTAATGTTGACTCATCTGACTTCTTCCACCAGATTCAGCAGGCCTTTAAATGACATGAGCAGCCCATCTGCTCTCCCACTTTGGGGGGGGGGGACTTCAGTCGTGTTCTATACACCAGCCTTGATAGATATGCCTCCCACATTGAACCCATCAAACAATCCCAAGAGACCCTTAGGAGCATATTACAAGATCGTCCTCTTACAGATATCTGGAGGCTAGCTAATTGCTTGACCATTAGTCCAGGATTACAAATACTTTTTTCAGGTGCATTAATGTTTTAGTAAACTGGACTTTTGGCTTTCCTCCCCACAAGTCACACAGCTCATGGTAGATACTACTAACTACCCAGCTGTGATCTCTGATCACACCCAGGTATCTCTCAACATTCTGTGAAGCCTACATACCCTAAAGTTCACTACTTGGAAACTAGATCCCCTCCCGCTGAAGGCCACTCCAGAACTTTTTTTCATGGGCTAAACTTGATCTGGGTGAATACCTGCACAATAAAGACAATGGAGAAGTGTCAAAAGTGACTCTGTGGGAAGCCCTCAAAGCATATGTGAGGGGAGGGGACAGATCATTGGGTAAGTAGCCCATAGGTGTAAAACTAGAGACAGAGGCTAGATAGCTGGAGGCCAACTCAAAGCTGCAGAGACAGCCCTAAAGGTAAACACATCCTCAGGTCTGCACCTTGTAGTGCTGATCCACACTCAGCTTCACCAATTATATTCCAGGAAAGCTGAGCTTGCTCATTTCCACACCCATCATCATAAGTCTTAAGACGGTGGAGAGTGCTCTAGTAAGATCCTTTCCTTTAGGTGTCAAAAAATGCAGACATCCTGGGATTGAGGGATCTGGCAGGCAGACTGCATGATAAGCTTAACAAGCTGAAGTGTGGTAATGTGGGACTTCTATGCCCATCTCTATTCTTCTCCCACCATCCCCATCTAAGGCAAATATTCAAAAGTTCATTTCAGGCCTCAACCTGCCTTCCCCAACCCCTTCAAGCTTGAAGACCCCTATCACAGTAGAATAAATCAAGAAAGCCATTCTTTCCATGAATAAAAACAAACCCCAGCAGGATATTGGCTTCCTATTGATTTTTAGCTTCAGTTGGTGGAGGAAGATTCTCCCATCTTACTCAATACCTATCAAGAAGAATTATCCTTGGGTAAACTTCCACCTTCACTGAGAGTGGTGGTAATTACAGTCTCCCAAAAAAATGGTAAGGACACCGCACTCCCAAGCAGTTACTTGCCCATATTCCTTTTTAATGTAGATAAAAAAATCTTGCAAAGGTGCTGGCAGAGATTGGAAATCATCCCCCCCACCTCATTCACCACCCCAAGTAGAATTTGGTAAGGGTAGACTGGGTTCAGACCATCATCAGTCTGCAACACTTGGCTGGTCCTCTTCCTTCCCCTGCTGTAGCCCTCACAGTGGATTGTGAAAATGCTTTTGATTCTGTTTAGTGGGGTACCTATTGAGATTTGGCCCTACATTCCTTAGGGCTGTTCAGACCCTACACCACAACCCATCGACTAGGGAGCTGATCAATAGCACCCTCTCAACTGCCTTTTCATTGCACAGAGGCACCTAACAAGGCTGCCCCATCCCTTCTCCTCCTCATCCTAGCCACTGTGTCATTAGCCCAAGCTATCAGGATCCACCTGCAGCTGGAAGAGATCACAGCTGGGGAGAGGGAGCACCAGATCCTTCTTTATGTGGATGACATCTTCATTGTCCTATCAAATGTCTCCATTGCCATATCCCATTAACAAAGATGGCTTTCAGACATCTCCACAGTTTCAAGACTCCATATCAACCATGGTAAATCCAAGGTATTCCTGCTCAACACTCTCTGCACTCAACAAACCATGGCTGGAGCTTCCTGGAAATGGGGAATATTAGAGATCACCTACTTGGTCATTCTGCCCACACCAAACCTAAACAATCTTTGCAAAGTCAATTTCAATCCCCTGCTGGATACATTGGCAGTAGACCTAGAGAGATGTAAACACCTCAGTCTCTCATTGACATGGAAGTTAGCAGCAATTAAAATGGTGGTTGCCTAGGTCTTTCATCTTCTGTCCCACCTCCCTTTACTAATCCCTAACATATGGTTCTCCAAACTCAACACCTTAATAAGGAACTTCTTGGCTGGCCCGGTGGCACTGAGGGCTAAGGCACTGGTCACTTCACCTCGCACCACACTGGTGACCTGAGTTCAGGAATGAGCTTAGGCGCTAGGGGTTGGCAGGGGAGAGAGAGGATCAAGTATCAGAAAGACTGCTCTCCTCTATCTGGGGAGGAATCCAGGGCCCACCCAGCACAGTAGTGGCCCCGGTGGAAGCTGGAAGCACTACACAAGCTTAGGGCTGAAGTAGGGGGCAGAGTGTGGCAGACATCTGTGGCATAGCTGTGCTGATGTCATTGCACAGCCACACTCCAGGGGATAAACAAATGAAAAAAAAAAACTACAGTACCACAGAGATGAAGGGGGCTCCAGGGACAGGTCCATATCTCACCACCGGCCCATCACTGTAGAGGACTCCACAGCCGATCCGATGCCCAGGTAAGGCCTCTCTAATCTCAGATAGACTACCAAGGAAGGGAGGGAGGATCTGCTCTGGGGGGGGGTGGTCCAGAGGTCTAGGCCTATCTGGGTGGTCAGGGGAGTGCTTCAGATGAAAGGTTCAGGCAGCAAGTAAAGGTCTAGTTGAGCGAGCACCCCAGAAGAATGCCCAGGTTGTGGAGGGAGCAAAAATAGAATATACAAAAAAAAATAAGGAACTTCTTATGGGAATGATGCCAACTCAGATTTAGCAAGGCCAACACTGGTCACGAAGAGGATGGGGCTCCCCCACCTTGTGACCTATCACAAATCCTTTATGTTAGCATAAACTATAAAGCGGTTCCTTCCAGAAGTGACTACTCTTCCCTTATGGATGGCTAAAGAAGGATATAAGATCAGGACCCCAACCCTAGAGTGATCCTATATGACAGAAATTAAAAATACATTACCCAACACCCAACCATTAATATCTTCTGTAACTTCTGGGCACAACTGTCATCATTTTGCAAATCCAGGAGCTCCCCCCATCCCGACCCTATGCCCCTATATAGGACAATGAAGATCTCAGCATAGGCAATGGACCAATAAAAGTGAGAACCTGGAAGACAGTGAGAGTTTATTGTGTTCTGGACCTATGTATTGGGTTAAAAACACCTATAAGGGGATTGCATTCTGTGAATAATCTGGAATGTGTGGTACCAAAACGAAAAACAGTATTAGAAAAAAATAATTTTACATGTATTGGACCCCAAATGTGAAATAAGTTACCTGGGAAGCTAAGACCTTTGAACAGAGAAATCCAGGTAAAATTAATAAAAAATTGGTACACTAACCACATAAATATAGAAGGGGATTTGGTATAGTTGATAAGTAAAGAAAATGGCATCAGACTTTGTCATGAGAAGGAATTGTGTCCTATAACAGGACATTTAAAATATTGACAGCCTGCACTTTAGTTACATCATGTTTGTGTTATTTCTACTGACTGTCATATTTGTGTGAGGATATCGTGGAAATGTAAAAGTATATGTTATTATTTTACAAGCTTTAGTATGATGTATTGCGTTTAATGTATTTTATATGATTAATGTAAGAGTAACTGGAACGGGCTTATTTGGACTTCACTGTAAATTAGCCTCAGCTCAGTGGAGTTATCCATATTCATTTTTTATGAATAAAAAATGTTATCTTACCTACCATGTCCAGCCAAGCAAGCATACCTGCACACATGTGAGGACCTCATGTCTCTCTGCTACAGTATATCCTTTTACATGATTTCTGGCTGTATCAGCAATTAAGGTCACTCCTCACCCCCCCCCCCACACACACACCTTTAAGAACACAGTAGAAGAGAGAGTACTTACACAAAGATGAAATGGTTGACTATGCTCAAAGGGTAGCAGGGGATAGATACAGAACCCTGAGAGATGGGTCACCTCCAACTACAACTAATACCAGGGTAATATGACAAGAAGAGCTGCAAATACAGTACTATAGATATCTCAGCAATGGCAGGTAGCATGGCACAGAACCCACATCTGTTGCTGGGACGCCAAGGCCCACCTTATCCATTTAAAAATACTCCATAGGTGGTACAGCATGCCACAGGTCCTCAATTCCATGAGGCTCTCTCAAACAGATATTTGTTGGAGGTGTAACCAACAGATGGGCTCAGAGGTAATGTTAGAAAGTATTTTTTTCACAGAAAGAGTTGTGGATGCATGGAACAGCTTTTCTGAGGAGGTTGTAGAATTGGGAACAGTGGGAGAATTCAAGAATGCATGGGACAGACATAAGGCAATTCTAGTGGGGGGTAGGAGGAAGTAAGCTGTTGATTAACTAGAATCTGCAGCTTATCCATCAGGTAGGGAAATGGGCAGACTAGGTGGGTCAAGCTGTCCTTATCTACCATCAAATTCTATGTTTCCATGTTTCTATGTTTCTATGGGCTCCCTGTCCCCGCATACTTTGGAAATGCCCACTAATTTCAAGTTTCTAGACTGCAGTCCTAAAACTTTGCAGAAATGTTTGTCCCCAGAGATAACTTGTGATGCCCCCGTGGTGTGACAAGGTATCACACAATCCAGCTTCTCTAAGGACCATCTAGCTGCAATATGGGCCACAGCAGCCACACTAGTAGCCAAGCACCTGTTGCTTCGCTGATGGAGGACCTCACAGGTACCGTCTTTCAGTGAGTGGTTCCTTGTAATATGTTAAGCAGTCTCACTTGAGCATCTCTCTCATTTGGCATTGGGTAAACTGGAAACATATAATGCTGTTTGGTCCCCCTTTTTAAGCATCCACCCTCCAATACCTCATTAAATAGAGGGAACGTACAGTGTTAGAGTTTAGCATCACATACTTTTTTCAGTTTCCACTTCCAGGCATAGACTCTCTTGTAGACACTAAGTACTTTTTGCTCCAGCTACCTAGTTAGCTGGGCATTATCAATGGACACTGAAATATGGGGGCTGAGATTCTGCCTTCAAAATGGTTGCTACTCTCTAAACTAGTTCTCTCTTCCCCTTGTCTGAGCTGCAAGGATACGGTCCCTGTATGGTACTACCCCTGATGTTATATATGATTTGCGTTTGTTGTCTTCTTTGTATCCACTTTTGTTTTTACACTGCAATATTATTGCACTGCCACTGTTAACTGTGTTTGTTTTGTTCCAATAATTTTCAGTAAAAAATATTGATTAAGATGAAGTTCAGGTCCTAAGGCAGAACTGGTTTACCAATTGGTGGACTCTTGCAAAGTATTCTTAAGAAATGTAGGAGAAACTTCTAGTAGTGCCACCATGTGCCCATAAGTAGGGGCATGAAAAACCAAAATGGTCACCAAATGCAGTTTAATGGAAGAGTACTGTAGACCAGAGTCAGACAGGGAAAGAAGGTGGTCCAGTATAGTACTCACAGGAAATGTAAATGGACCCACTGAACAGGAAGCACACCATACTGAGAAGCATTTCCATTCAAAGAATGGATATGTCTTGTAGAAGGCTTCCTACCTGCAAGCAAGACATTAGCCAGCTGGGGTGAAACCCCAAAATGAGCAATGGCTCCATCTTTAGGACCCATGCATACAGAAGCATGGAAACATAGAAACATAGAAACATAGAAGTTGACGGCAGATAAGGACCGCAAGGCCCATCCAGTCTGCCCATTTCTTTTTCTACCTTATAAATGTGCCATCGGCCTTTGCTATGTCAGTGACCTATCTATTCATAGTCATTTGTATTGCTCCCTTATGCCTATCCCATGCCTGTTTGAAGCCCTGCACTGTATTCATAGCCACTACTTCTTGTGGTAAGCATTCCATGCATCTACCACCCTTTCTGTGAAAAAGAATTCTCACATTCCCCTTAATCGGCCTCCTCTAATCTCATGCTGTGTCCTCTTGTCCTGCTATTTTCTTATATTTAAACATGTTAGACTCTTTCACCTTGTTTATGCCCTTAAGGTGTTTAAATGTCTCGATCATATCACCCTCTCCTCCTTTGCTCAAGGGTATACATATTGAGCTCCGTTAATCTGTCCTCATATGTCTTCTGATGCAGTCCCTGCACCATTTTGGTTGCCCTTCTCTGGACTGCCTCAATTTGGTTAATGTCCTTGTGAAGGTGTGGCCTCCAATACTGCACGCAGTACTCCAGATGGGGCCTAACCAATGTCTTGTACAGAGGGATTATTACCTCCCTCTTACGACTTGTGATACCCCTACTAATACACCCTAACACCCCCCTAGCCTTACCTACTGCTTTAGAGGTCTGCTTGGATGATTTCAGGTCATCAGTGATGATGATGCCCAAGTCTCTTTCTTCCTTTGTGACTGCTAGCAACTCCCCTCCCAGCCTATAAGTGGCTTCAGGGTTTCTCTTCCCTATGTGCATGATTTTGCACTTCTTTGCATTAAATCCCAGTTGCCACTCTTCTGACCATTCTGCTAGTTTATCCAGATCTCTTCTCATTCTGCCCACCCCATCTGGATCATCTACTCTGTTGCAGATCTTGGTGTCATCTGCAAACAGACAAGCTCACCTCTAGTCCATCTGCTAGGTCACTAATGAAGATGTTGAATAGGACTGGCCCCAGGACTGATCCCTGAGGTACCCCACTTGTGACTTGCATCTCTTCTGACTGTATACCATTTACCACCACTCTCGTTTTCTGCCAGTCAACCAGTTTGCCACCCAGTTGACCAACTTCTGACCCACCCCGAGCCTACCTAGCTTATTTATCAATCTTCTTAGGAACAGTGTCAAAGCTTTGCTGAAGTCAAGGTAGCGACATCAACTGCTCCCCTTGGTCCACCACTCTGGTTACCCAGTCAAAGAAATCTATGAGATTAGTTTGACAGGACCTTCCTTTGTAAACCCATGCTGTCTTGGATCCTGTGCCCTATGGATTCCAGGTGTTGCACTATCCTTTCCTTAAGGAGTGCTTCCATAATCTTACCCACTACTGAGGTAAGACTGACCGTCTGTAGTTCCCCGCCTCCTCCCTGCTACCACTCTTGTGGAGTGGGATCACATGAGCCCTTCTCCAGTCTTCTGGGACCTCTCCTGTGCTCAGAGACTCACTAAACAATTTTGCTAATGGCTCTGCTAGTTCCTCCTTTAGCTCCTTAAGTACCCTGGGATGTATGCCATCAGGTCCCATTGCCTTATCCACCCTGAGCTTAGCAAGCTCTTGTAGGACCCTTTCTTTTGTGAATGGACCACAAGTTTGGATGTACAAAGGACCCATGATCCTTGCACATCAAACTCCAACAGAGAGGGAGCTGAACAGGAGGCTCCCCTACTAAATGCTGCAGAAGTGGAAACCAAATTTGGTGAGGCCAGAATGGAAACACTAGCATTAGGGTGGCAAGTTCCACCCAGAGTATGAGTAGAACTCTCTATATGACAGGGATCGGTGGAAAGGCATAAAGGAACCTCTCTTTCAAGTAGAGAGACAATGTGTCTCACCAAAAAACTCCATGCCTTGGAGCAAGCAAGCTAAAACATGACAGTTTTACATTATGAGACAACACAAAAAGTTTCAACTCTGGATGATTCAAGCTTGCAAAGATGTAATTTGCCATGGAGGTCAGCAGTTCCTATTCATGCAGCAGGGACTGAGACCTCCTTAGCCTGTCTGCCAGAAAGTTTTGGACACCTCGGAAAAACATGGCCAGCAACTGAATGCCATGAGGCATGGCCCAGTACCATACTCTCATCACTTCTTTGCACAGGGGATAATAGTGAGTCCCCCCTTGCATTTTTAAATAGTGCATGACACTGACATTATCTGTTCCAAGATTAGCAAGGGACCAGGGCAGAGATGGGCTTGAAATGCCTGTTGGGCAAGTAGAACAGCGCTCATCTCAAGAACACTGATATGGAGATCGGACTCCAGGTCGGTCCAGAAGCCATCAGTCTGAAAGAACCTGATAAGTGCACCCCAGTCAGACCCTGAGGAGTCCATTGTCAGGATCTGCACAGGAGCCAACAAAAATAATGGAACATGATGTAACAGATGCAGGCATTTCATCCAACACAAAGAAACAAGGAGAAGAAAGCACACCTGTTTCTCAAAGGTGCTGCTGAGATATGACAGAAAAACGAAAAAAGGACAGTGCACTAACCAGATATGGCAAATAACAAAGTTTATTGGTGTCAAAAGTGGAATGTAGGTCAGTCGCCCCTATTCATCACCATGATAGGTGGCTTCCTCAGGCAATACAAAGTGGCTACTGACCTGCTTTTACATTTTACACCAATAAACTTTGTTATTTTACCATATCTGGTGTGTGCACTGCCCATTTTCTGGTTTTCTGTTTTATCCACCATACCAGAGTATGGTAGAGAAGGGACATGATAAGAACCCTTTGTTCCAATTTGTTCATTAGCTGGTACCATTGTACCTACAGAGTCTAATGTAGAATGTATATGTGGAGGTGAAAAAGGGGACTGTAATGATGGCCACAGCCATCAGTCCTAGCAGATCTGTGCTGACACATACTTGTAACAGCTTCTGTGTATCAGCTGGGCCTGGGCAACAAGAGTGTTTCCCCCATCAGCTGGCAGGATGGCACTGCCCAGTGCTGTGTCCAGTACTGCTTCAATATATTGGAGATGCTTACAAGGAATGAGCATGGATTTTATTATGTTCATCATAACACCCAGTTCCTCAAAAAAATGTCTCCCTCTGGACAATGTGTAGGGAATCACTTCCCTGACAGAGCCTTTAGAAGCCAATCATCCATTTAGGGGAAGTCATAAAGGCCTTCCCTATGGAAGGCTGGTACCATAACTACTAAATATTTTGTAAATGCCCTTGGTGTTGAGGATAAGCAAAAAGCAAAACTCAAAACTGATAATGGCTGCTCTCCAGCATGAAGCAGAGGTACTGCCTGTGACATTTGTGAATCTGGATATGAAGGTATGCATCCTTCATATCAAAGGCACAAAGCCAGTCGTGTTTTGCAACAGGGAAATGAGAGCCTGAAGAGACATGGTAGCCCATCAAAATAGTAAGTTGGGAATGGCATCACGTGACAACAGCCCCGTAATTACAGCGCAGTCACTTATCAGCAACTGACGGTTCCCACCCACCACGAGTTGGACCCCCCTGGAGTTGGTATATATAGTAAGAAGTGTGTGTGGGAAAACCCCCCTTTATCACAGACATCACTGTAAGTGGCCACGCTGTAATTCTTGGGCTGTTTTCATGCATCGCCATTCTGGACTTGCTATTTTTTTTTCACTTAGCCTGGTGATCCCTGGTACCCCTCCCACCCTACGGCACTGGGGGAGACATGGTGTTTGTATTTTTTCTCCCATGTTCTTGGGATCTAGGTACACAGTTGTGCATGTGCGTGGAGGTGAGCATGTGTCCAGTGGCTCCGGTGATGGCCTCATCCTCCCACCTGGCCTAGTGCCTATTTTCTCCCAGGCATAGCACTGCCACCTGTCCTTCACCAAGTGACAACCACAAATTGGGGAAATCTCACATCCCTCCCAAGAGAGGAGAGCTGCCTTGTGGCTGCTCAATCCTGACTCCTCACCCTCCCCCACTTGGCCAACCCCTGGCAGCCTGAGCTCGCTCCCGAACTCAGGCTGCAGGAATAGCGAGAGGTGTGGCATCCAGCACCTCAACCCTCTGGGCCACTGGGCTGGCTTCCAACTCTGTATTTTGACATGCAACCAAGAGACACAATTCAAGTTTTGTATTCAATGAATGGACAGGTCTCTGAGGTCCAATACAGGACACAGATTTCCTGTCCACTTGCAGACCGGGAAGTATCTAGAGTAGAACCCTTTGTTTCTTTCTTGGGGGGGGGGGGGGTTCAATAGCATGTTTTTGCATTAGCATCTGAACCACTGTTAGCAGGAATGACAAGTGGTCCAAAGGATAATAACAAGGAGGCAGCAGATGCTTTGGAGGGTAGACAGCAACTCCAGACCATGCCCCTTTTCCACTATTTTTGGGGCCCACACGTCTGTCATAATCTCTCTCCACTTTTGAAGCTAAAGAGAGGTCTCTTTCCCTGCCTGCATCCCCAGAGGTAGCAGTGAAGGTGGAAGAGATTAGGGTCAGAAGGTACCGGGACACATGTGGCTGCCTGGACCGATACCTTTGGGTGCCTTAGCATGGACAACAGGAAAGAGCGGACCCAGGAGGGAACCTCCAATATAACCATGGGGCTTTTAACATTAAGCACAGCTACTATGGGCAGCAGGCCTATGAAAAGAGGCCATACCGCACCTTCTGGAAGGATAAGGGGCCAGTGATTTAAGGGACCGAAAAAGTCATCTTGAAGGTTTGAAGCTCATGCAGAGCATTTTCAACATACTCTCCAAATAGTCTCTAAAAAGGGTACTCAAAAATGACTGCTCCACATCAGTGGCAAAACCATCCACATGGAGCCATGAGTATCTCCAAAGGCAAATCCCAGAGGCAGCAGTCTTCGCTGGAGTATTGGAGGCATCATATGCAAAAAACACAGCAGATGGTTACCACTGTTCACACATTGTGATGCAGCTTTATGCAAATCAGCCTTACCAGTACTACCAGGCAAAGACTAGACAGTGGGCAAGGCAGAATCCACAGGCTATTCTGATATTTAATCATATAAGTCAGGTAATTAGTGAGTCCCAAGATGAAGAGGTATAAGTTCTTTTGCACATAAATTGGGCTTGAGGGAGGAATTGAAGATGGCAGATGCAAAGCTCCTGCTAGCAATGTCTGTGGCTTGTGGTAGACCTAGGGGGCTAAGCAGAGTGATGCCTTAAACCGAAGTTACATAGTTACATAGTAACATAATAGTTGTCAGCAGAAAAGGATCTCCAGTTCCATCCAGTCTGCCCTGGTTTAGCCTTAAGAAAAGTTTTGCTTTCTTCCGTCAGATCCTGCTGGACCTGTTTCCATTCTTCCCTTCTGTCCTAGTCTCACTAGTCCCCTAAGTCTATCCCATGCATGCTTGAATGCCCCCATGGTTTTTGCCTCCACCACTTCCTCTGGTAGCCTGTTCCAGGGTTCAACTGCCCTCTCCATAAAGAAGTACTTCCTAACATTGCCTGTGAGTCTCCCCCCTTCTCGCCACATATCATGACCTCTAGTTCTAGTGCTCATTCTTTTCAGGAGATAGCTGGTTTCCCCTACCTTATTTATTCCTCTGGCACACTTGAATGTTTCTATCATGTCCCCCCATCCGTTCTTACCTCCAGTGAGTACATATTTAATTCCCTGAGCCTTTCCTCATAATTTCTTTGATGAATGCCCTGGACCATTTTGGTAGCTCTTCTCTGAACTGTCTCCACCTGGTTGATATCTTTTCTGAGATTGGGCCTCCAGAACTGGACACAGTACTCAAGGTGTGGCCTCACCAGTGACCTATATAGGGGCAAAATTACTTCCCTTTTTCTGCTTGTAATTCCTCTCCCAATACATCCATGCATCCTGCTTGCCTTATCCACTGCTTTACCACACTGACTCACTGACTAGATACCTTGAGGTCCTCTGTTATGATGACGCCTAGGTACCTTTCCTGGTTAGTTGTTGCCATTTTATCCCATCCTAGTTGGTAAGTTGTACCTAGGTTCTTGTGCCCCATGTGCATAACCTTACATTTTTTAGCATTAAATCCCAGCTGCTAAATCTTTGACCATTCCTCTAGTTTTTTTAAGTCCCTTCTAATCCTATCCACTCCCTCTTGTGTGTACTCCATGTTGCAGATCTTTGTGTCATCTGCTAACAGGCATACTTTCCCTTCCAGTCCATCTCCAATGTCTCCAATGAATACATTGAATAGTAATGGCCCCAGGACTGACCCCTGCAGTACCCCACTTGTCACCTCCCTCTTTTCTGATCTCCTCCCCAGTCACTACTTCCCTCTGACTCCTGTTGCTTAGCCAATTCTGCACCTACATCACTACCTTTGCACCCATCTCTACACTGTTCAACTTGTTGACTAATCTCCTGTGCGGGACCAAATCAAAGGCCTTCCTTTAAATCCAAGTAGGTCACTTCCACTGCTCCCCTCTGGTCCAAGGCTCTCATCACCCAGTCCAAAAACTCAATTAGGTTAGTTTGGCATGATCTGCCCCTTGTGAACCTATGTTGTATTGGATTCTACAATTTGTTACTGGTTAGGTACGAAACCATTCTTTCCTTTATTAATGTCTCCATTACCTTCCCCACTGCTGACGTCAGACTGACTGGACTATAGTTCCTTGCCTTCTTCCTGCTCCCACTCTTGTGGATTGATACATCTCCAATCTCCCAGTACTATCCCCGTATCCAAGGATAGAGCGAACAGGTATTTTCTCAGTTCTTTTACTATACTTGGGTGTATGCTGTCAGATCCCATAGCCTTGTTACCTTGAGGGTTACGCAATGATTTAATAATGTGTTTTTTTTCTTCCAAGATGGCCACCGGGCTGGGCGTGCTGTCGGCTGCTTAGTTTAGTGTTTCGTGTTTCCTTATTGTATTCCCATTGTTTAATTTTGTTTTAGTTTTCTGCGCTTTCCTAAAAATTCCACAGATTAAATAAATCGGCTTTTTTGTGGTTTCAGGCTCTAAACCAGTGCTGGAGTGGGTGTGGAACAGGTATGACGGAAGAGTATGCCGAATTCGCAAGTGCTACTTCTGGGATATCCTGAATAGTGTACTGTTTCTGTCTGCCTTCCAACGGCATGGCGGGAGGGTGTGCCGAGCTTGCAAACGATACCATTGGGATTTCCTGGCTTTTGTGCGGTGTGCTTTGGAGCTGCTGATTTTTCTTCTGCTGTCGTTTGTGGGCTCGGTCTACTGGATTTAAAATCTACCACAGATTTTGCCGTTTATTGACTATGGGGTTTAGTGCTTCACTCCTTGGATTGGTGTCACGAACTGGATCTGTTGGATTTACTCTTGACTTTCGATATCTGGATAATGGTCTGCTGGTCTTTTAAGGGGAGGTATTGATCGGAGGACCTGACAGGGTTGTTTGGGACCGAAGAGCCAGGAGACTGATGGATTGAATTGCTGATATCACTCCGAAGTACTGTGCATGGGGGGACCCGATTCATTGATTGGTTGCCCTCCGTTTTGGGATTTTACTTTTGACTATATACTTTCTAATTTGGAGTGTTCAGCATTGAATTAGGGGAAGCAGGCCTTGTATGGTGTATTGGTTGAGGGAAGCTTCTACCCCCCCCCTTTATGCCTGGGTGATCATGGACTGTGCTGCCCGGGACCGAGCAGGAGTTCCCTCACTTTGCCTCTGGGGAGCTAGAGGTTTTTGGGGTAGTCTTAGGGTATTCCGAGGTTGGTCTTATTAGTCTGGCCTTTGGGTTTCTGTGGCTGCGGGTCCTGTGTGGTGTAGCCTGAGTAGGCAGTTTGAGGGTGTGGAGGGGGGGAGTTCTCACACTCTGCTGGTCTGCTTGTGTATATTCCTGGCCCATCTTCAGGATCTTTCTGCTTCCTCTGATTAACTTGTACTGAGATCAATCCTTTTAAACAGTCCCACCTAACTTCAAGACGAAGGAAATAATTCTATTTTTCTTCTGTTTACATCTGAATGGCAGTGAGAGTGCCTCTCTGGTCCTCCTGTTAGTGAGAGTGCTCGGAGGTTGAATGATAAATTAAAAATTAAAAGTTCTTGGGCTCAGGAAGTGAGAGTACCTGTGCTCTATTGACCTCCCTAGGCTGTGAGAGGGCCTTCAGTGGCTGAAGAATTGTTTTTATTTTTATATTTTTCATCATAAATTTCATATTTTTGGACTTAAGTTACAGTTAAAATTTTGTTTGAATTTGATTATTTATATTCTTTCTTTTGTTAGGGTAGGTGATTGGGGGGCATTTGATTTTGGTTTTTTTTTGAAATAGTTGATTATTGTATGTCTGGGTTTGGATTTGGGCTAAATTTTGTAGCTCGGGATTGTTTATTTATTGGGATTTAGTCAGCGCAGCAAATATGTGTTAGGATGGTATTAGGATGGTCAGGTATTACTTCCCCTCCAGGGTCAGAGACCTCTGTCCATTCTTTTGTCCTCCCCTGTCACCAGAGGTGTATAGACAGTGTAGGGCTCTGGAGATTACTAGGAAAAAGGGGAGGATGATGGTTGGGCCTGGAGAGGGATTGGAAAGGAGTGGGCGGACATTGATAGTGGGGACAAGGAGATGCCCTGGGGCGAAATGGGTCCAGGAAGGGGGTTCTCCCTGGCTGATTCCCATACCCAAGGGTTCTGCTGGTAGTCAGCAGGTAGCACGGTCATCCTCGGATGCTCATCCTACTCAGGTGGTGTTATGCAACGCCAGGTCTATTAAAAACAAGACCATTATTATAGCGGATTTTGTTGGAACATCAGACCTGGCGTGCATCACCGACACCTGGCTGGATGAAAATGCTGGCCCAGTTTTGGCTTCAGCAATTCCAGCCACATACTTGGTGATACACCTCCCTAGGATGGATCGTAGGGGCAGGGGTGTTGCCATTTGCTTTAGATCAGAACTGGGCCTAGTGGAAGTACCAGTGGGAATTACCAGTTCCTTTGAATGCATCATGGGCGAGGGTGTGGGGTGCAGGATTCTTCTCGTCTACCGTCCACCAGGTGATGGGAATGCTTTCCTGCAGGAAGTCGCAGACTTCATTGTCAACCTGACATTGGGATCCCCCAGATGGTTGGTTCTGGGGGATTTCAATGCCTGGGTCGATGATGAACTCTCGCAGTTTGGTCAAGACTTCCACCAGTTAATGACTTCACTGGGCTTCACACAGGTTATTTCCTCCCTGACCCATATTGGTGGTCATTCGTTGGATTTGGTGTTCCTACTGGGGATGGAGATATCCGATCTGGTGGTGGAACCAGTCCGATGGTCTGACCATCATTCCTTTGTGTTCAGTTTTGGGGCCACCCCTAGTAGGCCAGCCCCTATGGAGATGGTCCAGTACTGCCCTTTGAGGGGTATTTCCCAAGATTGCCTGATGGCGGTGCTGGACCTATCGGGTTTTCCGAGTGATTGCATGGACCCAGGGGACTTGGTACTTGGCTATAATAAGGCGGTAACAGGGACCCTGGATTCCATTGCTCCTGTTCGTGTTGGTCCCCTCACTCTTCACCCTAGGTCTCCTTGGTTTGATGAGACTCTAAGGGAGTTGAGGAGAGTTGGACGAAGATTAGAGAGATGCTGGTGGAGATCAGGCCTGGATTGTGACAAACTTAGTTTGATGGACCATTATGTGGTCTATCAATCAGCAATCTCTCGTAAGAAGGCAGAATTCCTGTACAGAGAGATTGCTGCTGCACAGAATAGACCAGCTCAACTTTTCAGGACTGTGGACAGATTGTGTAATCCAATCTGTCTTCAGCCCAGAAGAGCCTTTTCTCAAGAATGGTGTGAGGAGCTTGCTCAATTCTTTTCAGATAAGGTTGCCACAATCAGGTCTGATGTCTGCTTGACTCTCTCTAGTGGGAGTTGTGATGGTCGACAGGAGATGTCGGACACCCGTTTTGTGTGGTCCGACTTCAGCCTTCCCACAATCAATGACACTGTGATGGTCATCCGATTATTGCATCCGACCAACTGTGGTTTGGACCCAGGCCCTACACGTCTCCTAGTGGGCTGTGTAGATAAAATCATCCCGGTCCTGGCTGAGATAGTCTGGAGGTCTTTGGAGAGGGGGATTTTTCCAAATCCTCAGAAAGAGGCTATGGCTCAGCCCCTTCTTAAGAAGATCTCCTTGGACCCGGACTGTCTGGCTAACTACAGACCTGTCTCTAACCTACCCTTTGTGGGAAAGGTTATTGAGAAGGTGGTCACGTTGCAGTTGTATGAGCATTTAACCAGCCACGATGTCTATGATTCTCTCCAGTCCGGATTTAGGAAGAGACATAGTACCGAGACGGCTCTGGTTCGGGTACTAAATGATCTCCTAATAACGAGAGATTGAAGGACCTGTTCTATCTTGGTCCTTCTTGATCTGTCTGTGGCATTTGACACTGTGGACCATGGTGTGCTGTTGGAGTGCCTGCAGTTTATCTGTGGGCTGTTTGGTACAGTCCTCAGTTGGTCTCGATCCTTCCTTGAGGGTAGGACTCAGAGGGTGGTGTCTGGGATTTTTTCCTCAACATCATTCCCCCTATCCTGTGGGGTGCCGGAGGGCTCCATTTCAGCACCCAAGTTGTTTGCGGTGCACATGCTGCCATTGGAAACGATCATTAGGCAGTACGGTTTGAGTTTTCACTGCTATGCAGATGATACTCAACTGTACATGTCCTTTGTACCTGGTCAAGATTCCGCCTTTTCGGTTTTTAACAACTTTCTTGCTGAAATCCAGGACTAGATGAATGTGAGTTGGCTGCAGTTGAATCCAGAAAAAAATGAGGTGCTAGTCATGGACCCAGGTCGCTGGGAGGCTGGCTTGTTGGCGGGATCTCCCTCGGGCTTACGGCTCGGGGGTGTCCAGCTAACTACCTCAGCTCGGGTGCGGAATATGGGCATTATATTTGATAGCTGTTTAACACTTAAATCACAGGTGTCAGTAGTTGTCAAAGCCTCTTTTTACCATCTGAGGAGCATTGCCCTGGTGAAGCACCTGGTTCCTCCTGACGATCTTCCTACTCTGGTCCACGCCTTCATTACCTCCCATCTTGACTACTGCAATTCCCTTTATCTTGGGCTACTGGGGGTTGATATTCATCACTTGCAGCTAGTGTAGAATGCGGCAGCCAAGCTATTGAATGGTTTTTCTAGGTCCAGTCATATAACGCCTGTGCTCCGCGGACTGCATTGGCTGCCAATATGTTGGCGTATGACATTCAAGGTCGGTTTACTGACCTATAAGGCCCTACATGATCAGGGCCCTGGCTACCTGAAAGATCTCCTTCATCCCTACTGTCCCCCCCCCACTCTCTCTGATCCACTGACGAGGGATTGCTGGAGATTCCCAGGGTTCGTTTGAAGACCTCCAGGGCCAGATCTTTTAGCTTTATGGCCCTGACCCTGTGGAATTCTCTACCTCATCAGGTACGAGACTGTCCGACCGTCCAAACTTTTAAGGGAGCACTTAAAACATATCTTTTTAAACATGCATACAATGATTTTTAAATGTTATTAGGTATGGATAAGTTTTATTGTTTTAGTAATACTGTTTTACTATGTGACGTACAGGCGCCTTGGTTCTAGAAAGGCGCCTTTTACAAATAAAGTTTTGATTGATTGATTGATTGTCCACTCTTAATTTTTCCAGTTCTTTAAGTACCCTGTCCTCTATAAAAGGGCTCGTGTCCACCGCCCACTCCATTCATTACTTTCTCCTTTATCTGTGGACCGTTTCCCTCCCCTTCCTTCATGAATACTGAGAAGAAATACTTGTCCAGCATGTCTGCCTTCTTCTGGCCCTCCACACACATTCACCCCCCCCCCCGATTCTCACTATCCCTGCCTTATTTTTATGGCTGCAGTGGGTATAGCCCTGTAGATGTTTTTCATTCAGAAAAGGGCTGACATCATTTTTGCTACCAAACAGCATGATAAGTGTTTAAAATAGAGTCCTCCACTGGACCTGCATTACTACGCTCCCTGTGTGCATGTATAGGAGCTCGAGAGCATTATTTTACCTCTGGCTTGAGGGGTTAATTAATCCCTCCTTCAGCAGAGTCTTGGACATTCTACACTACAGTCAGCAAACACAGAAAGTTAACTCATTATCTTCTGGTAGTCATTTTGTGTCAGGTTACCAATGGATAGTAAACATCATACAAAGCTATTGAAGTAGAATGGGTTAAGCACTTCCTGACATTTGCTCCAATTACAGCCCTTGTAACAGAGTAAAAACACCCTACAGTTGTATAATCAGTTAAACCAGGGAGAAGGAGAGGGAGAGGGGGAGAGAGAGAGAGAATTAGAATTAACAAGGGCTATTTGACATGCAGTCACACCCAGGCTCACACAGATGATTTACTTCGAAAACACAGGATTAATTAACTCTCTCTCTTAATTTCTTCACTATCCAAATATCTTAATTATTGTCAGCAGTAGAAAGCTGCGTTTCTGAAGCAATACAACAAGAATCTTTCTACCTGGTCACAAGCTAGCCATGCGCTTGCTACACTTATCTCATAAACTTTCTCCAACATTCAAACACATTTCTGGTGACCAAAGAACACCAACTTCAACCTTTTACTATTTAAAAAAATAAATAAATAAATAAATAAATAAATAAATAAAGTAAATAATCCGATCAAACTTCGCAAACTGGCTAAACGCCAACATCAGTTTTATTTCCTTTCTTTTAAAGGAAGGAGTCTGACCAGTTTTACAACTGATCATGCTGCTGGTCTTAATTAAAGCTGTATCTAGTTGTGAGGAAGGCTTCTCATTAACTACACCTGCATGCATTTAGATATTTAGCTCTTAAAGCCTGCATTAACTAGTTATTCAGGAACTCCCTTGGGAAGGATGATTCTGGAGGATGCAGTTTGTAATACAACTTTCTTTTCAGCAAATCCAAAGATAAACTGAACAGCCAGAGACAGCCAAAGGTATCAGGAAAAAACTGCACAATTTAAATAAAACAGAGCTCTGTGATATTCCTAGCTCTGTACGTTCAAGGAATGTCACGAGAGCATTGGATTTGAATCTGGTGGGCCCCGGGGTGACAGGCATTGGCAGGCCTGTACCTCGCTAGGCCCACCGAGGCAAATTTCTATGAGAGAATAACATTTCAGTCAAAACCAATGCAGTACAACAATGAGCCACGCAATCTGCTCCAAAAGTGACTCCTCTTACTCTGCAGACCTTAAACAATTTAAACTGTAGCTACTGCAAATGGTAACCTAATACGGTAATTAACATTTGTAAGCATTGTAACACTCTGAGGACTCCAGTAATTAAAATGTACATTGTAGGAATGCAGAGAACAGCAAAATTATCAGATAAATTAGCAGACAGAAAAAAACAAATTTTGTAAATTCCAGTGGCCTACCTTTCCTTGCACAGTACAGGGACTCCTGGGGTGCTTGTTGCCTGATCAGATGCACAATTAGAATTGGAGAACAGGGGCTTCTGGGACCTGGGGTCCAGAAATTTGATCCTAAGTCATGTACATCATTAGCCTTTCGGGTGGGCTAAAACCCATGATGTAATGTCTGGAGTGCCATGGATGGTCAACCAATCACAATTAGAAATTACTTGTCTGTTACATTATTAGAATTTCAACTCTGTCTGTTTCTCTGTGGAAAAAGTAGCAAGCTGTTATTGTTCTAAGCTATCATTCCCCTCACCCTGGATAGTGCAGGCCACTTCTTTTTAAGGAGGCAGTATAGCGCAGAGGTTTAGGGCTCTGAGCTGCAAACCTAGAGACCTGGGTTTGAATCCCACAGCCCCACTTGCATACTGTGTGACCCTGAGCAAGTCACTTAACTTCTTTGTGCTCCCAGTTCACACCAGGAAACAAGCTTCAGCTATAGTATGCCTTTTCTGGTTAAACAATTTCCCCTTTACCTTACCCATCAACTGTGCCCCCCCCCCCCCAAATTCACAGGATAATTTCCTAGGTGTGTAGGGTGCTGTACAAATTATATAAGATAGTGACAACTGAGTGGTTTGCTCATGCTATACAGGGAGCAAAGTCTACAACAAATACAAAACATTCCGATGTTCATTTAGCCCCATAAACAGATGTTCACAGAACAGTTAGAACTAGTTGACTTTCTTTTTTCTTCCACATCTAGCAAGCTAAACAATGTTTCATAGGTGACCCCCCCCAAAAAAAAGATAAATAAATCTTTTATTTCTTTGGAATTACCGTTACAATTTAGAACATTTAAAATACTACACACCTCAACTGGATAAAGAAAAAAAATCAATACCTGCATATTCAGAGGCAGAAAATAAAATGCTGTAATACAATCCAACAATGCATTTTACAACACCACCAGCTATGCCAGATAAACAGCCACACAATGACTCACTAGCTGAATAAATGTGAATTGCTTGAAAACAGACTGCCAAAAAAATGATCATTCCATGTAACACAATCTGTACTGAAAAATTTAGTAAGATACTGTAGCATCAATGAGTCGCAGCTCCTCTTGGGACCTCCCTGCAATGTGTGATATCTATAACTGTACACTATAGTTTTGGTGAACTTTATTATTGTTGCTTTTAAAAAAAAACACAAGCCACATGATAATGACAGCACTGTCAGTGCAACTCTGTAAATTTCTCTCTCCATCACTCTCTCCCTCTGTTTGTCTGTCTGTCTGTCTGTCTCTGTCTCTACACACCTCTCACAGTAAACTCCATGAATGTCAGGAGCTTGAAAATAGTAGATTTAATTTGTTTATATATTTCAATGTGCCAGTATAGCTGTTTGTGAATTTCTGTGTGGAAATCAACTGTAAAAATACATAAATCTCTGCAAAATAGGTACAGATGACAGATATGTAACTGTGCCTTTCAATTTGATGATCAATGCATCTGGAGTGGCACAATTCTGCATTATAAATACTACTTTTGTTTCAACTCCTGACATTCTTGTTGAATATTGTGGGACGAATGGGGGGGGGGGTGGATAGAGAAATTTACACAGGTGTGCTGACAGTACTGTCATTATCTTGTGGCTTTATTTTAAATGAAACTATAATGAAGTTACCTAAAACTCTAGTGTGCAATCAGAGATGTCATACCTTGCACAGAAGTCCCGAGTGGAGCTGTGATTCCTTCAGTACAGATATGGAATGCTCATTTACTTTCAGACAGTCTGTTTACAAGCAATTTGCATTTCTTCAGCTAGTGAGTAATTGTGTGACAGTACTTAGTGTAAATCCTATACCTTTATAAGAGTATATACTGTGGTACTTTTCTTAACAATATTGTAAGAAGCTATACTATCAATATGCCCCTTTTACAGTGAACTGTGTTCTATTGTTATAGTAACAACATAGCTGGTGCAGTTTAAGTTAAATAGCGTTGACCTCTGTAAACGTAATAAAGGGGCAATGTTGTAAGGGGTTATCTGAAATGAGAAGTGTAGGAACTTGAAGCCAGGTGCAAAATAGTGACAGTAACAGTAATACCTATACCAGTGTTTTTCCAGGAAAAATAGTAACATTTTCATTAAGAAGATACAGGTTCCCTTTGACCTCGTTAACCTCCCATTGACTGGAGCAATGGAATTATGTTGCTGATCTGTGAGAAATATTTTGTTGCCTTAGGTGTAAGCAATTACATCTCTTTTCGAGTACACAGCAGATTCATGTGGCTGATGCATGAATAGGAGCATGGTTCTGTCTCGGTCATCCACTGGGCACTACAGCATGAGGGTCTATGTTAGGAATACATTTGATTGTTTTTATAATAATAGTATGAATTGATGTTTGGCACTATATTATAATAACTGGTGGACACGTTTTCCCTAAGAGAACCCAAGTTGATATTTGCCATAATAACTGGCTAGTTATAATGGCAAACATGCCGGGTTTCCATGACTACATGCATGCACCAGCTGCTCTGTCTCTTTACTCGCACTGGACACGTGCTGTAACCACCGCTCAGTGGTAAGTGAAACCAAAGATCTTTTTTTTATTTTATATAACTGCTGTAGCAAAAGCGCCTCGCCAGCAATTATATAAAATAAAAGATGGGGCAGTGTGTAAAAGTTAATTTTACACACACCCTCAGTGTGAGATGCTTCTCATAAACCACTCGAGCTTTGCCTCAGGGTTTATGTAGCATCCCTTGCCTCGGTTTGTGTGTAAAATCGTGTAAAACACACCACTCCATCCTTTATTCTCTGTATAGCAAGTAATAAAATAAAAAAAAACAGTCAATGGAAAAACAATAATCTGATAATGGCATATTAGCCCCACTTCACCCATGTGACCTCCCATTTATATGGCTGGCAAATATGCACCTAGATTTAATAGATAGATATGGGTTAAAAGTATAACTAGCAAAATGAAGAACTTAGTTTTATTAAATAGTTGTTCTGTTAGGATTGTGTGCAAAGTGCCCTCTATTATTTGTGTAACCCCCATGTTACCCGGGGGTAACTCAGTTGATATTGCAACAGAAGGGAACTGCTACAAGCTGTAGTAACTGCTTAACAGTTACACATTAGGTCACTGTGACTCCCATGACCTCCAAACTCTAGTCCTATATGTAAGTAATGAGCCATGACAGGGTGTACATTTCAAGGATGTTAATGCATTACCAGGGGTGTGCTAAGGCATGAGGCTGAAGGCCAAGTATCCTTACACCCCAGGGAAGTGCATTAAAATCCTTGAAATACACACCCTGGAGTGGCTTATCACACTTATAAAATGGGCCACCATCATAAATGAATTAGTTTGAGTCACTCTGATAGGGATTAAAACTTATTTACTATTTTCAAAAAAGTATACAATACATTAACTCTAAAACTATTAAAAAAATTGAAAAAGTCATCCCTATTAATGCATAAATAGCATATTTCAGCAATAGATTAGTAGTGTTAGTTGAAAATATATATTTTCTCTGTAACATGTAAATTCTCATATGAATGCACTGCAACATCTGTAAACTTGTAAAAAGCAGTGTTCAAAACTTTTTTTCATTACACTGTTGTAATATAGTTTCTTTGATGGCAAGCTTCTCTTATTTATAGAATTGAGGAGAAATGTTGATAAGAAAAAAACATGTTACCTTGCATTTCAAATAGGTACAAGTACTGTCTCTTAATGGAAATGTGTTCAAAACTTTAAACCTGCCAGGTTGCCTTTTTTTGGTGGTGTGGAGGTGGGGGTAATAGATTTCACCTGAAAATACCTGTATATGATTCAAATGCACATGCTTTTATAAACTTCAGGAATGTGTTTGTGTAGTTTGGGTCTGCCTTTATCTATATAACTGTATAGTGTATGGTAGAACGCTGTTGAGCATGGAAATCCATGCTCCCAACAGTGTTGTTATGCTGCACTAGCTACGTCATCATAGCTGTTGTGCTGCACTAGCTACGTAGCTAGTGCAGCATAACACCTAGCAAGTGGGTGCACATGTGTGGAAGCTGGGTGCTCATGCATGATCGGGCGACCGGCGAAGCAACCAAAATGGCCAGGGTGGTGAAACATACCAGAAGATGAAAAAACTGCACACAAATATGGGGAAAAGTAAGTGCAGTCTATGTACGAGGGACCATACACTATAAAAGACTGTGTATGATCGCTCATACACAACAAGGGTCTTTTTCAACTCTCGAGGTTTCCATGGTAATGAGACCTCTGGAGCTGCCCTCTGAAGGTCTCCAGTTACCATGAAAACATCTCGAGTGAAAACTACCCTTGTTGTGTATGAGTGATCATACACAAACCTCTATGTTTTGCTACCATTTCTCTTTGATAATAAGGTATTATTGCCTACTTTCTTCTTCCTGTTTTTTTTCAGTTTTTCCCCACATTCAAGATATGGAATTTTATTATGGAATATTTACCATGGAATACAGGGGTTCAAAATGCTCTGTTCAACTGGTGGAATGTTCCTTTCCTAACATACTGTACACACACAGACACATAACAAAGGCCTCTTCTACAGCCACAGGCTCAATTATCACCCTGTCATGGTAAGAAGAAGAGCTTTCCCTGGTGAGCATGGTAAAGACAGAATGGGATTTTTCACCATCAGCAACATGTTGTAATGAAAACTATTATCAATTCTTAATGTTTCTAATTTATTTATGTGTGCAAGGAGAGTGTGATGATCAGGAAACAACATTTAATTAATTTGTTTTATTTTTTATTTAAGATTGTTTTATTTTTAGGGCCCAGTTGAAGATTTTTACAGTGTAAAAGTAACAGCCATGTTTGTGATGAAAGATCAGCTCTGGTTGTAGGGGAACTGATGAGAGATAGTTCTAGTTGTTGGAGGACTGATTTGCTCATTGTGCGATGTGGTTTAGGACCAGGATGACTGTTCATTTACAGAGATTTAATGTACGGTCAGCTGATATATTTTGGCCAATGAGATTTCTAGATTTTTTTCTTGCAATTTTATAATAGTATCTAATACTGTACTGTTACAGATGCACTCTTGGGGCAGGATTCACAAAGAAGATGCACCCGGCCCATCTCAGATGTGCCGGTGCAAGTCTGATGTGCCGAGCCCAAGCAGTGGCATTCACAAAGGGATGTACCGTGCCAAGCACCAAGCACAACACCACTGTGAATCACCACAGGACACAACGGCGCATCTGCAGAAGTGCCCGTGCATCCAGAGATGCTCTGGGGTAGGCAGGCAGCCCTACAGTCACACAGGGGGAGCCAGAAGAACAACTGGAGCAAAACAGCAAGGCAGGAGGAGCAACCACAGAGCTGTCATAAACAGACCAACGGACACAGGTGTAGAGTAAAACATGTTTATAAAATGTAATGGCTATGTAAACTGTACAGATCAAATGGCAGAAAAGGAACAACAAAAACAACATCAACAGCAACATACACAGATGGGGATGAGGGGGAGCAGGGAAGGGTAGGAGGATGGGAAATGGGACAGAAACAGGGGACAGGGTAGGGCAACTATTTACAGAGGAAGGCACCCGGACAGTGGTAGGGGGACACTAGCAGAGCCGTGCCCTGCCACGCAGCACCCTGGCACGGCCCAGAAGGTGCAGCACGATGCCCCACAGGGCAGCTGACAGGTGCTAAACAGTCCATGTAAGAGGGTGCAGGGCCACCTGGATGGCCACACAGATCCTCTGGTCCACATCCACTGGCACAGCACCACCACCATCACCACCCGGAGCAACACAGTGATCATGGACACCTATAGAAAATGACAGAAAGAACACACACTGAGGGCCAGAACGTGGAACACAACCCCACCCACCACAGACCACACAACACCAGAAAGCCTGCAATCATGCAAAGCGGTATTCACCCACTCCTGGTGGGGCATCAGGCCTGGCACCCATGTACCAGCGATGATGCTCCTCAGCAACATCCGCAGCATGCTGCCTGGCCCCTGGACCTGCAAAACACAACAAACAGCACCATGATTGAACACTGCCACAGTGCAGGATGCAAGTCCCCAGCCAACCTGCCCCGCCAGCACGTGGCCATGCAGCAGACAGTGATACCTGTGTCCAAAACACCCGGTGTAAGCAGGCACACACAGCCATGCCCTGTCCCCCCCAGCATCAGGGCAAAGCAGCACAGGAGTACCATGGGGGCAGAGATAGACATACTTAGCACACCACAGAAGGATACAGTTGGAGAACACCTACCTGGCCGTGGCAGTGCACCCCTGCATACATGGCACTGCAGTCATGCAAGCCTCTTCAGGTCCTGTCTCTGAAGGTTGCCATAACGATGTCTGCACTGCTCACCTGTGCATGGCATGCCAGTACACTGCACAATCTCTGAAGCAATGGTGACTCACACCCTGGCCCTGGGCTCATGGAGGTCCTCCTGTCTAAACAGACAGCCCTCCATAACCATGACCTGTGCCACTAGATGTAGCAGCTCCAAATGTGACAAGTTCATGGCCCTAGGCACCATTCTCCCAGCTCCAGTCATCCTACACTGTGTACATAAAGTGGCAAGGTGCAAACATGGAATGCGCCATCCACCGTCCGTTATGCACCACATGAAACAGTGATACATGTGCAGCACACCACGTACTGAACATGATGCGCAATTGGCCACTGCCGACAGCCCCTTGCATGCGCATGCCACCACGCTATGGCACTGCATGGCAAAGACTCAGTCACGCATGCACGGTGTGCATGAATGTGCTATGTTGTGCACGGCATACACCAGTAATGGTTCGGACTACGGCAGAACGGTGCATAATGGAAGATGCACCGTATAACAAGTACAATGCATGTGCGGGGGTTGCGCCATGTGGACTGCTCCCAAGCCATGTGGATGTAGTGGGACACACACACATGGCAGATGGGTCGGTATCACACACCCTGTGGTGGCTACATAGTACCCCTGCCGCATCCTGGGTGCCATGTGTGGTGCGTGCACCATCCCTCATCTACTGCACACCATGGTGCAAGGCCACCTGTGCCTGGCAGCCCACACACAGACCACAGCACAGGCCACTGGCACCACAGAACATGGTGAGCCTGCAGACAGTGGGAGATGGGTGTGGGTCTGTGTGTACACCTGGGCAGGTCTGACACAAGGTTGCTTCTACCCATAGTGTTTTGAATGTCTGAGGAGTCAGGTGCCACCACCAGGCGGTGACCAAACTTCACATGGGATGAGGAGAGGGCACTCATCAAGGCATGCCATCTATGCCTGGATGTACTCACAGGCAGGGGTGGCAGCAGGATGGCACATGCAGAGGGCTGGGAGGAGGTGGCCCAGCTTGTGAATGCAGTCGCACCATACAACCGCACAGTGCAGGAGTACAGGAAGCATTGGAATGACAGCCCATGGAGGGCCAAGGAGAGAGTGAGCACATCCTGGACACCCCAATGATGGGACCAGGTGGGCCCCCTGCTGCTGACCCCATCACCACTGGCATCCACCCCCACCGGCCATGGCTCAGCCTGGGGGCATGGAACAGCCACCCCACTGAGCACCCGTTCATGGTCTCAGTGCAGCACCCCTGAGAGGTCCCTAGGTACACACCCTGTCACTGGTGGTGGCACCCCTATCACCAACGGCCATGGCAGAGGCTGCCCGCTTGTCCATGGTGGTCATAGGGTGGCCCTGTAATGTCCATGCCCGGGGGCCTGTGGTGGTGGCTGGCATGGTCATGTATTTTGGCTGCCCTCTGGGTGGTGCCAGTTCCATTGTGTATGGTGGTCTCCAGCCACACGGCTGCTCTGGCACACCCTCACGTTGCCTGTTCATGTGCACCAGTCAGTTTGTGTGTACTGCAGTCATGCCATGTGTCATGGGAATGATGAGTGCATTATGGTGCATGTAGTGCCCATGTGCCTGCCACAGTGCACACTGACCCATGATGGTGTGGGCATGGCCTGTGTGGTTCTGGTGTGGTGCATGCATGGTGCCTGTGTGTGGGTGTGTGTGTGTGTATGTGTCTGTCCCTCACCATGTCCATGCACCCACATGTACACCCCGGTGTGGCATACAGTGCCTGCCATACCTCTGCCATGATGTCCCTACACTGTGGTGCCAACACCTGCACATGTGCCAACCTGCATACTCACCTGCATGTTCTGAAATGTTCCACCACCACTCTGGTGTGGTATGCCAGTGCCCTGGCCACCAGCCTGGGATCCCTGTGCCCATGTCCACCGTAGGCTCCATGTTTCTCTGGGTGTGCCCCTGCTGCACCCTCCCCCAACCCCTCCTCCTCCCCTGAACTGTTGCCCACGTTGGTGTCGGCAGGTATCCCATAGTCTTGGGCCATGTTTTGTAGCATGTAACAGGCCAGAAATAAGCCACAGACCTTCTCAGAGCTGTACTGTAGGGCACCACCTAACCAGCACAGGCACTGGAATCCCATCTTCAGCATGCCGAAGACATGCTCGATGATGGTGCCCATAACAACATGTGCCTCATTGTAGCGTTCCTCTGCCACTGTTCTGGGTCATCAGATGGGGGTGAGGAGCCAGTGATGCAATGGGTATGCAGCATCACCTGTGGGGGTAGATGTGTCTCCATTAGTACATGGTATTACACTGTGGCATGTGACCCGACCCCATCTCACTATGTGTTGTGCGCCCCTGTTCTGCCCCCCCACCCATGCAGTCACATGCCTAGCGGTCCTGCATCCCCTGCCCCTGCCTGCCTCCGTCCATCCTGTGGAACACATCGGGCCCATGCCAGCCTGCGGCCACCCCAGCACCCTTCCACATTCCTGCTGATCCAGTGCTCTCATGTCTGCAGTCTCCCGCCCATGGCCCTCCCCTGGTGTCCCAGGCATGGTGGCCCACCAGGGCTGATGGCGCCCAGTCACATGTACCTAACAGGTGTCCAGTTTGGATGTCCCCAGCCTCAAACCTTGCACAGAGTGCTGACTGGTGCCATGTGTATGCATCATGTGCGCTCCCAGGGTGTGGGGTGCAGATATTGGTGATGCGCCCCCGTGGCATCACACACCACCTGGCAGTTCACTGAATGGTACCCCTTCTGATTCACGTATGTGATGCCCTCCTTACCAGGTGGTGCACAGATTGCCACATGGGTGCAGTCGATTGCCCCATGACACCTGGCATGCGTGCCACCCTGTGGAACCCCTGCATGGCTTCTGTCCACTCTGCCTGTGTGCTGTGGAATCTGATGTATTCCGAAGCATGCGGTAGCAGTGTGGTGAGGAACTGTGTGAGGCGGCAGGATGCTGAGGCCTGTGATATGCCAGTGGTGCCCCCTGTAGGCCTCTGGAAGGTTCCCATGGTGAGCAGGCACATGCCCGTTGTCACCTTTGTCTCCACCATGATTGCATGTCCTCGTGCAGTGGGTGCCTGCATCACATCATGGCACAGCTCACATAGCTGCCTCAGCATGGCCCTGTTGAGGCAGTATCACTCGAATGTCTCCACCTCTGTCAGCTGCTCGATGGACAGCCAGGCACGGTACCACTGTGGGGTCAGCCACCTATGGTTACTTCTGGCACCCTGTCTCCTCCTCCTCATTAGGGCACCAGCAATGGCGACTGCTGCTGGGCTCATCCCCTGTGTTGCTGTAGCCCTGTGGTGTGGCTTGCTGTCTGTGCCTCTCCTTCTGTTTTGACTTCCCCTCTGTATGTGTCCTGCTGTTGTCATTCCATTGATGGCCTGCTGGTGTGCTGGACTTAGGTCTCCATCTTTTGTACTTATCTTTCTATGGCGCATCTTGGCTTTGCACTGAAGTTGCTCCATTGCTGCTCCTTGGTTTTGCTCTGTGGATAGGGATGCATGGTGTATGCATGGGTACGCCCCTGTACATGCGCCACATGTCATTAGATTGCGCCTATGGTGCATGACTTTCGGTGCAAGGCATCTCGTTTGCACTGGCGCTTCCTCCCTGTACCTGAATCACCTTCCGGTGCATTTCCAACTTGTGAAGGCACATCTGAGTTGCGCCAGGCGCATCTGTTTTGTGAATCCTGCCCATACTGTTTTTCTTTTTCTTTAGCTGAAGTGTTAATTCCAATTGGAATTTTTTGCCACTTGCTGTGACTTAATTTTCCATTGATTTCATGTAGTATTATGTTGGAAAGTTCTACTCTTTGTAAGGCAGGGCACTTGATCACTTAACTTGTTTTGGCTCATATATGACTGAAAATCTACTCTGCAGTGAGCTGTATTTTATTTATTTTTCTTTACTATTGTTATGGTATGTTATTTTTGCCTATGCACCCACCAGAGATGCAGAGCAACATTTGCCCCCCTTTCATTTTATAGCTATTTCTTCTCTTCCATTCCATTCCACTTTCTGTTTTATTTTTATTAACTTCATTCCTGTCACTTAAAGCTGAGTATCTCTTAACCGTATTTTACTCCATTTATTGATCTGCATTTCTAGCAAAAAATGTGTGCTGATATGGTTTAGTGCCAGCTTCATTTCTGCTCCTTTTTCTTTTCCAAACTTTTTTTCCTTTTACCTTTCAACACGCACTACTTTTCAAGTTTTTTTTTTTATTTTGGCGTAATCTGTTTAATAAGTCAAATGCTTTCTATCCACCCCCCCCAAACTTTTCAAATGATACAGTTTCTTATTGTTTTCCTTTGGATTTCTGTGTGCCCACATCATATCCAGTTGTTGGGGTGACTGCCTGGTAAACCTCTTACAAAAGAAACTTAGCATCCCTTCCCTGTACGGGCACTTACTCACCTTTTATCCCCAAACTGCATACAGTAAACCTTGATGCAGGATCATTGGAATGGCTTGCTTATTTATATGTGGCTTGGTGCAATGCATGCAAGCCACTGGTCTAATATTTTTGTATAATAGTAGGTTCATGGTAGGGCCAGAATGGAAGATTAAATGGCTGTTGGAGCACAGGTTCTTATGAGGAGTGGTTTTCCTTCTAAACATTTATTTTTTGCCAGAAAATATATTCTGAGGTAGTAACAGCTCATTTCCAGAAGCTTCCTGGGCAGGGGAGAGGGGAAGAGTACAAAACAATAAATATCATTAAGTGCATACAAAAAATAAGCAAACTAAAGAACAGTAACACCTGTCTTAGTTGTTTTGTATATTTATCTGACCTGTTAATTAACCGTTGGTAATGATGTGTGTTTTCCCCAGATGTACAGTGTACTGCTGTATTTCTGATGTATACATTTATCTTCTAGTGAAGACATCAGAGTCATCTGCCTTTTCATAGGATTCCCGTTCACTGATTAAAAAAAAATCTTTTGTCTTTTTTTTTTGTATCAGGCGCTTTACGCACAGTATTGTATAGTTACAGTATTTCCAGCTGAGTGGTACATTTTGTTATGATTCATAGGCTGTTGGTTAACTAGGATCTGTGGCTTATCCTGTAGGTAGAGAAATGAGCAGACTAGGTGGGCCAAGCAGTCCTCATCTGCCATCAAAGTCTATGTTTCTATGTTTCATCAG
The DNA here is from genome assembly GCA_016271365.2 of Neoceratodus forsteri. Classification (NCBI taxonomy): domain Eukaryota; kingdom Metazoa; phylum Chordata; order Ceratodontiformes; family Ceratodontidae; genus Neoceratodus; species Neoceratodus forsteri. The sequence goes on from CM028134.1 coordinate 316,267,156, forward strand.
GTTCCTTGTTTTGGTTGTGCTGTTTCCGTCCCTGATCCTTTATTTATTTTATTGTTTTTTTTAGTTTTTATTGCAGTCATATTTTCCTTTCACAGCTTCTACATCATCAATTAGCCCCAATGCATTGTATCATTTTGCTATATACTTGCTTCTTCCCCTTTCTTATTTTTCTATATTGGTATCTAATACTGTTACTGATGTGGTCTTACTGTCTTTTTCTTTTTCTGCAGCTCAAGTGTTAACTCCAGTTGGAATTTTTTGCCACTAGGTGCAACTTAATTTTCCTTTCCTGTTTCATGTGGTATTATGTTGGAAAGTGCTGGAAAGTTCTACTCTCTGTAAGACAGGGCACTTGATCACTTAACCTGTTTTGGCTCAAACTGTATATGACTGCAAATCTGCTCTGCAGTGAGCTGTATTTTATTTATTTTTCTTTATTACCGTTATATGTTATGTTATTTTGCCTGTGCAGCCACCTGAGATGCAAAACAATTGAACACATCATCTATTGCCACCAGAATAGCTCTGTATTTGTCTCCCCACCCATTCATGTTATAGCTACTTCTCTTCCATTTCACTTTTTTTTTTAATTACGGTAACTACATTCCTCTCACTTAAATTATGTGTTATGTGGAATAACTCCCATTGTTATTTTTTTTTACAAAAATTGTCAACCGTGCAGATGCATTTGTAAACAAATTCTGGCAGAGCCACTACGGCTGCAAATGCATTAAATAGATAAGAGTGCTTCATGGGCTTAATCATAAACATACACATAAACATGAATTGCATTTAGTAAGGCCAACTATACCAATTCACATATGACTTGTGAATAAGCAGGACAGCCTGGGAATGGGTCACAAGGTGGCAAACTGGGTTAGGAACTGGTTGAATGATAGAAGATAGAGAGTCATGGTAAATGGTGCTCAATCTAAGGAAAGAAGTGTGACCAGCAGGGTACAGAGGGATCAGTCCTGGGCCATGTCCTGTTTAATGTCTTCATAAGTGAAATTGCAGAGGGTCTGGAAGGGAAAGTATGCCTCTTTATGAATGACACTAAGATCTGCAACAGGGTGGACACTCTGGGAAGGATGGAAAAAATGAGGAGGGACCTAAGTAAACTGGAGGAATGGTCCAAAGTGTGGCAGCTGAGATTTAATGCAAAAAAGTGCAAAATCATGCATTTGGGTTGCAGGATCTCAGGGGAGGATTACGGGGGGGGGGGCTGATGGTCACCAAACAGGAAAGGGATTTGGGGGTAATCATATTGGAGGACCTAAATGTGGCTAAACAATGCACCAAGGCTGTAGGGAGAGACAGTGGGATGCTGGGGTGCAAAAGGAAAGGTATCACCAGCAGAAGGAAGGAAGGAAGTGGTGATGCCACCATGCAGATCACTAGTGAGGCCTCATTTGGAATATGGTGTCCACTTCTGAAGGCCACATTTCCGTAAAGTAACTTTAAATCACAAATGGGCTAAACTGTTCTATTTTAGATCTGTATCCCTCTCCTCTTCTGCTCCCACTGGTTAGGCTAACTGAATGCAACCTGGAAATATCCAGGCTAACATGACGATTCACCTGCACAAGTTGCTTCTCAGTCCACATCACTGTCTTTTTAAAATGTTTACTTCTTGGTGAAAAAGCAGCTTGCCACAGTAGTACATAAGCTAAAGTGATGTCAGCTACCAGGAGTTGTAAGACATTATGTAGCTAGCTTGACTTGAGGAATGGTGAACATGGTCAGGACCCCATAGCATTTGAGATGCATGTTCAGCAAATAAGTCCAGATGTACTAACTTACTCTACAAGTGTTAGGTATCACAGTCTGCATAATATTCAAGGCGTACAGTGATGAATCTTCATATGGTTTGGCTGGTTTGGCTTCTACTATTTATAATACAGCGATGAATAGCTGGGGAAGACATATTTTCATTGACTTCCAAATGTGGTACAGTGGCAGATGTTTTGCAAAGGTATAACAGAAATTATTTCTATGAGGGATTGTTATCCAAGAACTGGGTCATGTTTTCATAGAGACAGATTACCTATGTGGTACATGTTTATCCCTTTGTGAATCCCTGCTGCTCTCTGTCACTGAAATCACTGTTAGTCATGTGGCTAACTTATATCTTTAAGTAGTGATTGTAGAATTTGTTTGAAACCTGTATTTATTAATTTAAAAAAATAAATTTGAGGTGATACCTGGTTACAGAATATCCCAATATTTAATTTCAGCATTTTAATGGAAATTTTGCACTTTGATTTTTTTTTTATTCTGAAATTTTTGCACTAGGTTGTCTGTATTTAATTATTTATGTTGGCATTCCTGGTAATGTACAGGGGTAGGGGACTGAGTTGTGTCTGGGTCTGAATAAGGGACACAAATATTAATTACACTGGTTTGCTATCTCCACTGGATTTTTGATTGTTTCCCCTTTAATATTAATATTACTTGTGTTCTTATTTTTTTTGTTTTTGTTTAGGCTATTGATGTAACTGCACAATTGCTTGCTGTTACTTTTGTCTGTATCTGTTGTAAGTCTGAGTTCCATTTTCTTTTTCAAATGGTTACGTTTGCTTTTTATGTTTCTTTTAAAATGTTTAATATTCTGACCATGTGCTTATGTCATGGCTTTTGTTTTCAGATATTTTATTGCATGTCTAGCTTTTTTTGGGTTGAGTAACTTTCTTCGCATCCTTATTTAGCCATCTTGCTTGTCATCTTTTGTTGTTATATTTCCTGATCCATTTAATGTAACTATTGCAAATGATAATATGTTGCCCTTTATAATCTGCCAAATGTCATTCACTGTTTTATTGTTTTGAAGTTTATACCAGTCAGTTTCTTTGTTTTTTTGGGTTTTTTGCTTATTTCTTCTGCATCTAGGACACTTTCCCTTCTTTTTTATCCTTGTCAACTGTTTTCTGTATTTAGGACCTATATTTTATTTGAGCTTTCATCCTTTCACAAGTATAACAAAAATGCATTTCAGTGCTGCTCACTTGCTTTATACATACTGTATATCCCCTCCACCAGCTTTGGCTTATTTTATACTCACTTTTTCTTCTGTGTTTGTTTCCTTTTTTGTCTCTTTTCCTTTATGGTCCTGACTTCTATAGAGATACATATTTTTGATTTAAATTGACAAAAGGTTGATCCATGAATTTTGAATATTTGAGCAGTACTTGTTAATGGCATTGTGTTACTGGTACCATAGGCTTTATATTTAACATCTCAAAACTGATGTCAGCATGAATTTATAATGCACATGTACCAGCTATTTACTAACATAGAAACAGAAGCTGTTGGCAGAAAAGTACCTCCTGGCCCACACAGTCTGCCCTAAGTTTCCTACCTACTGTGCTACTATGGACCATAACTGATCTCAAGCCTTAACCCCCCAACCCCGCACCAGCCCTGTTACCAAGGTCCTCTTATGGGTATCCCATTCATGACTGAAACCTGTTACCATTTTGTTACCTATTACCTCTGCTTGCAGGCTGTTACAGGTGTCCACCACCCTCTCTGTAAAGAAGTATTTCTTTGAATCCCCTGTAAGTCTCCCCCTTCCAGCTACATATCATGCCCTGTTGTCCTTCAACATCTCATTCTCAGCAGAATTTAACCTTCCTGTACCTTATTGATACTTTTGAGATATGTGAATGCTTCTATCATGTCTCCCGTATCCCTCCTTTCCTGTAGACAGTACATATTTAACTCCCTGAGTCTTTCCCCATAGTGCTTCTGCTGCAGGCAATACACCATTTTGGTTGCCCTTATCTGTACTGCCTTCATCCAATCCATATATTTTCTAAGATGGCTGCGACCCCCGGAACAAATATTTGCAACAGCAAATAGGGGTCACAGTAACATCAAGAAAAGAGAAGCATAAAGAATATAAAGTCAGTTAGTTTAACGTTAAACACAGAAGCTGTTGGCAGAAAAGGATCTCCTGGCCCACCAAGTCTGCCCTAAGGTCCCTACCTACTGTGCTGCCATGGACCATAACTGATCTCCAGTCTCACCCCCACCCCGTGCACTAGCCCTGTTACCAAAATCCCCTTATGTGTATCCCATGCATGTGTGAAACCTGTTACAGTTTCGGTACCCATTACAGTACCTCTGCTGGCAGGCTGTTTCAGGTATCCACCTCCCTTTCTGTAAAGAAGTATTTCCTTGCATCCCCTCTAAGTCTCCCCCTTTCCAGCTACATATCATGCCAACTTGTTCTTGAGCATCCCTTTCTCAGTAGAATTGAACCTTCCTGTACCTTATTGATACCTTTGAGGTATGTAAATGCTTCTGTCATTCTTCCCTTTCCTTCCTTGCCTCTAGATAGTACATATTTAACTCCCTGAGTCTTTCCCACAGTGTTTCTGGTGCAGGCCATGCACCATTTGTTTGTCCTTCTCTGTACTGCCTTCACCCAATCTATATATTTTCAGAGATGGCTGGGACCTCCAGAACAAATGATTGCAACAGCAACAGCAAATAGGGATCATAGTAACATTAAGAAAAGAGAAGCATAAAGAATATAAAGTCAATTAGTTTAACGTTGAACATAAAAGCTATTACCCAAGCAGATTACTATATTGACAGTATATTAACTTGCTGATGGTCTTCTGACTGCAAAAACAGAGTTCCTTAGCAATATAAAAGCAGTCAATCAGTTCAGCATTCAGTTTAGCAGTCATTCTGAGCTGAACTAATGTTAAATGCTGCTAACATGTTTACTTTTATTTGCACCCATTAGCAATCAGAAGCAGTATAAAGATTCCACAGAACACTAGTTGCAGTGCAATGGACAGCAACCTAAAATAAATAAAAATATTGTGACATGACCCCACAAAATCTTCAACTGGACCGTAAAACACAAATATTTTTGCAAGAACCTTGTTTTCATTAAGCAAACAATTTATTGATAGCCATGTTGAAAGAGTTTCACAGAACTGGGAAATATGTAGCATATTCCACTAACACCTGTGCAGAGCACAACTGAAAGATCAAGAAAAGTTGCTGAAATGCTTTTTTAAACATTTTATCAACTTACTTTTTTGCTATGCTTAAGAATAATTCAGAACAATTTAGAGCAGATTAACAGCATATGTTCTCATCTTTAAATTATTAAATGCAAACATTATAATAAAATTGAATACGCCAGCCCACCAGTGCAGAGACATGGTGACCATCTATGACACTGATGACCCAGGTTCGGGAATGGACCTAGAACATCAGAGGGCTGGCTGCATGGGAGAAGGATAGACCATTCTCAGGACAGTTCTCCTTCTCTGGGGGGAAGATGGGGTAACATGACCGGTGCTTTCTGTCCTCTAGCAGAGGCCAGGAGGGCGGATGCAGTGGGCAATGACATAGTTCAGGGAGCTGGGACAGACATCAGCATCAGCCTGTGACGTCATTGCATGTTCCATCCCTTCGGGGATCATAGCAGCAAAAATGGTCCACCAACTAAATGAATTCCCCTGGACCTTGCTGCATATCCCCCAACCCTCACTGTCAATACCGCATCAGTCCCGACAGAAAGCCGGTGGCCCTGCCCTTGGGGGGAGGGTAAGATGGGGTGTTGGAAACCTTCCTCTCTGCCATGTACCATAGTAGCAGTTCTGCTGGAGAGTAAGTGGCCCCACCCCAGGGTGGAAGCTGGGGTGCTCGGGCAGAAAGGGGAGCTGGTGGGATGCTTGGTGGGGTAGTGGTGGAGTGGCGGGACAACCTATGCAGGTCAGGTAGTACCCCCCCAAAAAATAATAAGATTGAACTGCTTTACAAAGATAAGCAATGTGGGCCAGCATACGAACATACGAAATTTGCCAGCAGATAAAGGCCTAGAGGTCTATCAAGTCTGCTTGAATGTACAGCTAGCACCCCTTATTCTGCAGCTGCCCCTCCCTTCCACCCTTCCTCTTCATTAACCCTCCTCCTTGTCCTGTCCCATCCTCGTTTGAAGCAGTCCACTGTTCTACTGCATACCACTTCAGCAGGTAACGCATTCCACCCAACCACCACCCTCTCTGTAAAAAAGTGTCTCCTCATCTCCCTCCTGAACCTTCCTCGCTCCAGTCTCATATCATGGCCCCTGGTGGCCCTCCCCTCCCTTACTTTGAACAGCCCCTCTGTACCCGTCTTGTTTATTCCTTTCATGTATTTAAAGGTTTCAATCATATCACCCTGTCTCTCCTCTCCTCCAGTGAGTACATGTTCAACTCCTTCAACCTCCTCTCATATGATAAGTCCCCCAGCCCCTTGATCATCTTTGTCACTCTGCCCTGCACCCCCTCCAGTAACTTAATGTCCCTCTTCAGATACGGACGCCAGTACTGCACGCAGTACTCCAGGTGTGGTCTAACTAATGACCTCTACAGTGGCAGAATCACCTCCTCCCTCCTCGAGGATATACCCCTTGCAATACAACCCAGCATTTTGTTGGCCTTTGCAGCTGCCTTCCTACATTGTGCTGAGTTGTTCATTGACCCTGTAATGAGCACACCCAGATCCTTCTCCTCCTCTGTCTGGCTAGCTGCACTCCCCTAGCTGGTAACTCCTCCTTGGGTTTTCATCCCAAAATGCAGCACCTTGCACTTTTGGCATTAAAGCCCAGTTGCCAGGTGTCTGACCAGGTTTCAAGCTTTGCCAGATCATCCTGAAACCCCTGCCATCCCCCTAGGTCATCCACCACACTTCCTACCTTGGTATCATCAGCAAACAGACTGATCTTGCTCTTGATCCATGATATATCTGCAATGAATATCCCAAACAACACTGGTCCCAACACAGAGCCCTGTGGAACACCGCTCGTCACTGCCCTTGGGTGTGAGAGCTCCCCACCCACCACCACCCTCTGTTGCCTTCCCTGCAGCCAGTTTACTACCCATCTCACCAGCTTTACACCCACCCATGTGCCTACTAACTTCCTTCCCAGCCTTCCATGTGGGACTGAGTCGAATGCCTTACTGAAATCCAGATACAGGACATCCACTGCATGGCCCCTGTCCAGTTTCCTAGTTACCCAGTCATAGAACTCGACCAGGTTGTTTTGGCAGGATCTGCCACGTATGAAGCCATGCTGTCTGCTGTCCTGTAGTCCTTTGGCCTCTAGGAGAGCCACCAGCCTCTCCTTCAGGATAGTGTCCTTTAGCTTACCCACGATGGATGTGAGGCTCACTGGTCTGTAGTTTCCCAGTTCATCCTAAGGGCCACTCTTGTGGAAGGGCACCACATGAGCCATCCTCCAGTTCTGAGCTACACACCCCGAATGTAGTGAGGCATTAAATAGTTCTGCCAAAGGTCCTGCAAGGACCTCTGCCAGCTCCTTCAGTACCCTGGGGTGGAGGCCAACTGGGCCTGGTGCCTTGTCCACCCTCAGTGCCTTCAAACCCTCTCAAACTCTGCTCTCCATGATTTCCCCATCTGTCACCACTCCCCCCCCACTTCTGCCATTTCTCCCACCTTGGGTGTCACCCCCTCTTCTCTTTAGTAAATACTGAGCAGAGTACTCATTTAGTGCTTCCGCCTTATTGCACCCTGCTTCCACCCAACCCCCCTCCTTCCTAATCCTTACTATGTGGTCCTTACAGCTCCTTTTCTCCCTGATGTACTTAAAGAAGTCCTTCTCCCCCTTCTTAATGCCTTGTGCCAGCCTGAGTTCCGTAGATGCTTTGGCTCCCCTTACTGCCCTTGTCACCTCCTTTGATTCTGTCAGTGCCAGTGCAGTGGTAGTGACTGCTTGCAACACTGATGATATGGGTTCGGTAGTGAACTCAGGCCATTGGAAGACTGGACGAGGGGGGTGTGGAGAAGGATAAGCACCCCAAAGACTTCTCTCCTTTTCTGGAGTGCAGCAGGCATGGGCACCCAGTAGACACTGTCCCCTGGTAATGGATACATGACTAGCAGCTCTCTACAACTTACCATTGCAGAACTGATGCTGGAACACTGTGGTGGAGCTTCAAGGTAGGGTGACATCACTGGAGACAGGTCTGCTGCAGATAGAGAAAGGGTCAGTGACCTTCCTAGGTCACCATCAGGCTCTGAAGAAGCTGATCCAGGGGGCCAGCCCATCAGAACAGCAGTAAGGTGCCCTCATGGAATGCTGATATCCCAGGTTTGGGAACAGACACACATGTCAGAGGGCTGACTGGGTGGAGAAGGATCGAGCATCCAAGGGACAGCTCTCCTTCTCCAAGGGGGGGAAACTAGTGTCCAGCACAACAGAGAACCCTAGCAGAGGCAAATGTGCAACATTATAATAAGAATGAACTACTTTACAAAGTTTAACAATGTGGGCCAGAATGCCGGCACAGTCATAGCGACTACTTGCAACATCGATGATATGGGTTTATTAGTGAACTCAGGCCATTGGAAGACTGAGCGAGGGGGAGTGGAGAAGGATAAGCATCCAAAAGGCTTCTATCCTTCTCTGGAGTGCTGGAGGAACTGGCACCTAGTAGACACTGACCCCTGCTAATGGATACCTGACTGGCAGCTCTCTACAACTTACCATAGCAGAACTGATGCTGGAACACTGTGGCAGAGCTTTGAGGGAGGGTGACATCACTGGAGACAGTTCTGCTGCAGATGGAGGATGTTCCAGGGACCTTCCTAGGTAAGTGTCAAGCTCTGAAGAAGCTGGTCTGGGGGCCAGCCCACTGGTGCAGTGGGAAGGTGTCTGCATGCAATGCCAACTTCCTAGGTTCAGGAACAGACTCGGGTGTCAGACGGCTGGCTTGATGGAGAAGGACTGAACATCCAAGGGATGGTTCTCCTTCTCCAGGGGGCAAGGGGGCTTGTGTCTAGTGCCACAGAGACCCCTGACAGAGGCCAGGGGATTTACTGCAACTGGCACCTAGATGTGCAGGAGAAGGAACAGACACTGGGCTTGTCCCATGGATGTCATTGCATGTCCCACCTCCAGGGGAATACTGCAGCAAAAATCCACTCCCCAGGCATGAAGCCCCCACTCCATTGCCATTCCCATTGCCCTTCCTTGCCGATTGGGTGGTCCCGCTCCTGTGGTCCTACCCTGGGGAGTAAGACAGGGCTTGCCCTTTTTTATCCATTAAGAGGGGGAACCCCACCCAGGTGGATAATCCTGGGCATGACAGAATAGCATGGAGTTGGGGCTGAGCTCCTGTGGCAGAGATTTGGGGTCTGTGCCAAAAAAAAAAATCTGGTCTGGGCAAGAAAGGCAAAGCTAGATATCATCTCCATTGCACTGCCTCCCATGGTCTCCTAGGTGGACACCTAGGTGGCAGCAGTGCAGTGGATGCAGTGACCCACCCTCTGGCATGCTCAATCCTCTGTCCCCCAGCTGACCCCTAACAATCAGGGCTCACTTCTGAACCTCAGTCATTGGCATTGTAAGTGGTAGCACTACTGCTGTGCAGATGAGCTGGCCCTGAGACCATGTTTATGATTTATTTTGTTGTAGTAGGTTCATATATCTGGCAACAGCATTCCTCTTTTCTCCCATGACAAAGAAGTCCTTGATGGGTGGTAGAGAGTGAAAAAAGGAAGCATGCACTATCAGCTTGGCTCTGCAAAGTGGAATGTAAGCATTTACACTTTTGGGGCATTGCAAAAGTGAAAGCTACAGGTATCTCATGAAAAGAACAAGCACAAACCAATGAGGGAACAAGAGTGCATCAAAAATAGTGAATGTCATTTTGGTGACATTGTGTTAATGGCACTTGTTTGAGCGATGGCAGTGTTGTTTAGCACTGTAGGGAGTACAGGTAGGGAGTAATGTATTTGCTAGTGTCTGGAGGAAAGCCGCACTGCTTCTGTAGCCTAGAGATTAGAGGCACCAGCTTTGTGAAGGGTTGCTGCACCCAGACCTGGGTTCAGAACTCAGCGTTACTGATTTTCTTTTAGTTTTGCACCTGCTCTCCCTCCACATTCCCTCATGGCTCCCTCCAGAGTAATGCCTCTATCCACAACCCAACACTAACTCCCCTCACTACCTTCTTTCTCCAGCCCCCTCACCTTACAGTTTCCCAGCACCATCAGTTCCTCTGTAGTCCCTTCCAACACCCTCAATGTCTCCAGAATCTCCCACCATGTATACCACCAGCAAACACAGTTTTACCAGAGATATGAACCAAGAGAGATTTGTGTGGAGATCCTGTTCAGGGGCCTGGAAGGGGAATGCAGTGGTAAGAGGGAAGGAGGATGGGATAGTTCTGGCTACTGGGAGAGTAGTCAGTTAGAAGGATGCTTGACTTAGTGCTGGTCCAGTTGCAGGGAGCTTTGGGGTGGAGGGTGGTTGAGCTGTAGAGTGGTGGTTCTGCTACCGGGAGGGTGGTAAGGGTGGTAAGGAGGCTAGCACAGCTGCAGGGACTGTAATTGACTAAGATGGGGATGGTGGTGTTGGGGGGTAGAGCATGCAGAGTGAAAAAGAACTCACTAAGACCATGCCCTGTTTCCATGACAATGCATCGGCACCGTTGGCCCAGTGTTTGCCCTGATTGTCCGGTGCTCCTTATTTGACAGGGTCTTTCCTGATGCCTTAAAGGAGGCACTGGTGAGACCACTCTTAAAGAAATCATCTTTGGACCCTGAGATCAGGGCATATTATTGACCTAACTCCAATCTTTCCTTTTTAGTGAAGGTTGTGGAGAAGGTAGTGGTGCTTCAGTTGGAGGAGCACCTCTCAACCCACGCATTGTATAAACAATTCCAGTCAGGGTTTCAAGCAAGGCATAGCACAGAAACTGCACTTGTTTGGGTGCAGAATGACCTCCTCAGGGCTAGAGATCAGGAAGACAAGACTATTCTTGTTCTCCTCGATCTCTCTTCAACTTTTGACACTGTAGACCATGGTGTGTTGCTTGATCATCTCAAGGAGCTCTGCGGACTCACTGGCACTGTCATCTGCTGGTTTGAGTCCTTCTTATCCAATAGGAGGCAGAGGGTTGTGATGGAGAATTTCTCCTCCTCCACTAGTCTCCTTTCCTGTGGAGTACCTCAGGGTTCGGTTCTGGCTCCTATGTTGTTGCAGTGTATATGCTTCCCCTAAGAGGGTCATTAGTAAGTATGGCTTGGGTTTTCATTGCTATGCTGATGACACCCAGCCATACTTATCCTTTGCACCAGGAACATCCAACCCGGTGGATGTGCTAAACAGCTGCCATGCTGAGATTAATGACTGGATGGCATCTAGCTGGTTGGGACTGAACCCCAATAATATGGAAGTATTGGTAGTGGAGTTGAACAGAGTGCATGCTAGGGTGGCCTCTGATTCAGAGACTGGATTGGTTCTGGGTTCTGTCACATTGAAGGCCTCCTCAAGGGTGTGAAATCTTGGCGTTATTTTTGATAGGAGTATTACTATGGAGGCACAGATTTCCTCCGTTGTCCACTCCTGTTTATTCCATCTTTGAAATGTCACCAGGATAAAACCCCTTGTTCTACCTCTGGACCTCCCTACCTTGATACATGCCATGGTTACTTCGAGGCTTGACTACTATAATGTGCTCTATCTCGGGGTCACGGGAGGATCTCTCCACAGACTGCAACTAGTGTAAAACACAGCTGCCTGGTTACTTACTAGGCAGCCTAAGTTTTGCCATATTACACTGGTGTTGCGTGAGTTGCACTGGCTGCCAGTCAGGTGGAGGATCATCTTTAAGGTGGGGCTTCTCACCTATAAGGTCCTACATGGTCAGAGCCCTGGTTATTTGTTAGACCCCCTGGTTCCTGTGGTCTCGGCTCGCCCCCACCATTCCTCCCTTGGGGGCTTCCTAGCAGTTCCAAGGTCAAGATTGAAATCAGCCGGCGACAGGTCATTTAGTGTCTCTGCTCTGGTCTTGTGGAACTTGCTCCCTTTTGTGGTTAAGAAAGCTCTGACTTTGGAGGTTTTTAAGACCCACCTTAAGGCCCTCCTTTTCACTCAGGCTATTTCTGATTGAATTGATGATCGAATGAATTCTGGTTCTAAATTAAAGTAAGTATAGCTCATTTTTATTGTATTACATTATTTTATTGTTGCCTCTGAATATGTGTTAATTTATTGCATGGCGCCCAGAGCCTCTGGGAATGGGCATCTTTAAATAACATTTTACCTTACCTTACCTTACAATCATCATAGAAATAATGTTGTCTTCATCCCTGTCTTACGCTCTCAACACAAATGTCACCTCAGTGATGGCATGTTTACTCAGTCACTATGATTTACGGTTCAAGACTGGCATCTTGGTCATTAACCTTACCCACATATTCACACTAAACTGACATTTTTTCCTTGTTAAATAAACTCAATGACTAGCCAGTACTGAGATCAGCATGATGTCATGAACTGACATACATTTTTGCCAATTGCACAGCCATCTTGATGTGCTCTTACAGCTATGCAGCAGCACAGATGTTTTTGAATGTCTGCAAGCTGAACTGGAACATAAACCGACTGTGGACTATGCTCAGCTGAAGGAAGGACCAACTAAATATAAAATCAGGTATGATTAAAAAAATTAAACAACCACTTAGAATATTTTTTTTTTAATTCACATTGCTGAAAAAGTAATAAGGTATTCCCAGGGGTTGCATTATTCATATATTAATCATCCCCTAGGGGCATGTGGCACTTGACTTCACCTTGTGCTGCATTACACCCCAAGGGTGTGATTTACATATGATTAATGCAACCTTTGTTCATTCCTTATTGCTTAAATATGTTAGGTCTGCTACAGTAGCTTCTTGTTATCTGTGATCATAGTTGATCTCACTAGGGTCTATTCATCTTCTGAAGAATTGAGCAGAAAAAGCAGGATTTCACTGAAAATGAGATCCTTTATCTTCATTGACAACCCTAGGTAAGTAAATGGTTAAATAAAGTCAATCCTCTAAGATGCACCCTCGTGTAATCATCCTTATGACCCCCATTGTTTTGTATAAATAATTTGGAACATCTTGAAAAACTGACAGACTGCACTTGTCTGTTGCCTTAAAATCTAAAAAAGAAGTAATTTCCCATAACCCTTTGGCTTCCTGGCAGGATATGATAATGCCAGAGTGATTCACTTCCTAGTTCATTGCTGCTCTGAAAACAGGCTAGGCCACTTGGAACTGGTTTATGATCTGAGTTGGATAGGTTTTGTTAGAGGGTCTGTCCAGAGAGATTCTGCAAAGATTTTCAGGTATTTTTCTGCAGTTTTACGAAACTTAGTAATCTGGGAAGAGTTGCAGAGAGAGTCTTTTAGCTTAAATACATTATGTTTTTGTAACTAGCTTCCTGCTGTTCTGGGTCAGATTTCATTTATACTTCATTACTTGCTGTAAATATGTTTGAATAGTGCATTCTTTGTTTTTACTACAGTTTAAAGTTTTGTCTAACAGAAAATTGCATTCAGACTAAGAAATGTGTAACTACAGTTATGTTAAAGCACAGATGCTACAGCATGTGTTTGTGTGGGGGAAGGGCTGGTTTGCATTCAAATGCAGTATTTGTAATGCTGCTGGATTCAGCATGTTACAAGCTTGTGATTGATTCAAATTAGCTGAAAAATCATCGTGGCTGTGTGTGAATAGCATTTGTGAAAGAAAACAGTCTACACCACAATAACTGACATGGACTGTATGCTTTTTATGAACTGTTAGCTTTATAGTGTTCTTTTTAAATATTTTTTTATACTTAAGCCAATTGCTTAACCTGTAGTCCACCCAGCTGTATGAATTAGCATTTAGAAGCAGGATCACACTAGAAATTAGATATATCCTGGGCAAAATAAAAAACATTTAAAATGCATAATATTAAGTAGAAGGGAATGTAGATTTTTTCTTTAGTCTGTCCTTTGTACCCCCCCAGCCCAACACCTTATTGTCCTAGTCACCTTACAACTACTTGGCCTAAGCTGGGGCTGAAGTAGGACAGAACTCGGGAACATTTGCAGGTGATGGGGTATATGACCATCTGTGGCATTAATATAGCTGGTGTAATCCTCATGGCTGGGATAATTTTTCCTCTGTACCCCCTATGATGGCGGTCTGTACCCTTCCCCAACAATGGCAGCAGCTAGGCTATCACTTCATATCCAATCTTGCTGCTCTCTGGAACTTTTCACTTGTACTAACATATTTCTGTCTCTCTTTCTCTTTTTTTAACAGGTCTACAGAGCCCTCTACAACCCTTCGGACAAGTATTATTTACCATTTTCTCCTGTCCCATTTGTAGCCTTATATTTCTCAAGAACTATGGATCCTTTCTGACCACTGTCTTTATTCTTATTTTACAGGTGCCCCATTTACAGTATGCTTTCTGGATCCCTTCCCTAAGTTCACCCAGAAGCAGGTAAGTGCTACCTTAAATTACTGTCATTTCTAAACTGGGGTGAACTGCAGTGTGGGGAAAAGTTCCCCAGGCCCTACTTATACTGCTTTTGTTGATCCTCAAACCATTCTGCTCATACAAAGGGTAACTCTTACAGGTCTTGTCAAACATAATGCCTTACCTATCAGGTAAGTAGAGTTTGATTTTGGTGTATTGGGGTTATGAGCATGTAATTTAATTTAAGGTTATAAGGAACTCTAGGTTCATCATGTCCCTTTAACCATCGCTTCATTAGCAGGGATGAATAAGTATGATATGATAAATGTGTATTTTAGGGAGTTCCCTACCCACTGTACTACCCAATAGGGGTGCTCAAATTTTATGGAACCCATTCTGCCATTACCTCAGATTTTCAGAATTTTCAATTCAGAGTCTGATTCTGTTTTGCCTCCAGTTAAGGCACAGTAATGAAATCTGAGGTGATTCTGATTCTGAGCCTGGCACTATTTGACCATCAAGTAAAACCTCCTCCCATCCAGTAACTGTCACCAAAATCCTCCCTTTACCAGCTGGCTGGGGTCCCTGGGGCTGAGGCAGCATAGAGATTGTTTGGCTGGCAGTCCACTCTGTCCACTCCTGTTCTATTTGTTATCCTAATCCATCAGTGATACTGTCAGCTAGCAGCCAGTCCATAAAAGGTGATCACCTCGCGTTCCCAGCCTGTCGAAAACCCCTCCACCAATAGACCTGAGACTCCCCCGGCTGGCACCCAGCAGCACCAGCTCTATAAGGTTATGAAGAAGGGGCAGTTTCTTTATTTTTTTTATTTTTAACAGAACTACATTAAGATGTGAAATTGGATTCTGATTCTGCATTCAAAAATGGTTCCTGGATTTTTTTTTCTTTGTCATAATACCAAAATCAATGGATTGAAATCCAGTGATTCCGTATTTGTCATCCAAAATTTGAGCAACCCCACAACACATGGTACCCTGTGATTTCATCAGAAATTTGAAATTTCTTCAGGCTTATTATGCCAATTTCCTCGGAAATCTAAAATTTCTTCAGGCTTAAAGTGCCTTGAAGGCCTGTATTGTTTTTTTTTACCTACTGTCTTTTTTTTCCAGTTCATTTTTATTTTAATTTTATAAAGAAACAAAACAAAATTCCTCATTGGGTAAACAATATGCTCTATCAGAGAATACAGCTAGAGATACAGTCCCACAGTATAGCACAGTGGGAATGCATATGAGTTCACAGTATAGCACAGTGGGAATGCATACTGAGCTACATCAGTGCATACAGCATTCATGAGTACTTTCTATACTTCTATGCTGTTCCTTAGGTTTTCCACCCTCTTGCAGAAGTAGTAGGTTTTATTTCTAGCAGTAGTAGGTTTTATTTCTAGCAGTGCCCTTCCCCGGAGGCCTAGGGTGCTTTAAAAAATGCAGACATTACAGTCAATTAATAAATAAATAAACCAGCATAAAATTATCGTACATCAGCAGAACAAGCACATACAATCATAAAACAAAACTCTGCTGGAAGGGGCCTAAAGGAGAAGATAGATTGATCCTCAATGGTTTGATTGAAATTTAAGAAAAAGGTCCTTGGATACATCTTCAAAGGCTGTCATCATGGGGGCCTGTCTGAGGATCCTTGGGAGCTAATTCAGTAAGACTGGACCTGCTGCCTCAAAGGCCCAGACTCCAGAGGTTTTCATCTTGGCTGTCAGTGGTGTGAAGTGAGGATTACCACACATAAGGGTGGAGGACATCTAATGGGTAACCAATAACCAACCCATGTAGCACCTTATAAGTTTACAATCCAACTTTAAAGGTGAATCCCCACCTCCCCTGCAGTAATGTTGCAGGACCTATAGGTCCCAATAAGGAAAACACAGTGAAAGGATTTTTTTTTTATGTATTTACTAATTTTTTTATCTGGTTGATCCTGTGACTCTCTGCCTGTAACCCTCTGCCTGTAATGTTTACCTTCTATATGTCCCCCATGGCCAGCCCTCTGATGCGGCTGATGGACTGAGCCATGGCGCACCTCTGTGTACTGACAAAATTGCTTAGATTTTATTTCTGTGAAAGAACGCATGCTCATGCTTAGTTTACAAGTACTGATCCCACTAAGCATCAGGGTTCCTCCCCCATGTTCTGCTGGAGGACCCCGGATCAGGGACACATATTCAAAAGTTAGTGCAGATGCCAAGGGGGTGTAAGCCTGTGCTAATTGGGTTTTGCATCTGTTTTGTGGGTGGGGACTATATTCAGAGTCCCTTGTAGTGCAGGCTAAACCCCTTAGTGTCCAAGCACTAACACAAACCACTGTCAATACTAATAAAAGGGGTCCACCCTGCATGTGTGGGTAATGGAAATACTAGAGGTTTGTGACAGTGGTAAATAGCACCTAATGGGGTGGTATGTATCACCTTCGCAAACCTAGTTTTAAATGAGTGCAAAGGCCTGATGGCAAGATGACTGTAATGCAGTCACCTGCCCCCACAACCTCCAATCCCCAGTCCTGGGAAAACAAAGTGCAGAAACCCAATGCACAATGACTGAAACATGATGGGAGAGCTGGAACATCAATGCCATTGCTCTTCAACAAAAGTATGCACATTTTGTAAATATTTACTTGCAGTAATAAAAAAATGTACTAATAAGCAGGATACTATGGGCTCTATATTGACTTGTTTATATCAGCTTGTTTACATTTTAAGTAATGTGCAGGAATGATAACAGTTTCTTTGCAGTTATAGGAGTTTGAGACTGACCATATAAAGCTGTTTTCAGTTCAGTTCTAGAAAGTGTTATATTTTGGTCCTTCCCTTATTGACACTCATTCATTTTGGCAGATCGAGGTCTGTGATACCTCCCTTGAAAAAAACATTTAGCATCCTTCAAGCTCATTGAAAAAAGTATGAAATCCTGGGATTTATGCATGTGGACTTACTGTGACTTGGGACACAGGAGGTGAGCACCATTTTATTTTCTTAATACTGGCAACTTTCTTGGGAGAAGCATGGTCACTTTGTTGCATGGGTTACTGTCTAACAGCACTTCCTTGCTCAATGAAAAATTCCAGGTGCAAAAGGTGACACTCTAGCTATATATAATGTCATTGATCACATGACCTGATATCAGGGTGCTGAGACTGGGCAAAACACTTTGATTTATTATTAATGTATTATTGATAAATTATTTATATATTAGCCACATGTCACAAGATAAGGCTGTGTCACAAAACAGGTTTTCAGACACTATTTGTGTACAAAATAAGTTTAAGGTAAAATGTTACTCCATACTTTTCCAGCCTATAAATGACTCTTACATATTTAAGAAGAAGAATAATCAGCATTTCTATAGTGCTTTTCATATACAATTTATCCCAATGCACTTTACAAGCAATGCTTGACTGGTAGTGAAGTGACTGAGTGTGTGGTGGTGGCCATATCGCACATCAACACCCACACACACAGCCTGGACAATTGCATGAACCAGTTTTAAGGTTAAAAATACTGCTTCAGACTGGGATGTGACTGTTAAGTGAATTATAACATTGCCAGTCACTTTACAGTCAAAGCCCAGTCCTAAGTAATATTTTTAACCTTACATATCCATTCAGTAGCAGTACTTTTACCCTTAAATATATATGAATCATTCATAAGCCGTAAAAGTATACTGCTAGAAAGCAGTCCTTGACAATCATCCAGACTGCTATGACTGCTATGAAAATTGCTATCTTAGGCTTCTGATTTAAATAGTTCATGCTATAGGCAGGCTAACTTAAGGCTTTTGACTGTGAAGGCCATTAAGATGGCCATTACTAATAGAATTCACTGTTAACATGGTAAAACAGTTTGAATGGCAATTCCATGCTAATTTTATGCTAAAATACTATGAAGGTGAAAATAGTCTGACTGCTATTCGAAGGTAAGGCGAATGACTTGCATTTTGGTAAGGGAGCTGTTGGCAGAAAATTACCTTCTGGTCCACCTAATCTGCCCTAAGGTCCCTACCTACTGGCTGCCATGGACCATAACTGATCTCCAGCCTTACCCCCCCACCATGCACCAGCCCTGTTACCAAGGACCCCTTATGTGTATCCCATGCATGTTTGAAACATATTACTGTTTTGGTACCTATTACTTCTGCTGGCAGGCTGTTCCAGGTGTCCATCACTCTCTCTGTAAAGAAGTATTTCCTCACATCCCCTCTAAGTCTCCCCCTTCCAGCTACATATCATGCCCCCTTGTCCTTGAACTTCTCTTTCTCAGCAGAATTGAACCTTCCTGTACCTTATTGATACCTTTGAAGTATTTGAATGCTTCAATCATGTCTCCCCTTTCCCTCCTTTCCTCTGGAAAGTACATATTTAACTCCCAAAGTATTTTCCCATAGTGCTTCTGCTGCAGAGAATGCACCATTTTGTTGCCCTTCTCTGTACTGCCTTCACTCATTTTATATCTTCTCTGAGATGGCTGGGTCCTCCAGAACAAATATTTGCAACAGCAACAGCAAATAGGGATCATAGTAACATCAAGAAAAGAGAAGTATAAAGAATATAAACTCAAGTAGTTTAACATTGAATCAGTTCATGAGAACTTTGTGTTGCAGTCTGCATTTGTAGTCTAATTCAGTTGTAATAATTTAAAGTGTTGTATTCCCTTCTCTCTATAGATATCTTGTGACTTTTTATACATCCCTTTCAGTATGTCTTCCTGTGGCTTACCCAGACACTTAAAACAAGCAAGAAGAAACACTTTTAAAAACAACTTTGTTTAGACAGCTGTGTTGTCCAGCAGTAGGTATCAGAGAGAGAGAGAGAGAGAGAGAGAGAGAGAGAGAGAGAGAGGGGGTTGGCTTTGTGTGGCTACAGAGGTAGGAAAGATAAATGAACCTAACTGTTTCAGGGAATGCAGTTTTATTTCATATATCACCTTATATGCATGATGTATCTTACAGCTGAGGTATTAAGAGTTGGTGGCAAGTCAATTACTCTATACAGATGAAGGGATACAGCTTCATCCCCAAGAGATGCAAACTAGACATGTTACTTTATCAATCATTTAAAATAAAATAACACAAGTTTAGTTTCACATTCTTACTATGAGAGAAGCAAATAAAATCAACCAGCATTGTTAGTGAACAACGGAATGCACACCTCTGGATGAGTGGGGGAGGGTATACCAGCAAAACAAGTTTCTCAGTTTGCAAATGGTAGTAAACTAAGCAATGAAACTTAACAAAGAAATAAAGCGCCCATAAAACACTATGGAGGAGGTTTCAACTTGCAAAAAAGGCAGTACTGGGTAAGGCTCAATTAACTTCTCTCAAGCCAGAGGAAAGGCCCATAAAACACTATGGAGGAGGTTTCAACTTGTAAAAAAAGGCAGTACTGGGAGGGCTCAACTTAAGCACTGAAACTTAACAAAAGAAAAGCCCCATAAAACACTATGGAGGAGGTTTCAACTTGCAAAAAAAGGCAGTACTGTGGTGGGCTCACTTAGCTTTTTAAGCCAGAGAACAACTAGTGCTCTCCAGCTGCCATACACACACAGGCAGTGTAGTAATGAGGCTTCAGTGGAGGATACCATTTTTAACACTCTATCATGTTGTTTGGAAGGTAATTTAGGCAGGGAGTCTTTTTCTCATAGCAAAACATCCATAGGGCTGCACTCACTGCAGCCATAAAAATGAATTATAATAGTGAAACTTTTTGAAATGTTATTTGACTTACCATACTCATGATTGTCTACCCACTTACTCAGTCTCCTACTTGTTTTTGTCCTTGTACTATCTAATTCTTGTTGCTGAAAAGCAAGGGGTTGTTGATTGTCATGATGTGTTTGTTTGGGGTGGAGCAGCAGTAAAAGATATACTATGCAATGCCCTCAATAACACTCTTACCCCAGTTTACTTTTACTTAATAGTCATTTCTTAAGCCTTGCACAGTAAGATATTCCTTCAGAACAATTTGTAATGAAATGTGTAAGATTTACATTGACAACTGAGTACATGTATTTTTATATAATACTAATTATGTGTGTGTGTGTGTACTGTATAACAAGATCTAAAAAGTCAATTAAACACATCAAATGTCTTTGTAAACATGTCTCAACATGGTGTTCATCTTCCACCTTGTTACAACATATAGCTGTCTCAGCAGTGTTTATAGTTAAGGTACAGTACCTTTATGTATATGATGACCCAGTTCTGCTGAGTTGATTGCTATAACAGTGCCTAGAATAAAATGTAAAACATATAGGTAACTGTAAAACAGATGGTGGCATTATGTTTTTATCTACCCTTTCTCAGTCTACTGTACTTTGCTTCAGTTAGTGTATGCAATGGCTATTCATGTGTATGTTTAAGCCCACTAAACACTGTTATCATGTTAATGCATTTGCAGCCGTAGTGGCTCTGCCAGTGTTTGTTTTCTTCTTTCACTGATGTATCTGTAAAATGTTATTTCTCCCATTCACTGACTTTGCTATGTTCTCTTCTGTGAAAGCCTTTGCCTCCCTGCCCACTTCTGCTGCTTCTTTTGTTTTGCTTCTATACGCCTCCCTGTCCTGTTCCCCCTGTCTTGTTTTGTACTGCTTGAAGGTTATTCTTTTTGCCCTGACCACCTCTGCTACTTTTTGTGAGAACCAAAGTGGTCTCCTCCTCCTCTTGTTCTTTGATACCAGTCTAATACATAGGCTTGCAGCTTCCAATAATGCCTCCTTAATTTTCTTCTACCTTTCCTCTACCCCTTCCCCATTCTGTATCCTTGCCAGAGTGCTGCTACAGTAACTCCCTACCCCTTTCTCCTGAAGTCCACCCTCCTGAAATCAAGGACCTTTGTTTTGGTGTGGAATGCTTGTTGCCCAATACTTAACTCAAAGTGTATTGTTTCATGATTGCTCTCCCCAAGGGAGCTTTGCATTGTGACTTTCATCGGAGGAAGGATGCTGATGTGACAGATGAGGGATCTGGCATTCCAAGTTGCAATAAACCTTCATTTCAGCAAATGTCTTCTGCCAGTTCCTCTCATTAGGGAAAGGTGGATAATTTTGGAAATGTAGGCCTTATGGAAGGTATCACAACACCAGTAAAGCCTGATCAAGTGACAGAGCAAATAAAAGGACAAGAATCCAAGGCAGATTCTGCTCCATTTACTTCACAGAATTTGCCTGGGACATCAAGAACTGTGACTGTTCCTGTTGCTGATTTTTGTGATTTGTGGTGAAGCCAGACAAAGCCCGCCTCGAGTCAGTATGGTGCCGGTCGGGGAGAGAACACTTATGTAACAGACGGAAGAGTCAGGGTCCCAAACTACAACAAACTCTCAATGTAATAAAACAGATTTGCCAGCTCCTTTCAGCAGATAGAAGCTGTAGTTGAAGGGCCATCAGTGAATCAACATTCTTTTTTTTACTTTCTGTTTTTCCCCTCCTACTAGCCCCTCCATTCCATCTCTGACCCTTCGGAGGCACCTGGGAGTCATCCCTCTGTCAACCACCCAACCCATCACCAGATTTGCATCCCATAGAACCACAGTTATACCCCCCAGGCAGGTAATGAGGTGTACCCTTTGCACCCTGTACACTTACTTGATTTCTTTGGGCAAGGTGGTCTGGGTGGGTGGTGACACATCAAGGGCATGCTCATGGTGCCTCCTCTTCTCATCGATGGAAGACTGATTTCCTCTGGTTTTCTCTCCTCATGTGGTGTGCTCCCTGAAGTCAAGGTGCTGTGCGCTGACATCCACCACACATCACAGCCGCCCCCCTGAACAGGGCTTGCTGTACCCTGAGCCTCTGCTTGGGGTCAGACAGGTAACAGGCATTAACCCTCCCCCTCCCCCCAGAGAAGGCAACCTTTCATGGGATGCTCAAGCCATTATCCCCCAGCCAGCCCTCCAGTGACCCGAGTCCACTCCCAAACCTGGGTCACTGACATCGCAAGCAGAAATCCAACCACTGTGTCGGTGGGCCGGCCCTTGAACATTCTTTCAAACAACAGGTTTGTGTACAGATGCAAAGTTTAAATGTTGATGAAGAACAATCCCTGGTGGAAGAGACAGTTTTGGAGGGGGAGAAGAGAAAGAACTAGAAGGGGCACTAAGTGGAAGATGAAGGCTTTGAGTTAATGGGAAGCACTTCAACCCTGAATCCTGCAGCAACTTGTAAGTTAAAGATAAATAACTGCCATATTCAAAATGATGCTGGAAACTACCCCCCAACCAACGAAAGTTCAAAAGGGACAATGAACGAGCAAAAAAGCTTTGAACAAGCTATCTTGTGTGGGCTCAGAATATAAAAAAGTTCAGGCAACCTGGTCTCTATATGACTAGAAGGGGGAAATGTGACATGAAGGTAAACTCTGGGGATATGAACCTAGGTAGTTATAGAACAACTTACATTCACTCCCTTACAAAAACATAAGTGTACTGCGTACATGCAGAATGCATGCTGCATGCTTAATTGTGCAATGTTTGCATGTGGTTCGTATACACATCATGAACCTTGTATGCAAACCAGGTCTAAAAAGCACATCAGGTGTGCATTCTGCAAGCTTGACATGTATGCATCAGGTAAACAGGTGCTGGTTCTAAAAATCTTGCAATGTTTGCATCTTGTACATTTGACATGAGTGCAGCAGTTAAGCTGGTATAAACATCATTTAAAATCACATCAGGTTCACATGTTCCATGCTTGCCATGTGTGCAGCAAATAATCTGGTGCAAATCTCATCTAAAAACACTTCAGTTTCTAGTTTTCATATTACTGCTAGCAGTTAGAGCCATTAAAATAACGTTTTCATTGATTTCCCATTACAATTGTTTTTTGCCATAACATTTTTTATTGATTTTCAAATATAGCACTAGAACAAGGTAACAGATATGGAAAGACAGTACACAACTACAAGGAGAACATTGGTAGAATAGAGATTAATATACTGTACAGGCAAACCTTGATCAGTCAATAGACTATACTGTTAACAAATTATATAAAACAAAGGTGAAAAGCCAATGCATAAGAATTATATAAACCAACAACATATAATAGATAACACTGCTCTAATAGATCAAATTAAAACAGGGTATCAGTAATATACAATAAATAGGTAATGTAAAACTGGACACATCAAAGAAATTACACATGTCCAATCTAAAAGTGGGGTTGGGGAAGGCTTAAAAGGTATACAAAACATAGACGTAAAGGTATTTGGTCAATGTGCCAAATTCAAGGGGGTGAGCAGCAATCCACTTTCACAGAGGGGCAATGGTAGGATAGGACAGGAGAAGAAGCAGGCACTAGGTCAACCATCAGGTCACCTTACAAACTCAGGTCTGAGGAAGTTAGTAAGAAAAGGTTTCCAAATTCGGTCAAAATGACAAAGTTTGCCTAGAAGCTGGTGAGAGGTTCTTTCATAATGATCTGTTAATGACAACAAATTAAACCACTCATCATAAGAGGGAGGCTCAGGAGTGATTTTCCATTAAAATTAGGTAAACTCATTAATTCTGATTCTTTTGCATATTGTTTAATGGCTTTTGATTTTTGTCATTAAATTGCCATTATTTGTAAAGTATTGTTTGCTTACTGCATTAAATGCCTAGGATGGCTGGCAGTATAGCCTAGAGGTTAGAGTAATGAGCTGTAAATGAGCTTGGTACATCCAGCAGACCAGACATTGGTTTGAATCTCACAACCTCCACTTGCATACTGTGTGACTATGAGCAAGTCATTTAACTGCCCAGTGCTCCCAGGTCACCCCTTAAAACAGGCACTTGTGCCTAGTGGGCCTTACTTGGTTACCAGAGACTGAAATAAAAAAAAAAATAAAAAAATATATAATCAGCCAACATCCCCATTCTAGATGTAGGAAACTGGGCCTCTGTGTTGTAAAGCCTGACCTTTTTGTTTTGGGCCATGCAAATCCTCTTATCCTTATTTAGTGCTACACATGTGTTTCTACATGACTGTTATGGCTCACTTACTTTCCGGTTGTCATTCTGTATGGAGCATTACACTATGGCCATGCCCATCACTCTTTTTGCTGAGTAGGGTATTAGAAGCATGCACCATACCTCACATTTTGTCACTGAAATGAGAGACATGAACACTCAAAATGACGGACAATGAGGGACACTAACCCTCATGATGATCAGGACACATCCTGAAACATGGAGATACAGTACCTCAGAACACAGTGGAAACCATTGTATTTACTTGTTCTGATGTTAGCCCCTGACAATTCATTTCTACCATAAATAAGGGGTGCCATTTATGTAGGACAGAGGAGGGGCAGTCCCCGCTGCATTTGTGCCTAGGTTGTTCTTATGGAGAGGCAATAATGGCATTAAATTAAAATTTAATCTTTTGCACCTTAAGTACCCTCTGGCCTGTGTTGCACTCATGCTGCAGGTGCACCCCAGATTCGACTGTGTCTGTGTTGTTCACTTTCTCCGCCTATTAGTGGTGTCACCATCACATGTGATGTGGAGGAGCTCCAGTTTAGCAAGAGCACGAGTCATGTGAGTGGGACATTGACTTTCTTGCCACAGTGTAGGCAGGCTGATCACTACAGCTTGGAGGAGTGGATGAGCACTGAACACTCAATAGCAGTGTTGTGGCAGCATATTTTTGTTGGTCTACTCTTAGTGAGTCTCCTGCTCCCTTGGTAGCTGAAGGGGCTGGGGGTGAACTAGAAGATAACTCAAGACTAGGCTACCTACTTACTCTACAATGCTTGCCTCACAAAAAAACAACACAGGCCCCCCATGGCAACAAGGTAGGCCTAGCAGCAGCAGTGACAGCAAAATGGGTGGTCTTCATAGGCTTTGATAATTGCAGTGTGGCAGCAGCCAAGCAAGAAGCAAACAGCATAGGTTGGGTGGGTTCAGTTGATGAGTTGACTTCATCACAGACCACATTGAGGGCCTGGGGTGGTCAGTTCTAGCATCCAGCTTCTTTCAGAACAACACAGATGGAGCAGACTAAAAACTAGGCTGGTGGCACATTGGACCTGGCTGCAGGTTCTGGCCAGATGGCCAGGTAAGTAAAAGTACATTTTTTTTGTTTGCTTCTTTACAGGGTGATTGGGGAAGAAGGAAAGACTGAAATATTGATGTGTTTTGTATGTTTCTGTACTTATGGGTTGCTTCATGACCCATATGGGATGGGTATTGAATGGAATGGAGTCAGGGAGAGAACTTGAGAGAATTTTTTTTTTGTGGGGGAGTTCAGAACTTTAGCCTAGAAAAAAAATGGTTAGTAACTAGATGGGCTTAAGACCAAATCTGATGCACTGCTCTGGGGTATAGACAAATGAATCTTACACATTTGAATTTTTCCTGATTTGCATATCACTTTTCAGTCACAACAAATATGTTTTATTTTTTAGAGACATTCCAGACATTCTAGAGCTTGTCACCTAGGGGTTAACTAGCACCTAACCTCTGTTGGTTGTTAGATCCTCCCTGCTGAAATCTGAAATGGCCTCCTGCCATAAAGTCTCAATTTACAGGACATCCTCTGCGTGAGCATCACATTTTCAATGAGAGATGGATGAGGAGCAGAGCAGTTTTCAGGGGTAAAATGATGGCTGTTCCTTGCATTTAGGGACAGACTATTGGAGTCTCACTATAGTCAGGCTCATCCCTCCCACTCAGTGAAGCTGATCTTCACATCCCCATTCTCAGGCACATTATGACATAAGGCAAGGGAGACTCCCAGGGGCATGCACCATTGAAATGAATGGTTGTATTTTTTAAAACTGTTTTATACATTATTGATGGAGAGTTGGAGATTAATGAAGGTGACTAACAAGGGCCTTATTAATAGAACAGTGGCCTTTATTATTCTCCAAATTACCATCATAATGTGTAAAATAGTAATAAAAAATAACTCCATTCATTTCAAGGGGGTACGCCCCAGCACTATGACCCATGGACATCATCTCTTAAAGATTCCTGCCTCTTGATCCTTAGTACTCAGATAAGAGACTCTTGACTTATATCTGTACTTGGTGGGTTGTCTGTAGTAGCATGGCTGCACCTGCAACAGTGTGTGTGCATGGGGGGACTGGCCATGTGGGTGGTTGTCCAGTTATTGCTACTTTTGTGTTCACCCCTTAAAGTATGATTGTGTGGAAGTATTCAAATCTATGGAGAGAAAACAGTAGGAGTACAGGCAAGACAGAAGTAATTATGTAGCTTTTTGGGTAAGTGTGTGTACTGGGGGTGGGAACAACCATATATGTTTCCATTGGTATGTGTGCTACAGTTCAGCTGTGCAGCTGAGATGAGGGGGGACAAGAAAACTAAAGTATAACAGTGGCTATGAGCATGCCGCATGCATGTAGATGTATGTAGATTTGTATTGAAGTACAAGTAAGCCATATGTATGCAGGCAGTATTACTTAGTGGTTAAAGGCACTGAACTGCAAACCAGGATACTTGAAGATGACATGAAGACCTGGGTCTGAATCTCATCAACCCCCACTTATACATGTTGTGATCCTGAGCAAGTCACTTAACTTTTATGTGTGCAGTTATCAATGACCACTTACTTTTTGCACACATGTCACAAGCAGTCTGTTCCAATTTAACATAAAAAGTATGCCTTCCACACTTGTTTGCTGCATGCATGCCCATGCATGCAACTGGTTCCTTTTTTAATTAAAGTTAAGCACAGAGATACAGTAAGATAGGTTATACAGTCAGCATGTGCAATTTAAGCAAATAAGCAGAGAGATATTACATTACAATCTAACTCTATAACATAAATTTTCTAGTAGGAGTTCCAAAAAAAGTAAGTGTAAAGCAGGTGAAAAAAAGGAAAAGAAAGAATAAAATAGATGGAATTACTTTTTAATATATAATTCCTGAAATACAAGCCAACGTTTTTGCCATATATGATGACTTTTCTTAAGGTTGTAATATACTTGCTCTATCCTGGAAAGATCAATTATCACATTTAGCCAATGTTGGATATCGAGAGTATTTTGATTTTTCCAGTTTAATAGAATAAATTTTACATGAGATATTTGCTAGATGGATAAACATTTTCTAGAATAAAGGATGGTAACATTTAATATATTTCCCAAAGAGAATAACTTCAGGATCAATGGTTGGAGTAACACCAGTAATTTGAAATATTACACAAAAATATCTTGCCAAAAATCCTTTAAACTAGGACATTCCACAAACATATGGATCATGTTAACTAATGGTTAAGAGCATCTTGGACCTACATCTGGAACAGTAGAGTTCATTTTGTTTAATTTTGCCAGTGTGATATGTACGATGTAAAACAGTTTATTGTATTTGTTGAAGTCTTGAAGAACTTACATTAGAAAAGCATGAGAATACTATCTCCTGCCATCTTCTTTATGACAAATTTGTTTTTAAATCTTGAGACCATTTTGCTTTTAAGGCTTTAAAAGGTATTTCCATATTTGAGAATAAAGTTGCATATAACCTTGGAATTAGCTTTTTATTGGGTGCTCCCAGAAGTAGGTGATTAAGGGAGCAGAGAAGCTTTTATTTAATTTATGAACCAAATGTCTAAGTTGTAGATATCTGAAGAAGTGTTGATGAGGTATTTGAAATTTTTGTTGCATGGTTAAGAAGGAAATAAAATGACCTTATTCATAACATTGAGTTTAAAGGGATACTCCTATATATTTTCCACGTTGATAATTCGGGGGTGTTGCATATTGGCTTAAGATTATAGTTACCATACAGAGAAGAATGCCATGAGATTATATGTTCCCATTCAATTAATTTATGTGTCTTTACCCAAATCTTTAATGATACTTGGGATGTTGGTAGTAGTTTAGTCTGTTGAGGTATAGGGAGGGCAGCAAAGAAAATATTTTTGATTTCAGAAAACCTAGTGTATTCCATTTCAGTTTGGCAGCAGGCAAGTTCTGGGTTTTTAAACCAGCATTGTAATTGGCTAAGCTGCCCAGAATGATAATGTATCTTAAAATCTAGAAGACTTAATCCACCTTTACTTTTTGGTAACTTGAGTTTTGTTATTGCGATCCTAGGTTTTTTTATTTTTCCATAAATATTTAATAATAGTTTTATTTAAAGATGAAAAACAAATCTCAGGAAGATTACATGGAATAGACTATAAAAACTGCAGTTTTAGGAGAATTGCCATTTTGATCAAATAAACTCATCCTATAAATGTCAAAGGTAGTTATGTCAACTTTAGTAAATCTGTTTCAATTTTATTAAGAGATGTAATGTAATTAAGTTGATATAATCTTGATGTATCTTTAGGTATTTTTGCCCCAGGTATTTAATTTCATTAGAAGGTTGTACAGTTTTTAGTAATATTGAATCAATGATAGGATTATAACCTAAATAGATATACTCAGTCTTTTGCCAATTAATTTTATACATGGATGCTTTACCAAACTGGCTAATGGTTTAATGAATTTGAGATAATACTTTATCAGGATTAGAAACAAATAAAAGAATACAATCTGCATATAAACTCAATTGACCACCGGGTATTTTGCTTAGGTTTTGGGCAAGTGGTTCAATAACCAAAGTGAAGATAAAAGGCGATAAGAGATATCCCTGTCTGGTACCTCTTTGGAGTATAATTTTGGGGCAGATGTCCATATTAGTTTTAAGTGCAGCTGTAGGTGCATGATACAGATTGCACACTCACCTCTGAGACCAGGAGATCAGAAGGCTATGGGTTTTCTCCCCACACCAGGCACTTGGGTTACTATCCCAATACTGACACTGCAGTGCAGCATGAGGGGGGTGCTGCACTCCTGAGGTGCCATCTTTTGGATGAGATGTTAAATCAAGGTCCCATCTACTTTTCCTGGTGATAGTTCAGGTGAATGTTAAAGATCCCATGGCACTTCTGAAAAGGGTAGGGGAATTTTTACTAGAAAAGGAGGACTGCATTACAATACATATAAACAATACAAAGAGAATACAGAATCTTAAATAATACATACATAAAACCAAGTCATGTGCAAAACAGGACATAAATCAGTCACACCAATGTCCACAGTTTAACCATAAATGAGCAACTCTAGTTAGAGGATATTTATACAAATCATCATGAAACAATAGTTGTGTAGCCTTTTTCACATTCAGAAATACTGCATTCTGTTGAATCCATTTTTGATGTAGGACCCATATGCATCTAGCTTGCCAAAAATGATATCTAATCAGAATAAATAGAACATAGATGGTATCCTTTTGATATTTTCCAAACAGTTCTGGATGTTACCATGCATAATCTCAGCGTACTGCAACTTCAAAAACAATTGCTCTCCCCACTCTTCAGCTAAAATATCCCAACACAACTGAGCAAATCTACACTCTAAAAACAAATAACTCTGGGCTTCGAATATCTGAGTACAAGTATCCATCAGACAATATCTATCTGAAAGCTGCTTATGTTTATTACTGCCATTTACCACTAGTCTCCCATAATTCCCTAACCACACACAGTCCCACGCATACAATGGAATCCTAGGATTAAGTAATTGTTTTAGGACATACTGCTTCCATTGTGCTGGACATAAAGGAAATTCCAGAATATCTGTAGTATCATAATTCAAAATGTGTTGATACAGCTTTTTTCTGTCCCCAATAAGTATAACATCTGGAGTTAATTGTCTTTGTAGAGCCCATTTAATTCCCTCCAAACCATACTTTGGCATGGGCCGTGTCTTACCTAACAATCTGGGCCTCATCTGTTGCCATGGCTCAACATTAGGTGCCACCCAATAATCTAACCATTCTTTCCAAACTATAGCTCCAGGTCAGAGACACTTCCCAAAGTTATAGTCCAAAAAAAACTACTGTAAAAGAAGGCAATGGAGTCAATCATACCTAACACCCCTTCAGCTTTGGATCAATAAGTGAATCAATGTTTCACAGGATTAAGCCTGGAACCCCAGAGACATTGACAAAATAAACTATAGATCCTAGTTAGTACTTCCTGAGGAGGAGGATAAACATAAGCAGTGTACAAAAAAAAAAAAAGGAACCAATAAAGTTTTAATCAACCAAACACATTTCAATTTACCAATGACTTTCTGTCTCCATCCCAAAAGCACCCTATCTGCTTGGGCAATAACTGCTTCCCAGTTTAAAACAGCAGCATTAGGTGAACCAAACACAAAACCTAAGATTTTCAGAGGCTCTATAGTAATGTGAATTACTGCAATAGTGCCTGAGGTAGGTAAGGGAGTCTGACCCAAAGGTACCCCTCTACTTTTAACAAAATTAATTTGGGAACCTGAAATTGCAGAAAAAACCTGAAATACAGATTTCAAAGCATAGTCATCAGTTTTTTTTGGGGGGGCTAGTGTTAACACCACATCATCTGCATAGGTCAACATTTTTATGGGCTGTGAACAATAAGGCAACCCTAGCCCTATTATCCCCTGATTATGCAGACATAACCTAATACAAATATCCATACAGAAAACATACAGTAAGGGGCTCAAGGGACAACCCTGCCGAACACCCCGTTGTACAATAATTATATCCCCATACCAACAATTTAGATTAGGAATCACAACCACATCCCTATACAATAATTTAATCCAACCTATAAACATTTCTGGAATACCAAAATCTTTTAATACCAGGAACAAAAATCATGGGAGAGATGATCAAAGGCTTTTTCCTGATCAATACTAATTATCGAACCAGACAACCCCACCTGTTCTCCTTGATAGAACAGTTCCCGAAGCAAAATCAAGTTATCCTTTTGTTGTCTACCCTGAACAGCCCAAGTCTGTACATCACTAATTATATATTGTGCTACTTTGTTAAGCCGCCCCAATAACAGTTAACTAAAAGTTTAACATCTGTATTCAGCAGACTTAGAGGTCTCCAACTATTTTATATCCACAGAAGAGCCCTTCTTATGTATCAGCACTAGTACAGCGTCTTTCATAGAGGAAGCCAATCTATCATCATGTAACATATAATTATACAAAATCGCCAAAGCTGGGGCTAGATGATCTTTAAACATTTTATAAAGGCTTGCACCTATGCCATCAGAACCTGGGGCAGAGCTTGTTTTTAAACTATCAATTGCCTGCTCCACTTCCCTGATAGTAACCTCACCAGTAAGCATGGCAAGATCCTCTAAGCCTACCTGTGGAAGATGCAAACCATCCAAAAAGCCACCATCAGTGGTAGCATGAACTTTCTCACTGAACAGCCTCTGAGCCTGAGCTTGTACAATACCTAAAACACCTGAAGGGGAAGAAACAGGTACACCTGTTGAGGAAAGTAATTCTGTAATAATTCTATCTTTTACCCATTCCTTACAATCCCTGTAAGGGTCCTACTATGTTTCCCAGCATGCATCCCAAATTTAGCCTCCTGCCCCAAAGACTGTGCTCTGTCATATTGAAGCTTTTGTAACTGTGTCTTAATAATCTGGATTTGTGACCCAAAATCCTGAGAGGAAGTTTCTGATAATGAAATCAATTTGTGCAACTGCTGTCTCAACTGTAAATAGTTTAAATATTTGTCCGTATGCACCTGATGCGATCTATGTTTGAATAGTTCCTGCCATGATGTTTTAGCATCTTCCCACCACTCTGTAAGATCCTCATAGCAGTCAGCTACTGACAATCTGGCTTTCCAGTTTCATTGCCAAAACTTCTGAGTTTTAGCATCCGATAAAACAGACTCATTCAACCTCCATTTAGGCTTTCTACACCTTAAGGTGTCCTGCCAGGAGATCTGTGTACAAACAGCGACATGATCCGTGTATTCCACAGGTATAGTCTTACTAGACAATACTTTACAAATTTTGGACACAAAAATAAAATCTATTCGAGTTTTTAATTTACCTTTAAAAAAGGTAAAACCCCCTGAGGCATGCAAACTGCGATAGGAATCTTGCAAAGCAGCAGTAGACATGACATTTAACAATATCACAAAAGAGCTTGTCTGTCTATAAACCTCTATCTTTTTGGTGCAAACTACAATTAAAATCTCCTGCCCATAGGTCAAGTCTGGAAGTTTGCAAAAATGGATGAATGTCTTTAAATAAAGCAGACCTAAGAGCCTTGGTCTGAGGGGCATAAGTCACAATTAACCAAAACCTATCAAAAAAATAAGAAATATCTAACAACAAAGCCTGCCCTGGACTAATGTCTACCAATCTATTGACTATGAGATCATTATTAGCCAATAGAATCCCCACACCATCACATAAATCCAGTCCTATGGACCAAAAAGAGTTCCCTAAATGCCATGCATGTGAGGCCTGGGAAAGTTCACCCCCACTTTTTATTCTGGTATCCAAAACACAGATAATGTCAAAAGCATGCTCTCGAAGAGAATACAAGGTACTCTCCAATTTTCTATCTACTTTAATACTATTTACATTAACAGAAGTAATGGAGAGTTGTTCAAAAAGGTTAGCAGAATATCTCATGATGCAAGGTAATTATGAGGCTTGTTTCTTTTGTCTGTGCCTTGTCCGAGTGGCTATGCAGTGCACACCCCCACCCTCTTCAGCATCCGTGCAAAAACAACAGAAGAGGAGTCAGTCCCTTCCCCTTCTGAATCCCCATCCTCTGAATGCAAAGCTGCAAACTTATTACCACTTTTCCAGGACCCAGGAGATGCAAATCTGTCCATCCCTCCAACCTTTTTAGACACCACTTTACCCATCCTAGACCTCTTAGTCTGAACAACAAGTTTAAACCCATCACAATCTGGGAGGGAGGGGGGCGTCACTATAGGAGAACAACCAGTGCTATCAGTCACCAGCGGAACAACGGGTTCTGAAATAGAATCCCCTTGAAAGCTGGTATAGAATTCTGTCTCATCTCAGGCTCAAGGGCCACAGACACAGAGGGCCAGTTCTCTTGGGGAACCAAGACAGTGTCTTGTCCTTGTGCTCTCACCTCATTCCTGGCACTTAAGTCAGCAATTTTCTCAGCATGAATTTGCTGGGCTATGTTTATAAGCCCTTCATGAGAGGGACAATCCTCCCTGTTATGTGAAGCCCAGGGACGCCTGCCATGAGAATGACCAGTCTGCTCACAAAGATTACAGCGAAACAAATTTAAACATTTCCCTGAAACATAACCGAATTCTAAGCAGTGACTACATTTTACTGTATTACAGGCTGAACTCAGGTGTGTTCTGTCCCCACATTTAAAACAGAAATGAGGCTGACCTGCATAAACAATAGCACCTCTATCCCTACCCAAATAAAAAGTACTAGGCAGGTGAAAAGGGCGAGTATTTGTCATAATCAATTTAACTTGAACCCTCCACCCACCATCCCAAATCTGCTCACCATCAAGAGCAGGACTAGGCCTATTTAATATCTCACAACATTGCCATAACCAATAAAGAATATCCTTGATATTCACTCCCTCATTTTTAAACATAATCTTAATGGTTTTAACTGCTGGCCTGTATAAAGGTACGGCATGAAAAGGTACCCACAAAGGAGTATTTTTTAACTTATTATAATGAGCCCAGAATCTATCCAAACCTGACACATTTTTAAAACTAATATCAAAATTATGACTGCCCAAATGCAGGAGTGCAAAAACTTCAGAGGAAAAAAACTTTAAAGAGCCCTTCAATAACTGCCTGGCAATAAAAACTCTGTTTGGAGGGTCCGACATACCTCCTTTATACAACAACCTCACTGCATTGTGTAGTGGAGCTGGCTCACCTTTGTTCTGAAATAAATCAGACATTTCCAACACTGGACCATCCCCTTTACCCTCAGCATTTAACATTTGGTCAGTAAGACCTAACCTAAGTGGGCCCACAGATATATTTTGCACCTCAACATCAGCTACAGCAGTAACAGTCACTTGTGCATCAGTAGTATTACAGTTCTTACCCTGGGGATTGTTGGAGCTCATGTCAACAAGTTTGTTGGTGGCCACAGGAAGATTTGTTGAAACACTGGACGCAGAGCAGGTAGAGGCAGAGGTTTCAGGAACCCAAGTCCCATCAGTTTTTTGTTCCCAACCTGTGGTCTGTAATGCCTGACTAGAAGACCACTCTAAGCCATCCACCATATCCTGATCTATGACTGAGTCAAAAACAGTAGAGTTATCCTGGGGCATCAGCAAATGTTGTGTAGTAAACACGCCCGACTTACTCCAACCCCGTCGTGATTTATTCTGAGGGAAAGTACACTCCTGCCCCTGTTGTTGCTCACGAGAAGTCCCAGCAAGAACTCACAAGTTGGGCGGATGTAGACAATGGCTGACACCAAGCAGCTTGGGCTGCACCTTTTTGCTAGCAACCACTTGTGTCTCAGGGTCCTGACACTCAGCATTAACGCTGCTAGAACTGCCAGCCTGAACAGTAGTATCAGGGCATACAAGCACTGCCTGAGTTGTCAGTGCACAAACTGCTGAGTTAGAAGACACGGCAGTACTCACAAATAGTTCTGGGGGGTCCGGTCTATCAGGTAGAGCTGACTCCTGTACAAGGCCTGCGGCCTGCCGTGATGAGGCACACACCACAGCAGCAGCAGGCTGCGGACTCACAATGCCAGAAGAAACCATAAAAACTGATTCAGAGTCGCAAATGCCACACTCTAGCAAAGCATTCAATTGTTTCAATTCAAGTAACAGTGCCTTCTTCTTTTGAAGTATAAGGTGTTGCTTATCAGGAGCCAGAGATTCCAACTCCTTACCTGTAGTGTCATGTAAATCATTATCCAAACCAAGCTCCTCCAGTGGGTGAGAAGAATCAAAGTCTAACAAATGAGCCACAGTCAGAGCAGCAACCATAGCCTCTTGCAAATCAGTGCATGGTGAGGAGGCCTGCTCCCCAGTACTTGCTACATCCATCTCCTCCAAAGGTTCAGCCGGACTGGCCATCCTGTGAACAGTTGGACAAGGAGACCCCTGCTGGAGAGCTGGGGAATTTCCCCGGTGTCCTGGCCAAATTTTCCCCATTCACTAAAAATACCACCAACAGCGTCATCTGGTTCAAGGTCAATTGACATTCATCTGTATCCCCCTCCCCTTGGTTGTGCCTGAAAATAGGCAAGAATTTGTCTAGTGCACTTACCTGAAAACCTAAAATAAAAATGAATAAATAAATAAATAATAGTTTTAATCCATTGTCTAAAATTGGAACCAAAGTGCAAACTCTCGAGTAACATATGTAAGAAGTCCCTCTCTACCCTATCAAACACTTTTCAGCATCTAAAGTAATGATAAGGGAGCTTGACTGCTGATTAGAATCTATATAATTAATAGCCCAGTGAATGTTATAATAGAGCATCCTACCCTTTATGAAACCTGTTTGGTCAGCTTGAATGACTAAAGGAAGTATAGTATCTAATTGATTAGCCAACATTTTGCAATCAGCATTAAGTAAAGAAATAGGTCTGTATGATGATCACAGAGTTGAATCCTTATCTTTCTTGTGAAATAAATGTATATTAGCTTCATAAAAGGTAGGAGGCAGCTCATGAAGAGCAAAAGCCTCTGAAAATGTAGTTAATAAGTGGTTGGATATTAAAGTTTCGCATTACTGGTACAGATCCACTGGTAACCCATCCGGACCGGGAGCTCTACAGATGATAATTTACAAATGGCCAATTGTATCTTCTCTAAGGTTATAGGTTTATCCAAATTCTGAGAGAATTGTTGAGGAATTTGTATGGGAGAGTAAGAGTAAAAACATTCCTGTAAGGCATCTGGATATTTATATCATTCTGATGTATAAAGTTTGGAGAAAAAATGAAAGAACCGGTCACTTGTTAAAGAAGGTTGAGTAAGTATGTGACCATCATTATCCCTAATGGAGTTTATAGAATTAGAAGCTGTTTATTGTTTTAATTGAAACACTAATCATTTTTCAGGCTTATACGCGTGGGCGTAATAAGTAGATCTTGTTTTAAAAAGTAAATTTTCTATTTCAACCATTAATAAGTAATTATATTTTAATTTAAGTGTATTGAGCATCTGTTGGTCTGTTTGTGTAAGGTTGAGTTGATATAAAGATTCAAGAGTTTGCATCTTTTGTTCCAAGTTATTAAGTTTGATATCAATTTTATTAATTTTAACTGCTACAGAGAACAATACCTAAGCTTTGAAACAATCTCACACTGTTGAAAACTTAATATCCTGTGTTTGATTTATCAAAAAAGGTGAATCTCTGCCTCCAATTTAATCATAAAATCAGGGTTTTTAGTTAAAGCTAGAGGGAAGCGCCAAGTCTTACTCAAATTACTATTAGTATTCTGTAATTTCAGTAACACTGGAGCATAATTGGATATAATAATAGGGAAATATTCCACTGAGTTAACCGAATGAATAAATCTGTGAAACAAAAAAAAAGTCTATTCGGGAAAAACTTTGATATACATGAGAAAAGAAAGAGTACTTGTGAGTTATAGGATTTAAATGGCACCATATATCTATGATATTAAGGTCGGAAATCAAATCTTTTAAGGCTTTGAAGGCTTTGGATTCTCTAAAAGAAATAGATGGTTTTCTGTCTAAAATTTTGTTTATTGTAATATTAAAATCTCCCCCTAATATGCAAGGTGAAGGTAGGTAGCCAGGTCCAAAAATATATTAACAAAAAACTGAAGATCATCCTCATTAGGGGCATAAACATTCAATAATATGAATTTCATGCCAGGGTTTACAATTTCAGAGATTATATACCAGCCAGAATTATCTATAAATTAATTGCCAATATTAATTTGATTATTTCTTTTAACCAAAGTAAGCACACCTCATGAGTTTTGTCTATAACATGACCCAATACCTAAACCCCATTTTTTGCTAATAAAGTTTTAAACTGTAGGTTCGCAATGAGTCTCCAGTAGAAGTAATATTTGTGTATGTTTTCTATTCGCATAGTCTAGGATCTTGTTTAACATAGTCCTGCTTCCCAAACCTTTAGCATTCCAACACAGAATTTTTAACTCATCCATATTCTTTAAAGTGAGTAAAAAAAAGGAACTCCTTGAGAATTAAGAAATATGCTGTATCTATGTGAATAGAAGAGAAGAAAGAAAAAAGAGTCAAATCCTTATATCTATAATCTAGATACAGTATATCCTACCCCCACCCCCAATTATCCACAATGATGAGCCACAAAGAATCATTTCTGCTCTGATAGCGATAGCACCCAAAAAGCATTGGCTTGAAACAATAACTATATGATGCCATCATGCATTCATCTTCCCCCCCTCCTCAGCCCTCAAAAATAAAATAGAGTCAATATCCTAGGTGTGCAGTCAAAAATTTCACTGAGATGTAGCTATCTAAGAACCATCCAACTGAGTGTGCTGATCTGATTCTACAGTGAAGGAGCCAGCTACTACATTGGAAGAAACCTGATCAGTATCCAATCTTGCTTCTAAAACTGCATATCTGTTAAGAGAAGAATTACGTTTAGATGATTGTTGTAAACTTTTCAGGAAGACAATCTCCCGTTGTATTTGGGGGTGTACTTCTGACTGTTCCACTGCTTTTTTTTTTTTTGTAATTAAAATTTTTATTAACGTTTACACTATGACATACCACAGAAACATAATCATGAAGGTTATTACACTGAAAGCGCAAATCATTGTTTCTACAATTTAGATTTTGAAGGCCTTGCACTTTCTGCAGGAATGTTAACTACATACAATGTATACACCAAAACCCATAACCCACCCCCTCCCCTACCCCCACTGTGATATACAGCAGATCAGGTACAAATAAAAAAAAAGAGAGGTGTTTGCTTAAAAGTCCACAGTTTCTTAATAGCAGTTCCAGCATCAAAAATGTTCTACAGAACTCCATAGGGATACAAAATACTCTCGTTTCCCCCGCATACACGCTATGTGTTTTTCAAGTTGTATAGCCAGGGTACATTCTCTATGCCACTCCACCAATGTTGGAGCCTTGTCCGATGCCCAATGTCTTAGAATTAGCAACTTTGTAACAGCTGATATAAGAGAGACACGTGCTCTCCAGACTTTGGGAATGGTTACAGGGAAAGAAAGTAACAAACAAATCTCAGGTGTGTCCATTTTAAAGGAGCAAAGGATAGGGCCTAGCAAAGTGCACACAGCTCCCCAGAGACTTTGAATTTCTGGGCACAACCATAGTAAATGATATAGAGTTCCTTCTTCCTTCTTACAATTCCCACAATAAGGTGAGCTGAGCGCGCCCCTTCTGAATAAGTGGGTAGGGGTCAGGTATAAGTGATGCATAATATTGAAATGTATCAGTCTTAGCCTGTCTTGCTTAATATACCTATATGCTGTCCTCCAAAGTGCTTTCCAGACCTTCAAGGAGACATTTATATTCAAGACCTTTACCCAATAATAACATATACCAGAGGGCCTGTGATCCCATTCTTGGAGGAGCTTGTGAACCCTGGCAACTGCATGTGGTTGCTTCGCTGTCTTCAAGAGAGTATGGACATTTGCACCACCCGGATCAGCCAAGGAAACCAAGGTGAATACCTGGGTTAAAGCTTTACTAAGCTGTAGCCAGTTAAAGAAATCCAAATCCGTAAGACCCACGGTCTCCTTCAGATCCTCAAATGCATACAGTCTACCCTGATTCCAAAAATCAGCCACAGTCAGATTGCTTATTTGGGGCCAGAAAGCTACAGGTATCGAAGTGCCTGCTATTTTAATTTTTAAATTGTCCACAATAGGTTGGGAACGCATAATGCCAGCGAACACCTAAATAGCGTTGTAATTGATGGTAAGCCCTGATTGACCACCCCATAGGGTTATTTTTGAGAGATTTGGGTAGAGCGGCCAAAGGGACAAACAACAATGCATATAAAGAACATTTGGCCATCTTCGCCAAACCCTGTTCAATATCCAGCCAAAGAGGTGAATAATCTACTTTACCCTGGTCCTTGTTCCAAAAGGCCAATTTACACATATGTTGGGCTAGGTAATACATAAACAGGGAGGGGGCAGCTAAACCACCATTAAATTTGGGAGCCGTTAGATTAAAGTATGAACGACGGGTTATTTTGCCCTGCCATAAAAAAGGAATTAAATGTCTTCTGTACCTTAGAAAACCAATCCTTTGGAAGGTAGAATCCAAGCATGTCTAATGGATAAAGTATCCTTGGAAGAGCAATCATTTTTAGAAGATTCAACCTGCCCCATAAAGATAAGGAGACTGTGCTCCATCTTTTGAGATCTTCCGAGATCTCTTGCACCAAAGTTCCTAGATTGTCCTTAAGCATTCAAGCAAAATTTGCGTTGATATTTATACCTAAGAATGTGATAAATTTGGTTTCCCATGTCAAGCCTAGGTCCTGCATATCCACTTTCCTGGTGTGATAATTTAAAGGGAATACTTTTGTTTTAGTACAATTCAATTTGTAAGAAGATACTCGGGAGAAACTATTAATTTCTTCTAGAATAGGTGGAATCGAAGTCCCCGGGTTCTCTATGTGTAATAATACATCATCAGCATATGCCGAACAGATATAACTAGATTCCCCTATTTGTATACCTTTGATAAGAGGATTCTTCATTAGCCTACGGAGCAGCGGCTCTAAATACAAATTAAATAATAATGGGGACAAAGGGCAGCCCTGCCTAGTACCACGCTCCAGCTTGAAAACTGGTGACAATAAACCATTACATTTCACTCTCGCCGATGGACAAAAATATAAAATTCTGATCCATCTTAGAAAATTGGGAGGTATACCAAAATCCGAGAGGGTAGCAAATAAAAAAGGCCAGGATACCCGATCAAAAGCTTTTTCAGTCGAGCGATAACAGCGCTGCTGGGGTTTTGGAGTCTTTAGCTGCTGTGATAAGGTGCATTAGTTTTCTCATGTGGTCATGGGATAATCGCCCTTTCATGAAACCCACCTGTTCCCTACACACTAGTCGATCCATAACTTTGGACAATCTATTAGCCCGAATTTTGCTAGTATTTTAATAACAGTGTTGAGGAGAGATATTGGCCGGTAGCTGTCTAAGCTAGAGGGATCCTTTCCAGGTTTTAAAATTAGGGAAATTGTGGCCTCCAGAAAGCCTAAATCAGAAATACCAGAATTAGACCAGAACTTAAAAGTGTCTAGCAAAATTGGTGAGATATCTGGGAGAAAGGCTTTATAAAAGTTACTCGGGAATCCATCAGAACCTGGAGATTTATCAGAGGGCAACTGCTGGATAACCTGGTGTATCTCCGAAATCACAATCGGTGCCTCTAGGATTTTGGACTCGGCCTCAGATAGTTTGGGCAAATTAGCTTCACTTAAGTATGATGCGATTTCAGAATCGGAAGGCCTAGAGTCAGATTCCTGCGCATATAGTTTCTGAAAGTATTCCCCAAAATAATTTACAAATTTCCCTCGGGTCCGTATAAATCTGATCCCCCCTGGCCTACTCGAATACTCACTATGTGTTGAGCCGAGTCTAATTGTTTTACACGCCATGCTAGGAGTTTACTAGCCTTTTCCCCTATATCTAGATATTGTAGCTTTGCTCAAGTGAGAGCAAGTTCTGCTTGTTGAAATACTAAATCCGAATATTGAGCCTGTAGTTGATGTAACTTAACCCACTCAGAGTCAGTTGAACTCCGAGATAAATTATGTTCCATATTTTTAATTGAAAATAGAACAGAGTTTAACTTATCCCTTTGCTCCCGTTTCCTCCTAGATGCCATCTTGATTAATTCCCCTCTTAATGAACATTTTAGAGCAGCCCATATCATGTCTTTTCGACTTATGGAGTCTTTATTATCCACCAGGAAATGTACAATAAAGTTTTTGATGCCCCTTAGTGAACATTCTTCTTTTAAAATTTGGGAATTTAGTC
This sequence comes from Neoceratodus forsteri, assembly GCA_016271365.2. Classification (NCBI taxonomy): domain Eukaryota; kingdom Metazoa; phylum Chordata; order Ceratodontiformes; family Ceratodontidae; genus Neoceratodus; species Neoceratodus forsteri. The sequence goes on from CM028134.1 coordinate 316,308,252, forward strand.
TCCATTGTGTAGATCTATGAATCTCTGGATAGGGCCTATAAACTATACTGACCGGACCATGATCTGAGATTACTCTTGCAGAGATATCTCCCTGGATCATATTGGGCACTGCAGATGAGCTAACTAAAATATAATCTATTCTCGAGTGTGAGTAATGCACTGGAGAATATAAAGAATACTGTCTCCTTTCAGGATTGAATATACGCCAGATATCAACTAAGTCTGATTTGTTGATAAAGTCTTTCAGGGCCCTTTGAGCAGAGGAAAGGCCCCTACGCCTATTGTAAGACCTGTCCAATTCATTTTGAAGTACCAAGTTCCAATCTCCTCCAAGAATGGTGATTTTATGAGCATCCTGGTCCATTTTATGAAAAAGACTCTTGAAAAATGAAGGTGAGTCACTGTTGGGGCCATAGATCGAGCCCAAAATCACCGGTTGAGATGCTAAGATGGCTTGCAGAAAAACATAACGCCCTTCCGGATCCCAGCACTCATGCACCAGTTTAAACGCAACCCCTCTTGCAATTAGAATAGCCACCCCAGCTCTCTTGGTCGAAGATCCGGCGCCAAAGACTTGAGCTACCCACATTCTTCTGAAGTAGTGAAGATCAGCTCTTTTTAAATGGGTCTCCTGGAGAAACACAATTTGCGCCCCAAGTAGAGAGAAAGGTGTTTTAGAACCACCTGCCTCTTGACCCTATCCTTGGCTCCCTTGATATTCCAACTAACAAATTTATAAGGCAAACTCAGAATGATAGCACAGGTTATAATGGGGACCTGTGTAAGCGGTAGCATGGGGTATTACAATATAAGGGATCGCCTGGAAAGTACAAACACCCAGAAGACTGAGAAAAGCCCACCTCCTTCTATACCCAAAATCTTGAATATCTCCCATCCCCCCTCCCCTCCTCGCAACCCACCTGGCCAACTTTCCCCCACCCCTCCTTATAACATCCCTCCGAATTACCCCAACCAACCCTTGATACCAAACCCCAGTTGCCTAGAACTGCACTCTATAACAACTTAGCCACATGACATTCATCTAAACAGCCCAGAGCTAATTATCAGCCAGTCACCAACAGGAACCCCCTACCCGCCATAAGCTAAAAAAGTAAACTCAGCAGACCAAATTACAATATGTAGGCCCCATAGTCTTCCTTAAACCTTCAGAGATGAATTAGGATAAAAAAAAAGGGTAAAAGAGACCCCCCTTCTCTCTTTTCTTTCTTTGCTTCCATTAGTTTCGTTCTCTCTTCTTATTCTTCTTCCTTATCCTTTTGTTATTTTCTTTTGCAACTTCGGAGTGTGTATTAGATATATTGTCTTGATACCAGACAGCGTGGCCTAGACCTGGTATAGATTCGAGAATCAGTCTTGACTCCTTAGGAAGTATTCAGTATTACTAAAACAAAACCAAAGGTGACCCCCACGTCAATACTCCTAAGTGAAGGCCGCATCAGAATATACCCCCGACGGAGTCAATAGTTTAAGAGACCGTTAAATTAAAGAAATCAGTTATTAAATGGGTTGATCCAAGGGGAAGGAAGTGAAAATTGTGTTTAAAAAAAAAAAAAAAAAAAGGGAAGGAAAAAACACTTCCACTCTGCATACAAAAGGATTATATCCAAAATGTCCAAAGCAGTAAGTCCATCACTGACAGATGACTGGGACGAGGATTCACTTAAAGATATCCGGTAGTAGCCGCTGTAATTCCTGTTGTGCCTGCTGCTGTGACTCAAAGGACAACCATTTACCATCATGAGAAACCATTGATGTAGCCAGATATTTCACTCTAAATGGCTTTGATGCTGCTATAAGCTTGGAGACAATAGGGTGTAACTCTTGTCTTCTGACCCTCACAGAGTGAGGCAGGTCCTGTATAATATGGATTTGCTTACCCTCCCATAAGAGCTCCTTCATCCCTCTAACTTTGTCAAAAACGTGCTGTTTGTCCAAAAAATTGAGAAACCTCAGAACCAGAGGTCTGAGAGGTTCTCCCTGGATGGGAGGAGGGCGTAAAGCTCGATGTGCTCTTTCAATTATGTATTCACCCCCTCCAGGGGGAGAACCTGCGACTTTGCAGCAAAGGTTTTGCATGAAAGTGATTGGGGCATTCCCTTCCTCCTTTTCCGGAATGCCAATGACTACCAAATTGTTCCTTCTGCTACGCCCTTCCAAATCTTCAAGTTTCTCTTCTAACTTTTTGATTCTCCTTTTAGCCATCACCAGTTCTGAATCTGCTCCTGCTTGCCTATTTTCCAGAGAGGCTATGTTTACCTCTGCATCCCCAATCCTTCTTGAGAGGGAATCCACAGCTTTCTTGATATCTTGAACATTCCCCAGCTAAAGCAGAAATAGAGCTTTGCAGCGGTTGCATGAATTCTAAAAACTTTGCCTCCGTGAGCGGGGAGTCTACAATGGGAAGCTGAGATAGGCTAGCGGCCTGCTGCTTTGCTCTCTTTGCTGCCTGTTGCTTCTCGGGTGTTTGGGGAGGCGAGTGCTTCGGGCACAATTTCTTCATGTAATTTTCCATCTCGAAAGGCAATAAATGGCTGCGACGTGACACAAGACCTCACTCGTCAGAATCAGAAGGTTTGATTCCTGAAGATCCGCTTTTAAATTGGAGAAATCTGCGGTAGTGCGGCGGAGCTCCAGGAGTATGCGACCGACGCTCAGGCTGCCATCACGTGACCCCCTGTTCCACTGCTTTTAATGTCTCTCGAGGAGATGTAATGTAACAAAGTTTGCCATGAAAGTAAATTCATAATTTGGCTTGAGGCAAGAGCATATATCGAATGCCTTTGTCCCATAACAGAGCCAGGACTTGGTTAAAGGGCCGCCTTTGAGTAGTAGCTTAGCTGAAGTCAGGATATACCAAAAATTTGTAATCTTCGTAAGTCAGACTCTTTTAAGTCCTGGCTTTGCATAAAATAATTTCTCAATCCTGATATCAATGGAGCTTAATATACACAGATTGAGGTGGATCATAGTGTTTTAACTGTGGATACAGTCATTTTGAAGGGGGCTCCCGATGACCCCATTTTAATGGTATAACATCCTGTGGCTATTTTTGCCCCATAGCAATGGTAATTAATTTTTCAAAAAAGACTGTAGGTTTCCTGATCCCTTCAAGCACTATGGGATGTGTATTAGTTTTAAGTTATCTCATTGTGCACAGTCTTCTTGCTCTTGAATTTTAGCCATTAAACTATTAAGTTGAGTGTTGTGTGTAGCTAACGTTTCTATCACAGGGACCAAAATTGCCTCTATTTTATTCACTCCAGTCTCTAAAATTGTAGTCCTCTCTGAGATCTCATCCAGTCTAATGATAAGATGTAAAAGTGCTTGTGTAATATATCTTAATGACTGAGATATATTGTTCATACCTGATTGCATTTCTGATTTTAAGTTCATTATTTCAGTTTTCCCTTCTTATATCCAGTGGGGAGAATCCAATGTTGATTGATCTGCATGTACATCTGCAGGTTTGGGGAGTATCAAAGGTTGAGAGTATACAGTCCCTGATCAATGTAATACATCAATTTGGATAGGCTGGGAATGAATATGTTTTGCTAGAGATCCACTAGTTTGTGCCTTTATGTTGGATATGGAAGTATTCAAATCTGATAAATTTGAGAGTGTGGTGTGTTCTGCTACAGAGGCTAAGGAGGGTAGAAATACTTGATTAGCAAGTGTTGTTTTATTTATATCAATATTTGTAGTAGCAGCATTTAAGACAGTTGAGGTAAATGTCGCAGTAGTAACCAGCTGCTCTACTGAGTTATGAGAAGCTGAAGTGGATTGCAAAGAGTAGGGGGTCAGCTGTTGTTGAGAAATAACTTGAGAAGATTGTATTGTGGGCTAATCTCTTTAAGATGCAAAGCTGACGCTGAAAAGGGATTTGAAAATTGTGTCCCATCACCAGATTGTTTGGCTAGTGTCATAGTGTTATTGTGAGGAGCTTTTGAAGGATCCAGCTTGGAACACATGTCTGCCCAGTTCAGTGCAGTCACTGAGCCCAATTCAAACTGACAGCTACTGTCAGATGGGTCAGTTGTGCTCTCTCGATAGTTAATAGCTGCCTCACTGAAATCCAGGAATGGATGAATTCAAGCTGGCTGAAGTTAAACGTGGGAAAGACTGAGGTGATGGTTGTGGATCTGAGTCACTGGATAGAGGGGTTGGGGGCTGGTCAACCTTCTGGACTCTTTCTGGAGGGCTCCCAGCTCCTTACCTCCAAACAGGTGCAAGACCTGGGGGGGTGCTTGATGATGGGCTGACTCTGCGATCTCAGGTGTCAGCAGCTGTCAAGTCTTTCTTTTACCATCTTAGGAACATTGCTAGGATCAAGCACCTTGTTCTGTCCAGTGACCTTCCCATGCTGATCCACACCTTTGTGACCTTGTGCCTTGATTATTGCAACTCCCTTTACTTAAGGCTACCAGGGTTGATATCCACTGCCTGCAGCTAGTGCAGAATGCTGCAGTTCAGTTGTTGATAGGGATCTCCAGGACATCTCATATTACACCAGTGCTGCATAAACTGCACTGGCTGCCAATCCAGTGATGGATCACCTTCAAAGTCGGATGACTGACATATAAAGCCCTAAATGGACTCGGCCCTGACAACCTGAAAGAGCTTCTGGTACCTTATTGCCCCGGGCTATGGCTCAGCTCAGCTGATGAGAGGTTGCTAGAGATTTTGAGGGTATCTTTAAAATCTTCAGGGGCACGTGCATTTATGTATGTGGCCCCAGCCCTCTGGAATTCTCTACCCCATCAGCTTTGGGAGTGTGCAACTGCAGGGGGCTTTAAACAGGTGCTTAAAACTTTTTTATGGCAGCAGGTCTATTCCAATTAATTTTATTGATAAGGATCTCTACAGACCATTTTATATTATTTTATTTTGTTATTCTTTGTCGAAGATTTTATTAACTTTTATGTACAGTGCCTTGATACTTTGAAAGGCACTTAATTTAAATAAAGATTATTATTATTATTATTAATTGCAGTGACAGTATTTCGAGCTAAGGTCTGAGTCAAGAAGCCACCCAGGAGGGAACCGACAGAATCCATTGCAGCCACCCCAGTGATGTTCTTAACTGAGTCAGTCACCAATGGGAATACAGGCTTAGAGGCAGAAGTATTCAGCTTTGCAGGCAGTAATTTAAGTTTCTCTGATTCTGCGATGTTGATGCAGCTCAGTTTTGAATCTGTAAAGCAGGGACCTTTCTGTGTTAGTGTTGTTTGGTGGGTAGCTCTTTTAAATCCCATTTGTGGTTTAGCCGAAGCTATAGATTCTGGAGCATATTGTAATTTATGAATACTGTATGTCTGGACATTGCCAACCTATTAGCACAAAGTCCAGTAGTGGGTATTAAAATTTAAGTAAAGAAACAAAAGGATTGTACCAAATGTTTCCTTTGTGGGCACCAAATAGAACGTAAATATAAAGATCTTGGGTGCTGCTTCTTTAGCTAGAATGCAGCATCGGCAATCTTGGCCCTGGGCCCTCCTTCTCATGCAACTGATTCCAATTTAATATTTAAATCATACTTGCAGTAGGCATATCACATGAACAGTTTGATGTGTGCAGCATGAAAACATTTCATATAATTATTTCGGTTGGAAATTAATTGCTCTGTCCCAGTATCAGAAATAGTTGTGCTGACCATCTAGAGTTAAGGACTGACTGGTGGGTGAGAAAAGGGAAACTATTTAAGGGGGGTAATGGAGAGGTATTGTAAGTATGAGTAGCAGATGTCAAGTTATCTTGCGTAACATTGCATAGCAAGAGTGGATAATCACTTGTGTGCTGTAGCATGGCCCATTAACAGTAGCCATTCACGGAAAGTGGGACTAGAGGCTGAGCACCATCTACACAGCAATAATCATCTGTCCATCACTTTGGCAACCACTAGCCACTTAGTGTATGGATGGGATTTATGAGTGGGGGATATAGTATGACCCAGAAGGATCATGGGACCATTAATGATTGGAAGATCAGGGATAAATTCATGACAGAATTGCATGACCTGGTCCCAGAATGTCATAATCTGGGGGCAGTCCTACAAGTTGTTTAAGAGGGATCCCTCATCCACCTCACATCTCCAGCACAGAGTTGACAGAATTACTACCAGCTCCTTAATAGCTTGGGGGGGGTCAGTGCCACCTGCGAAGTGTTTTTAGTTGAATAATCTGGCCTTGAAAACCCTACATGCAATATGTGTCCCAATCTTAATCTGAAATCTGTATTTAGTTTAGCTTCCCACTTGGCTTTAGAGGTTGTCATGGTAGGTTGCCCCGTGTCTCTTAGGTTCTTGTATATGGTGCCTGCTTTACCCTTGGAAACTTTAAACCAAGAAGATATCTGAGAAGTAAAGTGAGGGACAGTATGTTTATTGTGTGATCTAAGTAAGGGATGCAATAGGGCTCTGATGTGTAAATAGCACCAGAGGTCTTGGTTGGGTAACCAGTAGGATGTACCCAGGTCCTCAAATGAATGAAAGGTGGAGTGATCCTCCAAACAGATATTTCAGACTTGGAGTATACCTGTGGCAGCCTGTGTGTGCCAGAGAAAGGGTTTGCAATCAATTAGTAGAGAAGTATTGAGTCATAGGGGCCAGTAAATAAGAGGACAAGGATCCATGTTTAGAACAGTGTTGATTTTATGACAATATGATAGAAAAATATAGATGACTGGGTGGTCTTTAGGAGATGGTAAAGGTGTCTGGCAAAGATGTATTGCAGGGATATGTTTAACAAGCCATCAGATTCAAATAGCTGATCTTGGGTGTGATACGAAAAGAAAAATGTCATGACCTGATTTAGACAGAAAAGCAGGTGGTGGTTCCTAAGCTTGGGAAGGCCCCACCCCCATGGACTAATGCTATCTGGGTTTAGTCCTACTTAAATGAGGACATGCACCTTCCCAAAGGAAATTACATATTAGTTTGTCCAGTTTGGCAAACCATGTATCTGGTACCCAGATAGGAAGATGGGCTAAGAGGTGCAGTACCTTAGGGGCTAACATAATCTTTATGGCATTGAGCTTTCCTATGAAAGAGAGTTGGAGTGTCTTCTACCCATCAATTTCAGCCTGTACATTGGCACAGTTTGGATGGTAATGGAGTAATTTTGATATCCACATATATGAAACCAGAGCCGGTCCAGGCCCATTCAGTGTCTTATATTAGAATACAAGAACATCTGGAATTCAGTGGAAGAAATTCTGATTTGGTATGATTAACTGTGAGGCTGGATACCTCCAAAATAGTATTTCATAGTTGTTTTATAGGTGGGATCACTGTGGCAGCATCTGCCATTGAGATACAGAGAACATGTGTGTAAACAAAGACACACAGTGGGCATCTCCAAGATTAATTCTGACTATTTCTGGATGGTTCTCTAAGGGCTATTGTCAGGGGCTCCATGGCTAAAGGAAAAACAATGGGAATAGGGGATAAGCCCGGTGAGTACTTCAATGTAGTGGGAAGGGAGCAGATAACTGTCCATTAGTGAGTGTGTTTGCCATGGGACAGGAGTAGAGGGTTCAAACAGCTGAAAGAAAGTATGGTCCAAATGCCATTCACTGCAGAACTTCAAACAGATAATCCCATTCAGTACTGTTGAGGGCCTTTTCAAAGTCAATGGTCAGAGCTGCAGCAGGGATGGGAAGTGATTTAGCCAGGTATATATAAGATCAACTAAGATACAGAGATGATCTGAGCTCCGGCTGCCCTTAACAAAACTGGCTTTAGAGGGATGAATAAGGTGTGGAATGACTTGTTCCAGCCTGGTAGCCATTAGTTTGACTAGAATCTTCACATCAATATTAATGAGGGAAATTGGCTTGTAGCTCCCTTGGAGGAAGGTGACCTTTCCCTTCTTTGGAAGTCCTGTGATTACTAGGGCTAGGTGAAATTTATCTTTTACCAGCACAATTCTGGTGACTTGCTGATTTCACATCAGTGAAATGCTGTTAAATGTCCACATAAATTTCACAAAACTTTGCCAAAATCACGATTCCAGTTATGTCCATCTAGTTTCAAAAGCTATTGACTAAATTGCACCATGTTGGGTATGAAACATGTAACTGGAGATGTACAGATGTGTACCAAGTTGTATATATCTATCTTGAAAGGTGACTGCATTATAAGCCTCCAAATATTTGGAAATTTTAAAATTACCTGCCACAATTATGTAAACTGCAGAATTTCTAAAATATTAGTCCAAACTGCACCACATTTATTCTGCTAACTTAAACAAGGTCCATACATATATGTGCCATTTTTCATATCTATACCTTTTAAGGTGAATGAGTTATAAGCCTCAAAATTTTAAAATGACATTTTCTAATAATGTAAATTTTAGAATTTGAAGCTCCTATAACTTTAAAAATAGAGAACAGACTATTGCCAATTTTCTTAGGTTCATTAACACTAAATACTATGTTTTTCAGGCTACCCCCATGGCCCAGCAGCAGACTGTCATTATGCCATGCTGACAACCTGGGTTCAGAAGCGAACCCAGGAAGTCATGTTGGGAGGCAGGACATGGCTGAAACAGCCGCTGCTTGGCAGGACATCTGAGTCGGGAGGGTTGGCAGTGGGTTTTGCTAACATAGCAACCCCTGTGGCTGGACCATGGAGCTTTCTCCTTACATAGGGAAAGTTGTGGCTGTGTGAGGCTGACAGAAAGCACCACCAACACCAGGCGAGATGGGAAGGAAAGATTTTGCAGAAAAACCTTGTAGCCAACTGAATGATGGCTTTGTTCAACCTGATCAGGGTATATCACTGTTAGCAGGATATATCCCTGAGAGACAAGCTGCCAGCTGGGAGAAAAACCAATATGGAATAAAAGGCAGTCTGTGTGTGTGTTCTCAAATCTCTTGCTTACAGGCTGCTCAAATTATAAGCAGCCAAGTAATTTAAAATAACATCAGTAATTAAAGTTGAATTTCATGAGATTTTGTGAAATTGCAGAATATTGTGATGCTTTTGTCAAAGCCATGTCCATACATTTTGCCCAGTCATACAATTGAGTTGCCATTGTAGAGGAAGGTAAAGGATGGGTAAAGTGGCAATAAGGTAGCATTTATAAAATGCTTCATAGCATAGTAAAAGTATAGTGGTGCTAACTTTCGGGTCACTACCATGAGCAACAAACCATGAAGAATAGTCATGGACATCACTGTGCACTACCCTGAATTCTTTCAATATGTCAGAAAACCACTAGAGCTCACTGACATAATGACTTGTGGAAGCACATACATGTGCTGTATACTTTCTGTATAATGCCACCTGTTGATTCAACAACCTGCAGATAACAGTATATATTTTTACTAAATGAAAATAGTGGAACCAGGTGACGCCAAATCTTATAACTAGTTGTGACTTAGGCCATTGTGACGCAAGTATCTGGATACCTTTAGTCATGATGGAGCATAATACTGGGCATCACTTTTGCCGGAGTGTTAGAAGGGTATTGCAGAGCCATGCTGCTAGTGTTGGAAAGGTAATTCAGTGGTGATAAATGCTTTGTGAAAACTAAATTCCACAAATGGAATGCCAGTGGTATTACTTGTTCTGCATCAATGAATTTTTGAGAACATTTGCAAATTAGTAATTTTTAAAGTATTGTCAATAAATTTTAACCTACTAAACCACATTTATCAACCTAATTAGATTTAAGGACATTTACTTTGGCATGCATGCCAAATCTTAAATACATACCTGCAATAGCAGTGGAGCTATTGGCATCCAACATTTTGAACATTTTCACACAGTTTAACAAATTATGAAATTCTGAATGTCTGTAAATTACAATTTACATAGCCAATTGCCTCTCTATTTAGTGGTTTCTCTGATTCTTCCAAGAAAGTATGAATATAAAGTTTCAATCATCTAGCTCCAGAGGTGGCTAACTTGTAAACATAGAAATGTTTTCTGAAATGTTCACACAAATAATAAGTTGTCAGACTTTGAACCCCTATAACTTCCACTCCCCTCATGCAAATGTCATGAAATGGGTACCTTTTTAGTGCCTTTCCAAATGATATGCATGACAAATTTCATCTCTCTTTTTTTTATCACATTATTTATACCACCTCCGCAGACCCGGTGGGGCTATGACCTCCCTTTCAGAGGGGTACATCATCCAGCCAATTGGGGCCATCATGGGTCCTACTGAGTCCTGGTATTTTTCCTCTGTTTTTCTCCCCCATGCACTTGCCCATGCAATGGGTCCAGTAGCTGTCTCCACCTCTGCAGAGGCAGCCAAGCACCCTGGGTGTAGGCCAAACCCTTCTTGTTGTGCTGAACAAACAGCACAAACCCCCCACCCTGAGTAAGGAGATCAGCCCTCCTGACACTCAATTCTTATCTCCCTGGCCAACCCCCGAAAGACCTGAGTCCATTCCTGAACCTGGGTTGTTGGTGTGGTGTAAGGCATCCAGCGCTTCAATCCTCAGTGCCACTGGGCTGGCTAAATTTCAGTTATCTAGCTATAACACTGACCAAGTTCTGACCAATTAAAGAATTTTGGAAAATTCTGAAAAATTTTGCAAAATTTTGCAAAATGCCATGGAATATCATGAAAATTCTGCAAAATTGGAATTTGCTAATTTCACCCAGCACATGTGATTACTGCTTCAGTGGATGTGGGAGGTAACATCAGGTTAAGTGGAGGAAAAAATAATTCAGTTTAGTATTGAAGTTATGGTTTCTGTAATGCTTGGTAAAAGTCTGCAGGAAAGCCACCACTACCATGTGATTGATGCTTCTTCATATTCATGATGGCTTGTTTAATTTCCTCCAGAGTTATGGGGGTATCAGGTTGCTGGTGGGCTTAGGGAAGGATTTAAGGGAGAGGCACTGAGTGTAAAAAGGCTGTTATTTGGGACTGAGATGGGGATTGGGAGTTATATAACTTAATATGAAAAGCTTTCCTGATATTGTTGCTATCTTTGGCCTGCATGCAGATTGTTCCACCAATCCATATTGACAACAAAGTTATCGACATGCATCACGGAGAAGGCTTCAATACCAACAGGCAAAATTTCATCCGTTGGTATCTGCCTGTGTTTTTTGGGGGAGCTGTGCCACCCACACTCCCCATGAGAGGGGCTCTGCCTCTCGCATCCCCATTACTAATATAATCAACTCTGAGTCAGAGCTGATTTTGAAGTGGAGAAACACCAGTGAAACCGGCGCTGGTGTGCAGCAGGACCCTTACAGCGTGTATGCCTGTTACCCCTCTGGTCCCCATATAACATCACTATAATATGTTGGGAAATGATTATAGCAAGGTTTATTTACAATATATGGCACTACTTATGAGTTTTTTCGATTCTTCATATAACCACTCATTATTTCTAGCTTCTGTAACAAATCCACAGTAAGAATTGTGCTTTAGGGTACTCGCTTGTGGCTTTTTCTAGAATGACCTCTTGCACATTATTTTTGCTATGTATACCAGGATGCCTATTGTTTTACCAGAACTGCTTAGTTTGTAAGATTTGTATATCTTAGATAAATATATACCAAGATACTGGAGATGCCCACCAGACTGACCAACAAGACAGTTATTAGCAAAGTACATATGTGATCTTACTACAGTAACCAGAACTGTTATCTCTCACTTACAATATTGTGTAATTAAATTTTTTCTCTGCATTCCAATCTTCAGTCTAGACAGAACAGGGCCACAGAGGAGCTACATAGATACTTAGATGGTAGCCACACTGGGCTAGCCACTAGGAGCCTGTTGATTGTTTTTTGCTTGCCTGCCAATTTTTATTTTATTTTGTTCAATTTGCGTTTATATTATTAATTTTATATTTTATGTTTTATCCGGCTCGCTATGATAATCTTCGTCTGTTTATTCGGTCTGTGTATTATGTTTACTGCTTTTTGCCAACTGGTTAGCGTTCTCCCATTTCTTTTTTTGTGGTCCTCATTGGATCTTTCAGGATACGCTTGCTGAAGAGGGTTTGCGGCTTATTCTCCTGGACTATTGGTGGACTATTGAAGGCTGGAAAAATGTTGACATCTTCTAACTCTTAGCTTTACGGATCCTTTTTTTAACTCGGCTGACTGCTTTTGGATGAATTTATCTGGGAACTGTATGCAGGGACCTTTATGTGAAGTTTTCTGTGGTCCTGCAGAGGAGAGTTCCTGGGCAAGAGAGATCCTTGTAACGTATGACGTGGTGGAGAGTCTGAGAGAACATTATTTGGGGTCTGTGTTTGTCTGAATTGAATTGCCAAGAACTTGCTTTATTTCTGATTATTATTGAAAACAACATGGATTCTAAATTGGATTCCTGCCAGTCCAGGACAGAGGGGCCCTATATTTGTGGGTGGTTAGCTTATGGAGTCTGTTTCTGCTCAGGAGGACTGGGCTTGGCCAGACCGGGAAGCCGGCCAATAGGCCAGTGGTTTTCCAAGGCTCTTCATTAAGCCAGCTGGTGGGCTGGTGCAAGTGAGGTGCCTAGGTGGTGGGGCAGATATTTCCAGAGGCAGCCCTCATAGATAGCGTGTTATGGGTGTCTGGCATTATTGAGCAAGATTGGAATTGATGCTGGGAGGTCCCTGCTTTAAGGAAATTTGTCTACTGGAACAGAACTTAAACTTATGGTCAGAACTCAAATTGATTTTATTTGGGCAGTGAGAGTGCCCTTGCTTATTTCGGACTCACCAGGTAGTGAGAAGGCCTGGGGGTCTGAATTTTATCTGGTACTGTTATTTTATTTTATTTTGTACACCTCAGTGAGAAGACATGTACTTAAACCCTATTTTGTTATTTTCTGGTTCTAAGTTCAGTCCATATAGTTTGCAACTTATTTCATTCCGTGATTTGAAGTTCTTAAAATGGAGTTCCCTATGGTGCTTCATTATTTTCCTCCCCTGGATTTGCACTACTTGCTCAGACTAATCTCTGCATCTGAGACTTCAGTGTTTGGACTGAAATATCAAAGTTCTCTTGAAAGTGGTTCTAAATTTATGATTTTATTGTAGTATTGTTTTGTAATTTGTTTTTAAGTTGGGATGGTGGAAGGGTATTGATTGAGTGGGGGTAAGTTGTAATTGGGATGTTGGAGTACTTAAAATATGTGTTGGGGTGTTAGAGAGATGGTCAGGCAGTACTCCCCTCAAGACTTAGGGATCTCTGTCCTTTTGAACTGCTCCCACTCACTTCAGATGTTTATTATAGATGTTGAGTTCTCGGCATCCTGAGACGAAGGTGCAGAAGGAGACGGAGATCCTGGAACTCTTGGGAGGATGGGAGAGGAGTAGATGGATAGGGACAGTGAAAGCAAGGAGACACCTTGGGGCAAAATGGGTACAGGATCAAGGTTTTCCTTGCTTAGTTCCCATTCCCAAGGGCTCTGACTTTGTCAGGCAGGAAGTGAGGCCATCCTTGGACTCCCATCCCTTTCGGGCTATGTTAAGCTATGTTAAGCTATGCCAGGTCGATTAGGAATAAGATCACAGAGGTTGTGGATCTTATTTCCTCTGTCAACCTGGCTTGCATCACCAAGACCTGGCTGGATGGAAATGCGGGTCCTATTTTGGAATCTGCAGTTCCAGCTCGGTTGTCAGTGATTCATCACCTGAGAGTGGACCGGAGAGGTGGGGAAGGTTGCAGTCTGTTTTAGACATGATCTGGACCTCAAGGAGGTGTCAGTTGGAGACACCAACTCCTTTGAGTGTATTGTGGGTGTAGGTGCAGGTGCAGGCTACAGGACCCTTCTCATCTACCGTCCACCAGGTGACAGGAGGGAGTTCCTGAAGGAGGTTGTGGACTTCATCGCTGAAATGGTATTGGAGTCTCCCAGATGGTTAATTCTGGGGGACTTCAATGCTTGGGTAGATGATGAACTCTCACCATTTGGACAAAACCTCCTCCAATTGATGGATTCATTGGACCTGTCATGGGTTATTACCTCTGCAACCTATGAGGACGGGCACACATTTGACTTAGTGTTCCATCTGGGAATGGAAATCTCCGACGTGGAGGTGAAGCAAATCGGTTGTTCTGACCATCATGCCCTGAGGTTCAGATTTGTGGCCCCTGTAAACAGGCCTGCCCCTAAGGAGTTAGTAGAGTTCTGTCCTTTGAGAGGGGTTACCTCAGAAGGTCTAATGGCTGAGCTGAACTTCTCGGAATTTCCAATTGCTAGCACTGACCCAGGGCCCTTGGTCCTGGCATATAATAGGGCTGTGGTAGGGGCCCTGGATGTCATCGCTCCAATTTGTGTTCGTCCCTGCACTCTGCACCTAGGGTCTCCTTGGTTTAATGTGGAGGTCTGTGAGCTGAAGAGGCAGGGACGAAGATTGGAAAGATGCTGGTGGAAAACTTACTTGGAGGTGGGTAGGCTTGGATTGCTAGAACATTACAAGATCTGCCAATCAGCAATTTCCCATAAGAAGGCAGAGTTCCTGTGCAGGGAAATTGCTACAATGAAGAATAGACCAGCCCAGCTCTTCCAGACTGTGGACAGGCTGTGCAATCCAGCATATCTACAGGCCGGTCAAGCATTGTCACAAATACAGTGTGAGGAGTTTGCAAAATTCTTTGCTGACAAGGTATCCACCATCAGGGATAAGATCAGCCAGTGCCCTTCCCTTGGGCCTTGCACTGATCAATCGGGTGGTACTAATGCCCAGTTGACTTGGTTCACCTTTAGCCAACTGGCAGTCATAGATATAGTGAGGATCATCCAGACTCTGTGACCTACCTACTGTGGTTTGGACCAGGGGCCCTACTCCCCTGTTAGTGGGGTGTGTAGAGGTTATCAGTCCGGTCCTGGCTGAGATAGTGGTGGTTTCATTAGAGAGAGGGATTTAAATGGATCCCTTAAAGGAGGCGGTGGTATGCCCCATTTGAAAAAAACCTCTCTTGACCCCGACTGCCCAGCAAATGACAGACCAGTCTCTAACTTACCCTTTGTAGGGAAAGTTATTGAAAAGGTGGTCACTCTGCAGCTGAAGGATCATTTGACCAGCCACGATATCTATGACCCTTTCCAGTCCAGCTTCAGGAAACTGCATAGCATGGAGATGGCTCTTATTCATGTTCTAAATGATCTCCTGAAGGCAAGAGATCAGAGAACTCGCTCCATCTTGGTTGTCCTGGATCTCTCAGCAGCATTTGACACTATGGATCATGGAGTGCTGCTCGACTGCCTGTGGTTTTTCTGTGGACTGAGGGGGGAAGTCCACAGTTGGTTTTGATCTTTCCTTGAGGGCAGATCACAGAGAGTGGTGTTGGGGATTTATTCCTCAGCCCATCACTGGCTGCTCTGTGGGGTTCCAAAAGGCTTAGTGCTGTCTCCCATGTTATTTGCGATGTTTATGCTTCAATTGGGGGACATTATAAGACAGTATGGGTTGAGTTTTTATTGTCATGCTGATGACTCTCAGGTCTACCTGTCTTTTGTGCCTGAACAGGAGTCTGATTCCATCACAGTGTTTAATAACTGCCTGCTGGAGATACTGGAGTGGATGAGTACTAGTTGGCTTCAGCTGAATTCAGGAAAAACTGAGGTATTGGTGGTGGACTCTGGTTTTAGGACAACAGGGGTCTGGGCATGGAAACCCTCAGGTTTTTATCTTGAGGGGGCCCCGCTTATGGTCTCTGGCCTGGTGAGTAACCTGGGCATGGTATTTGATGAGGGCTTGACCCTGAGGGTGCAGGTGTCAGCTGTAGTCAAGTCTGCCTTTTTCCATCTAAGGAATATAGCCAGGGTGAAACACTTCATTCCGCCTGAAGATCTTCCTACCCTGGTCCACGCCTTTGTCACCAGTCATTTTGATTACTGCAATGCCCTCTATCTAGGGCTGCCGGGGGTGGATATCCGCCACTTGCAGCTTGTGCAGAACATGACAGTCAGGTTGCGTGAACTGCACTGGCTGCCTATACAGTGGCGGATCACCTTCAAGGTCACATTGCTGACCTATAAGGTCTTCCACGATTTGGGACCTCACTAACTGAATGAACTCCTGGTGCCTTACTGCCCCTTCCACTCACTCCAATCCTCTGATGAGGGATTGCTAGAAATTCCCAGGGTATATTTAAAGACATCTGGAGGAAGAGCTTTTGCCTTTATGGCACCAACCCAGGGGAATTCTCTACCTCATCAGATACGAGATAGACTGACCGTAAAAGGTTTTAAAAAACAGTTGAAAACATTTCTATTTAATCAGGCATTTTCAGGGATTTCATAAATGAGTGCCATCTATTGTTATTGCTTTTATTGATTTTATATGGCTCTGTATTTAAAGTGTGTGAATTATCGTAAAAGCATCCTGAGCCTGGGAAGGACACTTTAAACAAATACATTTTTACTTACTTTTTTACTTACTTACTTGTGGCTCCTGGCTTGGTAAGCTGTATAATTGTTTGTCTTTTTGGGAATCAGTAATAAATTTCATTATTACTTACTGGTTGTCTTTTGCCATTTGGCTGGAACCTATAAGAGTTACACACTCTACAAGCGACAACTTCAAATCTGTTCGAAAGTGTCACTGAAATGGGTTTTGCTGTCTGGCTGTTGCTAATCTAACATGATACGCATGCAGATAGATCTTTGAGAGTCTTGGAGGCCAGGGATATGGTGCTCTGCTTGAAGTTTCCTAGGTCGATAGGCCAGGACATTGCTCGCTTTATCCCCCCCCCTTTCCCAGTATTTATGCTGGAAGCACAAGAGGGCTAGCTCTGCATTCCTCACATAGTGAGCATCAAGGTGCAACTGGACTGTGATCTTTGGTGAGGGATCCATTTTGGGGGTTTCTTTAAACTTCATCTGTAGATCTTTGAGTTGGAGCAAAAGATATGTTGTTTCCTGTTACTGAACTCTTCTTCTGTGTGTTACATAACCTATAATATGGCCTCTAAGATTGGCTTATAGGACTTCCCAGAGAGTCATAATAGGGACTTCATTAATATCATTATGTGCTAAATCTAGCATGTGGCTTCGCAGCCAGCAAGATGGCATCCTAATCCCTGAGCTCTGAGTAACCCCTGAATAATCCTAAGAAATCCACTGTAGTGCCAGCAGAGAAGCAAGTCATCTGACCATGGGCCTACACTACAGCCCATTGCTCATGTGTGGATTTGGGTCTGCAGTACTCACTGAAGTATCCAGCCACCCTCTGCATAATTAACAATGGGGTCCCATGCTCTTTTGACACACTGGAGGCCACAAAAACTTTCCAAACCAAAAATGCTCCTTAGCTCAAAGGCAACAAGTACTGGCCAAATGAGTGGATAAAGCCCCACAGAGATGCAGAACAGAGCCTGGACACTACCCTGTAAAAGGTAGCCCACCACAGTCACATGCCAGACATGGTCCTCAGCTCCCCTCTCCCAAGTGGAGGATAACCCCTATCTTCCCTTCCCTAAACAGTGGAGGTGAAGCAAACACAAAACATCTGGTGGATGGAGAAGAAAAGATCACTCCTCCAGAGTCTGATCCCATAGTCATAGCCACAGCAAAGTTTCCCTGTCCTTGTCTGGGTATGAACCAGCATCACTTTAAGGGAACCAATTTGCACTCCTGACCTACATGAAACTTGAAGAAGATATGACCTTCCCTGGTAGCCCCTCACTGGCAAATCTAGATGATAGAGGAGCAGCATCTTCCAACAAGTCATGCACTGAGACTGCCTCCCAAGTAAACCTCCAGTCTACAAACACTACTAGCACTGATGAATGGATAGAGACTTACCAAGCCAACCAGGCCACACTGGTAGTATTATAAACCACCTTGCAGCAGTTATGCTTCTTGACAGCACCGATACGAAGCGGTGGTACTGGCTATTGCGGCATGGGACTGCCCTAAATACTCATTTGTGCCCCGTCCCACTTTTTTTTTTTTACCCGGGTAACCCAGAGGTCTACAAAGTAAATGTCTGGTCAAGTCCAATCAGGACCACATTGCAAATCAACTCAGTCCACTTCCTAAAGGAGAAATGGGATGGGGATGTTATGTGATACAATGGAAAGTCTGTGGCATTTCATTTCCCCTTTAAGTTGTTCCTTGAACAGCAGGCCTTACTCTACAGTCAGACTGGGGCCTCACTTTCTCCCCTCACATGTTTGGTAGCTATGGAGTTCTTTATTACATAGGTCACAATTTAGCCTAAGATAATCAGGGAAATTGCCTCAAAGGCAACACCTCTCAGCTCACTGTACACCTTGGTAGCTGCAACAGAGGTAGGTCAGAGCTACAAGTGGACCTGGGGTTACAGGGGTTATGTTACTGTGGTAGGATGAAGGGAGTATGACTGGCTGCAGTGGGGCTGTAACTACCAACCGGTCCTAGAGGATGGGCAGATGTACTTCCTACCAGTCACCAGTATGATGAAACAAGCCAAACTGAGGTACAATTTCAGAGAAACATGTGTCTCAGTTTTGAACCACAGTAGCAGGATCTGATTGCTAGTGGGGCTTTCAGAACCATGAATGGGGTTGCCCTGTTGATTTAATATTATTAATGTTAAAGTTAATGATCTGCACGCTGCAGTCATGGTGAGAAAAGTGAAAACTGTGCTGGGCAGTCTGTGTGATGAACTGCCTAAGGGGGCCAGACATGAGACACTATAGGTGCCCTGGTCCCTGCCGATGAATCCTGTGTTTCACTTCAACCAAGGGTCTGAAGCATGGGCATCATATCAGCACTAGCATTTGGTTAGATGTGGCCAGAATCCTCTCTCTGGGCTCCCTGAGGGAGTGGGGACTGGGAATTAGGAGAGAGAATCTTTAAACCACACTGTTCTCAGTCGGGTAAATCCACTGCCATTGATATATTGATCATTACTGGGGTGGAGCAAATAAGGAAGTCTGAGGCAGCCACACTGAACAAAGGTTGGGGGCACATTGATAGCGTGTGCCTTAAACAAAACATCCCATGTTTAACTCACTGGGAGGATTTCTGTGACAGGCCTTCCCTCTTCTGCTGGGATGGCCTACATTTAAGCAGGAGAAGAAGTTCCATCCTGGGGGAAAAAAATTGATTCATTCATCTTTAACACTTTAGACTAACAACAAAGGGGAAAAATGGATCCACTTCCACATCTCTAAATAACAGGCTAAACAACCAGAAGTTATGTAATGTACTGTCATTAAATGCAAGGTCATTAAATACTCTTAAAATAGCCGAATTGGAAGCAACAATGAATACTCTAAACATAAGTATCATTTCAGTAACTGAAACCTGGTGGGGCACCATCTCTGAGTGGTCAAAGAACATACCAGGCCTCAAATTTTACCAAAAGAACAGAGTAGACAGAAAAGGAGGGGGAGTTTGCATGTATGTGAGGAACGACATCACCTCATTTGAGAATAATGTGCAAACTACCACTGAGAGCCCATGGGTCACAATACAATTCAAAGGACAACAATAAACACTATTAGGGACATGTTACAGTCACCCAATGCAAAATCAGAATATACTGACATGTTACTTACAGAAATCAAACAACTTGCAAACAAGGGAAGTGTACTAATACTAGGGGACTTCAATTTACCAACTGTTAACTGGGAAAATCTAACTGGAAGCTCAGAAGCTGAAAATAACTTTATTTCAGATATAATCTATCTGGGATTAGAACAGTTAAACACTGAACCTACCAGAGGAAATAATATACTGGACCTCTTGCTAACCACTGCTGAAAATAACATCTCTAACCTCTATGTGTCTTACCCTCTGGGTAACAGTGATCATAAATTCATACTATTCAGCCTATCATATAGCCAGCAATATCCCAGAAATAACATATTACTAAGAAACTATGATAAAGCTGATATTAAACTAATAAAAAGCCATTTAAGGAACATGCAATGGGAAAATATATTACTACCCCTTACTGTGGAAGAAGCTTGGAACAGCTTTAAAAAAAATCAACTTAGACTTGGAAGCAAAATTTGTCCCAACAAAAAATAAATATAACAACAAAGGGCAGATTCCTACATAGTTAATAACAACATAAAGAAACTAATCAAACAAAAAAAAAGCTTTTCTCCAAACTTACAAAACATCCAAATGATAACAAAATCATATTACTTTATAGGGCTTCCATAAAAAAATTAAAAAAAGCAATTTTCACATCAAAGTGAAATCCTGAATTTAGAATAGCACATACCAAAGATGGACACAAATCACTATTTTCCTACCTAAACAAAAAAAGGGAATGTTAGGCAAGTAGGACCACTAATAATCAACAAAACACCAATAACATCAGACAAAGACACAGCTGATAAATTAAACAACTACTTCTGCTCTGTCTTCTTAAAAAAGGTGCATATCCCTTTCAAACAATACAAATAAATAACAAATCCAACCATTGCATAACCACCAATCACACAAAGGACATTTTAAACACACTTAATAAAAAGGAAAGTCCAGGACCGGATGGAATTAGTGCCAGGTTCCTGTCAGAAACAGCTGACACAATCTGTCTCCCCCTAACCATTATTTTTAATAAATCCCTTCTGGATTCCACAGTCCCCACTGACTGATTAACAGCTCAAGTAACACCTATTTTCAAAAAGGGAAGTGGATCAACTCCAGAAAATTATCAACCCATAAGTTTATCCCTGCAAACTACTAGAGAAAATTATCAAAACCATACTAGAAATAGAACTTCAAACACAAAATCTTAGTGACTCCACCCAACATGGATTCAAACAGGGCCATTCAACTGCCTCTAACCATATAGCCTTTTATAATCAGATTAACCAGGGGATTGACTCCAGTATTCCAATAGACATTATTCTCTTAGACTATAGTAAGGCTTTTTTTTTTTTTGTTCAACAATTTTTATTGTTTTGAGATATTCACTAGGCACACGCACTTTACACATGACAGATCAGAGCCCGTCCAGACCCCAGCTATAGGAGGGAGCAGGACCACTAGGGTAAACTTAACACTGTATACAGTACATACAAGAGTCCATAGGTGCAAACCATGGAAGTACATAGGAGAATCCAGCCACATAAATTAAAAACGAAAAAAGGAAACAGTTAATACAGAAACAGCCAGGGAAGTTGCACCTCAAATAATGAACAGATAGTACATGATACACACAAAAGCTGTCTGGCAAGGATAAAATAAGTTAGAAAGCCAGATCATCGCCGTAGCAAATACAACATATGTGTGTCTAATCAGGGTCCAGTGACCATATCAACTATATACAAAATGGTAATCTTCACTAACAGAAGGGCAATGAAAGGAGTAGCCAGGAGTCATGAGAACGAGGGGGCACCACCTCCACAACCAGTTAGCAAGCTGATCCAGTAGGATCGGCATGTTGGAGGGGTTATACAAGAGGAAACATTGTGGCAGAATTTAGATTGTAAGAAGGGCGACCAGCATTTCTCAAAAAAGGATATAGAACCAGCCGCAAAGCTAGAGATCCTTTCAAATATGGTCCCCTGGCCTAGTGCCAATAAAAAATCTTGAAAGGAAGGTGTCGTACAGGATTTCCAATTAATTAAAATGAGTCGTTTGGCAACCGCCCCAACAGCCATAACCCATATGGCCCCAGGATTAAGTTTAGGGACATTCTGTTGTGCACATCTGAGAAGCAGAAGAGGTGGGTTTGGGTTAATGACTGGGAATACTTGTCGGCACATACTCCTAACTGAAAACCAAAAGGAATGCAGCATAGGGCAGTCCCAAAGAACATGAAACAAATGTGCCCCACCCTCACCACATCTCCAGCAATTACCATTGGGAGAAGACCCATCTTGTGGAGCTTAGCAGGGTCCCTATAATACCTATGACTGGTCTTGCTCATGATGAGCTGGGTACGCCCGTCCCGACAAGCCTTATGTGCCCTGAACCAGCTATGTCTCCACCAGGAAAGGCCCCATCCACCCTTACTCCAGTGCTGATGAAGCTTATACGAACAGACGAACATACGAAATTTGCCAGCAGATAAAGGCCTAGAGGTCTATCAAGTCTGCTCGAATATGCAGCTAGCACCACTTATTCTGCAGCTGCCCCGCCCTTCCTCCCTTCCCCTTCATTAACCCTCCCCTTGTCCTGTCCCATCCCCTTTTGAAGCAGTCCACTGTTCTACTGGATACCACTTCTGCAGGTAATGCATTCCAACCAGCCACCACACTCTCTGTAAAAAAGTGTCTCCTCATCTCCCCCCTGAACCTTCCTCCCTCCAGTCTCATATCATGGCCCCTGGTCGCCCTTCCCTCCCTTACTTTGAACAGCCCCTCTGTACCTGTCTTGTTTGTTCCTTTCATGTATTTAAAGGTTTCAATCATGTCACCCCTGTCCCTCCTCTCCTCCAGTGAGTACATGTTCAACTCCTTCAACCTCCTCTCGTATGATAAGTCCCCCAGCCCCTTGATCATCTTTGTTGCCCTGCGATGCACCCCCTCCAGTAACTTAATGTCCCTCTTCAGATACGGGTGCCAGTACTGCATGCAGTACTCCAGGTGTGGTCTAACTAATGACCTATAAAGTGGCAGAATCACCTCCTCCCTCCTCAAGGATATACCCCTTGCAATACAACCCAGCATTTTGTTGGCCTTTGCAGCTGCCTTCCTACATTGTGCTGAGTTGTTCATTGCCCCTGTAATGAGCACACCCAGATCCTTCTCCTCCTCTGTCTGGGCTAGCTGTGCTCCCCCCAGCTGGTAACTCCTCCTTGGGTTCTTCATCCCAAAATGCAGCACCTTGCACTTTTTGGCATTAAAGCCCAGTTGCCAGGTGTCTGACCAGGTTTCAAGCTTTGCCAAATCATTCTGCAACGCCTGCCATCCCCCTAGGTCATCCACCACTGCGCCTATCTTGGTATTATCAGCAAACAGACTGATCTTGCTCTTGATGTCCCATGATATGTCTGCAATGAATATCCCAAACACTGGTCCCAAAACCAAGCCCTGTGGAACACCGCTCATCACTGCCCTTGGGTGTGAGAGCTCCCCGCCCACCACCACCCTCTGTTGCCTTCACTGAAGCCAGTTTCCTAGCCATCTCACCAGATTTTCACCCGCCCCTGTGCCTACTAACTTCCTTCCCAGCCTTCCATGCGGCACCAAGTCGAATGCCTTACTGAAGTCCAGATACAGGACATCCACTGCATGGCCCCTGTCCAGTTGCCTAGTTACCCAGTCGTAGAACTCCACCAGGTTGGTTTGGCAGGATCTGCCACATATGAAGCCATGCTGTCTGCTGTCCTGTAGTCCTTTGGCCTCTAGGAGGGCCACCAGCCTCTCCTTCAGGATAGTCTCCATTAGCTTACCCACGATAGATGTGAGGCTCACTGGTCTGTAGTTTCCCGGTTTACTAAACCGGGGCATGGCTCCTTCCCATAAAAAATTCCCCACTAATGCATATACTTTCTGAAATCATCTTTGGGGGATAACCACCAGCAGGTGAGCTAATAGGTATAGTACCCTGGGGGCGGCCATCATTTTGATGGAATCAATTTTACCGGCCATCGACAGCCTTAAGGCCTTCCACCTCCCCATGTCCTGTTTAAGAGACTCTAACAGCATCATGAAATTGGCAGCGACCATTTTCCCAATATTAAAATGAAGAATAATACCCAAATATTTTATACCATTAGGGGACCAGCGGAGGCCTCTATTTATGAAGTCGGTCCCAGGGGTCTTGGGATTCAACGAGAGCACTTCAGTTTTGGAGTGGTTGATCCTAAGTCCTGATACCTCAGCGAAGGTAGCCAGAATCTCAAGAATACTGTCAATCACTCCAGCAGAGGCCTCTGTTGTAATGAGCAAGTCATCAGCGTATAAAAATGTTTTAAAAATACTACTACCCACTCGTATCCCGGGAATGTGAGGTGACTCCCTAAGTGCAATGGCCAATGGTTCACTAGCCAATATGAAAAGGAGAGGGGAAAGGGGACACCCTTGTCTTGTACCTTTTTGGAGAGAGAGAAGGATGGGGACATGATCCCATTTGTTAAGACCGAGGCCATGGGGGAGGAGGAGTATAGAAGCTTAACCCAAGAGGTAAAGCCAGCGCCAAACCCCATTCTAGAAAGAGTGTGAAACAAAAAGGGCCACTGTACAGAATCGAATGCTTTTTCAAAATCAATTGCTAGGGTCACGGAGGGTTTACCAGATACTGTAGTCTGATGTACCAGTGACATCAGCGATCTATGATGATCAGACCCTAGGCTCCCTTGTATAAACCCCGCTTGGGAAGGGTGGATCAGGTCACTCATAAGGCACTCTAGCCTACTAGCAAGAAGCCTAGCCAGGATTTTAGCATCCGCATTAATAAGGGATATAGGGCGGTAGCTAACAAGGAGTAAAGGGTCCTTCCCCTTTTTCGGTAGCACTGTGTTGGTGTCTTCCCTCAGGGATGGAGGGAGAGAACCCACTTGTAAGGAATGCCGGAACATCCTATTCAAGAAAGGGGCCAAGTTAAGTTATTTAAGTTTGTAAAAGTCCAAGGGGATGCCATCCTTACCTGGGGCTTTTTGAGAATTCAGTGAAGCAATGGCCTGTTCCACCTCAGCCATGGTGATTGGCACCTCCAGAAGTATAGTATCGGAGGCTGCTAGCCAGGGAATAGGAAGTTCCCCCCCCAAATTTTTGAATACTCGAGGGGACAGGGGGGTGGGAATCAGAATAAAGAGCCTCATAGAACTGAGCCATAATTTTGTTTATCCCCTTATGAGAGTAGGTCGAGACCCCATGTATATCTTTCAGCGCATGAGTGGTGCAAGATGCCTGTTGTTGTTTAAGCTGATAAGCCAAAAGTTTACTAGCTTCCCCCCCTTCCCAATAGGAGTGGTGCAGCTGTCTGAGATTTAGTTCCGCCTGCCGGGTCAAATGGGCATTCAGAGAAATCCTAGCACTATTTAACTGAGCTAATAATGACTGTGATGGGGTTGAGGACTTATACTGGGCCTCCGAAGAATCTAGTTGTTGTTCCAAAGCCCTTTGGTCTGCTTGACACTGTTTCCACCTAGCAGAGGTGTAAGCAATAATTCTGCCCCTAATGGTGGCCTTAAAGGCCTCCCAAAGAGTTGAATCATTCACCTCCCCATTATCATTGGACTCCCAATATTTCTGTACCACAGGCCCCAACCAGCGAGCAAAATCAGCATCCTCAATTAACAGGGGACCCAACCGCCACATGGGGGTAGAAGTAGAGTCAGCACCCGATTGGAACCTGAACTCTATGGGCATGTGGTCAGAGACAAAAATGGAGTGCATATCAGTACTGGTAACTTTCTCATATAGGCCTGATGAGAGGAGCCAAAAATCAATCCTGCTAGAGGAACCGTAGACCTGGGAATAGCAAGAGTAGTCATAAACCCCTGGGTGCATAGTTCTCCACACATCCAGCAGAGCATGCTCTGACATTAGTGCCTGAACTGCTTTGAGAGCCTGCCTGTGAGGTTCAAGAGTTTTGTGACTTCTATCCATGGCAGAGTCTAAAACTAAGTTGAAATCCCCCCCCATGACCACTGGAGCATTGGAACTGTTGATATCGGTAAGGGCCTGATTCAGAGCGAAAAAGAACTGAGGGAAATCTTGATTGGGGGCGTATAGGTTGGCAAGAATCAAGGACCCCTCAGGGGTCTCTAACTCAGCCAGGAGCCATCTTCCCTCCTCATCCTGTTTGTGATGTATAAATTTCCATACCAGGTTCTTATGAAGTAAAATAGAGACTCCCCTCTTATGTCCCTTAGCTGCGCTATGGAGCTCCGCACCAACCCAATCCCACTTGAGCTTCGTAGCCTCACATGAGGACAGTCTTGTATCTTGGAGAAACACCACCATAGGCTGCAATTTCTTTAAGTGGAGCAAGACTTTCTTGTGCTTAACTGGTGAATTTAGCCCCCTCACGTTCCAAGAGACAAATCTAGTCCCATGCATCCAATTTACTATCATGGCTGAAGAGGAATACAGGAGGAAGCCCCACCCAAGTACACTGTGCCCAATTAACCCAGACCCCCTAGCTACTCCTGTAGTAGTATAAATAGCCCTAAGTTTCAGATTGCCATAGAAAAACATAAAACAGCATAATGTAACAAAGTGTCCATGGGCAACAAGTGCCCCTAACAAATAGGTAAATAACCAATTTGTAACTATCCCAAAAAAATCCAGTCCCTGAACCCTCTCCCACCCCCTACCCAACCCCAAACACAAGTCCATCACAGACCAGCAACCACTGACTGTATCGACTAGCAGCGGTCCAGATACCAGTGGAGGTCACTGGGAGTAGTGTAGCCAGAGACTACACTAAAAAAAAAGGACTCTCCAGAACCGAGATCACCCACCCCCTATCCGCTGATGTCAATTGAGTCCTTCTACCCACAGGACATAGCTAAAAAGAGAAAAAAAAAAAGGCAAGATGCCCCCCGCACCCCACACTGGGGTCCGGGCAGTGAGATACACATTATAGTAACGGTTAGTCTGCACACAGGATTGGATGATCATATGGGAAGTAATGCACTCAGCAGTCCAGGAAAGGTCCAACACTGTCCTGATTCAGAAAACCAAAGAGAAACCAGATATAGAAAAAGTCCCCCAAGTTGAGCAGAGTTCAAATAGGGAGAGAGAAGGGGACAAGAACGAGATCTTGGTGGAGCAGGTTGGTAGCGGACTAATACCACCAGGGCATTCTTTGCAGTATGTGCCAGTCCAATGATAAGGCCGCAAAAAAAAAGAACTGGATGGGCATCAGCCCATGACCACCTTCACGGGGAGCACTTCTTCCGTGGGTGTACAATCCCACGGCTTGTTCAGGCTTATTGGAGTGTCCCCAGAGAGGTCTTGAACCTCTGGCTTAGAGGAAGCCCTGAGACCTTTTGACCCAGTGGCCATGGAGGGAGAAGACTGGGGAGGTAAAGAAGAGGTGGACAGAGAGTCTTCCATTGGCAGATCCATCAGCGGCTGAAATTTATTATTACTCACATCAGGTTTGTAAGAATCCTGAGAAGCCGAGGACTCCAAGCTTCCACTGTGGCTCCTTGACTAGAGATGAGGGGGTCTTATCAATGTGGAGCCCCTCATGCCTTTGTCATCTCCTATTTCTTCGTTTACCACTACCACCCAAGGATTTAGATGGAGATGAGGATGGGTAGTTATGGGTTCTCTGGGTCGAACTGTGCATCTGGTGATTAAGGCCTGGGTCCTGTGGTGTTACTTCCATAGGCATGAGCTGATTGCGAGTAGCCAGTGAGCCAGAGGGTGCACGCAGGCAGCCCCAAGATAGTTTAGGAGCCTGCTCAGAGAGGAACTGCTCCGCAGCAGTGGGGTTGTCAAAGATTCTGGGAGCACCATTGTAAATTATTTTAAGTGAAGCAGGGTATCAGAGGGAATATTTGAGCCCCAGTACAGCACAAGCTCTGCGGGCAGCATTGAAGGCCTGATGTCTATTTGTAACCTCCTGAGAGTAGTCAGCAAAGATCTGTATTCTATGACCTTTCCAGTATAGATCCTTTTTGGTGCGAGCCAGTTTAGTAATCAGCTCTCGATCTTGAAACCGGAGAAAGCGAGCCAGTATTGTGCACGGGCAAGCCCCAGCCTCAGGACGAGGCATCAGAGTTCTATGGGCTCTGTCAGTTTCAATAGGGGCCTTATCAGGCCAGTTCAACAATGCAGGTAACTCTTTTTGTAGAAAAGTGATGGTGTCAGATCCTTCACACCCCTCCGGAAAGCCCACTAACCGCAAGTTATTGCGACGACTTCGATTCTCCAAATCCTCCACCCTGCCCCAAAGTAGCTGAATATGGCACTCCTGTTCCCGGAGCTGGGTGCTCACTTTATGCCATCCATCCTCCCTCCTCTTCAGCTAATCTGTGCTCAGTAACACAAGCCCGTTGAGCCAAATTACTAATGTCAGTAGCATTCTGCTTAGCCACCACATCTAAATTGTCCATGCGTTGTAGAATCTCGGAGAACATTTGGTGAATTTTGGGCATATCGCCTTGGTGCAGATTAGCCTGAGTCACAGTCTCCATCTAATCAAGCAGTAGGCCTCGTTGTGGAAATCCAGACCATGGAGAGAGAGATAATCACGGACCAAAGCGGCTGAAAGTGAAAACTACAAATCTCACCAAACATGAATTACCCGGGCATGTATACCAAACAAATCGCGCTGAGTTAGGTAGAGGAACTGCGGATAAACAGATGGATTTTCAGGGGTTAGGCAGGAGCTCAGAGCTCAAGCGTCCATTCGGCTTGGGTGGTAGCCACGCCCCCCTCATAGTAAGGTTTTTGACCGTGTTATGCATGAGAAATTAATTGACAAGCTCCTACACCTCGGTATTTCCATCAGTCTTATGAAGTGGGTAGATCACTGGCTGACAAACAGAATGCAGTGGGTTAAAATCAACGGAACCCTATCAGCCATTGGCAAGGTGACCAGTGGGGTCCCACAGGGCTCTGTCCTTGGACCAACTTTCTTTAACCTGTTCATTTCATGCATGCAGGTCAGCTCAAACACCCTTCTATCAAAATTTGCAGATGACACCAAACTAGGAGGGAAAGTGGATTCACCAGATAATAGCAATCAACTACTTAAGGCCCTATATGAAATTGAGATTTGGGCAAAACTAAATGGTACGGATTTTAACATCAAAAAAATGCACTGTACAACATTTAGGTAAAAATAACCCATTTCAGTCCTACAAGCTAAACAACATCACACTAAAGGTCACACGCAGTGAAAAAGACCTTGGGATTATAGTTAACAATAAACTCTCCTCAGCCGACCATTGTAATAAACTGGCCAAACATTCCAATGCACTTCTTAGGAGAAAAGACCGCACCTTTGTAACTAAATCAGAACATTATATAATTCCCATCTCCAGAGCATACATTGGGCCATACTCAGACTATGGGTCACCCTTCTGGAGTCCCTACCTAAAAAAGGATATAGAGAAGGTTAAACACATTCAGAGAAGGACAACCAGAATGGTACTCCACTTGGCACAGCTGTACTATGCAGACAGACTTTGCAAACTAAATCTACATTCTTTAGAGACAAGGCAACACAGGGGAGACCTTCTGTTCCTCTATAAAATTCTACAAACACCTACCTTAATGCAGCAGTGTGGGATCCACCCTGCAGACAGGAAGATATTACCAAGACTGCACTCAAGACAGTTAGAAATTCAGAAAGCAAATACCAACAAGAGACTTCATTGCTTTTCAATAAGGGTGCCAAGAATATGGAATAAATTACCAGACCATCTTGTACACAGCAAAAACTTTAAAACATTTAAAACAAATTTAGACCTCTGGCTAAGTACAAACTAAATCCTAATGTTCCACAGGATTGTGTGGGGCATTCTTGATGGGTGAGCAGCTTTCTTATGCCCCAAAATACCAAGAGATATCAAGTGAGTTCTGGTGCATAGGACAACCTACTTGTTCTATAGGTCTTTAAGGGTGGTGGTGGCAGTTGTGAGTTAATTGTTAAAATTGTTAGGATTTTGTATTGTGTTTTACTTCAGTGGTGAACTCTTTTTATGTAGATTGTGCACATGCACAAGAAACATATTGCGGCAGGTTGCCAGAAGCAGGTTGTGGAGGCACAGCACTGTTGTGGTCAATGCCCCCACAGCCTTTAAAGGCTTGGCCCATTTTCCCCAATGCCATGGCACAATGCTGCTGACACTAGTTCAGCCAGCATGCCACAACCTTGTAACGTTTCAGCCGCTGCAATCAGGGGCTGCCTCGTCATTGCAGTGTAAGCCATTCCGCTGCAATGAGGGAGCGACCCGTCATTGCTGGGCAGAACCTTGTAACAGTGACATTGTTTGTGAACATGCCCATGGCTTGCCGCCATGTTCACGAACAATATTAAGCACCCCCCTGCTGAGGGGATGCCCAATCCCCCTTGGCAGCATGTGCCCCCCTACCGTGTTTGTTTGTCAATGGGGGCCCCAATCCCCATCGGCTTCAGTGACCGAGTGATGTTGCCAACAGGGGATCCCACTCCCATTGGCATTATGTAACACCCCCCCACTTTTGTTGTGTGCTGACGGGGGTGCCCAATCCCAGTCAGCATAACGTAACCCCCTGTTCTGTTGTTTTCTGACAGGGATGCCCAATCCCCCATCGGCTACAGCTGCCCCCACCAAAAAAAGAGTCCATTGGCATGCTGGAATCCCACCCCAGTGTGCCACATGCCCCTGTTAAAAAAAAAAAAAATGATCCTGTGTCTTCTTTTTTTCTTTTTACCCTGTCAAAAAAGGAACGGTCCCTTGTGGTCTCCCTACCCCCCTCCCACAACACACACCCACCCACTGTGCACCCTGCCTCCCCACATACACCCTCACCCCATACTTACCTCCAGAGTCCGGCGCAATGATCTTTGGTGGATCAGGAACATGTTTGCACTCTTCAAAGCTGACCCCTAACTGAGGAAATGCCAGTAAGCTGTATGATGCAATAAATAGGGTTTTTTCAACTTTCATGCATATCTCAGGCATTTTTTGGAATTTTGGCTCCAAATTTTCAACATAGGGTTTTTGGGACCCCTCCTCATGAACTCTAGCACTGGCATGGCGTTAATCAGCCTGGAAAGGTGATTTCTCAGTCACTGTGTGGAATTACCTTTCGGGACTGATTAACAAAATAACATTAGCTATGTTCATGAGGTGGTTTCTCAAAAAGCCTATGTTGCAAATTTGGTGGAAAAAATCAAAAAAATTACTGTTTTATGAGCGTGTGTTGTGCAGTTTGCATGCACGCTTGTAAGTTTTGGAATTTATAATATTTTCACTCCAGATTTTCAACATTGCCAATGTTCTGCACCTCTTTATGAACAGTACAGCTGTCATTTTTCACATCCTGGCCAAAATGTGTTTTCACAGTTCCGGTGCAAAATAGTGCGGTCACTGTGGGAAATCCATATTTGGGACACATTATGAAAATGACAGTGACACTGTTCATTAACAGAGGTCCTAAAATGCCTATGTTGAAAATTTGGTGAAGAAAGTCCATAAAATTAGTGTGCTACGAGCGTGCGTTGTGCAGTTTCCACACATGCTCATACCTTCTCAACTTTGCAATATTTTCACTCTAGATTTTCAACATAGCCATTTTTCCACACCTCTTTATGAACAGTGCAGCTGTCATTTTTCACATCCTGGCCGAAATGCGTTTTCACACTTCCTGGGCAAAATAGCATGGTAGCTGTGGGAAATCAGTGTTCAGGACACATTAAGAAAATCACACTGATGCTGTTCATGAGCAGAGGTCCTAAAATGCCTATGTTGAAAATTTTGAGTTGAAACTCCATAAAATGACTGTGTTATGAGCATGCATTGTGCAGTTTCCATGCACCCTTGTAACTTTGCAAATTAGTAATATTTTCACGCCACATTTTCAACACTGGCATTTTTCCACACCTCCTTATAAATAGTACAGCTGTCATTTTTCACATCCTGGCCAACATGGGTTTTCATGCTTCCGACGCAGAATACCGCAGGCTCTGCCAGAATTCAGTGTTTGGGACAGATTAGGTCGAGCGGGGGGGGGGGTAACAGACCGAGCTCAACTGAGCTCTGTCAGGATTGCTTCAGATTTCTTTGTGGGCAGAAAAAGGTGCCAATGCAGGCAGCAGCCCAGTACAAAAGGGCAGCCTGCAGTGCCAGGAGACACAAAATGAGCGAGTGTGGTGGGGGGGAGTGAGTGAGCTCAATGGAGCTCTGTTGGGACTGCTGCAGATTTCTTTGTGGGCAGAAAAAAGACAGCAATGCAGGCAGAGGCCCAGTGCAAAAGGGCAGTCTGCAGCTTCGGAAGAAACAGAACCAGTGACTGAGAGAGGGGGAGTGAGCGAGCTCAATGGAGCTCTATCGTGACTGCTGCAGATTTCTTTGTGAGCAGAAAAGGGTGGCAATGCAGGCAGGAGCCACGTAAAAAAGGGCAGCCTGTAGCACCAGCAGAAACAGAATGCGCGAGTGAGAGAGGAGGAGTGAGTGAGGTCAACGGAGCTCTGTCGGAAGTGCTGCAGATGTCTTTGTGAGCACAAAAAGGTGCCAACAGAGGCAACAGCCGAGTACAAAAGGGCAGCCTGCAGTGTCATCAGAAACAGAATGAGCATGTGAGACAGGGGCAGTGAGTGACCTCAACAGAGCTCTGTCGGGACAGCTGCAGATTTCTTTGTGGGCAGAAAAAGGTGCCAGTGCAGGCAGGAGCCCAGTACAAAAGGGCAGCCTGCAGCACTGGGAGAAACACAATGAGTGAGTGAGAGAGGGTGAGTGAGCGAGCTCAATGGAGCTCTATCATGACTGCAGAGGATTTCTTTGTGGGCAGGAAAAGGCAGTAACACAGGCAGGAACCCAGTACAAAAGGCCAGCCTGCAGCGCTTGCAGAAACGAAATGAGTGAGTGAGAGAGGGGGAATGAGCAAGCTCAACGGAGCTGTGTTATCACTGCTGCAGATTTCTTTGTGGGCAGAAAAAGGCAGGAATGCACACAGGGGCCCAGTAGAAATGGGCAGCCTGCAGCAGCGGGAGAAACATAATGACCGAGTGAGAGAAGGGGAGTGAGCGAGCTCAGTGGAGCTCTATCGTGACTGCTGCAGATTTCTTTGTGGACAGAAGAAGGTGGCAAGACAGGCAGGAGCCCAGCACAAAAGGGCAGCCTGGAGCGGCAGCAGAAATGGAATGAGTATGTGACAGAGGGGGAGTGAGCAAGCTCAGCAGAGCTCTGTCAGGACTGCTGCAGATTTCTTTGTGGCAGAAAAAGGTGCCAACAGAGGCAGGAGCCCAGTACAAAAGGACAGCCTGCAGTGCAAGGAGAAACAGAATGAGCGAGTGTGACAGGGGGAGTGAGCGACCTCAACGGAGCTCTATAGTGACTGCTGTGGATATCTTTGTGGGCAGAAAATGGCGGCAACGGAGGCAGGAGCCCAGTACAAAAGGCCAGCCTGCAGCGCCAGCAGAAATGGAAAGAGTGAGTGAGAGAGGGCGAGTGAAAGACCTCAACGGAGCTGTATTGGGATTGCTGTAGATTTCTTTGAGGGCAAAAAAAGCCGCCAATGCAGGCAGGAGCCCAGTACAAAAGGGTAGTCTGCAGCAATGGGAGACACAGAACGAGTGAGTGAGAGAGAGGTAGTGAGTGAGCTCAACGGAGCTCTGTTGGGACTGCTGCAGATTTCTTTGTGGGGTGAAAAAGGCAGCAATGCACGCAGGGGTCTAGTACGAAATGGCAGCCTGCAGGGGTGGGAGAAACAGAATGAGCAAGTGAGAAAGGGGGAATGAGTGAGCTCAACAGAGCTCTATCATGACTGCTGCAGTTTTCTTTGTTGGCAGAAGAAGGCGGCAATGCAGGCAGGAGCCCAGTACAAAAGGGCAGCCTGCAGCGCTGGCAGAAATGGAACGAGCGAGTGAGAGAGGGGGAGTGAGCAAGTTCAACGGAGCTCTGTTGGGACTGCTGTAGATTTTTTTGTGGGCAGAAAAAGGTGCCATCAGAGGCAGGAGCCCAGTACAAAAAGGCAGCCTGCAACGCCAGGAGAAACAGAATGAGTGAGCGAGACAGGGGTAGTGAGCTACCTCAACGGAGCTCTGTCAGGACAGCTGCAGATTTCTTTATGGGCAGAAAAAGGTGGCAATGCAAGCAGGTGTCCAGTACAAAAGGGCAGCCTGCAGTGCCGGGAGAAACACAGCGAGCAAGTGAGAGGGGGGAGTGAGCGAGCTCAAGGGAGCTCTATCATGACTGCTGTGGATTTCTTTATGAGCAGAAAAAGGTGGCAACGCAGGCAGGAGCCCAGTACAAAAGGGCAGCCTGCAGCAGCAGGAGACACAGAACGTGGGAGTGAGGGAGAGGGAGTGAGTGAGCCCAATGCAGCTCTGCTGGGACTGCTGCAGATTTTTTTGTGGGCAGAAAAAGGCAGCAATGAATGCAGGTGCCCAGTAGAAAAGGGAAGCCTGCAGAAGTGGGAGAAACAGAAGGAGCGAGTGAGAGAGGTTGAGTGAGCAAGCTCATCGGAGCTTTATCGTGACTGCTGCAGATTTCTTTGTTGGCAGAAGAAGGTGGCAATGCAGGCAGGAGCCCGGTACAAAAGGGCAGCCTGCAGCACCAGGAGAAACAGAATGAGTGAGTGAGACGGGGGGTGAGTGACCTCAACAGAGCTCTATCGTGACTGCTGCAGATTTCTTTGTGGCAGAAATAGGTGGCATCGCAGCCAGGAGCCAGTACAAAAGGCCAGCCTGCATCAGTGGGAGACACAGAATGAGAGAGTGAGGTAGGGGGAGTGAGTGAGCTCAACAGAGGCTCTATCATGACTACTGCAGATTTCTTTGTGGGCAGAAAAAGACAGCAATGCACCCAGGTGCCCAGTACCAAAGGGCAGCCTGCAGCGGTTGGAGACACAGAACGAGAGAGTGAGAGTGGGGGAGTGACCGAGCTCAGTGGAGGCTCTATCATGACTGCTGCAGATTTCTTTGTGGGCAGAAAAAGGCAGCAATGCAGGCAGGAGCCCAGTACAAAAGGCCAGCCTGTAGCACTGGCAGAAGCTAAATGAACGAGTGACGGAGGGGGAGTGAGCAAGCTCAATGGACCTGTATCAGGACTACTGCAGATTTCTTTGTGGGCAAAAAAGCCACCAACTGAGGCAGGAGCCCAGTACAAAAGGGTTGCCTGCAGCACCAGGAGAAACAGAATGAGCAAATGAGAGAGGGGGAATGAGCCACCCCAACAGAGCTCTGTTGGGACAGCTGCAGATTTCTTTGTGGACAGAAAAGGGTGCCAACAGAGGCAGGAGCCCAGTACAAAACAGCAGCCTGCAGCACCAGGAGAAACAGAATAAGTGAGTGACAGAGGGGCAGTGAGCAAGCTCAACGGACCAACGCAATCAGCATTCGGCATTGACAAATGCTTGTTTTATATATGGGTTATTACTAGTCATTTGATTGCATTACTATCTCTGGGGAGGGACAGCATATATGGGACCAAGGGTGTGGAAGTGGCGCTGCATAAAATACATCTGGGGACTAATAGAACCCTTAAAAATGGAGATTCCATGTGTTATTTGGAATGTGCAGGGTTTAAACTCACCAGTAGAGAGAGAAAAGGCCCAAACACACCTAAAGAAGCTTAAACCGCATATAGCATTTAAGCAGGAAACTAGATTAACCACTAAAGAGGCTGTTGAGCTCAATAAGGATGGGTTGGACTAGAAGTGCACAGTGTGGCTCCCACCAAGAAAAAGGGATCTCAATTCTAATCCCTAAGGGCTTGGGGTGGAAACTGTTACATACTAAGCAAGATAAAGAAGGGAAAGATGGGTCCTTGTGGCTGTGGACATGCCACAAGGTCTCTTGTCATTAGCTAATATATCAGGCCAGAACAATGATGACAGCCTTTTTTCATCTACTGAGCCAAATTGTGTTGGACCTTTCTGATACCCAGATGCCAATACTCCTTTGGGGGACTTTAATATAATGCTATATGCTGTATAGGACAGGAGTGCAAGAAAGGCAAAACCCCATTCCAGGGTAATTAAAGCACTGGAAGCACTGATTTCCTCCCATCAACTAGCCAATGCATTGAGGTTTTAACACCCTAGGGTAAGGAACAACTGCTTCTCAGATGCACTTGGCACTTCCAGTAAGATTGACCCATGGCTAATATCCTAGTTCCTCATAACACAAGTTAAAGCAGCAATCATACATCTGATTGTGATATTGGATCATGCTCCCATTGAAATCTGACTGCTGTGGGGCCCCCCACAAGAAAGAACTAAATCATCGAGGCTGGATCCTCTTCTTTTAGAGGACCCCGCCTTCATCTCACAGTTATGAGAGGAAGTACACTGTTACTGGGGAGCTAATGATTTGGAAGGAATTAGCAGATTCTACATTGTAGGAGGCATTTAAAGCAACACTGAGGGGGAGTATTATGACCTACACCACTCACAGATGTAGAACCAGGGAGGCCGAACAACACAAGCTAGAATAGCAGCTGAAGGACCGAGAGACATGGTACAAGGAGGCTACCCCCCCGCACCATCTACCCAGCTCATTGCCCAACTAATCTCTGTCCACTTCAAGCTAGACAACCTCTTTAATAGGAAAGCTGAGCTGGCCCTTAGGAGGCTGCGTCACTCTTTCTGGGAGCAGGGAGAGAAATCTGGCAAACATTTAGCATACAGGCTAAAATATTGAGAAGTGGCCAAGGCTATAGGAGGACTGCAGGACTCCAAAGGATGTCTTCAGAGGCCAGCCAAGGGTGTAAATGCCATCATGTAGCACTTCTACGAGTCCCTCTATGTCTTAGTTAACCCTGCCAAAAAAGAGGATATTAGAGCCTTCCTAGAAACCTTACAAATCCCTAGAATTACCCCAGAAGAGGCTGTAATATTAGATGCCTCAATCAAACAGGAAGAAATTATTAAAGCTAAAAAGGCCATGAATCCACGTAAGGCCCTGGGGTTGGATGATTTTGCTATAACATGTTATCAAGGCATCGCAAACGACATCTCCTCCTATATACAGCATGTGCTCCAAGCCTTTATGTCGCTAGGGATAATGCCTTCATCTATGACAGGCAGTAATTACAGTTCTTCCCAACAAGGTAAGGATCCTTCCCTACTGCACAGCTACTGTCCTACATATCTCATAAACACATGTGCCAAAATCCTAGTGAAGATCATGGCTAGCAAACTGGAGACAGTTCTACCCAGTGTAATACACCCATCAAAAGTTGTTTTTTATCAAGGTCCAAATACTTTCCTGCCACCTCAACTCCCTAATCTCATTAATACTCAACTCACAGACCTATCCCTCTCCTTTGGCTGCCCAAGCAGTGGACTTCAAGAAGACCTTTGATTCCATAGAGTGGAATTACCTGCACAAAACCCTGGCTAGGATGGGATTTGGGCATGAGTTCTGAAAATGAATCAGGGTGTTAAATTCATCACCAGTCCTGATGAATGTAATCAAATCCTCCCTCTTCCCCTAGCAGAAAGGCACTAGATAAGGATGTTCCTTATCCTCTTTGCTATTTGTGATGGTGGTTTAACCCCTGACAGTAGCCATTCAGGGAAACACACATATAAAGGGGAACAGGGTGGGAAAGGATGAAAACAAACGTTTTATGTACACAGATGATCTGTTTATTACCTTGTCTGGTGTGACCCAGTTCATTGCACATGTGCTACCACCCCTCCATACCTTTTCTGGAGTATCTTGTCTGCAGATAAACAAGGCTGAGACTGAAATTCTTCCACTTAACCCGAAGTGTGAGCCCAGTCACTTTCCTACTATAGGTTTAAAGTGGGGAGTAGACTGGATAACGTATCTCAGGATCAAAATACATCATAATTTACTGAAGATGATCCTCCAAAACCCAAACCCCCTGATCACAGCCTCCAGACAGGAATTCGAGCAGTGGAAAGTTTTACACCTCCCCATAGTGGGCAAAGTAGATGTGGTCGGGCTGATCACAGCTCCAAGGTTTCTACATATCTTATCTCATTTATCAATCTACATCCCACCCAAATGATTTAGTAAGATAGACTGTCTAGTTGACCAGTTCCTACGGGAAGGGGAAACCCCTTAGATTCAGCAGGACTAAGCTCAGAAGTCACTGGAGCAGAGGTGGTTGTGGCCTTCCATGGTTTCAAAAATATCACGTGGCCTATGTGTCCACTCAGACAGTCAGGTGGTTCTCAGCCCCTACCTCATGGGATCCACTGTGGTTAAAAATGTAATCCTCTTTGATGAGTGATAGCATCCCAGCAATCTTTTCAATTCCTTACCCTGCTGCACTGTTATCTCCCCTTATTCTGATTTCCCCCTGTTCCATGCACTCTCTGCCTTCTAAAGTTTCCTACCATAACCTATCGTGTTTAACCTTTCTACCAATTTACAGTGTTTATATAACCTATAGTTCTTTAAGTATCATGTACGCTATCTTCTGATTCTATAGCAAGCACTGTTTACATTGTGATTTACCACGCTTCCCAGTTGTGTGAGCTTTTCCACTGAAATGTAATCCACTGTATTACCTTATCATTTCTATGGTGATATGATTGCTGCTCAGTGCATGTACTTTCCCTGTGAAATGTAACCCATGTGATGTCCTTGCCAATTTGCAGCATTCTTTATACACATGAATGTTTCTCCTCTCCTTCTTGAATATCACTGATGTGGAATGTGTCATTCCTATGTTTTTTGTAACTAAGTCTAACTTGCCTATATGTTTTTGTAAGTTTATTCACAATTGATGTGGGATCTTTGTAAATGAGCTACCAGCTCAAAGGTGTTATAATCCAAGATATTAATAAATAAATAAATAAATCTATCTGTATGCCAAGAGTAGAAAAGGTTCCGCACCTTCCCCCACAGTGCTTACCTGTGACTTACTGGAGACAACACCATATAGACTTGTCAGCAAACCTCACTCCCCTGGTTCTCATTCCCTTGTGGGGAAATTTTGTCATCCAGATAGGATGGCAGACAGTTCACTGGAGGTACTGGAAGCTGCAAGGCATAACACATATCAAAGATATGCATCTTCCTGGCTCTTCCAGTATAGACTCCTTTACCTCCTTAGCGACCAGATAGCAGATCCCCTGACAGGATTTTTTTGACATATCTCTCGCTCAGTGATGTGATTTTGCAGTTGCAGTGACATCAGCCTGGGCATAACTGTACAGTACCCTTTCCCTACAATTTTCTAACTGCTGAATATTAAAAAAGTCACAGTCAGCTATATCTATTAGACTATTAGGGAGACCAAACCAGATTGGTCAGCTAAGGTTAAAGCACAATGGCAGGCTGAACTAGGGGTGAACATAGCAGCACAATGGTTGCAATGCTGGTGCAGAGGACACAAAGCCTGCAGAGAAGGCAGAAGCAGCCTTATTCTTAATAAAACCATCATGAGATGGTACAGAACAGTGCCAAAACCTTAAACAGTTGGGTCCTAAGAATCATGATATACGTTGGAGATGCAGGAGTCCAGTGGCTCACCTTAGCCAAATGTTATGGGACTGTCTTTTGATAACTCCCTTCTAGCAGGATGTTAAGAAGATCTGTGAGGAGATAGTGGGCTTTCAGACTTGGGTAACTTCACCTTTACTTCTGTTGGACTGTTGCACTGATGGCTCCCCCAAGCAGACATCAGAAGCTCAGTGGGTCACAATGGTAGGAGTAGTGGCCAAACAACTGATACTGTGCAATTCGAGAGCAGTGAAAGTCCCCACACTAACTGAATGGTTGCAGGCAGTGGGTCGGTTAGCGACCTTTGAGAAAATGTCCCACTTTGCAACTAAATTGATGCCACACTACTATAGGTCTTGGGACCCTTTCCTTCATTCTAGATCCCGTCATAACCAGACTCTACAGGTATCACCCCAATTGAAAAGGGGGGGGGGGTTGTTCCCAAGGTACAAACCACTTCTAAAGACCAGTAGTATGTGCATGGTTATAATCAATTAGTTAAGCTAAATGTTGTAGTTTGTAGAGGTAGAAATTGTAGTACAGTTAGTTTGAGTTGGTGTTAGAATTAAAGAGCCAGTGTATTGCCTAGAATTAATACTAATGTTCATATGCAGTCAGTTATAACTTCTTATAACTGATGTACTGTTGATGTTAGAATTAATGGTGTACAGTGGTATCTCATATAAGCAAGCTTGACTGTGAGTGGAGCAATTAGGGAAGTCACTAAACAGAATTGTAAAGAAGGCAGTTCCAAGGTTTTTCCTCCTGATTTTAATCCCTAAGGTGTAAAAAAGACCAGATCATGCATGTTTATTCCACCTCAGGAGTATCTGCAGCTGAACTACTAATTTTGTACTGTAGGAATAACTGGATGAGTACTGTTTTCAACATTGTATATCCAGTCTGTATGTACTTTCCTTACAGCTATACTGTATGTAATGCCTGTATTGTTGCTTTTGTTTTCTTAAAGGATTAACTACAATTATGTGTCAAAGGGACACTGTCAACCATTTCCGTATCATACTATTTCCAATTGAAGACCCATATTTTATGATTGCTTACCTACTCTAAAATTCATTGGAGCAGCTGGTTGTTTAATCTGCATCCTTTCATAGTAGAAGTGAAATGCATGGTAATGGTGTAAGTATAATAAACTTTGTTTTGTTTCAAATCCTTGATTTACTTCTATTGCATTCATCTTGAACAAGAGGAACACCTCAAAAAAGAGCAGGCACTCATGATGCAATAGCCTTCTTTCCTTTCTCCCTTTGAATATTGAGTGGCTAGACTGTGTTGGGGGTGTTCCCAAGTCAGGAAAGATGCAATTGTAGTTGATCAAGAAATGTAAACAAACACATTTTGGTGTGGTAACAGTAGTATGGTGGGCAGTCAGTTTTTCACTTTTAAAAAGGAAAATGGGATCAGAATCATACTACCAACTACATCAGCACATTCTACAGAATGTAAACAATCACAAAATGTGTATTTTAAACAAGGGACAATCTGAGGTCTGGGGGGTGACAGTGTCCCTTTAAATATACAGCAATTTCTTTTTGTGCCCATGGGATGAAGTCTGGGTCCCAAAGTAGTATAGTAAGTGGTCAAGTCACCAAATGGAGGATCTGTTAGATGGTGAGCCCCACTGGAAGGTCAGGGTTATAGGGGCATGATCAGATATGACTAGGGGGTTAACATGAGAACAGGTAACAATCTGGGTTAGATGGGAAGAGGTGAGCTACAAGTTAATCCTACTGAAAGAGTGATGACCCCTAGAGTAGTAAATATCATCCCACCCTTTTGGATGCAAATCACACCAAATATCAGATAGGCCAAATGCCTGCATCATGAGATGGAGTACAGTGGTAGCTTTAGGGTGAGAATTAATATTGACAGGGTACCAATCCAGAAGGGGATCAAGGGTAAGGTTGACATCACCTCCAAAGAGCATGTGGCAGGAGGGTCGGTAAGTTCAGCAAATGTGTCACTAAGGGTGGGATAGAAATCTGGAGAGTCTTCATTGGGGCGTATACATTCATTATGAGGAGTGGACCCTGAGGCATTGAAACGTTTGCCATGACCCATCTACTTTTAGTACCAGTGTAGTGATTTACATATAAGGAATACCCCTCTTTTAGTTGACCAATAGATATTACGTACCTCTGTAGCAACCCATTCTCTTTTTAATTTACAAGTTCCTATATGCAAGAGTTTAGACTCCTGCAAGAGAACGATTTGTATTTGGAGTTTCTTAAGATGCAAAAGTGTTTTTTTTGCTTTTAATGAGGAGTTAAGCTCCTGGACATTCCAGGAAAAAAGATTTATGTTGGTCATTTGCTAAGGGCAAAAAAGATATGTAGTGAGTAGAATGGCTGGAAGCTCATCAGTGCTAACTAGAATGGACTCCAAATTTGTCCTGGGATAGGTGGTCCTTGTATATTCTAAGTCATATACTGTACAAATGGCTTCACTGACCCTACTAATAGCTCTCTGAGGTAGTAATGCACCATATAGATCCTAATCAGACTACATAAACCTTTTATCATAAATACTGTGTTGCTGAAACAGTAACTGTAAACAATCAATGAAAAGTGAAAAAAGACTAACTTTAAAAATATCCATAACAACATGTTAACTTCCAGATAAACATGGCTTGATTGTAGTGGTACAATCCCAAAATGCGACCAGTCATTCTTACGCTGTTATACCTCACTCCTGAGGTCAACACAGCAGAATGTGGTCTGGGATGCAACCCAACATAGTGGGAGTTCAGGTACAACGCAGGCACCAGGAAAAACCAAAGAAAGATTCCTTTCCCTCCTTCCCCCTCCATTTAACTAGATAGTATGAGGCAGCATCTACTGGTTGCACTTCTATATCACACCTGTAAAATAGTAGCTTGCTGTTTATTATAAGCCATAGGAGGTGGGCAGGGTTGCCTTAACTAGAGGCCTATGGCAGTGAAAAGGGGTGAGGCTGTATATGTAGAGATGCCCTTCAATTTAAATAAACCTGGTCTCTCCCTCTGGTGAGAGGCTAGTGAGAAGGAAATATGCAGACTAGTGATGGTGATAATAGGTGAAGCTTGCATAAACTCCAGTATAGCTCATA
Source organism: Neoceratodus forsteri (assembly GCA_016271365.2). Lineage (NCBI taxonomy): Eukaryota > Metazoa > Chordata > Ceratodontiformes > Ceratodontidae > Neoceratodus > Neoceratodus forsteri. The sequence continues at coordinate 316,350,278 of CM028134.1, forward strand.
AACAACAGGGGTAAGGGAGATTGCATCATTGTGAGTAACCATCAAGAGGCCTAGAATGGAAAGTATTTCAATAACTGTCAAGCAGCTTCCACTGCATGGAAGTGTGAAGGTACGGTAGTTCACTCGCAACCCACATCAGTCATGGGAGAGGAGGTAGATTTGCGGGGCTCATTTGCAGTGCAGTAGTAGGATCACCACAGGTGAAGCAAGTAATGGGGTAAGAAAAGCAAGATTCTAGGTAGATAGATTACATAGTGAGAAGAATAAGAAATGAAGAGCGTCCAGGGGATAGCATAAAAACAGAGATTAAATTGGTGTGTATATTGTAAACATGTATAGCAAACCCCCTCCCTCAGCTCTAGGATTAGCTTACTGGATATGCAGCCTCACACAGGGAATCCTGAGAGTGGCTAAAGGAAGATTCAGAGTACTCACCCATGCCCCCCACCCAGCAAGTGCAATCACAGAACAGGCTTTGGACACTTTAATACCTATGGCAGGTATATTATGGAGTCTCAATGTCTTAAAGAGAAAAGCATAATCTGCCACCATTAGGTAAAGGGCAGTAGCTCTGAAGATGTGCAGGGGCCCTTTTAAGTGCCCAGTCACAGGGGAAACACTAATTAGTCAAATGCAGTGATTAATCTGACAGTGCCGAAAGGAAGAAGAGTAGGCATACATAAGATTTACAATGTTTACAGCTTAATTAGTGATGCAGTTAGAGTTCAGGATGCATCAGCCAGTTCCAGGCATTTTTCCAGAGGCACCCACTGACAAGGAGGCTACAGCCACTGCATACGATTTGAGGAGGGTGTCCTCTGAGCTGGGTGGTGTGCTTAACAGGAGAGGTATAAGCTTGGAATGTGAAGGAATAATAGCAGTTAAAGATGTTGACGAGGTCTGATCTGTGTGTTGTGATTGTGGCCTTTGAGGTTTGGGATCTACAGCTGCTGAGCAAGTGGCCTTATGAAGTGGAGAATGTAGACTACTGGTGAGATTTCTATCAGAGCTCACAGTGGAGTCTTCCTGGTCTTTGTTCTGACTCCGGTTATGATGATGTTTCGATGACAACGCCAGTCTTTGGTTTGGATATACCTTTTTTTCTGGAAGCTACCCTGCCCCTGCATCTGTGGGTGGAAATCCAAGAATCTTCCTCTGGGAAGGGCTTGTAGAAGAGAGGTGGCATTGGCTAGGCCTACACTATTGTCATGGTGGCTCTGGAAGGGTGTCCATTGTGTCAGGAGGGTCTGAAGGTGGCTGATTGGAATTCAGCCATGAGTGATGAATAAAATCTTCTGCAGCCTTAGGGGTGTGAAAGGAATGGGATACCCCATTCCTGGTAATCCATAATGTCACAGGGTATCTCAGTGAGTAAGGTACTTTCAATTGCATAAGAGCATGTCAGGCCAAGGTATACACACTGTAGCATTCTGTCACCACTGCAAAGAAATCAAGGAAAGTCTGAATTCGATGGCCTTGCCAAGTAAGCAGTCCACATTCATGAGCTAGGTGCATTATTTGCTCTTTGACAGGGAATCTAAGAAATTTCACTAGAATGGGTCTTGTTTTTTGACCCAGGTTGGGTGGAGGTGCTCAGGACCTGTGAGAGCATTCACTTTGAAGGAGAGCAGGCCACTGGTACCTCAAAATGATCGGGAGGGCATTCTGCAGAAAGGCATTCATATCTCAGCTTTCCACACCTTCAGAAACATCTACTATTCAGAGATTTTTACATCTGTCTCTATTTTCTAAGTCTTTGATTCACTGCCACAATTTTCAGATGGTTCAATCCTGTTTGCATAAGTGACCTGCCAGTCTCCCGGTCCAAAGGTCTTGCAAGTCAGTCGGCTGCTCAATTCATGAAATCCATTGCAACAGAGGGATTATGTCCTCCACTATTCTTTGATTTGAGAATTTAAATTCTCTGATATTTGCTATGAGTTGAGAAAACATATGCCTTATTTCTTGCTGGTCTTCAGATTTCTCTGCAAGGATGATTGTTGCATGTGAAGTAACATCATTGAAGAGATGCGCTGAGAGGCATGAGATGAAGCTGGGAAGAAACCTGCAAACGTCACTGCCATACCACCTCAGAAGTATGGATTATGGATGAAAACAGCACTATAAGCAAGTGCAGCTCACTTTTGGGGTGGATAGGATATTGAAATTGCCAGATGACTGCTGATTTTTGGAGGGTAAAGGAGAGTCCAGAGATTAAGCTTTCACCATCTTGGGTATGAGGCCATGCACCGTTCAGCTGATGATTTAAAACATGAGCATGGTATCCTCCTAACAGTGACTGAATGTCCTGGGCATGCATTTATTGTAGCCTAGAAGAGAGAGGGCTAATACAATCAAGATGTTTAAGTACCTAAACGGTATCAAGATGGACAGCCTGGGCTGTTTACAATTAGTGAAAGTAATATTGCAAGGGAGCATAAGAAAAAGCTAATGAGTGGTAAGTTCAAAAGGGATATTACAAAGCACTTTTTTACTGAATTACTAGTGAATAAATGGAACTACCATCCACAAGACCTTGTTAATGTTCAAACAGTAGATGATCTTAAGCATGGGTGGGATAGATTCATGGGATTGGGGGGTAAGAATCCCAGTAAGGGTTGTTTTAAGGGAAGCATGTGCTAAGTTAATTGTATATGGTCTCACTAGTATTAGATTAGTGTCAGAACTGAGGTAGGGACCAGACAGACTGGATGGACCTGTGATTTTTGTCTATTAAATTCTGTTTCTATGATTCCATTGTAACCAGCCTCTCTCCTCAGCTGGCTTGAGGCAGGTCACTAGAGAGCACTCAAAGGGTTAAACCAGACCCTGAGATCTGGTCTTTGAGGGGAAATTGCTCAGTGACAGGATGTCTGGATGTTAATGCTGTGGGTGGCCTCACTTACCTAAGAGAAGGAAATTGGAGCATGAATATGCATAGTTCTGCTTACCCCAAAAAAAACATAAAAGGGGAAGGCAGCAGAGCCTGCAGTAGAGAAAGAGAGAGAGAGAGAGAGAGAGAGAGAGAAGAGCAATCCAGCCTGTCTGGGTCTGACCAGGCTGAGGAGGCCTGCAGTTGCAGAGATGGTGTCAGGGTTACTGGGACTTGGTAGCAATTGTGCCCTCATGCCTGGAATCCAGGAAAAGATAAAATCAGGAGAAACAGGAGGGTGGGAGACCTCAGAAACTCACCTAAAGAGGAGTGGAGACCATCAGCATCTGAGAGGCATCTTTAAGAAAGTGGTAGGTCACCCATCAATGGAGGTTGCCAGAACACTTGTAGGTTCATTTCCAGCAGTAGAGGAAAATGGGAGAAGTCATGCAGTGTTTGGAGCAAGTGCAAGTTCACCTTACTAATTGAACTGCTCATTGTGTAAAGTCATAGGCAGTTCATATTGTAAACCCCTGGCAGGTAGCCAAATGAATGGGAATCAGGTAGGAGGAGGCCTGGCAAGGGTTGCAGTTGGCAAGTCCCTGGGAATGGGACCAGATGTGACAGTATGCCCTTTGGGCCACCAGGACAATCACTGTGGTGTCAAAGGGAGGCACACATGGTTGGAATAAGCATTCACTTTGTAGTGATATCATATGCTAATATGCTTCTCTATGAGTTGTCTTTCTGGGCATATTGAGAAATGTGCCAGCACAGCTGCTCCCAGGTTAGTGCCTGTCCTGCCTGGGGAAACTGTCTTTACACTAATTGTTTTGGGAGTGCCAGGGCCCCAGTGACCCCAAAAGGGAGGTTAGGGATTAGTAGGGTTGAAAGAGGTCCAGTACTGATCTGTGAAATATAACTATACCACTTTAGTTAAGGGGGTGGACCTAGAAACTATCACAGTAGTGGGGTGGGCAATAGGTGCACAAGTCATCTAGTTATTATCAGACCAGTGTTAAGCAGTGGCATTAGTAAGGTATGCCACACTACAGGTGGGGAGTTACGTAAAGTACCAGGAGTTTTGAAAGTACAATCGAGTAGGGCATGGCCCATGAAATGACAAAGTATATTGTAAGCATATACCATCATGAAGAGTTAAGGCTAGGGTATGCCTGGAGAGCTGTGTACCATTAAGCAGCTTAAAATAAAACCACCATGGTTTATCCCAGGTCTGGTATGGATATTCTAGTTTGTGTGTGGCCAACATTATTTTTACCCCCCAGAGTATGGCTTTAAAGTGCCCAATACCTACCACTTCAACCTGGGTCAGCAAGGTAATTGGTAATGGTGCAGAACTCATTTTATGGCATAAAAGGACATGGGTGCTTTCCTGGACAAGATACTATCCATACCCCTAGACACAGGAGGATGACCTATGACCCCCTTACACTATTGTATATCCATTCAGATCAGATGGAGCAGTAGCACCAAGACAGACAGGTTGGGTAGGTATGGGATGTTATGGGATAAGACAGTTCATTTAAATAATCCAGCCAATATGCATGGCAGCAGCTTGAGCCAACTGATGCATCCTTTGGTGCTGTACTTGCACTATGTCACAAAGGGTCTAACCACCAAATTCAGATCCAGATTCAATGCATGCATCCTTACCAGTGCAGGATTTGGTGTAAAAAACAAAGTACACTGCCTGAGTCATTACATGACTGCACTAAATTGCCTAGCTTTCCTCCTGCTAACATTACCAAAGAAATATTGCCTCAAGTCTTGCTCCTAAAAACAGCATATCCAATTTATCATCATTCTCCTCCTTCCATCCCAAAATACATTTTTTGGCATATAAATAAAGCACCTTTTAAGAATAATAATTATTAATAATTAATACATTAAAATAACAAATGTAGAAGTCAACTGGTTATGAAAACAAAACATTCTCTTTATCATCATCATTTTCCATGCTCCAACGTGAATCATGGTTTTTTAGCATACAATTTAAAATTTAAGAATTATACTAAGAGATAATAATTACATTAAAATAAGAGACACAGAAGTCAACTGGTTCTGAAAACAACACATCCTCTTCAACCTGCTCCTCCTCCAGTCCTCCTTGGCATGCTTCTGTGTGGTTTGTGGAAGACACCACCTTCTACCCTACACACAGCAAAACAGATGGCACAGTAGCATTGATATCTGTAACTATAGGAGATGGTGACACCACCAGTGCATCTGAGTCATTAAAACTGCAGTAGGATGCAATATGTATTAAAATGGCAGTGATGTTTCTGACACAACGTATAAACAGGTTTGAAAATATTAGATTGGAAAAGCAATTTGGCATAGAAGCAAAACTGGATCCTGGATATAAAGATGTGTTAATTATCCACAGACACAAACAAAAGTCAAATAGAAACTGTCAAGTACACTTATGGTGCAGCAGCAAGGACAGCTTGAAGAAACCAACAAAAATGTGTATGCACAACTTGCTTTTAGTACTCTTCTCCCTCATCATCTTCTATTGATTTCACACCAAGGCTATATCCTGAGACTCTTGAATTCTGAGCCTTTCTTAAAACTAATCTTATCAAGGATCAATTTGTCACATCTACTACTATGTCCACTCATATACTTCCTGCTTGCAAGTTTTTCTGAACTCCTCCCACTGGCACCAGTAAAACAGCATGGCTTACCACTCCCAGCAATAGTAGCACAATTCCACCTCTGATGATGCCTACAACAGCTTTCTCACTGTCATCATCAACAAGCTTAATATGATCAGGTGTGCCACTGAGAAAACAGAGCACATAGAATTAGTACCAGTTAAAGAACTGTCAGGGCAACGTAATGCCCTTCATTTAAAGCAGCAGTACTACCAAAATCGTTGCTTAGTTTTTGCTTGTAGGTGAATACAGTCATGTTTTGAAGTCCTGACCTGTACTTATTTCTTGCCAGAAAGTCAGTTTTTTGTTGAAACAAAGCCTTTTTTAATCCCACTGTGTTTGTTTACAAACACTGTGCAGTAACCTACATCTCCCAGTCAGAAAGGCAGCATGCAGCATTCTGGATAGGGCACTGCTCTTGTTTGTCCCTCCTCTTTCTGCTACTGATGCACGTCAGCTTTTCCCTTCTAACAGACGTGCTGACTGGTAGCATTCCTAGCATAAAATGCACAAATGGCCCTAACTGTGCACCCAAGTGCAAAATCCCAATGATTTTTGTAAAAATTGTATTTTTCACAGTCTGACCAAAATGTCAGCAGAATGCCTCCAACAACTGGAAAGGCATGGAGCCGCTGGTAAACTTGTTCATGAATGAGTTAACTGTTGGTGGTCGCATATTAGAAAAAGGTCATCACTGATACAGTTTATGGTGTAGAATCCCTCAATTATATTCCCATGTAAAAATGAGTGCTGTAACCAGGTTTATTCTGCATGTAAAAACTGAAGCCTTAACTCCAGGCATGCGCATTAAGGGAGGGAAGGAAGTAAACAAAGGACTAGCTGTGATGTGGGGGAGGATCATGGCTAAACTTCAGGCAGCAGCCATATTTCCTGTAGCTCTACAAGAATTAAATGAAAACTTAAATGTTAACAAAGCAAAACAGTGCTTGAAAAAACAAATTGTAGGTATGAAAACCGGAATTACGACTGCATGCATACAGCCAAAAAATGCAATTCTGGTGTCTACTTCCTGGTCATGTAGTACTGCTGCTTTAACGTCTTATGTCTCTTTATTTGTTTATATTTTTAATATAACTTTTTTTCACAAGGGATATTATTATATAATTTAAAAATCAATGGAACCAGACTCAGAGGGAAAATATTAATTGGTATGGAGGTGAAGCAGAGACTACTGAGGTGAGGGGAATATATGCCTTGAAGTCAGCAATAAATAGTAATTATTAACATAAGCAATAATCCACAGCAGAAGCATGCTGAAAACACCTGCCACAAGTAAGATACCATAATTAATACCCATTGCTGTCCTCAAGGTTTTTTATCCCCCCTCATTTGTCGTCCACTCTATCCCATGCCAGTTAGTTCATTTGGAGCACAAGAGATTTAGCTGAACCGTCAAAGCAGAAACAAATTTAAGGATCCCAACTTGAAGCCACACCAAAGTTTTCAATGGTTCACTTCTCTCATCCTTATTAGTTCTTACATTTGGCCAACCATTTAATTGGATTGAGCCATCCAGCTGGGATCACACATTTTGTTTGGTTTTGAAACTGATAATCAGTATGCCAGCACCCACAGCTAATTCATGCAAGATGACTGTTGAATTTTTGTAATTTATTTTTTTATAAACTTTGCTAGTATTGCTTCCCAAGTCATAATACTGTCATGTTATTGCGTCCACTTATTTTCACCTGGGTGGAGACACCATGCAGTTTAACATCTAACAATATTTGAGTAACAAATCCCTATAGGAAGTATCAACCCAGGCCCCTAATCCTCATTTAAGCCCATAAGGCAGGGGAACTGTCTATACCCTTTATCATGTCTCCTTACAGACTTCTTTTTTCTAGACTAAATAGAATATGACCAATTTCTCCTTATTGCTCTTGCGTCTTAAGCCACCAATCAGCTTGATGGCCTACTGGAACCCTTTCAATCTTTCCATGTCCCTTCTGTACTGTAGTAACAAGAACTGGACACCAGTACTCGTGATATGGTCAAACTAAGGCCTTGCATAGAGGAGGATGACTTCCTTTGAACTTCTCCTTTCTCCCCTCCCAATGCATCTCAGCATGGCATTTGTTTTCTTGACTGACAGTACACTGCCTGTCTGGCTTCAGCTTATGATCCACAGTTACCCATAGATCCTTTTGCTTGGTTGTTCTGTCTTCTGTTGCACCACAGAGGGTGTATATGCAATTAAATACAAGCCCCCACTTCCATTTCTTTGTCCACACCTCTACTGTGTGCAGGTTCCACCCGTATTTCACCTTCTTAATCTACTGTGTCCACTCTACTTGCCAATTTAGTGTTGTCAATGATCTTCAGCAGCCTGCTGCTGAACCCCTTTTCTAGGTCATCAAAAAATATGATAAAGAGCCCTGCACCCAACACTGACCCATGAGGTATTTCACTCAGTGCATCCCTCCTCTAAATGATGACCATACAGTACCTCTCTCTGCATCCTACTGTACTTCCCAGACAACTTGCTAGCCATCTGCTGTGAACTTATGGACTTGTTATTGTGCTACTATACTTTCTCCATGCGATTTCCATGCAAAACAGTGTCAGATGCATTGCTGAAATTCAGATAGACTACATTCACCACCTGATTGCGATCCACATCTCCAGTTACTCCCTAAAGGAAGGCAATCAGACTGGTGTGAGAGGACTTACCTTTTATGAAACCATGTTGTGTGCTAGACAGCAGCCCCCTTTCATCCATGTGCTAAACAACCACATCTTTTATAATTGACTCACTTTGCAAATAAATAAACTGAGGTAAGATTCACAGGTCTGCAGTTACCTGTGAACAAACTGGCCCCTTCTTGAAAAGGGGGATGCAAATGGCTGTTTTTCAGTCCTCTTGCACTGTCTCTGTCTGTATGGTGTCCTGAAAGATAATAGGAAGGGACACAGACAGAACCCCTGTCAACCCCACAGTTACCCATTTGTGGATATTATTGGGACTCTGGGAATTTCCCAGATTCACATACTCCAGATTCTTACCAACTAATTCTGGTAGAGACCAAATCAAGAGAAAAATTTCCGGTTGCACATTCAAAACCACAACAATTCACTCCAATGTTTGAAGATGATAAAAAAGTATGTATTATGCATACAAACACTAGGGTAACACCTCCTCAGTGAACACCAACATTTTACATCACCATGATGCTTTTTCTTGAATTAATCATCTTCTAACATTGGAGTGAATTGTTGTGGTTTTGCATGTGCAGCCAGAAATCTTTCAACTTGTTTTGGTGTCTGCTGGATTAAAAACAGTTCTGTCCATGTGCTCCTGAGCAACCTTCTTTTTTCATGTGTACCAACTAATTCTGGTGTAATCAGCATGGACTCCTGATTGGCAGGCGCCTCTTTAATAACTTCCATCCCAAGTTGATAATTGCTCCATGGCTTCCTAGGTGAATACTGTCACAAAATAGGCATTCATTACCTGTATTCCTCCTGCTTGCTCATTGGTGCCTTCCCTTCTACAATGATCATCAGCACCCCCCATCCCAGACTTGCCATTTGTTCCCTACAGTATGTTTTTAAAAAATTCCTTATGTGAGCTTGTCTTCCATATCAGCTTTGGCCTGGGCAGTCTTAGCCATGTAATTCCATTGTAATCTTCTGTGCTTTACTGCCTTCACACTGTCACCATAATTATTTCACTTTCATAAAAACTTAGAAAGGTACAAACAAAAGTGCTGAGTCCATCCAGTCTGCTCGGGAACCTTACCTTAAAGCTACTGACCCTTTATATCCCTATTCCTTCCCTTTAATTAGCACCTTGAAACTATCTCAGCCAGCTTTGAACCCAGCAATGGTGAATGAATTGACCACCAAGCTAAGCAAGCTATTTTACATATTCACACTTTCTCCCTATAAAGACCATCTTTATCTCCATTTTTACCTTGCCCTGTACAATATTAAGTAAGTTGGCAACCTTATTGTAGCTTTGCAAAAACTTGAAAGTCTCTGTTATGTCCCCCTGTACCTGTCTGCCTCAGGAGAGTACATATTAACTCTCTCCAATCTTTCCTCATATGACTTTCCATGTTGCCCATGGATCATTTTAGTGTCTTTCCATTGATAATCTCCAGTTTATCCCTGTTCAAGTTTAGGTGCAGACTCCAGAAATGAACACAGTACTCGGAGTAAGGCCTCACTAGAGGCCCTTTTCCATCCTTTAACTTCCACTGAAGTTTTTGACAGAAATGGATCCTTCTGACTAGCCCCTTTGCTCTTGATTGCTTCAGGGCCTTTATACTTGACATTAGCATACCCTCTCAGTAGTGTGTACACATTAGTCATAGCCATCTCCCTCAGCTTATCAAAATCAACTGTCATGAAGTTTTGTATCTAGGTCTTATTTATGGTACAGTACCTTCTCCCATCACCTCAAATTCAGTCTTATTAGGGTCAGTAACTTACCCACTGTCTCCCCAACCTTTACTATTCTGATCATGTTTTCCCCAATGCTCATTAGGCAATTAAGAACCACATCCCCACTTGTCCCATGCCTGACATGCTGAATGAAGAAGTGGTCCTTTATGACCAACAAAAAAATGGTTTCCTGCTTTTTGTTGGGCATTTTCAAACAAGCAGTAATGTAATGGGATGCATTATTGATATCACCCAAACTTTGCCAACCTCTTTCAAAGCATTTCTGATCAACATTTTAGTTTGGGTTTCAAGACAATGTCAAAGTAAGAGTAAATCAAATGCTGCATCACATGGTCATTCTACCCCCAGTGAAGAGCACACCACATAGTCATCAAAGTTCCAGGTACTATTTTCCATAACTTTGTATGCCCCTACTTGTTAAGTTTTGTGTTCCAACCCAAACAGACGCATGTACATAGTTTTTTTTTTTGCATTATATTTCCTTTCTTTCTGAGACAGCTACATAACAACAAACACCTTTAACTTTCTTCATGCATGGCCCTGAAGGTCCTGAACGAAGCAGTAGACCCATTGGGAGTAGTGCCAGACTTGTAGCTTGCTTCGTGCAGGGCCCAACACAGCCCTCACCCACTTGCAGTCCACTGCCTAGGAACTCTCCTTATAATCTACCCCCTGGCCTTGAAGGATTGAACAGTTCAGCCCTACACATGCAGTAAATGCTGTACATTTTACAAATGTAACAACTTCTTGTACATACTATTTTTTTTATTTATTTTGTTAATGCAAAGAAAAAAGTGCCAACTAGTAGCATGTGCAAACAGACTGCCAGCCCACACCTACTTGCTGCTCACTGAGTAGGCTCCCTTCTTATACTCTACCAACTAGGCCTCGGCAGACTACTCAGGTCAATGTAAAACACAGAGCACATCCCTATTTCATCAACTTTTTTACCCCATATACTTTATTTTTTTAATAGAAAAAAACCATCAGCTAGTACTTGACACTGTAAGGCTGCCAACCCAGACACACCCTTACTGCCATCAAACTACAGTCCACTATCCAAGCATACTCCCTACCTATGTCTCTACTGTGCCACCTGGCCCCAGGGACCTGCACAGCTCTACCTGACACAACCTGAGCAAAAAGCTTACCAATGCTGTTTTCAGGCTTATTTAGCTATAGAAAAAAATGATGTGCTTATTATTAAGGCTAGATTTTCTTAAAGTCCATTTTTTTAAAACAAGAAACCTAGGTTAATTAGCTTCAATTAAGACAGCCATATGTATCCACCTATCAGTCAGATACCTGGCGTGCAAGCAAGCTCTGTGGCTACAGTCGAGCACTGAGCTGACACTAAAATTTGGCTGTGTGCTATGTGATTGCATCCTTGGCGATCATGTGATCTCAATAATGCATGAACATCAGTTCACCCATTCATCAGTTTGACAGCAGTTTGACTGGTCCACAACATTCAAAACAATGAAACTAAAAGTTTGAGTTTTGGCCCAAATCTTCCTGAAAGTCCACGTGAATCAGACTCCTGATGTTTGAGGGCTAATTTCACTCAACAAACTGATCTTGAAGCTTGGTTTTATGGCTATTAAGTAAAATTACAGATTAGCAAACATCTGTTCCAAGCAATAGTGGCTGGAAAGGGTAAATGAGTGACATCACAATAGTGTTGCTTAGCTAATTTGTTTATATGCAGTGCATACATTACTGTCCAAATGGGTTACTTTTGGCTCTTAAATTATTTAAACTCATTAAAGTATTGTGAACTATACAGCATGTGAAAAAGCTTTTATTCTACAATGGCAAGATATTTTCCTGTCTTCTGATTGGACAGTTGCCACATTGAACAGTGATGTTATCCAAGCACAATATCACTGTATCAAGGACCAGCACACAAATCATCACAGTGGCTTAAATAATGAAATCATTCCCTCCCCAAATACAGACACCGTCATCTCCCAATACAGAAGCTGTCATCTCCCCAAATGACTGAAACCAAAACCTAACAATGACTATCAGCTTTACACTGATAGATCAGCTCACTGAAACTAAAAATCTACCCATACCCTGAAAGCAGTTCTTCTCAGCAGAACAACATTTCCACTATCAAAATGCTTCATCATGTTAAATAACAGATGCTCAAAAGGATCTAGATTAAGGCTAAAAGGTTAATATGGGTCCATCCTTCAGTCAGCCTATCACCATAATGATATAGAAGAGTTGAGGTAAT